>CM075675.1:89863717-90486217 GCA_037962975.1 Clitoria ternatea
AATGTCTAATAAAAATTGAATGTCTACCTCAGCAACCAACACCAATCTTTAATCCAACCTTCATTACACAAAAATAAAAGTGACCCAAAAATATTACCAGCAAGTGTAAAAGGAATAGAGACAGAGATACAAGCTTTAACAGAGACAATGTCACAGGCATACAACATTGTTACACACACAGTGTCACAGGCAATGTCAAAATAGCAGAGACAGAGTTCACGTCGAATATAAAAACATAAACTCACAGACAACGAAGCTTTCTCTGTGAACGAAAGAAGAAGGGCAACGAAGCACTTACCTGACAATGGTGAACGAAGAAGAAGAAGGGCACGCGAAAGAAGAAGGAAGGGAACCCAGAAGCCTTCGACCAGCAAAGAGGAGGACGAGGAAGAAGACGATAACCAGCGCGAAAGTAAGGAGAAAGTGAAAAAAGAGTGAAAGGCGCGACTTTTGAAGTTTCAGAAGGATGTATATTCACGGTTCCCCTTGAAACCGTGAATATATTACACATATATTCACGGTTGAACAAAAAACCGTGGATAAATGTTAACTATATAACCACGATTATGATCCCAACCGTGGATAAATAATAAATCTATAATCACAGTTATAGAAACAACCGTGGACATACAGTACCAAGTGATTAAACCCTAAAACCTGAACTATATATCCACGGTTGTAAATATAACCGTGATTATAGACATCAATATATATCCACGGTTCACACCATAACCGTCATCATACCATGAATATATAGTCACGGTTGTTCTCACAACCGTGGATATATATTTCAGGTACTATATTTCCACGGTTGACTCCTCAACCGTGAATATATATTGATAGGTATGATCACGGTTATGAGGTGAACCGTGAATATATAGTTTTCGCTGATAATATTGTTCACCTTATAATTTTAAAAATGTCACCGCCCATGTTTTTATCACTGATCCACTTATACCCCTGAATATATCCCGTTGTTATATCCAATTTTTACACTAGTGTTTGCATTTTCCTTGTGATGATGGATACATGATCTCTCTTTAATTCTCTTGGTTATTTTTTTTTTTACATTTTCTTGCATTTACTTTCAGTAATTTTTAGTTTTCAGCATTCACTCATCCTCCCATTCAAAGGGGGTTCATCCCTTTGTTTTGCATGTTCTACGTAAAACTAAATCACAATTAAACAAACTTGACTATAAGAGTCCATTTAATGCATGAGTGGGTAACCAACCCCATATAAATTACCTAATTTGATAGTGATCAAGAGACAAAAACTGGCCTAAACAAATAATTTTTATATCATTTCACGGGTGGGTGGTTTTTTTCCCCTCATACACTCTTTATTTTGGGGAATAAACTTCCATACTTCTATAAATAGTAAAGTAATTAATCATATTATCACAACACTTTTTTACCTATATTTCTTAGTATGATGACTAATCTTCTCTCAGAATGGTCTCTCTATTTCTTTTGCTTTTCTTGATGTGAATGAAATATGTTGTGAAAGCATTGCCCATCATATTTTCATAATTAATGTCCACATTAGGTTCATTCTTTTGAATACTTTTTTTGCAGTAACACGTGTGCTATTCTCTAGTAAGAGTTTAAAAAATCCAGTAAGAAAGTATAAGATATTTTCACTATACAATGTCTCCTAAAAATGAGTACGTGAGTGACTGAGCAACCTTGTAGCTTGCATGAGTGACAGAGAAAGGGAAGAATAATTATTGATGAGTAAACCAAGAAATAGCACTTAATTAGCAGAATAAGTGTGAATTTTGTTTCGTGATTGAAGTTTTGGAAAGATTTGTTGGGCCTATGAGCTTGAGTGACGTGTTTCGCGTGAGCACAGTAAATTTTGGTCAGGCTCTCTCTGAATGTTTTGTCGTTTATAGGCAACAATCACGAAACCATGACATTTAGAATTGAGTAAATAAGCTAGGTGCATTTCAAATTGGATATCACTGAATCACCCTCACGTGGAAGCTGAATCTCTTTCGTCCATTTAATGGGTTACAAAAAATTTATTGAGTTCGTGAAATATTAAATAGTAAACGTTGCGCATTTTAATGCCTAGACGTTCGACCATGTATAAGGTTCTGCAAATGTTTCGGTTAGAACTTTAATTCCATTCCTTTTTAGTTTTGGATAATTATTCCTGTCAGTAGTTACACTGCACACTGCAACCATTTCTATTATATTTTCAGACCAACCTTAACCAATGGTTCCCAGTGGCACATTATAGAAAGTTCGAAATTTTGTGAGAGGGGGAGAAGAAAGAAGCGTGATTGATGTTCTTTTTGTCCTTTAACTTCAACATGTTCTATATTGGCTTGCAATTGAATCCTCTCAGTAAACGTTCTCATCTATCATTACTTAATATTGGCTCCCAACATAAAATGAAGCATTCAATGGTAATCTTGTAGATAGCTAGTCCGGTATCCCCATACTAATGACACCAATCTCCCGCTCTAAAAGTCAGCACATAATGCCATCGGAAATTAGTCACATGGTATTTTTTATTTATAACATCGGCGACCGAATCTCAACTACTTAATTAAATGGTGAAATGTTGAATCATCATATCTATTAAATATATCTTTTTAAATTAAAAGTTGAATAAAATTAAATGTATTAATATTTTTAAAATATGAAAAGGTATTTAAATTTGTTCTCAAATAAATAAATAAAAACTTTCATATTCATTCTATTTGAAGGATGAACTTTTTTATAATCTTTATTTGGGGCAAAGCTATCGGCTCATAAGAAGATATTATAGAACTACCCATCAATTTAATAAGAAGTATGGTGATGACTTGTCAATTCTCTTGAATTCTTATAATGACTGAGCAACTGCCATGAAGAAAAACGCAAGAAACTCATAACTAGTTATTATGTAATCTTTGATGTTCCTTAAATAATGTGTTTCCCAATTGTTTGACAAAATCTAGACTTTTTTTCACAAATAAGGTGGCAGTTAGGTTCCCCTTTTCTCGATAAATATATTAGGAGATTTTTTTTTTTGACGTGTGCTAATTTGCATACACATAAATTAAGATTTATTAATGAAAACTTTTCTTGTAATAAATATTTAATTTAATTTAATTTTTAATACATTTTATTCTGTAAAGACAAATTATGTAAATTTTTCTTTTAATTAAAGTTTTGATGAGTTACGTCATATATCTGATTAACTCAAAATATAAGTGTTTATATAGATATTTATGTATAATCCACCACTAAAATCTTTATATTAGTAGGGTTTGAACATGTGTTTTTAGGATCACAATTTAAATCTTTATCTCATCTTACAAAAGTTGATACAAATAGATAAAGATTAAACTTGTGTTTACAATGTCAAATGTTTAAATTTTACCAGTTGATAAATGATATATAATTATCTTTATAACCATTGATGATATAATATCATATAATAAGGCATGTACTTATTTTTCCATTCCTAACTTATCTAAAACATTAGCTATCAACATTTAAAAAAAGCGTCCTATATTATTTATTGAATGTTTGCTTTACAAGTAATAATTATCTCGAATGAAAAAAGAATTGGTGAAGTGCAATAACATGAACTCACGAGCTTCCTCACTTGATTCTGCAGATATACACCAAATGTACACCCACCACGCCAACTCACCACACCCGAAAATAATTTCATCAGAGCTATTCACGAGCCTATTTAAGGCACTTAACATTGAACCAACAATAACACACCATAAAACCTCTCATAAACCCCCTCACACAGAGCATAGAATTTGAAATGTCTACCACACATTTTTCCCTTGTGGCCATTTACCTCCTGCTTTCACTAAACTCTTTTGTCACAACGATGGGTGGACGCATAATTCCCCCGAGTGCTCCAAGCACAGTTACAAGGCCACTTGTTTCATCAGAAGTTGAAACCTATGTGAAGCCTCAATTGGATCACAAACAGAAAGCATTCCAAGCAAGAGAAGTCAAGGGTTGCTTACCAAAAGGTTCTAAACGTAACTCAGCTCCAAGCAGATTCGTCAACTTTAGAACTCAAGGCTCTGGTGGATGTTCTAGAATGCATTCCGACAAGAAACCTTAGATCATGTCATTTTCTCTTCGAGGGAAGAACGAACTAAGAAGCCTTAGTTTCTTTCCCCTGTTTTTTTTGTAAATGGTTTAATTTTCAAGACCAAGAGTGGTTGAAATTAGATGAGAATGTCACGTGTGTTAATTTTTATCTACTAATTGAGATTGTGATATTAGTATATGTTGGTCCTATAGCTGCAATTTTGAACGATGTGCATGGGAAGTTGAAGACTGATCAAGAATATGCTACCTGGTGAGTAATGAGTAGTGACTGCTACTATATATATGTGTAGCTAATGCGTGAGACATTAGCCAAACGTTGGAGGGAGAAATATTATATTAATTTGTTTTTTTTAAGGTGTAGGATGTAATACCAAGTGTGTATTGTGCTAGAAATTTTAACCATATTCTAATGAAACTCTGAGGTGAGAAATAATATGCACTTCAGTTTTGAGTTATATATGGATGGATATTGTTTCTTATGTCTCAATGACTCAATTCAAACAAAATTTGAAACATTACATCTTCGATTCATAAAAGATTTTATACTTTAATATCTGAGAGTAAAAAAAAATGTAATTACATTTATGACATTAAATAACATTTTTCAGTTAGGTTTAAACCATTAACTTCTTATCTAAAGGAGTTAGTTTTGACATGTATATTGTCACGTTGATTAAAACGAAAATGTTTTAAGTAGGAATCATTTTCTCAAATCATATTCTCCTCTTAAAACCTCAATTTCCTTTCTCAAATCACCAAGTTACTATGTTGTGAACTACCGTGAAAGGAGGGTGAAACTTTGTCATTGCAAAGCTTGCAAAACATAGGTTAATGGGTGATGTTGTGACAATACATGGAGGTTGGAAACACAGGTCAAAAAGGGATTGACTCAAAGGAAATTAGAAAATGGTTGCAAGTTGGTGTTTAAGGTAAAGGGTTGTTAACGGTGGTTAAGAAGGGAGGAACTAGCGGTGGTTCTCTCCATTCTCCAACTTACTTTAGAAGTCATGCTAAAAAAGTGTGATATTTGTTTTGCCTTCACTTCTAAAGAATTAAGTGGACATTAAGTTTTAATCTGTGTGATAACAACCCAAGTTTTGATTTGGTGTGGAGTGAATGAATGCATGAGTTGTTTGGTATTGAAAGAAGAGAGGTATATCGATTGTACCTATCTATAATTGTTTTAGCAAGGATTTATAACCCCCTATTAAAGTACTTTACACTACATTGTTTTTATCACTCATGTATTCCTCATCTTATTTAATGTGCACACATATACGAAAGTTAACTTTATTAAAAAGAAATTAAGTGTTGAAACCGAACTAATAATATTTTTTGAGGTCGAAAATGTAATTGTATTCTTTTATGTTTAGAGATTAAAACACAAGAACATTTCTAGATCATTACTTATGAAAAATAGAATTAGTCTCCTTTGTCTAGATTAATTTGGAAGTTGGTAGCTGGTATCCTCCAGCAAAGATGATCAACTTGGATGAATTATGGTACATTTTTGTTTAATAAGCTATTATTTTTATCTTATGAAAAAATAAGAAAACAATATTCTTTAAGGTCCCAAAAAAAGCTATTATTCTATGAATAGGATTAAAATTAAAAATATGATATTTAATTTAATCATTTCTTTTATAAAACAATAGTAAAAATAAACTATTTTTCCTGAAATAAAGATTAAATTGAGCTTTTTTTTTGAAATTTCGGTCTAAAATGTTTCCCTCCTATGAACTTAATAACTACACGATTTCATGGAGTCCCTCACATGCAGCCGAATTTGTTGGTACCGCGGGACATTTATGGGTTGAAACTTGAAACAGGTCATGCCAGCCAAAGGACCCAAGAAAAGGAGATCTCATGGAACGTCTCTCCTTTAAGAAGAATATTTGTCTTGCACAACATAGACAATTGTCATAAATTTAGACGTTTTTGTTGGTCCATACGCCGAATTGACTTCAACTTTGAATATTTTTTTGATACTTTCTAAAACCAATTGACTGAAAAATCAACTCCAATTTAAGGGGAAATGAGGTTAACTGTTGGAAAGACATGCGTAGCTTCTTAACCCATTCCCTGCATCTGCAAGTAACATCATACAGCCTATGCCAAGTCATGGAAAAGAAGCAAACATAGTAACATAAAATTCTCACCCAGTGAGTAGAAAGCTCAACTATTTTCTACAATGACAAAATATCATCCAATAAAAGGAACATACCATATCTGAACTTTATGTCAACTGAGTAAACAATCTACGATATTTGAAGTCATGAAAAGCAAATTATAAAACATGCTCAAGTTAACCCTTAGATAGGAAGTCTAGGGACACATTCTTTGAGAATTTCATACACCGCTAACAGTTAATAGTAATAATAAAACCTAACTATACAGATCATCTTCATCAGCTCCACCAGCAGGAGTTGCAAAGGGGTCAGATCCGGTAGTCCTATTACCACTTTCTGCAAACCTAAACTCACTTCCAAACCCCCTTGATTGCTGTAAGGTCTGAGCAAATGCCTGGTATTTGCGAATATCAGCATCACTAACACTCCTGCGTGCAAACTTCATCGACTCCTCAAAGTGAGCAGCCTTGATCTCCGCAACTTCTTCATCAACAGTGTCTTCATCCATGGCCTCGGGGTTATCCCTCCTCCTCCTCTCTCGCTCTATGTCCTGAAACAAACCGTGCAAATACATCAGGTGAATGAAACCTTGTTTGAAGAAACTCATTGAGATAATACTTCTTCCGGTCCTTTTTATAAGACCCTGTTTTAGAGTTTTTTGGACTTTTTTATAAAACTCATTTCAATTCACAATGTGTATTTATTATTATTATTATTTCAAGACACATACCCTTATATCTTCTCTCTCTCGATACCAATGGAATTTGGAAAATTCATTTCTCGTCATTAATATGAAAGGTAAATTTAAAAGTAGAACAAGAATAATCAACAAATTTAATGCATTTACCTAGAATAACTAAAATTCTTGATGGGTGTGAAATGATGTAATACGGTCTTATAAAAAGGATTGGAGGGAGTATATCTATTGACCAAAAGCATACCTTTTCTATGTTTTCTCTTATAGCATATTTACATGCTCGCTGACATATTTCTGTAATATCAGCACCACTGAACCCTTGAGTATACCTTGCCAATGCCCTCAAATCAACATCTTTTGAGACAGGTGACTTCCTCAGGCAGGCCTTGAAGATTTGATGACGTGAATCTTCATCAGGAAGAGGAATATAGATCAATTGATCCAAACGGCCTGGCCGAAGAAGAGCTGGATCAATGATGTCAGGTCTGTTGGTTGCCCCAATTATGAACACAGTCTTCTTGGCAGACATTCCATCCATTTCAGTCAGAAGTTGATTTAGAACTCTATCAGCTGCACCCCCAGCATCCCCAACACTGCTTCCTCTCTACAATGAGACAGTAATGTACACATAATCACATGCTGAGAACAAATTAAAGAGATGTAAATAATAGAGACATTAACAAATAGCACAACAAAATCTTCAGCTTGAGATCCTCATTTTTTTTTTCAAAAACAAGTACAGGCAGTAATAACCTCATCTCACAAGATTTGAATAAGAGCCAGCTTAATATCGACCATAGCTAAAGCATAGTAGTGAAGTAACTAAAAAACCTGAGTGGCAATGGAGTCAAGCTCATCAAAGAAGAGGACACATGGAGCTGATTGTCTAGCCTTGTCAAAAATTTCACGAACATTGGCTTCACTTTCACCAAACCACATTGTAAGCAATTCTGGACCTTTAACACTGATGAAATTAGCTTGACATTCATTAGCAATTGCTTTAGCTAACAAAGTTTTCCCACATCCAGGAGGACCATAGAAGAGCACTCCTTTAGATGGTGACATACCAAACTTCTCAAACTTTTCTGGGTGCTCGACGGGATATTGAACAGTCTGAATCAACATAAATAAAAATCAGTAACAGATTAACTAGATATAGAAACATGAAGGGAGTAATTGAATATTGAAAAATATTTGTGACCTCTTGCAGTTCACGCTTGACATTCTCAAGGCCTCCAATGTCTTCCCAACTGACATTAGGCACCTCAACAACCTGTAAACAGAGACATCTGATAAGAGCATAGACCACAAAGGAAAACCTCATCAGCTAATGAATACAAGATATAGTAAAAAAGACCAACAGTTTCACGTAAAGCTGAGGGATTGCTTGTTCCAAGTGCAGTCTGGAAATGCTCATTTGTGACGGACATAGAATTCAGCACTTCAGCATCAATAGTCTCATCCTCCAAGTCAATGACATCCATCTTCTCCCTAATACATTGCAAAGCAGCTTCAGTGCAAAGTGCAGCAAGATCAGCACCAACATACCCATGCGTGTCTTTTGCAATTCTCTCTAAATCAACCTACAGAGGGAAACCACATCAACTGAGAACCAGAAAATATAAGGATATCAAAGATCAAAATAAGACCACAAGCAAAGATAGATCATAAAACCTGATTGAGTACAGGATAGAAGGGAATACTAATATGAAATTATCATTGTAAAATAGTACCGCAGTACCGTACTGGTAATTTTCATCCATGAATGGAACCATATGCACAAGACACGAGCTCCACCCAAAACAGAAGATAAAGAACAAAATACCCACCAGCAACAATTAACGTAAGTGTTAAGGAATGCACAACTTACATCATCAGAGAGCTTCATGTTCTTGGTATGTATGCGGAGGACTTCAAGTCGTCCAACTTCATCAGGAACACCAATATCAATTTCCCTATCAAATCTACCAAACCTCCTCAATGCTGGGTCAATGCTATTTGGACGATTAGTAGCTCCAATAACAATAACATGTGCACGAGATTTTAATCCATCCATAAGAGTCAAAAGTTGTGAAACAATCCTCCGTTCAACTTCGCCATGAGTTTTCTCTCGCTTGGGTGCAATAGAATCAATTTCATCAATGAAGATAATGGAAGGTGCATTCTTTTCAGCTTCTTCAAATGCTTTCCTGAGATTACTTTCACTCTCTCCAGCCAGCTTAGACATAATCTCTGGTCCATTAATACAGAAGAAGAATGCTCCAGTCTCGTTAGCAACAGCTCTTGCTATTAATGTCTTCCCAGAACCTGGTGGTCCATAAAGTAAAATTCCTTTCGGAGGCTTTACACCAATTGATTTAAAAAGCTGTGGGTGCCTCAATGGAAGCTCCACCAACTCACGAATCTGTGCCATTTGCTTCCTAACACCACCGACATCATCATAACCAACTTCATCCAGTCTTTCCTCATCTTCTCTCTTGACAGGCTCCCCCTCACAGAAAATTTCAGTGTCTGGTGCAACCACACAATACTCCCCAGGATCAGTTTCAATGACCTTGAACTCTACACTTCTCATCCCTCCTCGGACAAGAAATAGATCTCCTTTTCTGACAGGACGATAAGCCTCCAAGAAATAAGCTGCAAATTATTATACATACAAAGAGATAGAACAGATTACAAATAAAGAAATATACATACTGTCACATGCATATAAAGCCTTTATGAAACTAACGATTAAAGATTTTATAGATCAGTAATAGTTCATTTGATGTGCATTGAATGAAGTTAAACTGGATAGGTGATAGATTGAAATCCCTGAAATTAAGAGTCTTCTTGGTTTGAGAACAATGTGGTCAAGATCAACATCCTAGCTAGAATGAGGGAGAGGAGTGAAAAATCTTAAAATGTAAGGCTGTTACACAGATTGTAAGGTCCTACGAAAAATATAATAAATATAATTTAATATAAAAATATGATAATATATAAACTAATAAGTATGAATGTATAGAAAAATCACTAAAATTCAAGCAGAACAAATATATTTATTTTGTATTATTGATTATTAATATGTTTTTATTTTGAAATTTGATAATAATATTGTAATAATAATAATATGGCTGGAAAAGAATGAAATGGAAAAACCAAGTAACAAAAAAGAGAGTAACACAGTAAAACCAATGACCCAATAAAAAGGTTATATAATTATATTTTAAACCCCTTAATCAGCCAAACTTGAGTATCAAAGACCAAGAACGATAAGAAAGAAGAGACATTCTGACATGAATGTGGGTTTTATGCTTTTAGCAAAAGAAAAACTTGAGCTTTCCAGCAAAACCAGAAAGGAGTAGGAGAAAAGCTTGAGGGGAGAACTTCACACATGAACATAAAGAGAAGAGGATCCAACCTGTGATTGGATGTATCATGTAAATGACAAAAAGGCTGCAAACTTTGATGCTGTGGGGTGCAATGAGTCAATGACAGATAATAGAGTTCTGGTGAGTTACGGCAGATGACAGAAAGGAAGGTCGATGGGTTATGTGAGACAGGAAGGATGAAACTTGGTCAAATAAAGAAGATATATCTAGAAACTTTCAGATCTTAGGTGGAAAAGGGATCAGTTAAGTAGGTAGAAAAGGAATCTGTTAAACGAGTAAAACTTGGGGATCCTATAAGTATATTTGCAATCTTGACAACATTTATGTTTAATACTCCCCGTTTCCCTTTGTTGTTTTCACAAATAATTACAATAAATACAACCTTGGTTTCACTTTATTTCTTGTTTTCTTTAATTTGTAAAGGAAATGATGAGAAGAACAAAATACTATATTCAGTTTCCAGCATGCCCTGTACTGATATTTAAAAAACATGAAACACGAGAGAGACATCAATATGTATAAAAGCCCAAATTTCTATGCTATGAACGTGTCCAATAATCAATGTGAAAAAACATCAATATGTATAAAAGCTAGTCAACCATAAACATGTGCCTGTAAAAAAGACAGTGAGAGCTCTGGTTAAAGTAATCAAAGAGAGCTTCCATCAAAAGGAAAGCCATCAATGCTAAAGACTAGAATCGATGAGGTCAAAATCCCTGCCAATTCTATGCAATTTGCAAGATGGAAGGCCTATTAGAAACATCAACCCATAAAGAGGCTTATCTCTTCAACGTCAAATATGGGGAGAAGCAACACAGTCACAGAATGTGTCAAAATTATGAACAAAATATTAATAACAAGTACAGATAAAAATTGCACTTAAAACATAAACAAGTGAAAATTCAGTAAGAAAGCATCACATTAACTGAAGCTGAACTAGTAGATATTCCAACTTAAACAAATGCAAAGGCGGAAACTCACGTTTCAAGAAGGCATCAAACAGATTCCCAGTGACCCCTTCAACGGTATCATCAATGGGCAGAATGTGCACACGTT
Organism: Clitoria ternatea; assembly: GCA_037962975.1. Classification (NCBI taxonomy): domain Eukaryota; kingdom Viridiplantae; phylum Streptophyta; class Magnoliopsida; order Fabales; family Fabaceae; genus Clitoria; species Clitoria ternatea. Next base: position 89,875,053 of record CM075675.1, read on the forward strand.
TCCCATACTTGACATCCGGGCACTGGTGCACAGACACCACATCTCCAAGCCGAACCCGCAAATTCGACCTCACCACTTTGTTCATCCTGATCTTAGGCTCCTCACAGGTTTCATCAGCAAGAGCTATACAAATTGTATCCTTGCGTTTCTTTCCCTGCAACAAGAAACACGCATAACTCAGAAGTTGCCCCACACCCAGCACAAAGTAGCACAACACAACACATCACACCCTACCACGACACACATGCTAACTCACCACCAAATAAGTGTTCTTAGGTTTCCTATAAGAAACAATCAAAATTCGAAAACTTTAAATTAAATATAATATCATGGGTTAAACGGAGGAAAATTATATATATATATATATATATATATATATATATATATATATATATGTGTGTGTGTGTGTGTGTGTGTGTGTGTGTGTGTGTTAGGAATTAAGTGAAGACCCACAAAGGTAAAAGTAATGGGCAAGGGAGAAAAAGGTTCAAAATGATACCTTGATGAGAATAGTGTCACCTCGGAAAAGCTGAAGCTTTTCCATGGTTTGTGGGTGCAAGGAAACAACGGAATTATCATCGTTGATGGCTTCATCGACGACAAGGCGGTTCGGGGACTTCTTCCGTTCAAGAATAGCAGTTGAATAATCTTTCTTCCCCGATTTCCTGCGGTTCCAAACAAAAACTCCATCATCAAACAAACTTCACAGTCCAAGAAGCTTTTAACTTTGTAGAAGATAATAAAAAGGATTGCGATTTCTGAAAGAGAATTAGCAGAGAGTGGACTCACGGGTCTGATGATTCGCCTTGATGAGACATATTTGCTGGAAATTGAAGATCAAAATGAAGATAGAACCCTAAATTTGAAGAATAATAGAACCTTTGGGTATTTTTATAGTTTTTATTTATTTATTGTTATTTTCTCTATCTTGTCCCATAAGAAATAAGTTGTAATCGTAATCGTAATCAATTAGAATTTAAAGCCCAATTTGTATTGTGCTACTACTAGGTTGGGCTCGGCCTGTCTAATAATCGCCCATATGGATTGACCATGTGGACCAACAATGTGTAGCCTGGCCCAATTCATTTTGTTTCTGATTGTTGATGAGGGGTAATAAAAACTAAACACGTTATCCAAAAAAAAAAAAAACTAAACACAAGGGATGAAACCAAAAATATGTAAAAATAACCAAGTGAACAAAAAAATAACAAAAAGAAAAGAAAATCAAACGTGTATTAAAAATTATAAACATGTGAATTTTTGGTTTTGAATGTAAATTTAAAAATACAATTTTGTTCAGTAAAAATATAGTAAGTTGAATTAACTTATTTTTAAAATGATGTTTGTTCATATTTTAAAACAAGAAAAATTGATTTTTTTTATTTTTATTTTTAATTTTATAAACCTTCAACTTAAATCCAAAATCACGACCACCACAACCCCATCAACACTACCATCATAACATCATTGTCGTCATCGCCATTGCTATTGAACCCACTACCAAAATCATCATGGCTACCACTATCACCTCGTCACCAACATTGCCTACACCGCTACTGAACTTAGTTGATTAAAAAAATCTCACATTGCTTGGAATAACAAAGGGATAAGGAGGCTTATGTTATATATAGGTCTTAATGTCTTTGTAATTAATGCACCAAGTGTGAAAATACCCATAATTATTAATAATTGTACTGAAATCTTGAACACTGATGGAAAATACCTGGAAACACTTTAAGTTTTTCTTTGGTATAATGATCTTGTGTTAGAGTGTTGTGATATGAGAACTTTGAAGAATATGTGGGTATACTTGGGGCTAATAGGGTATATGAGAGTGAGATTTATGTGATGTATAAATTGTTTACATAATGTCATTTTCTAGTTGTCGATTATGACAACAATTGTAGTTTTTATCTGGTTTTGGAATTTTCCACATTAAATTCTTACGTGTTAATTGTGTTATTTCATAATATTATTTCTTTGTTTTTAATGAAAATTCTCTAAAAGAAATAAATATAATTTCCTAACATTATCAATACCACCACCATAACCACTATCATTGTCGGTACCGCCACTATAACTATCATCATTGTCGCCATAACTCTATACCTACCACCACCATTGTCACCACCATAACTGTTATCGTCATCACAATTATCAAGGTTTCCATCACCGTAGTCACCGTCATTACCACCATCATTATCACAATTATCATGGTCACTATCACCATAACCATAGTTATCATCTTCATCATTGTCATCACCATGATTATATCAATGTTATTATTTACGTGTAATGCTTCTGTAATTAAATAAAAGTTTCGTGACAATAAAAAAAAACCATAAAAATAAAATTAAAAAACAAATTTGGTTGTTTAAAATTTTAAAACTAGAAATCATCTCGGATGGGTCTTAAAAGTTATAATATTATGAGTAATGAGTCGTTAAATAAATAATGAGATGCACGTGATTTACTAATTATTAATAAATTTCAATTATCCATAAAAATGTGTTACAACAGTGTGTTGAATATAATGTTTGATCTCTGTACAGTTCCAAATTGAATAGTACCAATATCTTTCATTTGCAACACGATCCATGGAAAATTTATTATTATTATTATTGAATAAAAATATAAAAAGTTACACTTGAATTCGGGGTCTTGATAATTCCAAATACATCAGCATACATTTATGATGAATCATTGCTATCACGTATTGCAATGATTGCTATATTGTCATCATTTTCCCGTAAATAACAAGTTTGGTAGGATAAAAGCTTCGTGAATAAGGCTTCTTTCTACTAACATATCCAGTTAGTGCTTTTTACGGAATACATTTACGTAAGCCAGGTTCATCTGCATTGTGCTCAAGCAACTAATCCACAATATTAAGGCTGAGAAATACTATATCATCAAATATATTTACTATTTCTTTATATTTTTTTAAGACAATGTATTATTTATTTATTTATTATTCAAATAGTATGAAAATTTATAAGAGAATATAACATTTTTCCAAGGCTATAATAACTAGGGGTGACAATTTAGACTTGACCTGTTAAAAACAGGCAGGCCGGGCCAAGGATGAGCCTATTTTTTCAAATAAGCTCAACCTCTTTTAGCCCACCACCGACCCATCTGGTCAACATTAAAATATTTTAAAAATAAATTTATATTAATATATAATTTATATATGTTATGTTTTCTTATTTTCTTAATTTATATATGTTATTATAAATTTAATAGTATAATATTATAAAATATAAATAATAAAATTTATTTCCATTTAATACAAATATAATTTATTTGAACTTTTAATAAAATAAATTGGGTTAATTATAAAAAAATAGTTTTAAAAAAGGTGAAATATAATTTTTATATCTAAAGCTTTTTAAAAAATGTTTAAAATAGTACAAATTTAAAATAAAAAAGAACATGCATAATTTGAAAGAAAAAAAAATTGGCCGGCCTGTTGGTCACATAGAATAACCAATGTTTCTGACCCATTTTCATTGTTTGGCCCGCCCCGGTCCATATTTTTTATGGGCTTATGCGAGCCTTAGCCCGGCCCGGCTCATTGGTCCGTTTTACCATATAGCAATGGTTGCTATATTAATAACAAATAAAGTATAAAATACTCCACGAATATTAAGGTTGTACCAACTAACCCAATGATAAAATAAGTTGACTTTTGTAAGTAGATTTATTTTTGTAGATTATTTTCTTTTAGATTGTGTGAAAAGTATTTATTTATATTTGTAATTATGCTTAGGTAATTCTAAAAAAGTAAATATAATCAAATAGATTATTTTTTATATATAAAAGTGAATTATAATCATATTCTAGTTTATTTTAGATGTTGATTGTAAAAAAATATTTTTATTATACTAGTATAATCCAAACATTAACATAGTAGATTATTAAAATAAATACTTATGGAAATAAAATTTTTTTAAAACGTTTTTTCAAACATATATAGTACAAGCATGTATATTTATTGAGAAAACTATCATTTCAATCTTTGAGATTGTAAGCATCATACAAACTAGCCATGAACTTTTTTAAATGAGTAAACTGGTTTTTTTTTTTTTTATTTGTAAGGCTCCTAACTTATGTTAATGTGACACGTTAAGTGATATGTGTGTCTCTCATATGGCTTTTGGCAATTTGCTCTAGACCTATACCTCATCTTTACCATTTACCAAAAGAAAAAATGGTATATAAAATTAACTGTCCTATACTTTTCACCCCAACCAAATAAAATATTGCCATAAACTCTATAGAAGCAAAGGTCCCCCACCTTTTCTTCCTCTTCCTCCAGATGCAGTGTCTCATCCAAGTACCCCAAACAAGACAATGCCCAATATCAAACCCAATTATAGCTAAAATCTAATACAACACAAAAATCAACAACCTCTTTAACGTTATAACACCACCCAAGCAAGCAAATTTAGAGGAGACTAGGTCAACTAGTCGAGAGAAAATATGAATTGTTATGAGTCTATTAGCATGTGTCCTAGAACAAAAAAAATGTAGAAAACCATTTATCAATTAATTAATTTAGAGGGTGTGATTTACGGAGCAAATTTAAAATTTTGAATATATTATTTTACTCATCAAAGTATTTATAAGTCAATAAAAAATTGTTCACCATTAACCTATATTAGATATTTAAAATTATACATTAAAAAATTATCATTAAACATCTGAAAGGTCAAACTTTACTTATTTAATGAATAAACAGTTTTTATATAAAAAATAACAAATCGATGAGTGCGTACGGAACTAATTGAACTCATTCTTAACCCTAATTTCAAACAAGGAATAACGTATCATTATTGCACTAGGATAACAAAAAAAAACGTGCAGCATAAATTCGTGTTATTTTGCATATAGAAAGATTCAACTAATGGATTGGGAAAAGTTTGTTCTCTATCACTCTATGTATACAATTATGAATTATGATTTAAGAAATTTAAACGAAAAATCAACATAATATAAATAAATAAATAAATTAGCATATGTTAACAAGCTACGAATTTTTTAATGTAATTTAAGAAAAGTACCACTATAATTTGCTAAAATACTCGGAAATCTAGTAGTATTCGCAATATATTAAAAGAACCCTATGTGATATATTATTGTAATATTATTAAAGGGAATGTTTGATTTGTACTTGAAGAAACGAAGTTGGAAAAATAAAAAAATTAAAAATTAATATTAATTTTTTACGTCATTCAAAATAATTAAAACTCTATTTAACCCGTAAGATAATTTTTCTCCTTTCATCTAATTTCGTTGCGTTGAGAAAAACATCAACCAAACATCCTTTTATGTTACATAACTCTCCGATAAAGTACTATGATGGAGGCATAGTAATGGTGTTATGATTAAAGAATCAGCAGGAATTGGAGTTAAGAGCTGTTTCAGCTATAATTGTCGTGCTGGCACAACATCATTACACACATCACTTGTCTTAATAAAAAGGAGAAAATAAACCGCAAAAGAAAAGACAAGAAAGGGGGGGAAATAGAAAAAAAAGAAAAGAAAAAGAGAAGAGCATAAAAGTGAGAAAGAGTGCGGGATGCTGAATACTAGAGAAAAATAAGGCTAAAACATCAACTTCATTTCTATTTTGGTCCAAACCATTTTATTTTAGCCCTTTTTTATGTTTTTAATAGTAAAATTATCATTGGTTATTCAGCTACAATAATTCCATAACAAATTTGCTTTGTAATGATTTACTTGTTTAGTTTCTTTCCTTTCTCTGTAATAAAAATAAAACTCGTTATATTGAATAATGCCATTAATTCTACAAATTCAAAACAGAGCAAAATAATTCTTTTTCAATTTTTTAATCATATAGAGGATAAAATAAAAATATCAAACATATAAAAAATATAAAATCAAGTCAATACTCAAATATAATACAGATCATTCATTCTGTTGTATAAAAATACAAAACTATTAGATTGTTTAAGTAATATATATTTAATTTATATTATATTTTTGATGTGAACATGTTTATTTTTGAAAAAAACATTTTTTGAGTCAAATACTTGTTAATAGCTTTCAGAAATGTTAAATGATCAAAGTTACGTCCTATTTAGATAATAAAAAACATTTTTAATTTTTGTTTTAATTATAAAATTTTATTTTATTTTTTATTTTTAAAAATTTATACAGAAAATACTGAAAATAATTTTTTTCTATTTTCTATTTTCACTTTTTTAATATAAATTTTTTAAAATAAAAAACATGATGACACATCAACAATTAAAAATAAAAACTATAAACATTTTCAATGTACTTTTATATTTAAATCCCAAAAAAGAGTAGCAAAGTAATAGAAAATAGAAATAAATATCCGGGTTCGGCGGGTCAAATCACCCACTCGTCTCGTATAACAGAGTTGTGTCATACAGCTTCCTCACTCTCTGAGTAACCTTTTTTCTTTCACTCTTCAATGCTTTCTCATTCACTTCTCAACATGCTCTACTTAGATCCAGGTATGTACACTGTAGTTTCCTCTCAATCTTTAGTCTTTTTTGCATTCTCTTAGCATAGTCCAGTCCTGTTGGGCTCCTTTCAGGTTGAAGCTTTTGTGGGTCTGTGTTGATTGGTCAGTTTAACTTAGCAATAAATAAAAACCCCTCATTTTTTTCTTACCCTTTTTATTTTTTCTGTTTTGGTATTTACTGGTTTTTATAAAGTTTCGTTTTTTTGATTCTGCTATGTGATAAATGAATACTAGTTTGGTCTCTGACAGAGGTTTTTAAAGCTTAGTTGAGGGCAGGGGTTGTCTTAATGGGAAATCCTGGATACGAGGTTTGATTTTTGGGATACATGTCTCAAATTTCATGGGAAGTAAATACGGGTTTTGTGTCAGTGGAGTGGAGGAATAGGGCATATCTGCATTCTCTGCACCCCTTGATACCCGTCTCACTTGTTAAGGTTCTGCCATTTTATGCATTTGAATTTTTATTCCACTTTGTTTTTTTCCCCTAATTGTTTCATTCTGCCTCGCAATTTAGTCAATTATAATATATATATATATATATATATATATATATATTTATATATTTATATAGTAAGTTTCTTTTCCATGAAATTCATTGCATTGTCCAGATTGTCATTGTGGTGTCTGCGTTTTGTTTCATATATGAGATATTATGGTTAGATGAAAATTGTAATTTGGTCTTAATTCTGTCCTTTCTTTTGTTCATGCTTTTTAAATTTTATTTGTAATTTGCATGGCAGGTTGTTGGTAGGAAGTGTTCTCTGCATACAGAAAATGTTGTGAACAAAAGATGTGTATTTCTAATGGATTGACTTCAAAGTTGGATTGGCATGCTCCAAATTGAATTCTTCTACTTGTAGAATGATGTTTATAATTTAAGGTAAAAGAAGTGAAAGAATCAAACATCATGGAAGAAATACAGTCTCAATCCGATAATTATAGATCTTCTTCATCATCAGCGAGCAGCCCTGCAAGTAGGGTGCCATCAAGTAACTTTTTCTACCTGCGTAAACCTGGTTCACTCAGGCAGCCCATCTCATTTGAGGATTCACCTGAGTGGGATGATACTGATATTGATGTTAGAGTTGAGGAAGGAGGTGACTCTATTAATGTCGCAACAACACCAGCTTCTCCTTCTCTTTCAAAGCTCAACAGCGGGTCCTTGCCATCCCCGCGGTTGCCAGAGGGTGTGGTTATTCCTCGGAAAATTGCTGGGGCTTCTGTAGCCTGGAAAGATTTGACTGTTACAATAAAGGGAAAAAGGAAATACTCTGATAAGGTTATAAAGAGTTCAACTGGTTATGCGCTACCTGGGACCATGACAGTAATTATGGGGCCTGCTAAATCAGGAAAATCTACCTTATTACGAGCCATTGCAGGTCTTGAAGCATGCTTCCTTTGTCCTTTCTTACTAAGAATTTCATGATGTTCCCATTTATGTTTTTTTTATTAGTCAAAAGTAAAACGGAACTTCCTCTTTGCCTCAGGAAGATTGCATCCGTCAGCCAGGATGTATGGTGAAGTGTTTGTGAATGGAGTAAAATCGCAAATGCCCTATGGGTCATATGTGAGTTCGACATCTCATTGTCTGTTTAATATTTAAAGTTTAAACCTCCATCTTGTTTATTCAATCTGATTGAACTTATGTGCCTATCCATCGTAAGCATGTTTCTTTCTGTATATTGATATTGATTGATATTGATTATAAGGTGAGAGTTTGTAGGTATCTTAGCAATTGTTGTCTTTTAGGGATTAGCATTTTCTATTACTGAAGGTTATATTGTACATTGGTTATTTTCTTCTTACTCAACTATGGAAATTTATTTGCATTAAAGGCACTAGGTTTTGGTGTTTGAAGTTGGATCACTAGATGATTACATGATGCTAGATGACTAGGGCTTGTTCTTTACCTGATTTATAGTTGTTGTAAATTTTTAGGTTGAACCAATTATATATGTATATTGAAATTTGTTTCTGAATTTGCAGGGTTATGTGGAGAGAGAAACCACTTTGATTGGATCCCTCACCGTGCGGGAATTTCTGTATTATTCAGCCCTTCTTCAACTTCCTGGTTTCTTTTGTCAGAAAAAGAGTGTCGTAGAGGATGCTATACATGCAATGTCTCTAGGTGATCATGCAAATAAACTTATAGGCGGCCACTGTTATATGAAAGGGCTTCCTAGTGGAGAGAGAAGGCTTGTTAGCATTGCCAGGGAGCTTGTGATGAGACCACGCATTTTATTTATAGACGAACCTCTTTATCATTTGGACAGGTGTTTAATTTTAATTATTTTTATTGCTTCTGTTGTACCAGTTCTCTATCAATTGCTTGATTGTGTTCTGTATTTTATAGCCTTTTTTGTTAGCATGGTTTTTACTATTTATCTATTTTTCTTCAGCGTCTCGGCACTTTTAATGATGGTTACATTGAAGAGACTGGCAAGCACTGGTTACACTCTTATGTTAACCATCTATCAGAGCAGCACAGAAGTTTTTGGCCTTTTTGACCGTATATGTCTACTTTCAAATGGAAATACCCTCTTCTTTGGAGAAACATTAGCTTGCTTGCAGGTATCTTCTATAGTCTATAGTCTATGCGTTCTCAAATCTTGCATATGACATTTGATTAAGGAGTTAAGCAATCCTGTGTTGCCTACAAACTTAATAAATGAAAAAAAAAATTAAAAGCATTGATTTGTAATTTTTTATTATACTTCACATGGGCACTATTTAATATTTTTAAAATGAAAAGTGACATGAGTGTTTCAAGATTGGCAAGAACTGCCATTTTTTCCTAACATTCTCTGCTAGTAAAAGGAATGCATATCATATTACTGACATCTATAATTTTATGTTGGTGAAGCACTTCTCAAATGCTGGATTTCCTTGCCCAATCATGCAAAGTCCTTCTGATCACTTTCTACGCGCCATTAATACAGATTTTGACAGGATAATTGCTATGTGTAAAAACTGGCAGGTAAGTTATCTAGTGGGTTGATGATTGATGCACTCAATGCATTATTAATGTCATGCCATGTATGAGACTTTTCAATATATTTCACTGATATTATCATTATAATAGGATGACAATGGAGATTTTTCTTCTGTAAACATGGACACTGCTGTTGCTATACGCACACTTGAAGCTACTTATAAGTCATCTGCAGATGCAGCTGCCGTCGAAACTATGATTTTGAAACTCACTGAGAAGGTATATATTAATTTATAACTGCTGAAATAGAAACATTCATAGTTTCTTAATTTATCCAAGTTAGATTCTATTATTGCTGACTGGGAGCTTGACCATAGGTTTTTTTCCTTCACAAATACTGTGTTACACATTGCCACTTGCTAACGTATAGATTTTTGTTACATTATTTGTATCTATCATTTGAAGCCTAATTGAATTTAGTGGTAGGATGAAAGTTTCAGTCTCATTTAGTTCAGCTATAGAAGACTTAATACAGTGAGTAAAAGATTTAGAATTTAGTAGACCATTCAATCTTACCATCTTAAAGTGGACGAGCATGTTATTGGTAGGTTACGAAATTTTATTGGCTTGGAACTAATGGTTAAGAGAATCAAGCTTCAATTGAGACACATTACAAATATTTAGGTTTTTTTGAAATTTGTAATCTGGGATGTTGTGCAAACGCTAATGGGTAATTACTAATTAGAGATGGTAGACAGTTTTCCATTGAAAATCATTTAGAATGACATGTGCTGACAAATGATTTGATCTAGTTGGTAAACTTACTAGCTTATTTATCTTGTTGATGTATAAGATTTGCACTTTTCATGATAGCCTCCTTAGAAATTTGTTTCGGGGTTTGTTTTGCTTTCCAGCATTTAAGGTGCAGTTAGTATGGGATGTTAACTTTTGGAGTTCTCTTAAAGCACATTTGATTTTGCAGGAAGGTCCAGCTCTTAAAAGCAAAGGTAAAGCGAGCAATGCTACTCGGATAGCAGTTTTGACATGGAGATCTTTATTAGTTGTGTCAAGGGAATGGAAATATTATTGGCTGCATCTTATTCTGTACATGCTTCTCACGCTTTGTATTGGTACTGTATTCTCTGGTCTGGGGCATTCTCTGTCTTCTGTAGTGGTAAGTCTTGACATTGCATATCCATGAGTTTATATATGCCAACAGTTATTGGTTCAGTTATAATATGTAGGAATTAAATTTTGACATCTTTTAAATTGCAGACAAGAGTTGCAGCAATTTTTGTATTTGTATCATTCTGTTCCCTTATAAGCATTGCTAGGGTGCCTGCACTTATTAATGAAATCAAGGTATGTGCTTGCTTTGCTATACCGAGATAGATTAGTTAGCTGCAATGTGCTTAATATGCAAGTACTGAAGTGTAAATTTGTCCATTAGGCTAGTATTTGTAGTTTTTATGTTTTTTGCAATTTGCATTATGAATTCTTTCTCTTGTGTTATCCAATTTTCTATATGACCTCAACTACATAACATAATTGTTAATTTTTATGTTGATTTTACTAACTTACGACAAGTTTATACGTAGACTTACTAAGTTACTAGCTTTGAAATATGGATTAAATTCTACATTTTTCCTAGCACAGTTAACGTCTAGTATTTGTAGTCTTTCTTCTGGGTTTAGTAATTCAGGCACCTGGTACTCCTTAAACTCAAATTCAAGAAACATGCATTAAGCAGTAAGTATGACGGTGGAAATTTGTGTATTGACAAAATATATTGAAGTACACCTTTGAAGCTGAATTAGGTGCTAGTATTAGTATGTCTAAATGAAGATACAATTTAAATGTGTTTGGCAAACTAGCACTTCACTGTTGATTCTTTCCAAGAGCAAAATCAAAATAAAGATACAATTTAAATGCGTAAAATAAATATATTGTTGGTAGACATAGGATGTTTATTTATTGATTGGAATATGGATTCTGAGTTCTACACTTCTATAATCTCAGAAAGGTTGATGAAGTTAAATTATTTGCTATTCTGCAGATTTATGCCTGCGAAGAATCAAACCAGCACTCCAATACATTAGTATTTTTACTTGCACAGCTCTTGTCGAGCATCCCTTTTCTCTTTCTCATCTCCATTTCGTCAAGTCTAGTCTTCTACTTCCTCGTAGGGCTGGAAGATCAATTCAGCTTGTTGATGTACTTCGTGCTGAATTTTTTCATGACTCTGCTACTGAATGAGGGAATTATGCTAGTTGTGGCTACTTTGTGGCAAGATGTTTTTGGGAGTGTCTTGACACTATTGTGTGTACATGTGAGCTCCATTGTCCATTTATTTTATATGTAAAATATTAACGAAGTTTCACTATGCTAATCTACTAATCTCTCTCTCTCTCTCTCTCTCTCTCTCTCTATATATATATATATATATATATTCACTACAAACCTATGATTACACAAGAGCTTAGGTGTTCCCTAAACTTGCCAGTGATGCATGTGTGCCATTTCAGGTGGTCATGATGCTCTCAGCAGGCTACTTTCGAGTTCGAAATGCCTTGCCAGGACCAGTGTGGATGTATCCAATGTCGTATATTGCCTTTCATACATATTCTATTCAGGTAAAAATTAAAAATTGATGTGTTTGTTTCTTCTATGGATCGCTCCTAAAGTAAACAATTCTGAACAGGCTAGACTTTTATGTTTGTTTAACTAGCAGGATCAACCAGTATAATTGATTTCTAAACTTTGCAAATGGTCGAATCTTTTTTCTTTAGATGGGTATTTAGTACTGAAGCATTTACTTGTCCTTTTTGTCCTTATCTTGAAGGGGCTATTGGAGAATGAGTACCTAGGCACTTCCTTTGCAGTGGGACAGGTAAGGACCATATCTGGGTTTCAAGCTCTCCAAAGTGTGTACAATATCTCCCCAGACATTAGTTCCAAGTGGAAAAATTTGTTGGTTTTGTTTCTTATGGCAATTGGTTATCGTATTGTTGTGTTCATTTTATTATGTTTCTTCATGGGGAGAAAATTATCCCTGCTTAAAAGTTTTAAGTGTAATAGGGATACAACAGATTCGAGTTGATGATGGGAACGTTGTAAAGCCATTTACATTGTACAATTCCTTTTGACCGAGTTTTGCTTGTCAACTCTATTTTCATGAATTTATCTTTGACTAATGAAAACAATTATGAGATTATTAGCTGTGTTAATTCTTTCCCCAGTGCGTGATCAATATCTCACGGTAAAATTGATTGCACTAATCATGAAGCGAGTAGATTAACCGACAGGAACTGATATAGCTTTAAGTATGATCTTATGTGAGTTTTAGGGAGCTCTGTGAAATCTTGGTAGGGGATATTTGAATAGGGTATAAAAAGAGTGAAAAAGAAAAAGTGATTGCCACATTTCTTTGAGATTTTGTAATTATTAATTGTAGCTTCTGCTTTTCATCATTCTCTGTTGAAGACTGTATGTACTAAAACCATGAGAGTTCAGTTCATGATGGAACTTGGTATCATTGATTTCAGTCACGCTGACAGCTTAGGCCACTAGTTCCGAAAGCTGGGTGTTTGTTGTGATAAATAATTGATTTTTGACGTAGCCAATTCCAAATACATTGAAATTTGAGTTGCGGGTGTGACACTGATGGATGTGGCACGGTCCTCTAGTATTTTGTCCAATTGTGTTTTTGCTTATGTTTGCCAAACGTGTTACACAAGCGTGGTTTGTTGTGGCACGTCTTGACACAGGCTTATTTGCATTGTTTAATACGTGGAAATTTAAGGATGAAACAATGAAATGTCAAATGATAAGCAATTATTGAGGAGCGTCTATTACTCCAAACTGGGATCGATTATTATATAGCATGAGTAGCTTTTACGCTGTAGATATAATTTCAGCTAAAATGGATGTGAATGTGTTGTATAGTCATTATTGTTCTTCTTGCTTTATCTAAAGTTAAAGTAGGGAAGGTTCTTCAACTACCGTTAAAGCTTAATTTCGATTTAAGAGGACACAACTTGTAACTAGAAGTATGAAGAAGAGGTGTTTATAGAATCAGACATATGATTTGGATTTTTTTTCTTTTTTAAATGAGAAAGAAAATTGTTGAAAAAAAAAGTAAAAGCTAGTTAACAGTCTGAGTTGGGAACAGGGATTCCATGTGTCGGTTATTGGCAAATATAGGGTGCTCTGTAACATCTCATGGGATTCCATTCCATATGTAAAGGTATTGAATAGTGAAAACATTTTGTCTTTTATTTTTGAGTTCTGAGCCTAAAAAGATGTCCATTCTACACTGTGCTCGTTTCCGTATATATCTATATTTACATTATATTATAATCCAAACCATAATCGATCTAATCCACTCCTCTGATTCTAGTCGTTTGTCAAAAACTATGTATCATATGTATCCTATCTATGGTATTACTGTTTATTCCTAAAGAAATGAGATTACTTGGCATGAAGATAATTAAACGGTAGAAACAAGTAGAAGATAAAGTGTAATGGATGTCTTTAAAATATTTATTGGATCATATATTATTTAATTATATTTTACTCCCTTAACAGGGTAATTATTAAATATTTTTGTACGCTTAATATGATGAATATTTTTCACCAAATCTTGTATTTTTGTTTTATTAGTAAGTATACATTAAGAACAATGTTAGGATTTCCCTTGTATAATTACTTCACAATCAACAAGATAAACAAAAGAAAAATTTAAAACTATGTTTGCATCTTCATGTATGCTCCACATCAGTTTCATTAGGTTTTTTTTTAAAACATTTTTCATTCCTAAAAAGGAAAGGGTAAACACGAAGGGTTCCAGCAAAAAGGAACTTGGCAGATCAGGTAGTCGAGGTGTAATTAGGGACTCAACTAGTAATTGGGTTTCTGGATTTTTAAAAAAGAAACGTTGGTTCAACAGAGCTTTTATTGTTTTAAACGGTGAAAAAAATTAATATTAACCGTTAGATTTTTTATTTTTATAACTCTGTCTCCCAACTGAATTCATAAAATACCTATTTAACCGAAGCGTGATTTAAGTGAGAAGGACTAACTCTAGCAAGGAAATTACAACTCTGTCACCTTAAAATTCAGATGGACTCCAAGGTTGTTGTAAGGGGTCTCAAAGGTAATTGTTGTGGAAGTTGCCAAAGAAGAGCTTTGCTAGTTAGTGCCAAGAAGATGTTGGGCAATTTTGTTAGTTAAAATAGGGTTCAGAAAAAAGCCCTTTTAAAAAAATCTTTTATTTTTGGCCTTTAAAATTTTTTAGGGTTTACAAAATTAAAAAAACTTTAAGCTTACTGTTAACTTATGAGATGATTAACGTTTGTGACTACCTCATAAGTGCTACGTAGTTGACATGTGACAATTTTTTTAAAAATAAAAATTCTACATCATCATTTACAATAATTTTCTTAAAAATATTTTTTTCCCTTTTCCCTCTTCCTCATCATTTCCTCACTTTCTCTCTCTAAATGCTTAACCAGACCTCTCAAATTCTATCATAATCCAGGCCTTGACACTCTTTCCCAGTTTCACATCACCCTCTACCCTGAACAATGACATCAGAAATATCAAAGAAAACGAAAGAAAGGTAAAGAGTTTCGGTAAGGAGAACGATCAAGCCTCTAACTAAAAAAAATCATACAGTAAAGTTTTTTTAATTTGTATTAAAAGTATTTATTTATTTATTTTTAATGTTTAAGTGTTTTATTGAAAAGTAAATTATAATACATCAGATTATTTTTTAAAAGGAAACTAATTATAAAGAAATGATTTTTAAAAAAAATTTGATTATAAAAAAACTGATTTTTTATTTTACTATTTGTATCTTCTCAATTTTACTATTTTTTAATACAATTCAAAAAAAATAGATTATCTAAATAATTTTTCTCATAACCACATCTAAATAACAAAATAGATTCTAACATAATTTATTTAATTATTAAAATAAATACTCATGAATAAAATTATTTCTTTTAAAAATAGAAATATTTTTTTGTCAAATATAAATGTTTTTATATATATTTAGCGAACATTCTAAGCTCGAGAGATTTTAAAAGAAAAGGTCCACGTAAAGCCAACAGAGCCCACTAAGATCATCAACCCAAAATGGAAGCCTAGAGGCTCGAAGCATATTTTAATTTCTAAGTTCCTGTTCTTTTTTGGTGTACCTAACATTTACAAGGTAATGATAAATTGATAATAGAAATTAGAATTAATTAATTTGGAGGCTCCAAAATCGTAATCTATTGTAAGTATATTTACACTTGGAAAATTAGGATACTGTTATTGGTTGATGTTTAACTGGATTAATGAATTAACTAATGTTTGAAAGCCGCGTAAGTTGACCGCGACGGATGAGTTTGAAGAAGAGAGAATGGAACAGGAAATGGAAATGGTCGTGTCCCTTAATTCCTTTACCTTTCTCTTGCTGTATGCGTGAGCTCATCCTTCATCTTCCCGCGTAAAAACTCCTTCCCATGTCGTCGTCGTTGCTTAACGGCGAGAGAGTCGTCGTGCTCTTATTCATCTGCACAATCCTCTTTTCCCTCCCTCTCTCTCTCCTCTTCCACGGCCTCGCTCTCTCTCTCCTCGCCCTCGCCTCCTCCTTCCTCGAGATCTCCTTCGACACCTCTTCCAATTCCCCTCATCTGCTTCGCACCAGGTAACCCTATCTTAACCTATTTCCCTTTTTGCTTTTTTCCTCTCTCTCTATTCTTCAATTTATCCATCGGTTAAATTTTTTTTCAGGCGCGGTGCTTCCTCTGGGATTCTGCTCGGTGCTGTTACTCTCCCTTCTCTTCTTCTCTCCAAATTGGTGCAGTCATCGCGTGGATTCTCACTCGCTCAGCTTCAAATTCAAGGTGTTCGTTCTAATTCCTCTATAACGGATGCATTTTTTTTAGGAGTTGTAATTTTCATTTTTCAATTTCGTGATGTGTACAATTTGAATTTATAGAGATTCAGTATCTGACATTGCAATACTGGGCCACATCTGCCAGCTCCTGCAGCGTGGTTTTGTTCCTTGCCTTAGCTCAACGGCGTTCTGCTTCATACTCTTCACCATGGGCCGTGAGGTTTAGTTTATGTTCTGTTTTCTTTCAAGCTCTTGTTTGTGTTGCTGCCCTTGCTACAACTTGTCAGCTTGGTAAGTGGTTGTTGGGAGCTTTCTCTGGAACTGCTGAATTGAATATTTGTGTTGTTTTGTGTAGGTAAGGAATGTGTTTTGTGCTTAATGAAGCTTTTGTTTCAGGATTGCACCCGGCACTGAGGATTTCTTGGGTCTTTTGTCATGGATTGGCGTCTGTCAAGTTAATTCTGCATTTCCTCGGAACTTTCCCACATTGTGCTTCCATTGGTATTTCAATTTTAAATACTTGTGGTCTTAGTCATATGCTTTTCTTGGTGTTTCGAGTTTTGCTTTCGTCACAACCGATGATGTGTGATTAAGAGTTCCTATAGAAAATGCTTCTAGTTGATCTCTTTTTTATAGTAAATACATTTTTTTACTTAGCTATGGAGATAGGTGGACTTTGTGTTTTGCCATATTTCATCCATGTAGGCCTGTCATATTGATTGAAATTGGCAAATTGTCATTTATCATTATAAATAAACAGGTTTACTCAGGTGTTCATTTTTCACCCTTATCTGAAATAGGTTAAAATCTGGCATTACTGCCTCTAGGTGATTATATCCCAGCAAAATTGCATGGTCAATTAGGGGGGCTATTAAATTTTATGCTTTTAAATAATCATGGTTTACCCTCTGATTCCAGGGGAAGCATTTTTGGTGACCGCTGGCATTGTGCTCTATTTTGGTGACTTGTTGTTACTTACTATTAAGAAGGTTAGTGCTTCTTAACATGATATTGTTTCTAGGCTACCTGTATATTTAATAGGTGATTCTGTTTGTTTGAACAGGTATTTGGACTATTATTCTCTCCAGAATCAGTTACTGCAGAATTTGAATTAAGTCGAAGTGAGATAAGCATAATAATTCAGGTATTCCTCCTTAAATCATGAATTTATTATTAATGGTATAGCTGGATAAATTATAATTATCTTCTTTTCATGTAGGGTCTTGTGCTTGGTCTTCTGTTATATCCAATAGCTTTGAAACTCATTCTACAAATATGGGAGTGGTCATTAAGTACAGCTTCTGCTGAAGCAAGAAGATACCGTAAAATTGGGAGATCTGTCTTGTTTACTGCTTCCCTTGGATTTGTTCTGATTGTGATTGTACCATCATGGATGCAATTTGTGCAGGAGTTTCAAGGGCATCCTTTTTTATGGTATAAGATAAATATCTGATACAGCGGATTATTTCCTTAGCTGCATGATGCTGGTGTCAGACTTCTGAAATCATCTGAAATTACATGGAACTGAATATAGTGTGCTTAGAAAGTAGTTTAGTTAGTTATTAATTGAGCAGGATATCATATAATGTCATGCGCAGCTCTGATACATGCCTATGTGTTCTGTGGTAAGGCAATGTAAGTTGCTAAGTCCACCAGAAACTGATGAAAAATAAAAAATGTTGTTACAGTATTTGACTATGATTTTTGATTTTCTATATGAATGCAAGTTTCTTGAAATAAATCTGAACACAATACTCCAAAAGATGTGGGTTCTTATGTTGACTATTAATACTGCCTAAGTTTATTCCTTCCTATACCATGATCCATATCTTTACATTTCAGTAGTTGAGCCTTAGGATTTCAAAAATACATTATGACTATGGGGTTAGTTTGAGCTGCAAATAATTATATGTTTGTTAAGTTTAGAAAGGGGAGAAGGAGAAAGATAGAACAAAATATTTTAGAGAGAATTTAAAATGAAAAAAAAATTTCTGGTTGAAGATAATGTGTTACATAGGTATATAGATCCTTAATAGTTAATAGACTTAGTGAAGACTAATCCTAGGTTACTAATGATTGAATTCAACTTCGTGGATGCTACTACCTATGAGTACTAAATGCATTTTATCATGAGATGCATAAGCATACTATTTCTTAAGTGCATTAACTATTATTATTTCCAAGAGTTTAGAAGATTGTATTTCACTTCATTATGATACCAGCTATTCTGTTTGATTACAATAATTTTCACTTTTGAAACATCTCATTGCAGGGTGCTATCCTTTGTTCTCTCAGAGCCATCCAAAAGACTGTCTTTATGTATCTATTGGGTGTGCATAATTTGTGTTTCTGTTCTGCGATTTTATAACATCTCGAAGAACAGCAAGATTGAGAGGATTCTTTTGCGGAAATACTACCATCTTATGGCTGTTTCAATGTTTTTGCCTGCCCTTGTCTTCCAGGTGAGTTGGGACTAAATGGTTGTACTATACATGCTACTATAGAATCAGGATTCTACCACGTGGCATCCATTAACCATTTCCTTTTAATTATTAAACGGTTTCTGTCTTTTGCAAATAAAAATTAATAAAAAGGAATCGAATTTCTTTCCTTTTTGTTTTATCAAATATTATGAGCACATTAGACATTGTAATAAGTATTAATGTACACATGGAAATCATGTTTTATAGCAAATTTTAGCCTAATTGGTAGACAAAAGAATCTGTTAGCAAGTTTTAGACCATTTAAGGACTGTCACCTGGATCTAAAAGTTTGGTGAATCCTTCAAAATGAGGTAAAGTTCAGGTGGTTTATATGCATTCTTCCCCTTGAAATCAGACCCCTTAAAAGAATGTTATTCTCGTCTTCATCGTATGGGTTCTCTTAAAAAAATTCTTTTTCCAAGGCGTTTTTAAATAATTTTTTTACATATGATATTTTAGTAGTAGTCATCATTTTCTAGTTAAAAGTTTGAAAGGGAAGGTAGTGGTCATGCCATTGTCGGATCACCGGCATAAATTTTATGTTGGTCATTGGTACTGCTGTCTGTTGATTGTAACGCTGATTGCTCTATTTCTTTCAGCCAAAGTTTCTTGATCTTGCTTTTGGTGCGGCTTTGGCAGTTTTCTTGACCCTAGAAATCATTCGAGTAAGTATTTTTGAACACATTCAACTAGCACTAGTGATGCCATATTTTTCGAAAGGATGTGTATTAATTGTTTATCTATATTTTAATATATAAAGGCAAAGAAATTTGGTCTCCACTTTTTTAGCCACTTCTTCCCCTGAAAATGACAATTATGGCCAAATTGTAAATTCCTCATAAGTAAAAAAGAGAGAGAGATAGACTGAAATCTTATTAAAATAATGCAAACAGACAGGCATGACATGACAGTGCCTATCACCTTGCTAGTTGTTGATTACGTCAACAGTTCTGAAGGAATCAAAATCTAAATTCAGATGCTTGAAATCTCAACTCTTATGAAAGAACGGCCCACTATTTGAGGAGTATCTTTTATGTGCTGGAAGAGTTATTTGAGTGGGTCCTTATGTGCTAAGTCCTTGTAGCTAACAAAAGGAGACTTGAACAAAAAAGGGAAAGTGGTAAAAGTGTGTGATTAGGATATATTCTACATAAACATTTTCCCCAAAAAACATGTCATGCAAAAGTTAAGGTTTGAATCTCATGAAAATTTGTTGAATCATTTATGAAATATGACTATAGGAATGTGAGCATTTAAAGTGAAGATTATGTTATTATATTATTGCTCATAAAATCTCTCAATTCTCTCAAGTGCCAAAGATAGGTAGATATTTCTTGGTTGCTTTGATACTAACATTGTTTGACCTAGGTATGGGGAATCTGGCCTTTGGGACAGCCAATCAATCAATTTATGAATGCATTCACTGATCACCGTGACTCTGATATTCTCATTGTCAGGTATTGTGCCCTTCTCCATTATAGCTAAAATTGTAGTGCTTACTGTTTGTGATTCATAAGAGCTACTTGCAGTTTCCCTTTTACAATATAACTTCTTCGTGCAGTCATTTCTCACTGTTACTGGGATGTGCACTTCCTATTTGGATGTCTTCTGGCTACAATGATCGACCTCTTGCTCCTTTTGCGGGAATATTGAGTCTAGGAATTGGAGACACAATGGTAAGCTTTTTACTTCTTCTCTTTGTTTGGGGGTGGGGGTGTACACACACTACACACCCCCTGCCCTTCAGGGCCATTACCAGTCACCAATATAAAGTTAGAAATTAAAAATTGTCAAAAGGTGAATTTGTATCACAATGCATAAGGTGTCAAATATGGTACATGCCTGTACTTGTTAGGAGTTGGGACCTGTCAACATGTTTAAACCCTAAATACAAACATGGATGAATCTTGGAGATTTGATATGGCAAGTCCGTGATAATTTTGGGATTAGGAGGTTACTCCCATTTTGGGGAATCATGATGAATTTTCATGAAAAACTAATTATGAACTTTTAATTAATAACTAGTGAGAATTTGACTACCTTCTACAGCTAATTACTCTATAAACAGTTTTCCATGTTGAAGTAGAGTGATTAATTTATAGCAGGACTGTATGAAGGATGATGATTATGTGGATAGCATTTTATCTTGTGGACAAATCAGAGGCTGAAGAAAAGCATTAAAAAATGTGTTTTTATTTTTTATATTTTTCTTACAGAAATATAAAATGGTGTTATTCTCTTAATGGTTGATTTTCTCTGTAGTTCTTTTTTTTATTATTTTAAAAAATTAAAAGTAATTGATTCTCTAATTTATTTAGGCATCAATGGTTGGGCACAAGTACGGTGTTTTGAGGTGGAGTAAAACTGGCAGTAAGTATTTTCATCATTAATGATTTTGATCGGATATGGTCTTCCTGTTGTTAAAAAAAAATAATTCAGATATAGTCTTCCATTCCGCAATGTGAATGTGTAGCTTACTAGCTTTCTTACTTGCTAGAAAAAACGGTTGAAGGTACTGCAGCTGGTATAACGTCTGTATTAGCTGCTTGCTCTTTACTCCTTCCACTCTTGGCATCAACCGGACACATTCTCACTCAGGTGATTCTCTCTCGCTCTCTCTCTCTCTCCCTATGCCTCAATAAATGATCCGCTTGCTCTGATTTATGGGACCTTTCAGTACAATCAAATAGGAGGCCTCAAAGGATGCCATATTCCCCCAGGTGTGCACATGCATGCATGTTCAATATTAGGGGGGATGTGTGGACTGGTTAAGAGTTGATGCAACTAAAGTCATTAGTCATTAATAGTAAGATTGATGACCTAGGTGTTGTGGAACTTGATTTGCTTGCATAAATGATATCTTGGAACTATCAGACTCACGTGATTTTTCCTTGACTAGTGACAACATATTGGATATCTAATTTCAGTACCTCCAGTCTTTTGTCATCCTTTGCATAGACAAGGTCCCACGTCATTCTTGTTTCACATGACTCTGGTTCATTTAAGCACCAGAGCTTTATATCGAACATTTTGCTACTGCTGGGCCTCCTAACAAATTCTTGCACCAACGAGTTAGGAACCTTGTAGCCAATCAGTTTTCTCCTAGATTCATGCACAGATAAACCAACTGTTGCACGTGGAGGTAGGTCAGAATTCAGATAATACGCAACACGCTTAGTATAATATGCTACGCCTCAAGGGAGTACTTGCTTTCTTTTTTCCCCAACTCTCTTCTTTCCTCACCCATGTACAAGCCTAGGCCCACTTAAGGGACGACTATTCTCTCCATTTCAAATCCTCAGTGAGGGAAAGGAATGGAAAAGCTACGCTTATATTGCCAAGTTGCAAATTCAAAGGACAGTGAATTGGTTGACCAAAAATAAGAACAGTGTAGTTTCCTCTTCCTGCCTAGTTTATCAGGGGAAGGAAGAAGTCGTCATTTATCATTAAGAAAATGGAATAAGTTATATATTTCTCACAGTTAACTTCAAATTGATGTCTCTTTTTCTTCCAAGATTCCCCCCTTTTGCTGCTATTTTTCTTTGATATATTTTTTACCACCATTCTGCAGCACTGGTTCTCTCTCCTGCTAGCCGTGACAGTGAGTGGTTTGTTGGAGGCCTACACAGCACAACTGGACAACGCATTCATACCACTTTTTTTCTACAGTCTTCTCTGTTTGTAGGCACAGCTCTCCATCTACCAATTACTACCATGGATGAGCAAAGAGGAGGTTCTGCAAATGTGTCCTACATGGGCACATTGCTTTTGCGGAATTCAGATAACTAAACTGATGTAAGTATACTCGACAGTTTAGGGTTGGTATAGATAATAGGATTCGATATCTCTACAGAAGTTTTAGGTATACAATTGTTTATTCATAGGGTTGATAGCCAACAACACACGTAACATGTATTCATTTTCCGATTTTTGATTAAAGCATTTGACGCCACGATGCAAGAGCAGAGAGATCCGTGTTGAGCATATAGTGGATTTACTGTAAAGAGAGTTTTCATGTAATTTGTCATTTTTAACACGTACCGTACTCTTGTTTTACGGCCACGTTCCATGCCGGGTGCGAGGCCGCGCCCATGGCAATCGTTTGCGAGAGGCACAGTAGAAAACTGTCGAATATGCAATATATATTTTCTTTACAATAATGATGTATATACCTGCATTGCATTTTAAGTTCCTTCTGTCTTATTTTATTTATCACTTTCTTATTATCATATCATTTATTACATTTGCCATTTTTTTTGTTTCTTTTCTTTTCAACTCAATACACTCAGAAATAGGGTGTGTAGTGTTTTTTCCTTGAAAAAAATAATAATCATGTGTTTCATTTGGAGGGCTTATTCATTATATCTATTATACACTTGAAATTGTATTCGATAACGCACTTATGACCTGTTTGTTTAAAAGTTGTCTATTTGTAAAGGAGAAAATAAATTATGTTTCGAACGACGTAAATGATTTAATTTTTTTTTAAAATCATGTTTTCTCAACTACATACTAGGATCCTTATTCTTATTTCAAAAGTAAAAACTCTTTTCAATGTAGCTTTTAAAACAAGGATTGTCAGTTAAATTTTAGGAAAGGTTAGTATAATTTTTCATAATAATTTTTATTAGATTATATTATCTAATTTTAAATAAAAATTCACTAATGTCATATTAGATGTAAAATTCAAAATTTTCTTATGAAAATCATATCAAAACAAGATACTAGCCGTTCAATATGAACTGCAAATGGTGTTAATAGGAAGGAAACATAGCTCCCCCGTAGGACTGTAATTTTTTATTCATGTACGGAATAAAAATAAACACAGGCTCGTCGCATAGGAAGAATGAGTGACCTGCTGCTCCTGCCTGATTGATTTGATCCTGGGTTTCAAAGGACGAATATTTTTGTCGGCCTAAAAAACAGGACGATTTTTTTTAATACTATATATCTTTCTCAAATTGATTAAAATTACTACGAACAATTTTTAATATGTTTGGACACTAATGTAAAGTCGTAAATTAAGTTAAAGTTACTTTGGGCGTCGGTAATTCCAAAACAAATATTTGGACACAATTTTATATGTTAATTAGGGAGAGTCATAGTTTTTAGAATAATATTTTTGAGTTCGTTTTGATATGATTATTTATTTATTTTTATTTCTTTTAAAATGGTCTCTTAACATTCTGAGGAGTTTTAATATGGTATTTTTTTCTTTTTTTTTCAAATAATCCTCTAACTTATTTTAAAAAATTTTAATTTGGTCATCACTTCAAATATTCACTTAAGTTGTTCGGTTGCCGTGGACTGTTAAAATATTCATAGAAGTTTTATATTGGTAATTTACAATTTAGTTCTTCGTAAACCTATGTTTTACTGGATTTATTTTAGTGGCTTACTTGGTTTTCATTAAACATTTGCAATGTTTGATCTTTAGATTTGGATTTCTAATCCATGACATTATTTCTTTGTTTTCTTTATTTTTCTTATCTACTGTTCTAAACATGTATTAATTAATAACCTAAGAACATTATTTTATTAAAAAAATATTAGATAATGATTAAGTTCTATCCATATTCGTAAACTATTACAATATATTATCCTATTACTCATAATTATACAATTAATGTTGTATATCATACATACGTAATGTACTATATATATAAATAAAATTTGAACATTTTTAAATGATATGTTTTAAAATAATTTGACTTTTAAAAGCTCCCTTACATTCCATGAGCCTCGATAGAATCCATATTCACTTGAGTGGCAAAAAATATAATATAAGGTTGATTCGATACTTTTGATGATGAAAAAGAGAAAAGAAAATGTTATAGGTTGTGGGTTCGAATTCCACAACTAAAAACTTTAAACAAAAATAAACAATTAACGTTTCTCAATAAAAAAAATTGAGTGGTAGAATCCTTTACAAATTTTTTGATTGTGTCTACTTTTAAGTATACCATTAAAATAATAGCTCGATCAACTTTTATTGAAGTAATTTGACTTATCATTTTGTGGTCATTCTGAATATTTCATGAACCAATCACAACAAAAATATAAATCGTTTTGTAAAATGGTGAATTTAGAAATGCTTCTAAGGAGTTTGCAAAAAATAACTTATGACTCATAAATCATTTTAGACTTACTCTAATAACTTAATTGAAGTAGTTATCAAAATAAGTTGTTTTTAATTTATTTCAATAAATTTATCATCAAATTTATAATATAAGTTTTCATTTAAAGTAACTTACAACATAAATTTTTAATTAAGTTAAGTATGTAAAATTATATTTTAAATTCATAAAGTTTATGTTCGTCCAGAGAAATGTAAAGATTTTTCTGTTTGGTTATTAGAATCTTATGCTCAAATTTGATGTTCGGAGATAAATGCGTCCCTATGTTGTTTTGATTCACTGCCCTACGAATCCAATCATCCGTGACTTGTCAAACCCGATTATGATCCTGTCGTTTACTCATTCTTGGATAGACTCGCATTTTTTTTGTGCAGTGGAAGGAAAATAACTGAGACTCTCAGTTATTCTGAGACTACTCATCAACTAAAAAACTAGTAACAAAGGGAGATGAAGCATCCAAATAATGATGCGATCATCAGACATAAATTATCCATATTCATCTTATCAACGATTACTAGTGGGGAAAGAGGATATAAATTCGGTTAAATTGAGTTTTTAAACTCGGTTAAATTGAGTTTTTAAACTTGATTTTACAAATGAATTTGTTCCCGTCGTGGTAATAGATATAGACTTTTAAACTTTTTCCAGCCAAGTTTGTAAGCGATTTTTAACCTCGATCTTGAACCGAATTTAAAAGTATTGGCATTTAAACTCATAACCGAGTTTAAAAGTTTACACATTTAAACTCGATTATTGCCATAATCGAGAACCAAGTTTAAATGTAAGCATTTTTTTAATACAAATTTTATTTTATTGATTTCTCAAACCTGTAATTTTACACAACAAGCATAGTATATCTCAGAAAGTTCATTTTATGCACAATATTCACCAATTAATGAAAGAAAATGAAATAATATTAATATGCTATAAACAACATAATGAAGAAAATGATCTATATACAATGAATATTATGTACATGAATGAAATAAAATAAAATCCTAAACCATAGGTACAATCCTACACTAAGTACAATGAATGATATAAAATAATAAATGTCTATCAGAGCCTTTCCCCTACTTCATGAAAGTATGTGGCCCATTGTTTTCTAACATCATTTACGTCTGTCAGAGAAAAGTATGACCGGTCTTAAAAGTACCACAAACAAGACATAAAATAATTAACTATTGAAGACCAAAAACTTAATTACTATGTGAAGACAAATTTATATAATATAGACAAGTGAACACTTATAGTTGTCCATCCATTTACTATATGGTTTTGGACAATGGTCAACATGGTCTTCATCACACAATACCCGCATTCACAGCTACCTTGCTCCCTATAAGACTAAAAGGTACATCAAATAAACAATTTGATAATGTTATTTCAAATTATCAGAAGTTAATAAATAACATGGTTTCTTATTCAAAGTACTTACTTTTGGGTTGACCAGCTGCAGTTTTTTATAATCGAGTATATCCGGTTATTGCCCTATGTAAGAATAAAACACGTGATGAATGGGAATCATAGAAGAAAAGAAAGATGTAATTGAATATGTAAAGTTATTTAATTCTTTAAATGAACTTACGCCTCTACTATTTGTTTGAAGTCCACAGGAGTAGTCCCATGCAACGAATCAAAGCATGCAGTAATAGAATCCTTAGGACACATAACCATCAGTTGCTAATGAGAGCTGTAATGAAACCTAATAAGTGATAATGCAAGATGATTAAATTAATAGATAATAATTATACAAGAGACTTTTACTCTCTGTGATATGAGGCTAAGTAGACACTTTTCCTTGACTCATGTATCCAATTCTAGATGTATGTCTGAGTCTCCTCTCTGGTGCCCTCGCTCTTTTGTATGGATAAGGGCTCTAAGACTCATTTGTTCCCTAGAAACCCTTATCTATACAAAATTTATACAGAAACCTAAGAAAATTTACACACGGTTAGTAACAAATAACATGTGAACTGGAATAATTAAATATACAAATATATACTTACATCTCCCAAAACTGAATGACAAAGATGTTTAACATCATCCGCCTAATCATGATCTCGCACAAGTCACTCTGTGTGATGTAAAGTGGCAGTGGACTTGGGCGGTTGAATACATCTGCTTGCCATAGGACCAAGATGGGGTCCTCGCTTAGCTCAGCCTTGATAGTCTATAGCCTCTGTATCAGATCTATGATGGCCTCCCCCTTCCCAGATGCTGGGGCAACATCTTGTTGAACAGTTAAAACATTAAAACAAATATGCTATGATACAAACCATAAACTTAAAATTTATTTGAAGTTTGTTTCAAGAACATACCTGGGTAGGAACAACTGTTAGAAGTCTGTTGGGCCACATGAGGAAGTGTCCCAGTGTCTGGCCAACGACCTACACCTCTGTAGTTGGCATTGGGACAATGACATCCACTAGTATGATCTCCACGACAGAGACCCTTAACACACCGTCAAGCAATGGCTAATGGTGAACCAAAAGGCCTAAGTCATACACCATACTAGTGGCCACAACCTCGTCCGACCCATTAATGAATAAGTCACACTGATGGGTGACCTCGGTGTCGACCCAACCAACCCAATCTGTATTTTTACACAGCAAACAATCCTTAAATAGTGACAGTATATTATCTCACACTACAAGTAATTACATGACAAACAATCTATAAACAGTGTAGTTGAGGCAATAATTATTCAACAATTAATGGAACCAAATTATATCTAATGAAATAAAATTATGTATTAGTATATTTATGTACAATCCTACAACTAATCCAACCTATGGGTCCACTGCCAGTGTTATAGGCTTTCGCTGCTGGCTGATAGACTGTATCGCCTCCCGGAGCGTTGCCATCTCCTACTGCAGTTGCTTGAAATTCTCTGTGTACTTTTCCTCCACTGCAGCTACCCTTGACTCCACCAAGTCTTCCATCGATGGCATAACCATAGAAGCTCTGGAGGCTTGCAGTGAAGGATGATTAGAAACTAATAACTGGTTAGAAAACAAAAGGAAATGAAACAGTGTTAAACTTACCATGACCTCAACCAACAACACGAACTCTACCAAGGTGCTCTGTTCTTCCAATGGCGGCAATATATCCTACTCGCCATAGGCAATTGTCGCGACCGGGATCGCAGCAGGAGGCCGACTAAAAAAGACAAATTCTTTTGAAATCCTTTCGAAAAAAAGGAGTCGCCACCAATTTTTTTAAAAGATAAAATACCGGGAAAACCACTGATCATAAAAGGTGAGATTCTAAATACGGGAGTCGAATTACAGGTGAGGAAGATATTAATACCTCACACTTTTCGTTATAAAATAGTTACCTAAATTGATCGCGCACACATTAAATAGCCTAGAAAATAATTTAACCTCTCAAGAAAAGGAACAAATAACACAGACAAAGAAATTTTCAAAATAAGATTAACAGGACATCTCACCCAAATTAATCTTAAATTGAACAACTTATTTAAATAGTAACAATAATAATTTAAAATAAAACAAAATAAAAGTAAAGATCAACAGGACATTTCGTCTATATTAGTCTTAGTTCGTAATAAAGATTTAGAGATTAAAATAAAATAAAGTTAAATGAGATTAGATTAAATGGAACAAGATGAGATAAAACAAGGTGAGATAACATGAAGTGAATTAAAACCGAACAAAAGATTAACAGGACATCTTGTCCAAATTAACCCCTTTTTTATGAGAAACATTATTATTAAAAAAAGTATATTAAAAATATGAGAAGATTAACAAGACGTCTCGCCTAAATTAATCCCTCTTTTTTATAAGACATATTATTATTAATTAAAGTATATTAAAATATGAGAAGATTAACAAGACGTCTGGTCTAAATTAATCCCTTTTCTTTTATAAGATATATTATTATTTAATGAATAACAACAAATTGAAAATTTTAAAAAAATTAACAATATGTCTCGTCTAAATTAACCTTCTCGTGATAAAATAGTGTTTTAAAATTAAATAGTAATGATATAAAATTAATCGAGTTAAAAATAAAGACACACAAAAATTAATAACAGAAAAGTGGGCCCGACAGGAATTATTCCTGCTCCTACGTATTCTTAAGCGTATGCGTATCAGGGTTACGTAGTTCTGGTTCGGAAATAATTTTTCAAAAATATTTGAATTATTTTGATTAATTTAATTATTTTTAATAATAAAAGAAACTTCATGACGAAGGAAAATACAAGGCGATTAAATCTGCATGTGTATAAACCTTCAAAATCTTATAACGCATATGTAGGCAAACACGACATTGTTATGAGATTTTTGTGATATTTTATTCTAAAAGGAAAATATATATATATTTAATATTTTTATTTTCAAAATTAGCATAAATAAAAACATTTATTATATTTTTTACTCTAAAAAGGAATATTTAGATTTTTAATATTTTTCATAAAAAAGACTATTTATTTTTATTCCAAAAAATGGTACTTACATTTTAATATTGTTTACCATTTTTAAATTTAACAAAAATAATAAAAAAAAATATTAATTTTTATTCAAAAATTTTAGAAATAAAACAAAACAAACCTAATAGCAATTAATAAATAACTAACTAAAATAATAATAAACAATAACACACAAAAAATATTTATTTTCTTATTTAGGAATTTTAGAAACATAAAGTTCAATAGTATTTTTAATAATAATAATATTAAATATAACAAATATATTATATATTATAAATAATATTTAATATGTGGATGTCCCCCCAAGTTCTATAAATAGAACTTGGGTAGTTCATTCACAACACCCCTAATTTCCATTCAATCTCTCTTACTCCTTCACTTCATCTCCTCTTCTCCTAAAAATTTATTCCTCTTTCTCATTTTTGTTCCAATATTTTATAACACGTTATCAGCACGAAGTTTCGACCAACTGGTATCTCGTAAAGTCTACGAAAGGTAATATATTATTATTATTATTATTGATAATTTTAATTTATATGCTTTATGTTATATTATAAAGTTCCCGGAGAACTTACATTTTAAACGTCCCTGAAGGATGTATAAGATTATATCTATATCATAAAAAATATATATAGTTCCTGAAGAACTTATTCATAAACATCCTTGCAGGATGTATGAAATTAATAGTCAAATAACTAGAAATTCTTGAAGAATTCATAAGAATATTTATTAATAGTTCTTGAAGAATTATAAAAATTTAATTTTTATATTAAAATGATATTTATATTGGCTTATTTATTTTATTTTATTTTTTTATTACCTCCTGATTATTGCGTGGTGATTTGCTAGTTTTGGTTGATATACTTTTGCTTTATAGCTTTAGGTGATTTGCTTTATATTATTAAAGTTTTCCTTTCCATTGCTAGCTACTATGTGCCTCCTTATTTTATATTGATTGCTATTGCCAATTTATTGCCAATTTTGCTAGCTACTGTATGCATTATTTTATACTCACTGTTACTTAATATGTTCCACTACTGCGTGCCTCCTATATTATATTATTAAATATGCCTCCTATTTTATAATTATTAAATTAATATATTATGCACGAATGCACTGTGGGGTGCCATTATTAAATTAATATATTATGCACTATAACTTCACAAATTTTTTTTATGCACTGTGATATTTCTTTTACTTTAAGATTTTATAATGTTAAATTATTGCAATTATTCCTACGTTTTCATATTATTAAATTAAATATAATTGTTGGATTGTGTACTACGTTTTCCATTTCATGCATTTTCATGTTATTAAATTAAATAATTACTATTGATTATTGATTCAGGAGAGGATTTTATTAAATTAGTTGCTTAACTTCAACAAGGATTGGATTTTATATTATTAATTCCTATTTCCATTAATAGTAATGATTGAAATTTTATAATATTAAACTTTACCTCCTGTAGCTTTTCCACGTTAATGCTCTGCATGATTAACTATTTTTTTTGGTTTAGCATATTTAACTATTGGTAAATGTTGCTTTACCTCTTGTAGCTTCAGGAGAAATAATTGCTTTACTGCTTTGCTGCTTTACTTCTCGTAGCTTCACGAGAATGATGGCATTAAATAATGACTTTTTACCTAATTAAATAATTTCTAGACTCGTATTTTATAATTAATATAATATATTTATTCAATTGCTATTGCTTTGCTTGCTGACCTATTCTGATCTTAACTATACTGCATATATTAACTTTTATATACTGATCTTATTTTGCAATTGCTACTTTCCACTGTAACAGTTGCTTATTTCAAGATATTATTTTATATTGATTTCAATTGCTATCCATTGTCTTTCATTTCACATTGAAAGTGTCATGTTTTCACTATAACCTGATGCTTATCTATTTGTTATTACTTTGCCTCGTGGATTATTTTATTTAATATTGCATAATGCTTTATAACATTTATTATTTTATATAACTGCACATCAATAATTTCGTACCTTGCTTGCTTTGCTTTATAGCTTATATAGCATCAATTTATAACTCATTGCTTTGGCTTTGCTTTATAGCTTATATAGCATTAATTATTTTATATAACTGTACATCACGGGATGCTATAGCTGCTCTTATATTTTATAAATTAAATTGCATGATTATACCAGAACAAAGTATGCCTAAAATTGGCTGAGCCATTCTCTCTGTATTTCCTTCTCTGTTGTATACTTCTTCTTCATTTTATTTTATTATATAAAGGAATCAAACTCAGGTTTATACCGTGGTAAGTTATCATTCTACCACTAGGCCACTAATACTTGAATGATATTTTATGAAAACTTTTAAATTTTACTATCAGGTTACTTATGTGAAATTTTATTTATACTTGCCTCCTTGTGGCTGAAAAAAGAAATATATAATAAATTACTTTTGCAAAATCATGAGTCCCGTCCAACTGGTACTGCTCCATTCCCAGAAGTAAATGTAGCAACACGTGATCATTATACTGATGGTCGTGATCGTGGTCGAAATGATAAAAAAATCATTTGTATGGAAAAATAAAGATCGTATGGAAAGAGGAAAAGATGTTCAAAGTAGCAAACAAACTGAAAATATTTGCTATCGTTGTGGTAGTCAAGGCCACTAGTCTCGAATTTGTCGCACACTAAAACATCTGATTGATCTATACCAAAAATCCTTTAAAAATAAAGGAAAAATAATAGAAACAAATTTGACTGGTATAGATGATATTTATACTCACTTTGATGTTGATGATTTCCTTATTCTTCTTGAAGAAGATATTGACCACTCGGTTAGAGAGGGGAGTGCCCCTAAATAAATTATTTTATATTTTATGAAATTTGTTTTGTTATGAATTTATGTTAAATATTTATTGTTGTTAATTATATTTTTACTCATGATTTATTTATTATTATTTAATAAAGAATGAATGCTCATGTGAATGACGAATATATATGTCTCGTAGACAGTGCAACAACTCATACTATTCTCAAATAATGAGAAATAGTTTTACCATATATTAAAATAAGAAGTCAGTGCTAATACTATATCTGGTAGTATAAATATAATTGAAGGTTCCGGTAGAGCCAGTATTTTTTTACTTAGAGGAACAAAATTGCACATTGAAAGTGCATTATATTCTAAGAAGTCTTAAAGAAATTTGTTGAGTTTTAAGGATAGCCGCAGAAATGGATACCATATTGAGACCACAAATGAAGGAAATGATGAATATCTTTACATCACAAAGTTAATTTCTGATAAGAAATGTATATTGGAAAAATTGCCTTCATTTTCCTCCGGTTTATACTACACTTATATTAGTATAATTGAAACAAATGTCATAGTAAACCAGAAGTTTACAAATAAACATGACTTTGTTATCTGGCATGAAAGATTAGGTCATCCTGGATCAATTATGATGTGAAAAATAGTTGAGAATTCAAACGGTCATTGTTTGTCTAGCAGATAAATTCTGCAAACTAAGAATTTCTCATGTGTTGTTTGGTCTCAAGGAAAATTGATCATTCGACCATCACCAATGAAAATTGGAAGGGAATCACTCACATTTTTAGAGCATATAGAAGGTGATATTTGTGGACCAATACACCCTTCATGTGGACCATTTAGATATTTTATGGTTTTAATTGATGCATCAACTAGATGGTCACATGTATGCTTATTATCAACTCACAACCAGACATTTGCGAGATTACTAGCTCAATTAATTCGTTTAAGAGCTCATTTTCTTGATTATCCAATCAAGAAAATACGCCTTGATAACGCTGGTGAATTCACATCTCAATCATTTAATGATTATTGTATGTCAATTGGAATTGATGTTGAATATCTTGTAGCACATGTTCATACACAAAATGGACTTGCTGAATCATTGATTAAACGTTTGAAATTGATTGCGAGACCATTATTAATGAGATCAAAACTCCCAATTTCAACTTGGGGACATGCAATCTTGTATGCAGTAGCACTAATTCGCATCAGGCCTACAAGTTATCATGAATATTCCCCTTTACAATTGGTTCATGGTAAAGAACCAAATATTTCCCATCTAAGAATTTTTAGAAGTGCGGTATACGTTCCTATTTCTCCTCCACAACGCACTAAGATGGGACCTCAAAGAAGGTTGAGGATATATGTTGGATATGAAAGTCCATCTATAATAAAATATCTTGAACCCTTGACAGGTGATTTATTTACAGCTTGTTTTGCTGATTGTCATTTTGATGAATCTGTTTTTCCACCATTAGGGGGAGAAAATAAACATTTGGATAAAAGGATCAGTTGGAATGAGATATCTCTCTCACATCTTGATCCTCGAACAAAGCAATGTGAACTAGAAGTTCAGAAAATAATTAGTTTGCAAAGTTTAGCAAACCAATTGTCAAATACATTTGCTGATCCAAAAAGAGTGACTAAGTCATATATACCAACTGTTAATACTCTAATAAAGATTCCCTGTAGGACAATCTAAAATTGCAAATGAGTCTGAAGCCAAAGTAAAACGTGGCAGACCTGTTGGTTCTAAAGATAAAAATCCTAGGAAAAGAAAAGTAAATAAAGAGGATGGTCGAATCAAGGATATAAGGACTCCAGTAGAGTCTCCTGACATAATCAATGTTTCAAATCCAAAAGATACCAAGGTACCTGAAATTGATAAGAATAAAGAGATCTCTATAAATTATGTCATGGATGGAATAGAATCGACATGAAGTCGATGTTGATAAAATTTTTGCATTCAAAGTAGCTCTTGATATTATAAATGATGATAAGAATCATGAGCCAAAATCTATTAAGGAATGTGTACAAAGAAATGATTGGCCAAAGTGGAAAGATGCAATGCAAGAATCACTTACAAAATGAAAAGTTTTTGGACCTGTAGTCCAAACACCTGAAGGTGTAAAACCAGTTAGGTACAAATGGGTCTTTATGAGAAAAAGAAATAAAAATGGTAAAATTGTGTAATATAAAGCAAGGCTTATTGTACAAGGTTTCTCACAAAGACCTGGTATTAATTTTGAGTAAATATATTCACCAATGATAGATACAAGTACTTTTCGATACTTGATTAGTTTGGCAATTCATGAAAAACTTGATTTACGCCTAATGGATGTTATTGCAGCATATTTATATGACATACTTGAAAATGATATCCATATGAAACTCCCTAAGGGATTTAATTTTCCTGAAGCAAAATGACATCTATATAAAACTCCCTGAAGGATTTAATTTGCTTGAAGCAAAATGACATCTATATAAAACTCCCTAAAGGATTTAATTTGCCTGAAGCATACAAGACAAATTCTCAAGAAAATTATTCAATTAAATTGAATAAATCCCTTTACGGACTAAAACAATCTGGACGTATATGGTATAATTGTCTCAGTGAATATTTGTTGAAAGAAGGGTATAAAAATAACCTGATTTGTCCAAGAGTTTGTTATAATTGCTATTTATGTAGATGATTTAAACATCATTAAAACTCCTGAAGAGTTATCAAAGGCTGTAAATTGTTTGAAAAAGGAATTTGAGATGAAAGATTTGGGAAAAACAAAGTTTTGTCTTGGATTACAATTAGAATATTTAAAGGAAGGAATCTTAATGCACCAAAAGACTTATACTAAAAAGGTGCTAAAGCGGTTTTATATGGACAAATCACACCCATTGAGCAGTTCAATGGTTGTAAGGTCACTTGAAGTGAGCAAAGATCCTTTTTGACCTCAAGAGAAAAATGAAGAACTATTTGGTCCTGAAGTACCATATCTCAGTGCAATTGGTGCACTAATGTATCTTACTAGTCATACACGACTTGATATATCATTTGTCGTCAATTGTTAGCAAGACATAGTTCTTTACCCATAAAAGGCATTGGAATGGGATTGAACACATATTTCTCTCCCTTAAAGGTACAATGGATATGGGTTTATTTTTCCCATATGTATCTAAGGCAAACCTAATTGGTTATCTAGATGCAGGGTATTTATTTGATCCCTATAATGGTTGA
This sequence comes from Clitoria ternatea, assembly GCA_037962975.1. NCBI lineage: Eukaryota > Viridiplantae > Streptophyta > Magnoliopsida > Fabales > Fabaceae > Clitoria > Clitoria ternatea. The sequence continues at coordinate 89,910,509 of CM075675.1, forward strand.
TCACAAACATGATATTTGTTCACATGTGGTGGTACAACAATCTCATGGAAATCCATAAAACAAACGATTACAGCAACATCATCTAATCATGCTGAAATTCTAGCATTACATGAAGTAAGCCAAGAATGTGTTTGGTTGAGGGCTATGATTCAACATATTCAAAAAACTTATGGCTTGCATGCTGGAAAATTACCACCAATAATCTTATGTGAAGATAATGTAGCTTGTATTTCTCAGTTAAAGGAGGGTTATATTAAAAACGATAAGACAAAACATATTTCACCAAAATTTTTCTTTACTCATGATCTTATAAAGGTGAAATAAATGTCCAACAAGTCCGATCATGTGAGAATCTAGCAGATATCTTTACAAAATCATTACCAACCAAAGTCTTCGAGCAACTAGTACAGAAGATTGGTCTTCGGCAGTTTGGACATGGATGTTCTAATGAGGGGGAGAATTAAATACTTGTATATTTAATTATTTATTTTCTTTGTAAAGAATGTTGTACTCTTTTTCCTACACTAGGTTTTTATCCCACTGGGTTTTTCCTAGTAAGGTTTTAACAAGACACATTCTAAATAGGGACATCCAAGGGGAGTATTATAAATAATATTTAATATGTGGATGTCCCCCCAAGTTCTATAAATAGAACTTGGGTAGTTCATTCACAACACCCCTAATTTCCATTCAATCTCTCTTACTCCTTCAATTCATCTTCTCTTCTCCTAAAAATGTATTCCTATTTCTCATTTTTGTTCCAATATTTCATAACAATATATATATTTTTATGTTTGAATAAAAAAGCACTTTTAGCACATTTAGGCTTTAGATTTCTGAAGCCCATAGTTGAAACAAACAAATGCAAGGGACAAAAAAATAAAAGAAACCCATTAAGGTTATTTTGAAAACAAAAGAATTAGAAAAGAAAGGGAAAGTGCAACAAAGAGGGGGCGGAAGAGAGAGAAAGTAGATGAGAGAGAAAGAGAAGAGAGGAGACCGACAGAGGGAAACGCGACGGCGGTGGGAGACGGACCAGCTCAAGGGTCGTGGGTTCAGGCGTGCTCGTGGGACCAGAGGCGGCGCTGGTCACGGAGGAGGGTTGCACGGGTCTGTCGTGCAGGAGGTTAGTTTTGTCGGCGTCGGGATCGGGATACGAGCGTTGTAGTTAGTGGGGTCGGGGCTATTCGCGGTTGGCCGATCGGCAGTGGCTAGTGATGATGGTTCTGACGGTAAAATCCATTTTCCTTATTCTTTGTGCTTTCTTTGTTGTTTTTGGTTCTGTTCTTTGGTTTTGTGTTATGGATAAAGAAAAATAAGAAGAGAGGAGTTTTTTTAGAGAAAGATTATGGTTCTGTTTTCTTTTGTTTCTTGGTATCTTTGTTATTGTTGGTTTGAAATTTTGATCTTGTTATATTGGAGTTATATTTTCCATTTTCAAGCTTCAATTTGAATTTCAAGAAAACTCTTCCTTCCATTTTGCTGATTTTGCTGTTTTAATCTTGTTGAGGTTTGAGCCATTGACTCTCTTAAATGGTTACTTTCAATTTCTCTGTTTAGGTTCTAAAAAAACAACCCCTCTTCCCAATTCTGAATCTTGCACCAAAGAGAAGAGAGAGAACAAAATAAAAAACAAAAAAGAAAAGGAAGACACACTATCTTTGTTTCTTCTCAGGAAATGAAAATAATAAAGAATAAAAATAATAGAATAATAATAAAAAAGATTGTGTTCACAACAACGAATGACACTTAGGTTTATTGCTCAACCAGGAATCCTGTAACTAAAACCCAGTGGATCTTGTTAGGAATAATGGGGAACTGCACAAAAAAAATCCTAAACCTTTTAAGAAGTTGAATACTTACAATTCTTTGGGCGACTTCCTTAGCTTGCACTAAAGTGTAGTCCCCGGTCTTCCTAATCCTAACACGCTTCCATTTTTCATGGCGGATGAGTGGGAATGGGGGATCCACAATAGTGGTGTCAGCTTGGCTAACCTGACGTTGGGTAGCTTTCTCATGGGCCATGTGTTGCTCCAGCAATCCGTAACCCATACGTGATAACCTGTGGGGGCACTGGTTCTTTGCATGAATAACGTGTGCCTTCTTCACACAATAACACTAGGAATATTTAGCACGAATAGCCAGCCCAGCAAATGGGAAACTACAGTTCACTTATTCAAAGTAGGAAATTTTAAACTACTTGCGGCAATTAAATCAATTAAATCACAATATGCAAATGTTATAAACAATCATTATTAAATAGTGAATCCTTTACAACTAATGCAATAATGTATCCTAGTTGTAAATTCCCAACTAAAATAATCACTGAAAATGATTATGATCACAACATATTAAATAAATACAAAATTCATAAACCATATAAACTCAGTTGCCTAAATAATTGGGTTTATATCTTCTTTTAAACTCGGTTATCATATAACTGAGTTTATATTGTTTTGCTTAAAATTTTAAAAATGCTACCGTGCATATATTAACTCGGTTCCTTTTTAACCGAGTTAATATCCCGTGCTTTTATTTACATTTTACATTAATAAACATTGCAATAACTCGCATTTACACTTCTTTTCTTTTTCTCTACCTTTTTTTCCTCTACTAAAATATATTGGTTATCAGTTGGTTAATTATTTTTGTTTGTAGAAAAAGTTCAACTTATAATTTCTTTTTATTTCTCCCTACACCACTAGATTAACCTGGTATCTCTTTTATCCTCTACCCAACTCTTACTATTGCTGATTTCTAATTATATTAGCAAGTTACTTACATTTTTTAAAACATATTATGATATTTTGAGAATTGTCTATTTACTTCTACTTTTTATCTATTTTCTTTTCCATTTGTTTAAGTGTGTTTTTATCACTTGACCACTACCCACTTATCCAAGTCATATGGGGTTTAATCGTTACCCACTTACAAATAAAATGGGCTCTTGGTGTTAGGTTTTTTCAATTTTCAATTAAACACTACTAGAAATTCTTTAATTAATGTGGGATAAAATTCTTGCTAGTTGGTCACTAAAATAAATAACGAGGAGATAATGAGAATTTTGGATGTAACTTGTTTCAAGTCAGTAATTTTCAAAAGAATATTTTTCCTCGCAAATTCGTCGTCATGTTTAAAACAGCAAGCAATTTTTTGTTGCTAATCCGAAGTTAATACTATTTGACTACATAAATTATGGTTATTTTTTTGTTAAACCGTAGCTAGTATACGCTTTAACATAATTTAAATTTTCTCTAATTGGTCGTAAATCCACAATAGCATTAGGGATGGCAAAATAGGTTGGCCTGCCAAACTCGCCAAAATTAATAGGGCGAACACTATTTTTAAGCCCGCTATCCCGCCACGACTCGGCCTTCCTGGCCCGACGGGGTTTAGGGTCCTAAACCCTAAACCCAATGAGTAAGAAGGGCAGGCCAACCCGTCGGGCCCCTGCTTATATATATATATATATATATATATATATATATATATATATATATCAAATCATAAAAAGGGGGTTAGACTTGGGCCTATTTTGGCCCATTGAAATTTTAATTTTAGATTAGGTAGGGTTTGAGTGAGATCCAGAGCTTTCCCACCCAACCTTTCCTTTTGTTGTTTTCTCTGTGCGGCACAAATACCTTAGTCACGTTGAAGTGCTTGAAGTTGCGTCATGCGTGTACGATTGCAAATCACAAAAGGGAATCGCTTGAAGCCTTTCGACTGTTGCGTCTGCTCTGCATAGCGTGTGCACGTCAGCGTCACTCAACCACACTTTTTTCTTCATAATGCTACACTTAGTAGAGGAACCGTTCTCAGATTCCGCACCCTCTCTCTCTTCCTCCTTGATTGTGAAAAGCACATGTTAGGGACATTTAAGGCATTGAAACTTTATCACTTGTTGTTCAAGCTCTAATTCGACTTCGCGTTCCCTTTCCATTAAAGAAGAGAAAGAGCACTGAAGAGAAGCTTCACATGGGTCCACGCGCATGCGTGGATGGGGCCTCTAACGGTGTTGTGACAGCACGTATACGATCTCTGCTGCCAAGGCTACCAAAGTAACAGCCGTTATCACTGTTATCGTCGTTCCTAGCTTGTTCAGATCCATCATCGTCTCAGAAACGAACACCACAGTTGTTGTTGCGTGTTCTATTTCTTGCTTTTGTGGGTGTGTATGTCGTGTGTAACACCCCCTTATATACACGAGATATATATAAAAAACTTTTAGAAAGATATACATATTTATCACTCTTTATCTCGTGTATACAAGGACGTATATACATCTGATTTTCGTTGAATATTGAAAGTAAAAAAAACATTGTCTTTCAATATTTGTCCATAATGATAAAATAATTTATAGAAATCATAAGTGATAAATCATTAGAGTATTATATCCGGATAGGAAAGTTTATCAAAGTTTAACCTTTACCTTGTTACAATTATTTAACTTGATATTGTAATAAGGCAAGGTAAAACTAAACTATACCTCTACTACAAATGTGACCTATCATTTCCTAGTCCTTGAACCATCGAGTTTTGGAATCCTACTCTTGTCATATCTCTTCATCTATCTGATTGAGGATGAGACCACTTTACCCTCTTGTAATTACATATCCTTCCATCTTGAACCGCTAGCTATATATCACATAACATATATTTTGGACACAAAATTCAAACAAGAAGGAGTGAGAAACAGAATATAATACTTTACAGATAAGACATAAGCATAAGGGTTTTCACAAACTAATAAATTAATATCATTCAAAATCTTGTACATAATTAATTATAAATATAGGGTTCTCACACATATAGCAATCATACTTTCATTCACAACCATCCATACAAAATATCACAATCACATGTATGACATGTAATGCTTTTAATACTACCTCATTCAGTTTATGCATATGGGCCCTTAAAGTTTTAATTTACGCTGGGCCAACCAGGAGTTTACACTGTTCCATAATTGCGGATAATAACATCAATGCCTTTGTAGCATATAAACAGCTCAACTGGCGTTGAAACACTTAGAGACTAGTCAGAATGAGAAGGTTTTTATTGTGAAAGTACTCGACACTTGGGAGCGACCCCAGGTCCCTTGAAGCACCCTTCCACACCCTCTCATCCCAAGGTTCGCATTTGAACCTCCTCTAATGTATCCTTGGTTTCTATAATCCGTCCCCAGGCAACATCACATCTCATTTCTCTTTAATGATTCATGATGCATGAACTACTCGCATATTTAATTGGTTAAGCCTTTTAGAAACTCAATTATTAAATACCATAAAGGTTCACAAATCATCTCAATAAATTGTACATTCCCATAAGTTCTTTTTTGAACTTCTATTATACAGAATAAATTTAGTACAGTCTTTGAATTCAGATCTCACCAAAATTGAGTTTACAAGCCTTAAATATCTCAAAACTTTCTCTTAAAAAAAACTTCACATATTTACATAATCTTTCTCAATTTGAATCTTAACTAGATTGAGTTTTAGAAATCTCGACAAAATATCATTTAGTTATTTCGTTGGGGTAAACCAAAATAATTTACTTTAAACTTCTAATTTCTAAAAGAAAAATAATTTTAAAATTATTAACTAAGAATACTTAAAACTATAAAAATTTTCTTTAATTCAAGAGTTAATTATCTCAACCTCTGATTTTCATAAAATGGCTCTTTCTAATACTAGATTTTATTCTAGAGATTAAAAATAAAGTTAGTGAAAATTATTTCTAAGAAGAAATAAAAGACTAAAATAATTATAAAATACTTTCTCTTAGAATAAAAAATTAAAGAGTAAGGTAAGAAAATTCTTACTGAGTTTTAACTTTCTGTCATGCTTGCTATATGCTCAAACTTCATATCACAAGGTCATCAATCATTCATCAACCATAATCAAGTATTGTAATGTTATCAATCACAATCAAATATCATCAATCATAATTACATATCATTAATCATAGTCTAATATTATAAATCACAATATCATTAATCAAAATCAAATATAGTTAATTATAATCAAGTCAAATCAACTAAATATCGCTCATAAATATAATTTAAATTTTAATAGTTATTTAAATTAGTAGAGTTGATTTTGAGTCCTTATAGTTCATTCCTCGCACAGGTCTATATAAGTCCATATATATAATCCAGTCTTCGCATAGGTATAGTTCAGTTCATACAGGTCATAATAGTCCAAGTCCTTGCATAGGTTTAGTCTAGTTCGCATAGGTTATCCAGGTCTATGCATAGGTATTTCAGATCAAGTTATACAAGATACACAATTTAAAATTTATATAAATTTTAAGTTAAATAGTTATTATTTTAAAATATTATTATTATTATTATTAAATTTAAAAGGAGTAGGGGACTCCTCCCATTATTCTTATGTCTTTTCATATTATATTCCTATCTCGCTCCCCCTTACCTTGAATTGCTACCAAAAGTGAGTTCGTTTTGCACCTCCGAGTTCTAGAAATATTAATACCAACTTATCTCAGTATAGGCATAAGATAAAAATAAAAATTACTATGTAAAACAGAAATGGTAAATTTTAAATAGTGAATAGTGAATAATAAATAGTAAAACGTAAATAGTAACAGTAAATAGTAAAACGTTAATAGTAACCGTACATAGTAAAAATAGTAATGGTAAATAGTAAATTGTAAATAATAATAGTAAATAGTAATTCACTATTTGAATAGTAATTTACTATTCATAATAGTAATTTACTATTTGAATAGTAATTCACTATTCTCAATAGTAATTTACTATTGTCATAGTAATTTACTATTCAGAGTAGTAACTTAAAATAATATTATATCCAGTATAATAATAGATTTCTAAAACGATATGAAAATAAACCTAAAAAGTATAAAAGAGAGTTATTCTTACCTTATGATTTTGGCAGAACCTCATTCCGTAAAAATTATTTCTCTCTCTCACTCCTACTGTAACATCCTATTTTCAACACAAATAGAAAATAGATATTAATATATCTTTCTTGAGAAATACTTATAAGTTAGTTTATTATTATCATTTTTATGAAATTTTGGTATTTATATTTAATTATTTGTTTTTTAAATAATAATAAAAAAATGAAAATATTTCTGAATGAGAATTTTAAAATAACTTAATTAGTATTCACTAATTAAGAAAATCATATTAAGAATTTTTAATATCTTTATTATTTACCATTTTTATTTTATGTTGTTATATTTATGTTTTTACGTATTTAAGATTTAACTTTTATTAGAATTTTAAAATAAAATTTTGAAGGAATTAGACTATGGTTCTTTAGAACTTTTTGATCTACATAATATTTATGATTTTCTGGAATTTTTTAAAATTCTTGAAATATTTTAATAAAATAATATATTTTAAATAATTTTAAATTCATATAAAGTTACTTAAAATTAAAAATATTTACAAGAATGTAAAGTTAAATTATAAGAAAATTTTCTAAAATCCATTTCAAGTAGACTTATCTAAAAATTATCGGTTTGAGTAAAATCTTGATTTTTACCAATCATAAAAAAAATTGAAAACGTACTAATAAATTTTTATTAACAGAAAATTTAGATTTTTATAATTTAAAATTTATATTACTTATCATAAAATTAGTGAGAACTGATATAATATCGCTAAATTTCAAAAAGGATTAATTTTGAATATTTAAAATATACCGACTGAAAGGTTACTATTTGGCTTAATAATTCTACGAACATTTACTATGCAAAACATTGTGCATCTATAAAATTTTCAAAAGGTGCACTGTAATCAGGTTTTAAATTTCAAAAAACGCACAGTACTTTTATATTAAAATAATGGAATGCATAGTAAATTTTTTTCCTATAAATACCGAAGGAATTCTTCTTTAGAATTCACAATTTCAGATTAAGTTTTCTTAATATAGTAGTGCTAGTGAGATAGTGGTGGAAGTAAGAGAGAGAAATAATTTTATTTGGAAGAAGGTTCTGCTAAAATTCTAAGGTACGAATACATCGCTTTTATATTTTTTAGGGTTATTTTTATATCGTTTTTAGAAATCTATTATTATACTGAAAATAATATTATTTTAAGTTACTATTCTGCATAGTAAAATACTATTTCAATAGTAAATTACTATTTACTATTACTATTTACCTTTACTGTTACTATTTACCTTTACTATTCATGTTTTACTATTTATTGTTACTATTCACGATTTACTATTTACCATTACTATTCATGTTTTACTATTTACTGTTACTATTTACTATTTACTATTCACTATTTAAAATTTACCATTTTTATTTTAAGTAGTAATCTTAATTTTTATCTTGTAATTATATTAAAATGAAATTGGTATGTTTTAGAACTCGGAGACGAGGCACGCACGGATTTTCAATAACGAATCGGTATACAAGAGGTAAGGGGGAGTGAGATAAGAATATAATATGAAAGACATAAGAATAATGGGAGGAGTCCCCTACTTCTTTTAAATTTAATAATATTATTATTTTAAAGTAATAACTTCTCAACTTAAAATTAATAATAAATTTAATATATTGTGTAACTTATTCTGAAATATCTATGCATGGATCTGAATTATTAAAACTTATACGGACTGGACTAAACCTATGCAAGGACTTGGACTATTATGACATGTCTAGACTAAACTATACCTATGCGAAGACTGGATTATATATATGGACTTATATAGACCTATGCGAGGAATGCACTATAAGGACTCAAAATCAAATCTACTAATTTAAATAACCATTAAAATTTGAATTATATTTATGAGCAATATTTAGTTGATTTGACTTGATTATAATTAATTATATTTGATTTCGATTAATGATATTGTGATTTATAATATTAGAATGTGATTAATAATATGCAATCATGATTGATGATATTTGATTGTGATTGATGAGATTACAATACTTGATTGTGGTTGATGAATGATTGATGACCTTGTGATATGAAGTTTGAGCATATAGCAAGCATGACGAAAAGTTAAAACTCAGTAAGAATTTTCTTACCTTACTCTTTAAATTTTTATTCCAAGAGAAAGTATTTTATAATTATTTTAGTCTTTTATTTCTTCTTAGAAATAATTTTCACTAACTTTATTTTTAATCTCTATAATAAAATCTAGTATTAGGAAGAAGCTATTTTATGAAAATCAGAGGTTAAGATAATTAATTCTTGAATTAAAGAAAATTTTTATAGTTTTAAGTATTCTTAGTTAATGATTTTAAATTATTTTCTTTAGAAATTAGAAGTTTAAAGTAAATTATTTTGGTTTTCCCCAACGAAATAACTAAATGATATTTTGTCGAGATTTCTAAAACTCAATCTAGTTAAGATTCAAATTGAGAAAGATTATGTAAATATGTGAAGATTTTTAAGAGAAAGTTTTGAGATATTTAAGGTTTGAAAACTCAATTTTGGTAAGATCTGAATTTGAAGACTGTACTAAATTATTTCAGTATAACAGAAGTTCAAAGAAGAACTTATGGGAATGTACAATTTATTGTGATGATTTTGTGAACCTTTATGGTATTTAATAATTGAGTTTCTAAAAGTCTTAACCAACTAAATATGCGAGTAGTTCATGCATCATGAATCATTAAAGAGAAATGAGATGTGATATTGCCTGGGGACGAATTATAGAAACCGAGGATACATTAGAGGAGGCTTAATTACGAGCCTTGAGATGAGAGGGTGTGAAAGGGTGCTTCAGGTGACCTGGGGTCGCTCCCTAGTATCGGGTACTTTCACAATAAAAAACTTTCTCAGTCTGACTAGTCTCTAAGTGTTTCCACGCCAGTTGGGCTGTTCATATGCCATGAAGGCATTTATGTTATTATTATCCAGAATTTATAGAACAGTGTAAACTCCTGGTTGGCCCAATGCAAACTAAAACTTTTAAGGGCCCACATGCATAGAATGAATGAGATGATAGTATTAAAAATATTGCATGACATTCATGTGATTGTGACATTCTATCTGGGTGGTTGTGAATGAAAATATAATTGTTATGTTATAAAAACTCTGCATTCATAATTGATTATGTATATAATTGTGATTGAAATTATTATATTAGATTGTGAAAACCCTTATGCTTATGTCTTATCTGTAAAGTATTATATTCTGTTTCTTACTTCTTCTTGTTTGAATTTTGTGTCCAAAATATATGTTATATGATATATAGCTAGCAGTTCAAGATGAAAGGATGAAATTACAAGAGGGTAAATTAGTCTCATCCTCAATCGGATAGGAGAAGAGATGTGACAAGAATAGGATTCAAAATCATATGGTTTGAAGATAAGGAAATAATTGGTTACAGACGAAGTAGAGGTATTAAATTTTTAGTTTTAGTTTACCTTAATACAATATTAAGTTGGATGATTGTAAATCAATGTAAAGGTTAAACTTTAATAAACCTTATTCTTTGGATATGATACTGTAATCTTTGATCACTTATGATTTTCTGAAAGATCATTTTATCATTATGAATAATTTGAAACTTTTTACTTTCAAAATTCAAAGAAAATCAGATGTATATACGTCCTTGTATACACGAGATAAGAAATGATAAATATGTATATCTTTCTTTAAAAAAAAGAGCAAGAAGAATAGATATATGTCTCGTGTATATAAGGGGGTGTTACACCTACCACTATCTCTCTAACACTGCTATATTAAGAATATTTAATCTAAACTGTGAATTTTCCCTTTGGTGCTCCCCTTTATTTATAGCAAAAATATGTACTGTGTATTTTATTATTTTATTATAAAAGTACTGTGTAATTTTTGAAATTTTCGTTTCTGGTTACTGTGTAAGTTTGAAATTTTTGTTCATACACAGTGTTTTGTATAATAAATGTCGGCTGAATTATTAAGCCAAATAGTAACCATTCACTCGGTATATTTTAAATATTCAAAATCGACCCTTTTCAAAATTTAGCGATATTATATCAATTTTCACTAATTTTATGATAAGTAATATAAATTTTAAATTTTAAAAATATAAAATTTTCTGTTAATAAAAATTTATTGATGCGTTTTTTATTTTTTTACAATTGGTAAAAATCAAGATTTTACTTAAATCGATAATTTTTAGATAAGTCTACTTGAAATGGATTTTAGAAAATTTTCTTATAATTTAAATTCACTTTCTTGTAAATATTTTTAATTTTAAGTAACTTTATATGAATTTAAAATTATTTAAAATATTATTTTATTAAAATATTTTAAAAAATTCAAAAAATTTCCAAAAATCAAAAATATTATGTAGATCAAAAAGTTCTAAAGAACCATAGTCTAATTCCTTCAAAATTTTATTTTAAAAATTCTAATAAGAGTTAAATCACAAATATGTAAAAACATAAATATAAAAACATAAAATAAAAGTTGTGAATAATAAATATATTTAAAATTCTTAATATAATTTCATTAATTAATGAATACTAATTAAGTCATTTTAAAATTCTCATTCAAAATACATAAATATTATTATTATTATTATTTTATTTTATTTAAAAAACAAATAATTAAATATAAATACCAAAATTTCATAAAAAAATGATAATAATAAACTAACTAATAGTAAGTATTTCTCGTTAAAGATATATTAATATCTATTTTCTATTTGTATTGAAATTGGGATGTTACATCGTGGATGCTTCTTTTGGGCTTGTTGTTTTCTCTAACAAAATAGAAAAAATAATATTTTCCCAAAAAATAATATTTTCCCAACTACTGACGGGCCAACCCACCGGACCGCCATTAAATGGGGCGGGCCAGATTTCATAGCCTGTTTAACTCGACGGGGAGGGTCAACCTGACCCACATATTGGCGGACCTTGGCGGGGAAGGCCAACCCGTCCCTAAGTAGCATGTCATTTAAAGTTTTACTATTTCCCCTTGTTTTTTTCCAAATCTATCGAAATGTCTTGTTTTAAATTATTGTCCAAATTAATTTTAGTTGGTAAATAAATTTTATTATTGCATGTAAGTTTAATAAAAAAAATGAATGTAAAGCATTAAAACATAATATTATCAAGGAAATTGTAGAATTTGTAACAAGAAATAAAGTCCCTTAAGCCTAAAAACAAGGAAGAGAGTCCCTTGAAGGAGTAAAAGAGAATATAGAGGGAAGCAATTTAAAACAAGGTCATATGCCAAGTATTGTGTTTAAGTGAGTTGAAGTTAATCTTATTCATATGATAGTTCATTTAGGCCTTTGTAAAATTTTCATGAATGTCTGTCTAGCTTTTCAAATGCCTTAAACACATTTATTTATAGATATGATATCTCACATTCAACTATTACTTTAATGATCTCATATTGGCTTGGTGTTAACCTTTATTTTATGAAGTACCTTGACCTAAGATAGATCCTACACTATGTACAAGACATGGTTCCCTTACATGACTCAACCTTAGCCAAAACACATCTATTTAAACCTTTATCACTTGGTTGCACATTTCTATTCCCCTACAATCTTGTCAAACTAGCACTTAACTTGTGGCTTTATCAACCTTACATATGTCTCTCCCAATACTCACACTACTTAAGAAAATTTCAAAATAATACGTGCTTCAATTTATAACATAACCTATGTATACGACACTCCAATTAGATAGCAATAATTTAAACAAATCACAATGCATCACATACTAATTATTAGTCTGTTAGGTTCCTATGTTTTTAAAATATTTTAGTTAAGTCATATCTGATCCGGTCTGGATACCGGCCCTCAAGTCGTGACGTCAGCATAACTGTTCAGAAGGACAACCGGTATCGCAGGGCAGTATTTTCACACCGGTTATCCATTCTCATACTTTTCCGCTCAGTGTTACAATGAGATAAGGAGGGTTATCTGTTCTCATACTTTTCCGCTAGTGTTACTCCCCCGTCACATATAACCGTTTACCTCAGTGTTACAATGAGATAAGGAGGGTTATAACTTATCAAGTGTGGATACCCTGCACAGCTAAAACATCCTAACCCTTAATATAATTATCTCAATATAATTAATTAGAATAATAAAATTAAGGGTAAATTTTTCACAGTTTATAATAATTATTTAAACAATACCCCTGGACCAATTAAGTAAACCTTTCCCATATATGGCGATATGAGAAGGTATAAAAATAATTAAAACATAGCTTGGATAATCAAAATGAAGATTATCACAAGAATCAACGAAAAGCGTATATTGAATTGTTAAATATAAGAAAATATGATTTTATAATAAAAGTAATAAAATCATGTTAAGGTAAATAAAGAAAATGGAGAATTTAAAGAAAATGATTTCCAATTTCTGTATATGCAATATAACATACATATAAACACATATATATATTTATATACTTTCTCAAATTTTAAACTTCAAAAAGAAGTTATTCAACATTAATTCTCAAATTTTCAAACATATATAACAACGTATACTATCAAGAGCCGGCCAAGGCTTTTACATACTATCACAAGATATTATGTATCAATATATACATAATACTTTAGTTTCCACTGAATGTGTTCTCATATGCCTTCACTGCGTCCTGTATCCACTGAAAAAGATAACCACAATAGGGGGTGAGCATATACATGTCAAATGACAGTTATTGAATCGGATCAAGTGTCCAATTCATAACCACATATAAATCATAATCATATCACATAATCTTATAACATTTCATTCGTTCACAATGATCATGTAATCATGTTGTTCACAACAACATACATCAATTCAACCACATGCTTAATCAAATGGATCCATTATTAAGTCTTTTATTTGTGTTACAACCTGGCTCTCAGCCATAACTCAGCTCTCAGCTGATCCGGCCGTTTTACTGGTACCAAACTGTTTGCCCTCTCACGTGACATAATCACTCCCAGCGACAACGATAGTGTCACGGGCTAAACCCCGAGCCCCGCTCAAGAGGTTTGCCTTGAGTCCCACCCAAGGTCTTTTGTGGAATCCTCGAAACCATAATCATATTTCATATTTGTTCATCACATAAGCATCTCATGCTTATCAAATGCATCTCATGCATTCATATATCATGTAAATTTCATGAATATCATTCATATATAAGTATAGCATCTCATGCATAGGAATCACAACCAATTCAATATCTCAATATCAATAGTTTATGAACAGAAAACATCATCACACAAAGTATATATATTCGGGATTTCTCACTAATATAACAATACTATCCTGAATCCGTTCATAAACCATGCATTTAAAATGTAAACGCTCCCCCTACCTGGAATAAACGATTCCAGAAGCTCCTCGAGCTACTAAATACAATCAGCTTGTTATTCACAAGCTCCGAATCAACTCTTAGTTCTGAAATCTTCCACAGCTACCTTGAACTAAGGAAATTAGAGTTCTTTCCACTCTCAAAATTTCAAGCCGATCCAACGGTGGGATTGACAGAAATCATTGATGAAAAAGGCGTCCACGAAGTGAGGAAGTGCTGATATATATATATATATATATATATATATATATATATATATATATATATATATATATTGAGAGATAAGGAAGAAACAAGATAATAAAAGAAAATAGGATAGGACAATAGAGAGGGTCCCATACAGAAAAGAGAATCTGCTAGAGTTTAGAAGAAGAATAGAGTGACGTGGAAGAGCCTCGATGATTGAAGTAAATATCAATTCTGACACTATTTAGATATTTTGGCATATCTCTCTCATATCTTAATGGATTTTAATGAATTTGGTCTTGTTGGAAAGCTAAGACAACGAGGAATAACTTTGTAGTTGACCATATTTCCAAATTCGGACTCTAACATGGTAAAAATATTAAATTGAAAATACTCAGGAATATCTCTTTCCGAGAAGGATTCATCATAGTCTCTTTTCGTTCAGAATTGCTTCACTCGGAGGGGATTCGCTCGGAAATGTTTCTGCTTGAAACACTCAGTCATAGCTTTTCTTTCCTCGAAAGTGATCCACTCGGAAATGTCTCACCCGGAGACACCTCATTCAGAAATATCTCACTCGGATATATCTCTGCCCGAGTCAAAGCCTTTCTTCACTTGAAAATATTTCTCTCGGAAGTGCGTCACTCGAAAATCTTACAACCGAAAGGATCATTCGGAGTCAAAGTTTAGTCCTCTCTCAGAAATCTTTCCACTTGGGAATATCACTCGGAGTCGAAGACAATCTCGAAGACGAACCCGAGCACAAGTTCTCGGCAACTTTGAATATGGGCCCGAGCACAGACTCTAGGCAATCTTTAAGACACCCGAGCACGAATTGAATGAAGGGGTTCACCACTCGGATATTTACTTCCCCCAGAAACTATTCACTCAGAAACGTACTCATTCGAAGTGAAAGTCTTTCTCTGTCCAGAAGTAATTTCCCTAGAAAAGACTCACTAGGTATGTCTCAATCGGTGCCATACCACGCAGGAATCGGAAATGTCTCACTAGGTGCTATCCCACACGAAAGTGTCGCACTCGAAGACACCCCACTCGGGAAAGTTGCACTCAACTCGGAGATACCCCACTCGGGAATTCACTACTCAGAAATATCTCGGCCTGAGAAGTACTCATTTGAAATCAAAGCTTTTCTTCGCTCAGAAGTACTTCTCTCAGAAACGACCCATTCGGAAACGTTTCACTTGGATTTGCCTCACTCAAAAGTGTCTTATTCGGACATAGAGTTTTTCTTCACTCGGAAGTGATTCTCTCAGTAATGCCTCACTCGGAAAATTCACTCGGAAGGTCTTGTCTCAGACATGATTCACTCGAAAATTCTCCACTGATCCTTAATGAATTATTTTCTAAAATTTCTCAATTTAGGATGTTACAACAGCGGAATGTGTCAATATCACTTACAGAAAGGAGTAGGTGCGATCGCAGACGTGACGTATGGAAAAGGTGATTATCCTCCATCCCTGTGTCAGAATCGTACACTGATAATTGACCTACCCACTGTCACTCTCTGAATGCTGAGCCACTGTGATTGACACTCTATACACGGTATCAGAACCTATGGGCCCACCTGCATCCAACGATTCATTTTCCATGTCCGACTATAAATAGCACAATCCAATACGCATGCAAGGTTACGTTGTTCTAACTCTCATCTTGCTATTGCACTGCTTGAGTATTCACTGAGTTCTTATACTCTCTTCTAACTTGAGCGTCGGAGAATCATCGCAGGTGACACTACCTTTCGCCCACTCCAACGTGAAACTCTGGTGTGAAGGATCTCCAGGACAACGAGACCGGTTCTCCCACTGAGAGGCCGGATTACAATACCGGATACCCACTGTACCGGTGTACAAACGCTAAAATATACATACTTTTGTGGCTGGTCCCACACCGGATCCTAGACCCCGGTCCAGACCAGTTCAATATCTATCTATTTTTTTATCAATTCCGTTAATGAAGACTTAATGTATTGTTAACTATAATGATGTAGTTATTTCATATGTCACACATCAAATGTTTATTGATAGAAGTGTAAAATTAAAATTTGAAAAAAATACATTGGATAAGAATCAAATCCATGACTTACAGAGATCACCAAACCACAACTTCATTTAAGTTTATATACAACAACTTATATATATATATATATATATATATATATATATATATATATGTAGGAAAACAATTCAAATTTTTTAGTGTTAGTTTAAATACAACACAGATGATCAATGAATGTGTGCTTTTTTATTATATATTTATTAAATACAATAATCATAATATATTTAAATATTTATATTATATATTTCTTACTACATATTTTTAATAACAACAATATATTAATTACATATTAATTTATTTAATAATAAATATTCTTAATAATATTTTTAATAAAATATTTTTAAAATATATCATAAATATACTATTTAAATTATATTTAATAAATATATAATAAACAACATTAAAATGCATCAAATAATAGATGTTTTCAATAATAATATATTGTTTTAAAAATATATTTTTGATAATAAACAGTTATATTTGTTAAATATTAATATATTTAAGTTTTAAAATCCACAATATGATTTATGAAGTCATATATGAATTGATTAAATAACATACATTTATATTTTATCGTATACTCTTATTTATTCATGTTATTTAAACTAATATTAGAATGATATACAACAACTACACACTGGAAAGAAACCTAAAATATTTGGAGTGGCTGGATTGAAAATAAGTAGCTAAAACCGTGTGGAGTTAATGTTGCGAACAGAGTCCAAAAATGATCCCTCTCTGTATATTTGAACGTGTCACAGCTGTGGCAATTCATCCTTTAGAATGAATGGTTTCTGCCATTTCTGGGAAGTGTTAATTGTTTGGCTCATGCATGATGCATCCCCTATAGGAATTCACAAATAATTATTTGGATCAAACTCCTAGTACAACATGAGCACATGGAATTCGTACGTTAATACTACATATTAACAAAATTCCACCTTAGAAGAGTTAAATACTATCGTTGTTGTGGCCAGATGAAGAGAATCAAGGTGGATTTTAATTAGCTGGATTGAATTACAGTCTCACAGAGTACCACTGGTACTACATCCATTTATTTTAGGGAATTATTTCTTTTGGATGCTTTCTAAAATCACCCCAGGAAATAAATATGAAGAGAATATATGGATTGTCATTTTCAAAAATCAGAAAAATAAACACTTGCCAATCTGCATAAAATTTGTTTAATTTTTCTCTTGTAATTAAATACTTCTTTCGTTATATTATTCAAGGTTTTGCATAAAAGTTAACAGATGATTTTAAACATTCTCGTTTTTAAATTTACCCTCAATCTTGTTTCATTAATGTTTGCTTTTTATCTTTCCATTTAGAGGAGGTACTAAAATACAAAAAGTTAGGTTGGCAGCCAGTTCAAAGAATAATAAGTGACTTGAAAGCTTAAAGTCTGTAGTTAGAGTTGAAAATTAGTAAGTTAGTTTATTAAATTAAAACGTGTTTGATAAAATTAGTTGTTAAATGTAAAATGATATAAAAATTTATTTTTAAAATAACAAATGCTTTTTTTAAAACAATTAATAAAGATAAAGTGTAAAAAATAAAATAAGTTGAATTTATAATCGCAAAAGCTATTTTAAGTAGTTTTATAAAAAAACACCATAAACTATTAAAACAACCACATTTACCAAACAAAGTTATATTCTAACATTTAAACTAATAAAATAAACTACAAACTACTTTAAATTACTACTTGTGGTCTTCTAAGGTGTTGGTTTATCAAATTGACACGTCAGGTAAGTTGGGTTGTGACAGGATAAGTATTGAAAATTTTATCCCTCCCACCAATTTTAATAGATTTGACAACCCGACGAGTCTATCTCATTTGCTACTCTATTCCTAAGATTTAAAATATAATTTTATTTAATTAATAGTATAAAATTGGAGATTAACACTGCATAATAATTAAATTCATATATATTTTTTTGAAGCGGCTAAAATAATTATATTAAAAAACAACGAGTACTATAAGTACTAATTGAAACTTTAACATAATTCATAATCACCCCCAAAATAATTTAAAGAGACATTTAACTAATTAACCAAATGATAGACAAAACCTTCACCCTTGCTTTGAAGCAAACTCCACCCAAGCTCTTTATTAAAAGACAATACTGGTTATCATTTTTTAAATAAATCACAAAATTACAAACCATATCATATTCCATATTTATTTTGCTTTTACATTTTAACATAAAAGCCAAAAAAAAATGTTATTGTTGTTGTTGAGATAGAACAAAGAGCAAACCATTGTAAACATTCTATTTAAACAAACATGCGAATCATGAGAATGAAAAAGTAATGTTGTGAAATTTTCACATTTTTATTAAAGCGTCCAAATATCTTATTTTAAAGCTCAGGTATCCTCCCATAAAAGCATTTTACACAAAAATATTCACCTTATAAAAAAAATGTAATTATAATTTTATATTTTAAAAAATTGTACCTATTTCAAAAAGAAATAACTCTCAAAGTCTAATTATAAATGACTATTTGACACAACGAACTTATAATTTTTAGGAGTTTATAGTTTTTTAAAAGTTATTAGAGTTGTTTGATAAACACAAAAATAAAGAGTTTATAGCTTTTGAAAAGCTATTAGCTTTTGATTTTTAAAAAGCTACTTAAGGAAGCTTATGTATTTTCAAAAGCTTTTATCTCTTACATAATCAAAATATTATATATCTTTTAAAATCATTTAATACAATTTAAACTAATTTTATCAAATGATTTTATTTCAATAAAACTACTTAAAAAATCATAAACCATAAATTATAATTTCATTTTATCACATGAACCCTCATAAGAAGTGACTTCACTTCTTCCACCATTATAAATCTCCCCATCACTCATACAAACTAGGGCAGAGCAACGGGCGGTTCCGATTCAACTTACCAAAAAACACCAAACTAACCAATCTAACCAAAGGACAAAAATGACCCAATATCGACCGAAAACTTGGATTAATGGTGGCAAAATTATTGGGCGGTTCAAAACGATTAAGTAATGCACTTAAACAAAACTAAAATGGTGGACATGCAAAGTACAGATTTAACAAAAAAAATATAAATTTACAAACTTACAAATTACAGATTTGACATAATTAGTGTTTACAAACTAGATAAGGAATTTTCAAATTTACAAACTTGATAAGGGTTTTACATATCTCATACATCGAACAACAGTGCTCAGAGCCAATAGATCTTGAACGACATTCATGATTAGAGCAAGTGAGGTAGCGGTGAATGGAACATCAAGGTGGAGACAGGAATGCGAGATCGGAGAGGGTGTACTGAAACAACATTTGCAAAAAGGGCATGATGGAACAACAAGGTTGTAAAGATGTCATGATGGAGTGGGAAGGCGAGGTCACACAAGGGCGTAGCGGAGCGGTGACAACATGTGCCGCAACAAAGAGAGAGATGAGAGAATGAAGTATTCTTAAGGTTTTGAGTATTTTTCAGGCCTTAAAAAAAATTAAGCCACATGTATTTTGGGCATATGTACACTAACCCAACGATCAATAATAGATACCGATAGATTTAATTTGCCTTATCCATACTCGACCATACCAATAGGTTTAATTTACCTTATCCATACTCGACTGAAATTAAAAAATGATTCATCCGATTTCCACACATCCAATCTTTTTCGGTTAATGTTTTTTGGTGATTTTAGACTGGGCTAAATACTGTGCGTACAACACCACTTATCCATCACACATTCCAACATCATTTTTTTTATATTTAAACGGCACCACATTAAAATCATATTTTACGTGTAAAGCATTAAACAAGTGATAATCCACGTACACGTACTGAAGAATTCTTAAATGTTGGGATACCTAGTGATGAGATTACGAGAATGCTCCATAAATTAATAGCTTTTTACACATATATGCATCGTTTTAGGAAGCCGGATGGTACCAAAAAAAATAGGATTTAATATGTTTTTGATTTATATTTTTATAACCACAACTGATGCTTTATGCTTTATGTTTATTTACACTATATAACTTCTATTAATATAGATATTTTCTGATAAAATTAAATTATTAGTATAATTTTTTTGAGTTTTTTCACTAATAATATGATAAGATGATATGATATATCATTGTTTACACTAATAAAACTGATTATTAATATAATGATATATATATATATATATATATATATATATATATATATATATATATAGTTAGTATAGATTATAATAATTTAACATTTTGTTGGACAAAAAAATTATCCCAGCGAGAATAATTCTTCACAACAAAATACTGGTAAATAGTTTTTCTTTCTTAGCAAATAATTATAATAAATTCATATATGTAACTTACACTTTTTTCTCCCAACATAAATTAATTGAGTAATATAAAAAATTCTCATGATGATGACATTAGAATAAGGTAAAAATAGTTTATTTTAATAAATTACATTTAAAATTTATCAAAGTAAAGTATAAATTTTTTCAACCCCTATTATTTCATCACTTGCTATACATCCCTAAGCTCACTCTCACTTTCCCGCCCTATCTTCCCCTTTTAATTAGTTTTCTTTTTAACCTACACTATTTAGATTTTTATGAGTGGTGGGATTTTAAGTTATATATATTTTCAACATATGCAAACTTCAAACGTAGGTTAAGTTAGAACGAGTACTTATCAATATATATATATTGATTTGCATGTTTGGTGAACCTTTTTTAATTGTTACCATTAAGTAATTTTGAGTTTGATAATTGATATATCATATTAAAGTTTAAGAAGCGTAGAATTTTTATGAGCGATAAAATTTTTTCTACCAAAATTTAATGGTAATAACTCAAACCTAGAACACAAATCAAGTTAAAACGTAGAACAATAGTTCTTTATTAGTTGATCTACCTATTTAGTGATAAGTAATTTTCATCTAAAATGTCATATTATTAGTTATTGGTTAAGAAAAATATAAAAGGTATCTTTCATAAAAAAAAACTCTTTCCGAGTTTTTTTTATGAGATATAATTTTGAATTCTTTTGTATTGTTTTTTATATGATACATAGTTATAATTTCTATGATGTATTTATTGATATTTTTTATTTACTTTTATTAATTATAAAAATAATAAATTATTTGAGGAAGTAACCACCTAAATTAATCAATAAAAAAATAGATATTAATATCTTTACCATTATTAAAGATATTAAGTTTATAGGATATAATATTATTTTAAAAATGAATAAACTTTAACTATCAATTAATATTTTTATTGATATATTTGATTCATTTAAGTTAATTTTACTTATGAAATAGACTATATAAGGTACTTCAAATATCATAACAGATGAAATCCACAATAAAACAAACGCCTTAATTACAATGCACGAGAGGATCTCAGTTTGAATGTCATTAAATTTGCTTTTTTAATGGCAACGTGGATAAGATTGTCATCTTTGTCAAAGAAGAAGCATAGCTATACTTTTTCCTATTTTCCTCCCATTTTTTATTGATTTCAAAATGATATATACTATCATACTATCTATTTTTTTTTTAAATCAATAGTTAGATGGAAAATTCATAGCATATACAAGAGAGATTATAAAATTTCCCCCTACATCCTGTATATTAATTACTTATCTTCTTATTTAACTAGAAGACATAATTAAATTATTTTATATATTAGGATACAGCACATTTTTATTTCATTAGGACTATTTTATTTAAATAGTTAAAACTAAAACAAAAATGCATATGATGTTTATTTTTAAGTGGGCATACGATGACCTATTTTTTTTTTTATTTTGACTATCCGTACATAATTATATTATTCAAATTTATTGTTCTTACAGTTTTTACATGAGCAGGTGGTACTGGATTTTGTTTATCTCTGCCAAACCTTTTCTAAATAACATAAGAGAATTTAAATATCTTACAATATATTACACCCTCTTTAAATTTATTTATAAGTTACTTTTAATTAAATTATCATAAAATTGATATAATTATTTTTTAACTATACTCTTATATATCTAATAAACTCTATTAATATCTAAAACAAATACTACAACCTAGGGTTTGTTTGGATAGTGAACTTGGTTGGTCACCAACCGAAAAATAGATCCCAAATAGAGTTTTGATTGTCTTAAACGGTGTGAAAGATCAATATCAACCCTTAAATTTTTCTATTTTACCAACTCCGGTTTCATCGATTGGAAATGGTTAATAATTAGGAAGAGTTGGAATCCGACAAGAGCAGCGAAAAGGGACGTTGCATGGTAATGAAAAGTCATATACACTGCACTCACATGCGCTGTCTCCCCATTTAACACTCCAACCATCTCTGTCTCTAATGTGTTTTAAATGTTCATATTCAGCTACCCTCCAAATTATCTCTTATCTACTAACACACTTCCACTACGACTACTATATATACACATAACCAAGCAGCTCAATTAACTCACCACTTCACACAATTCCATTAATATAGAGAGTGCAATCAATGGCCAAGCTCATGAGTGTGAGAAGTAGCCGCAAAAACAAGGGTGCAAGTGGCATTGTGATGTTAAAGTTGGTAGTTAAGAGACTCTTGATGGGGAGAAACAGAGAAGGGTATGTACCAGAGGATGTGAAGGAAGGACACTTTGCTGTGATTGCTGAAGGTGGAGACCATCATGAACAAAAGAGATTCGTTCTACCAATAAGCTGTTTAACAAACCCAAACTTTTTGAGGCTACTGGAACAAGCAGCAGAAGAATATGGCTTTGATCATGAAGGTGCACTAACCATTCCTTGCAGGCCCACTGAACTTGAGACGATATTGGCACAACACTGCAGCCACCATGAGACAGAGACCCTAAGTTCCACTTGTAATAAAACCATCGTTTTTAAAACTATTAATTAATTAGTCTTAATCAAATAATTAGTGGCAGGCACTTGTCCCTTCAATTTTATTTGCCTGCACCATTTTTTTGGTAACCCCTTTAGTTAGTACCCTTCTTAAAATTTAATTTAACCGTCTTGTTAAACTGATAGTGATAATGTTATATTCTTGTATTTTTTCAGAGTGCCTCTGGTTCTCGCATTCTAATAAATTTCTCCCTCTATTGTCTCTTCAAAGGTTATTCATGCACCATGGCTATTTATCATTTTTAATACATGATCCTATGTTATCGCCTCGAAAATTCATATACTAACAATTAACAGTCAAGCAGAGAAAAAAACACAAAATTTAAGATGTGGCTCATTCATTGGTTTTTTTTTAATTAAATGTAGAGTTTTACGCATGTAATTCAACTTAATTGTAATTTTGTAACAGCTTTTGTTAACGTATATCAAAAGTTAAATCTATTAGAAAATTACGAACTACCTCAACCTAGAAATTATTTCATAAACGGTTGACTCAAGTTTTATAAAAAATGTTATGATAATATTTCTAACTAACATAGCACTTAACTTAAAATACATTAATAAGGCAAAACTTTAATTCCAAACAAGAAAATACTCCACATGTTCCTCTTTGTAAGATTGAATTAACAAGATTCATATAGATTTAAAAAATTTAATTATTTTAATTAACTGCATTACTAGAAGTAGACCATTATTTAGAGTCGGGTTTTTTTCCGACTCTATGCAAAAAAAATATGCTAATGCAATGTCTAAAGACATTAAAACGACTTTTTGACCCATTTGGGGTCGTTTTTCAAAAATATTATAAGGGTGGACTGAAACTAAAATATTTTTTAGTTTGGGGTAATTTCTGTCATGTTAAAATTAAATTTCATACCCAACTTTTCAAATTCCTTCGCGTGGAAGACGAAGGTCTGCATGCTTGACAACCATAGGTTGAAAGGATGAAATTTTGACCCAAAATCGCAGGCCCATGGGACGAATTTGACATGTTAGGCGCAGGGGAACAGGACAAAAACACAGAGGAAATCGTCCCATAAGGAGACGAAATTGTAGGTGAATTCGTCTGTTCAACGGACGAAAATGGCAGGCAAACGAATTTAAATTGTGGTTTTTCACCAACAATTTCACTTTCACTCTTGCTTGATTTACAGTGGCGTGGTGGACCATTTGAGAGCCTTGAATCTTTGACATTGTATTAATTTTTTTTCTTCAAAGGTACCCTTCTTCCCACTTCAAAAGTTGATTTTTTTTTGTTGATAGTGATTTGTTCATTAAAATAATATATTTTTTTAACATTGCTGTTTTTGTGAAAATAATATATTTTTTATTATAGAGTTATTTATTGATAGTGTGATAATATATTTTGTTGATAGTGCGATTTGATGATAGTGTGAAGATAAAATAATTATATTTTAAAATATTGATGTTTGTAGTGGACTAGTTGGTAGTATGTGAAAGTATTATATTGATAATATCTTTTTGTTGATATATAGTGTTTTGTTCATTAAAATAAATATCTTTTTTTAACATTGCTATTTTTGTGAAAATAATATATATTTTTATAGTATTATTTATTGATAGTGTGATAATATATGTTGTTGACAGTGTGATATAATATATTTTGTTGATAGTGTGATTTGATGATAGTGTAAAGATAAAATAATTATATTTTAAAATATTAATGTTTTTTTATTGGATTAGTTGGTAGTATGTGAAAGTATTATATTTATGATAATATTTTTTTTGTTTATAGTGTTTTGTTCATTATAATAAATATCTTTTTTTAACATTGTTGTTTTTGTGAAAATAATATATTTTTTATAGTGTTATTTATTGGTAGTGTGATAATATATTTTGTTGATGATGTGATTTGTTGATAGTATGAAGATAAAATGATTATATTTTAAATTTTTTTTGTATTGGACTAGTTATTAGTATGTAAAAGTATTATATTTTTCCTTTTATCAACTATCAACCTACTAGTTAACTGGGTAATCACCGTAGTATTTTCAAGTTCCAACTTAGCAACTATTTTTTCTTTCAGTTGGCAAATAGTAATACCTCGCCGGACATACATTAACTTTGTGTCACTGTCAAATGTATACCCCTTAGGGCCTTCATATTTTTAGTCATTAGTGTACAAAACCACAGGAGAAGACATTCTTACAACCCTTAAATTCAACAACTTTGAAAGCATAATCTTCATATTAATTTCCATTTAAAATTTAACCAAACAGTAATAACATACATACAAATGAACAAAAAATGTTTACAGAATAAAAGACTTATTACATTCTTACTACAAATATGCAATAAATGTTTTTTAAAAAAACTTACCTAAACAGCAAACAGTAAGCAGCAAACAACAAGGAACATGGAAGGAGCAAGCAGCAAGTGTGAAAGTGGTTTCACTTCTGTATATGAAAGTGTTTTTACGGTGGGGTATTTAAAAGGGTATTTACATATAGGTAGGGGATGAAATTTAGTCAAATTCGTCCTTCAAAGCAACGAATTGTGAGCCTTGACACCTGGCAAATTCGCACTTCCACCAAGCGAATTTGACCAAGATTTTGTCTCCCCACTAGACGAATTCCTGGTAGCCTGACACGTGGCATTCTACTGAAATTTCATCCCCCCAGTAGACGATTTCTTAAATTCGTTCCCCCACTTGCCGAATTTGAAAGACGATATGACAGAAAGACACCCAGGCCATCAATTACTTTTAGATCAGGCCTACACTTATAATTTTTTTTTGTAAAGTAGCCTAAATGCGTCAAAAACTCCATTAAAACACTCAATACAAACATTGCGTCAACTTTTTGGTAAATGCTATCGAGCGTCTTTTCGTAGCACACCCTCTATAGTATATGTTTAGCCCATGCTCATTTCTAAATAGATTTTTTTCCTTTGACTCCTCACTATGCAAATGTTCTGTCAGCTTTTATGGTAGATGCTAAGTAGAATTGTCAAACCGGACTATTCAACTCAGACTTTTTTTAGACTGGGCTAAATAATTTAAATTTGGGCTACGATTTTAAGGCTTGACCTGTATCAAGCTAATAGGTTTATGTGGGCTTTTAGTAGACCCGTATTTTTTTTATTTCTTTTGATAAAAAAATTAAAAAGCATACAATCTATAAAAATATACCAATTTTTTTAATGCTCTAAATGAAGTACAAGATCTAATTCAAGAAAAAAAAATATAGAGTAAATTTTCTTTTTCTGTTAGTAAAAAACATGTTAGAGCTACCCGCAGGCTAGTCCACCCTGGAAAAGCCCACCTAAGTACGGGCTTTTTTTGGACCGAGCTTAAAAAGGTCCGATTTTAATTTGAGCTCTAGTTTGCTGACCAACCTATTTGACAGCTTTAATATTAAGTAGCATATGATATCTAGGCGGACCTTATATAGAACATGTTTGACCCGCACTAATTTCCGGTGAGATGTTTTTCTCCCATGACTCCTCACTATTTTTTCTCCTATATGACTCTTGATTCTTCTTCTTGTTGTACATCTCCACCGCATATTTTGAAGTTTAAACTAGGGTGGTAATGTTTAAAGGCGTTTACTAAGTGATAGCGGACACCAAATTGACGCCAAGTTGCAATGTTCCTTTCTTTTTAAATTTGCACATATTTTGCATCAACCAAACCACCGTTATTCAAAAAAAATGTCGACATAAATAACGTTTTATCCTAAAGTAGACTCTATGTCTACGAATCTAGAATGTATTTTTGTTCTAGTCTTTCAACACTTGTTTGTTGAGCAATAATGTTCCAACACTTATGTATATGTCACATACACTTACAATAATCTAAAACACCCTATACTAATGCAAATGACCAAAAATTCATGTTAATAAAGGTGTTTGCATCGGAGTTATGGCTGACACAAATGTTGCATGCAATGTGTGTCAACTCGAGCTCTAAAACAAATGCAATAGTAAGAGTGGCATTATATTTCACGTTTGCATTGACACAAGTTTTAAATTTTTTTTCATACAAGTTGTGGTTTAATTTTTCAAAATTAAAGTAAAATGAAGTTATTATTTATTTTAGGTTTAGCTTACAAGAAATATAATTATAAAAACCATTAATAAGTTAAAATATAATTACATATATACACACATTGTATTTCTTTTGTTTTTTTTGTGTGTCTATGTATATAATCAAGTCATACTCTCTACGACATCGTTGTTGAGGAGGGTATTGTTGTTCTTATGAATGTGGTTGGCACTAAGTTGGGTAACGTTGATCATCATCTGAAACATATCATTAAAATTTATGGTGTCATCTTTATTGTCATGGTTTCCTTTGATAAACCATCTTAAGATTGTTCCCTCATAATGGCCTTCAATCGAGCTGCATATGCTATAACTCCTCTCACAACAACCTATTCTCCTTCTAGGATTGTGTCACTATGGCATTTGCCTTATCTACCTAGCCTCCAAAGCGGCATCCCTCTCAACTTGCAAGGTGTTTCCTCCATAAGCTAAGGCCCGTGACTCATAGGTTAATGAAATGGAGCCCCCATATGCGCATATGTAAAGATAAAGATCTCATAAGGTCCCAGCTATCACCTACCTCCCGCGCTTACAAATTGAAAAAAAGACAACCTTAATTATTTTTACATTTTAACAAATGAATAATTGAAAAAAATAGAAAAAAGTTAAGAAGTTAACAATTACCTCACACATGACAATCTAGGAATAAGTGGGGCAACCAAAGGTGTGTAGTGCGCCACCTCATCTCCCGTTACTCAATGCCTAAAAATTCCAAGAGGCACCTCTAACTATCATCCCCAATCCTTGGAGAATAAAAGCCTCATGAATCCATCATTGCCTTCCCGAACATGTCAACAAGGCGTTTCGAACCTCACTTGTTGAACGTCTTCCACATATGATCATGATGGGAACGTTTCATAGCCTTACTAATAAATTCATTGACCCATGATAAGTAAAGCTTTTAAGCTTGTTCTATGAGAATAAAGTTATAATACATCTAAAAATGCCCCATGATTTGCATTATCAACAAGACACCATGATTAAAACAACCTAGCTATATACCACAACACAACTCTTAATAAACACATAAAATCATAACTAATTTCTAAATATCCTAATATGCTATTTTAAGAAAATCCAACACCATAACAACTATAAAATCAAACTTTCTGACTTTTTTAAAGTTCCTAACAACTACGAAGCAAATTGACCATTAAACAACATTAATAATCTAAGTCTTAGGTTGTCATAAATCATCAAGTTTAAATCCAAATGAGCTAACTATACCTTCTAAGAAAATTTTGTTGCATAACAACTATAAAATGAAACTTCTAAAATTTTTTAACATTAATATCTAACAAGTACTAATCAGAGAAGCATCAAACAACATTAATAATCTAATCTAAGATTATTATAAATCATCAAATAGCATAACTACGAAATCAAACTTTCCAAATTGTTAACATCACCTAACAACTACCAAGTAGTTTCAATGTCAAACATCATAAATCATCCACCCTAAAGTTATCATAAATCATCCAAACAAGCTAGCTATAAGCTTTAAAAAAATTCAACAGCATAACTATGAAATCCAAACTTTAAAATTTTTAACATTACCTAACAGCTTCTAAGCAGTCTCAACATCAAACAACATAATATTCTAAGGTTATCCTAAATTATCAAATTTATTTCATATGAGTAACCTAATAAACAATATTTTAGCTTATTTGAATATTATTCATATAATAATATTTGATTTTAACAAAACCATAATTTTTTTATGATATATGATTGAATTATAATTTATAAACTAAACTTTAATTTGGGATATGTTCTAGCTAAATTTCATTTATAAATAATATAAACAAAACTATAATTAAATTTTACTATAAACAAGAAAAATTTATCTCCATTTTTTAAATTATAAACAAAAGTTACAAAACACACACTAGACAAATTTCATGGTGTAAATCACATAATCTATGGTGTAAATCCTATAGCTGGTTTGAAGCAATTGGCCCCTTCCACATTGATATTAAGCAACATTTTTTGCAGCATGGTTTTTGGTTCTACGGTAAATCAAAGAAAAAGGCATGGCAGTCCGTTTGGTTTTCCACAATTTGGACAATTTGGATCCAAAGAAATAACGCCATCTTTAGAAAGGAAAAGGTTTGCCTAGATTGGATGTTTGAGATGGTTAAAATTCGATCTTGGTCTTGGTTGCGCTCAAAATTAGATGGCTTTGAGGCTTCCTTTTATGAGTGGGATAGGACCCCATTGTTATGTATGAAAAATCTTAATTGAACATGCTCCTTTTCCATGTTTTTTGATGTAAAAGGGTTGGGGTACCCCTTTGGAAATATATCTTCTCTTTGCAAATAAAAAAAAAAACTAGACAAATTTCAAACTGCTCTTTCGGGATAAAAAAATCTTCAAGGTTCCCTCTGATTCTCCAGCTAAGGTGCACTTTTTGGCCCATATTCCCACCCAAATGATTGAAGCGTTGTGATAAATACATTACAAAAAGTGGTATGATAATTAGAGACATCCTTGCTTATTGTGAAATTTTGACTACGACTTGTAGTTCTGCTGCTTGCCAAAGTGACTTTAATTCTTTGAAACTCTTTGTTTGGGTATTTACATTTATTCATGTATACAGTTGCAATTTGAGAAAGTCCATATGACACCCAGCTGTCATTCATTTTTATACACACAATGGATAAATAGATTGTTATTTAGAGGCTGTTGAGATATGCAAAATTTGTGTTTCATGGAGAAGGAATACTGAAATTGTTTGTAAGACTAAGCGTATGAATTTTTATTTTTATTTTACAATGTATTTCGTCTTCTTTTACTCTTTTGAGATTTGTTACGAGTCCTTTCATAATTTTTTTTAAAAGAGTAAATTATAATACAATTTATTTCAATACCACCTCGGTTTTAAATATACATAATAAAAATAGTAGTTGGAGATAGTTATTTGCTTTAGTGTTATCAAATATTTGATGTAATATCTTAAAATATCTATAATATCATTTATTTCATAAACTATTAGTTGTCCATATATATATAAGAAAAATGTATTTGGTAGGTAAATATTTAATGAAGTTAAAAAAACTTTGTTTATATTATGGACTAAATTTTTTTACTAAAATTTAGTTATATTAAAAACTAGAGGTAGTATTGTTATAATCCGTGGATTCCAAATGAGAAATCACACATACTGCTCTGCTTGGGGTATAATATTGGAATTGGTTTGGAACTATAAATTTTATGATTTGGCTATGCAAAGTTAAAATGTAAAAATTAAATTCTACTCTAACTTGATACACTACCTAATTAAGAATAGTTGCATGTAAGATTATATTGGTTATAAAAATTATTCTATTACAATCAATATAATGTAATTCTATCTTTAAATATAAGACTATTTTTAGAAATTTTTTTGTTTTACTATAAGATCTTTTTTTAAATTTCAATGTCATTGATTATTTTTTGACATAAATATCTTCTATTAATGTATAGCTTTTATTGGAATCAATATAATAATAAATGACATACCTCAATTAGATTATTAGTCTCTTCGGTGATAATTGGGTAATAAGTGGAGAGAGACTAATTGAGAGAATAAGTAAAAGAAAATTTAATGATGAGTGATAATCACTTTAAGGATAATTTTAGAAAACTACTATAAATTTCAAAGAAATTTAATAATTTTAACTTAATTAACCAATTTCCTTAATATGTGTGAATTAGGTAAAAGAGTCTTATATTTAGGGACGGATATAGTACGTAATAATAGCGATCATAACAACAACAATAATAAAGGTAGTAATGGAAATAATACTAGGGATGGGTGGTACGGGAAGTGGTGGCAACAATGTTGACACATGTTAAATAATGGTCAGGGTAATGACGGTGTAAGAATAGTAGTGTTGATAATACTTATAGTGGTAACAATAACTTACTAATAGTGAGGATAGTGATAGTGACAACAACAACGATATCAACAACGATAGATATTAATAAAAAACATAATAACAATATTGGCTACAATTAAGAATAATGCTAATAATATTGGTCAATCCAGTAGTTGTAATCACAGTCTTGATAGTTATGGAGACGTTGAATGATACGAAAGTATTAGTGAGGTAATTAGAATTTGATAATTTGAAAAGTAATAGTTAGAAATTAAAAATTATTAAATGTGATTTTAATTTTTCAAACGACTTTCCAACGTCATAATTATGATTTAAATATCCAATTCCAATAAAGTATATATAAAGTTTAAATGAAAAGCAAATTTTGTTATAAAACATGTAATTTTAGAATTAAAATGGAAGAAAAAGACAAAGAATAATAATAAAAGAGAACTTAACTAATAATATTAATGATTATAATTAATCAAATAATGATGAAAATAATAATAATAATAAAAGAGAACTCTAATGATGATAATTTTATGATAAGACACAGGGCTAAACTTAACAAAACCTTGAAAATTAAAAATAGAAAATAACCCAACTACTCCATCTATCCATGCGTATGGCCAAGACAAGAACGGGTGGAAAGGTGTCAAGGCCTGCTTCATTCAATCATTTACTTACACCGGCTATTTGTTCTTTTGATCAATTTGATAATTTCTACAGTGAATGACATTTTATTTAGTAACGTTAAGGTTAATTTAAAATGATCACCGTTATTCCACAATTAAATATTCTAATAACCTTTAATTTAATTTGATCGATGAGAAGTCGGCATATTGTTCATTTGTTTCCTAAACTGGGTACGATTACAGTTTTCCAGGATAACGTGGTCGCGGACGAAGGGGATTCAGTACATTACGAAGCAGAAAGCAATATCGATCGATATATATATGCTCTCAGTACATTAGTATATCATTCACAAAATAGGCCGCGTACAACTAGTTGATTCAGATACATTTATCTATCATGCAGGTCAGTAACCAAATTGATATAGCACAACAAATGATAGAAAACAAAAATCACCAATCTAAGAAACGGGGGTGAAGCACATCTCGGCACAATAAAATTTAGACCATCATTTCTATACCGATTCTCTGCCATTTAAATCGAAATCCACCTCAAGCAGCAGCTAGCACCCGCCTACATTGCAATATAAGTAGGTAAACCTTGTTTAGTCTGATAAACCCGCCTTTGCCTTCAGGTGCTCTTTGAAATCCATAATATCACCTTCCCATTTGGTCACAGCTTGATCAGCGCACACCCATATCTCATGGGCCACCTGGTTTATGAGTCTAAAATCATGGCTAACAAGCACCAAGCCACCATCCCATTCATTCAATGCCTCGGCCAATGAGTCAATTGTCTCAATATCCAAATGATTAGTTGGCTCATCCAATAGTAGCATGTGAGGCTGTCTATATGCTAACCATGCGAATATCACGCGGCTCCTCTGCCCATCAGATAAATTCTTCATGGGCATCACCTGCGCTTTACCTGACAGTCCAAATTTCCCAATTGCTGCTCTCATCCTCTCTTCCTCATTTCCTGGGTATTCTCTCATCATATACTGGAGAGCAGACATTTCCATGTCTAGCTTTTCAGCCAAGTGCTGGTGAAATTGTGCAATTCTAAGGTGATTATGGCGTCTAACCATGCCATCTGTAGGAACTAAATCACCGGTCATTAGCTTCAGTAAAGTACTCTTCCCAGCTCCATTGGGTCCAACCAGAGCAATCCTAGAGTCTAAATCAACCCCAAAATCAATGTTCTTGTAGATCAAATTTTCAGGAGTGTAACCAAATGTCACCTCAACAAACTGCAGGACAGGAGGGGGAAGTTTTCCTACATCAACAAAGCGGAATACCAAAATTTTGTCTCTTACCACCTTCTCAGTGAGTCCACCCCGCTCCATTTTCGCAAGAGTTTTCTCTTTACTCTGAGCTTGGCGAGCTAGTTTTGCTGATCCGTGGCCAAATCGGGCAATGTATTCCTTCATTGAGGCAATTTGCTCCTGCTCCCATTTGTACTGCTTCATCTGGTTCTCTTCCAGCTCGCCACGTGTCTGAACATACTGATCATAATTTCCAGTATAGAGCTTCAGCTTTTTGCTTTGCATGTGGATGATGTTTGTGCATACACCATTAAGGAAATCCTGGGAGTGCGAAACCACGACCAGAATACGATCAAACTTCTTCAAATTCTCCTCCAGCCACACACAAGCTTCCAAATCTGTAATTATATAAAAAATAAAATTAGTTATTCCAGGACCAAAGGCAGAACATACTGGCAGATGCTAAAAATAAAAAATAAGAGAACATCATGCAGATACCAAATAGAAACATATAAAACAAATAAATTGATTTAAATTTGAAAATATAATAATTAGCACCCATAACTGCTTTTGTTAAGATTGTATCAGCAGTATTAGCAGAAATGCAAACATAAAATGAAACAATGATGCAGAGCAGCAGGGCTGACATTTCTCAAAAAGGTATAACATGATCAATGAATAAACGATTTGAGATTTACAAGGTTGAAACAATTTGGTCTGGCATTTGCAAATCAACAATGTTAATATAAAGCATCTACCAATATATTATCCTATCTCAAAGAAATCCTGCCATGGCAATCCTTTTCCAAAGCAGACATCAAAGAAAGGTTGATCTATAAACTATACCTAGAGACCTACCTAAC
Source organism: Clitoria ternatea (assembly GCA_037962975.1). Taxonomy (NCBI): domain Eukaryota; kingdom Viridiplantae; phylum Streptophyta; class Magnoliopsida; order Fabales; family Fabaceae; genus Clitoria; species Clitoria ternatea. The sequence goes on from CM075675.1 coordinate 89,944,626, forward strand.
TGGGTAAACCAGATGGATTTAACAATATTCATGGCTGTTATTTGATAGATACAATTCAATCAACAGACAGACAATCAACAGGACCTCCAATTTAAAATGAAAAGTGAGATAGCAAGAAAAATCATCACATGAAAATCTGCATAAAACAGAACCAGGTAATAATGACTACTCAGCCACAAACAAGAGGAATACCAAGGTGATTGGTTGGTTCATCAAGTAGCAGAATGGTCGGGTTCATAAAAAGAGCACGTGCTAAAGCAATCCTCATTCTCCAGCCACCAGAAAAATCACGAGTCTTCTGTGCTTGCATCTGTTTGTTGAAACCAAGACCAAATAAAATTTCAGCAGCACGCTTTTCTGCAGTTGATGCATCAAGGGCTTCCAATCGTTCATAAACCCGTTCAAGAGTTTCACCACCCCCATCATCCTGGAAAGAAGCTAGTCAAGTGAGCCAGCAGCCCAAACCCATAAAACACTGAAAAAGACTCAGATTCAATACCAATTAAACACACCTGAGCAGCCAAAGCTTCAGCTTCTTTCTCCAATCTCAACCTTTCCTCATCACAGCTTATGACAGCCTCCAATGCGGACATATCAGAGGCTTCAATTTCCCTGGTCAGGTGGTAAATATCCATATGGTCTGGAATAGGTAGCTCTCGACAACCAATTGCCGTAAGCAGGGTAGATTTTCCACATCCATTTAATCCAAGCAAGCCATAACGTCTGAAAGGAATTTAAAGTATACATAATCACAAACAAATATTGTGTTTATAAAATTTAGCATCTTAATCAGAAGCCAGAACAAATTGTGAAGGATGACAAACCTGCCATAGTTTAGCTCCAATTCGGTATCAACTATCAGATCATGTCCATGGAAAGTAACTGACAGAGATTCTATCTGTAATTACAGCATAAATAAATCCATCAATACAATTACAGTACTGATAATTTTAGATGCATTAGTAATAAGCTATACTCAATAGCTCAGAAATACCCTTTTCATTGCAAAATATAATAATAGATATGCTGCCTCCATAAACTTCGGAATAGATGATTATTTGGTTACATTCACGAAGGAGAGGTAATGTTGTATTTGGCAAGATAGTAGAACGCCAATACTAAAGACCCAACTGCTTACTAAATACATGCACTTTTGCAAGTAACAATAAGCTAGAAGAAGTAAGATTATCAAAACAAGGAATGTCTACCACATCTCAAAAAGCTAACATGACTATGATCCAGCTTAAAATTTTATATATTTTAATAATTCATGAGGGTTCTGGATACAGTATTCCCCTACTTTCATATTCTCAATTGAAAAACTCAAAGCATAAATTCCCATAAAAGATCAAAGGGAAAAATAATTGAGCTAAACTACTAGTAGGACAACGAAAAAATTAAAATAAAAAAATTCTCAATCTAAACTCAGGTGACGGGATAAAGATTATGCTATTCACCATTCAATATCAACAACATAGAAAATTTGAAAAGCAGTTTGTTCCTTACAGACTCCAGCCCAATCACCTCTCAAACATTTCAAACCTTCGGCTCAGTTACATATATATTCTTAAGCTACTACTCTCAAAGAACTCACAGTATAAGAATTATTAGCAAACACTACTTCATCTATTATTAGCAACAAATGATCAAATACTAAATAGAGTATTCCATGATTCAATTACAGAGACAATGATGATTACGTCGATGTTGATACTCACCCTAATATCCCTGGAAAGGGGATGCGAACAGAGAACACCGGTGCAAGTCCTATCGGAAATCTGAATATCCCCAATTCCGTCAGCGAACTTGTCGGCCGCCTTCTTGGACGAAGCAGAAGCGGCGGCTGCAGCGGCTGCTGCTGCTGCTTTACCTCCTCTCTTGGCCGCGGCCGCCGCCTTCTTCTGTGCAGCCTTCTTCTTGCTCGCATCAGACACCATCTTCAATCCTGAATCACTGCATAGCAGAAGCCAACTCCACTGAACAATCAACAACGAATTTAAAAAAGAAAGAATCGAAGAAATGAATGATTTTAATGCAAACCTTGAATGGAGAGCGTGTGTGTGTGAAGAAGATAGATCTGGAGTGCTCTACTGGATTAGTGGTACCACGACCGAGAGAGTATAACACGATTGAGGGCTTAGGGTTCGAGATTTCAGTTTGAGAAAGGGGTGAGGTTTCGTATATATAGAAGTGTTGCCTTCCACGTGTCCTGGGGGGGAGGGAGTTTCCTTAAACACGTTTCCTTTTCCAAATAAATAAATGAAATAATAGGACTTCATATGTTTCTTGGAAAATAGTTACTTTATTTAATTTGATTGTTCTTAAACTAATAGTTAGTACTACTCTACAGTCCAGTTACTGTTAAATAGTTAAGTTGTCTCTGTTAGTGGAAATAAAATTATAAAAATAAAAAATTTAATAGTTAATATTAATTATTCTCATTATTTAAAAAAATTAAAATTTCGTTTAACTGTGAGATTTTTTTTAAAGTTTGTCAAACTTTTGTTTAACAACCCTAATAAGAAGCCAAATACCTTTTAAATATATTGTTAATAATTCATGTTTAGAAAATGTGTTGCTAGAAGATTTAAACCTGTTTCAATAATTTTTATGTCAAAAATAATCTTTGATTTTTGATTAGGAAACATTATTGAGTTCATTTTAAAAAAAATAAGTGTCTACTTTATTATGTAATTAACTTTTTTCGTTTAATGTTATCTTTAGGATAACTATTATAGAGATAAATTAAAATTAAGTAATAATTAAAATAAAAGGGAAATTATATGAAGAGCATAGGAAGAAATTCCACAATACTTTTAATAAAATTAAGATAATTAGGTGTTTCTTTTAAGTGATAATTTCAAATGACTATTTTACAGTGATGAAAAAATAATATAATATTTATAATTTTTTTACAATACTTAGTTATCTATTTTTACAGAGATTATGGAATCTAATCATTATAGTTAAATTACATTAAAGTTATCAATTTTTTCTTGTTATACTTTTAAAAATTTTCTTAATATATAATATGTAGAATGAAAGTTTAAATTTTTATATTCTATTTATGATATAAGTAGGGAAATTTCTTTTTTATATTCATTGAAATAAGAACAACAAAAATAAAAAATAAGCATGTGAACTTGAGTTCCAACCCACTTCTGATATATTTTCGTACTAAATACTAATTATGTTAGCTTATAATAGGTTAGAATGAGAGTTTAATTAATAAAAATATATATATTATAAATTGAAAATAATTTAATAATAAAGATTTAATAAAATTAAATGAGGTTGGAGAGAGGGTGGCGTAATAAAAGGGAAGATAAGAAAAGATGGCATTCAATTTATTTATTCGTATAAATAAATATAGAATTGGGAGCGGGGTGTAGAGAGAGGCGTAATAAAATTAAATATAGAATGTTGTAGAAAAATTGTTTATGGATTTTCAAGGATGGTTGGGCTATTGATAAGGAAAAGCACTGAATTGCTTCATATTGGTCTACTTGTCTGTGTGATATTTAGCAATTTGTAAAGTAACATTACTAGATCTATCTACATAGCCTCAGCAGAAGTAATAAGTTAAGGACCTAGAAAAAATTGCCGTGCTACACTAATTAACTTGGTGCCATAAATCATGTGAGTTATTATCATTGACTTTAACTTTAGTAAATGCTCTTTCTTTTTCTTTTGCCAAATTTAATAGTATAGGAGTAACTTATTTGAACTGTTTTTATGAAATTGATTTTAGTTTGACTGTGATGTGTGAGACCAGAAACTTTACTTGGATTTATATTGTTGTGTAGTGTAATTAAGAAGGTCTTCAAAGATTTTCATTAACATTTCTAAGTGTGCGTTTTGTAACATGTCAAGTATTAAATTAAATTGTCCTGCGCTATCAAGAATTAATGGATAAATTATTTAAATATATTACGAATTAAAGTAAATGATTGGGGGATTTATTTGGAAATGAGATTTAACTAATTAATTAGAAAAGATTAAATAATTTTTTAATTTAATAGTGTTATGGTGCATTATTAATTACCATAAGTTAAAAGAAAATTCTAATAATGTAACGAGAGAAGAAAGTGTAAACTGAAACACGGAAATGAATTTATAGAATAAAAAGAAATGGTAAAAGAAAATAGAAAAGGCGAGGTGAAGTTATGGAAATGCCCTTAATGTTTAAAACATTTTTCATACTATTCTTTCTAACTTATACATACGCGAGTTCTTCTTTCTTTTTTGTCGTGAACTTGGGCAAGCCAAATTGGAGGCTAATTTGTGACCAAAACTTCAAATTGAAAGCACCATTGTAACCGAGATAACGAGGTGAGTGTTTGGGTGGCCTCAATTCCATGTTTCCTTTTCTTTCTCTATCTACTCGAATATAGGGTTCCTTTGGGGAGGTGGTTGTGAAGCTAAAGGTGATGGGTATGGCTAATTCACTAACGTGGTTGTGTTTCGATATTGTTAGATTGCAAATCAGGCTTCAGAAGGTTGTAGGTGAAAGGGGAACTTTGAATTGGAGGCCAGAATATGTCGGGGTAAGTTCCTAAAACACTTGGATGATTTATAAAGGCTTTATATCCATGTTGTGTGGTATGGACGGTCGATCGATATAAATTACCCATCGAATCTGACTCCAGTGGTCGGTTAAGGCCCCGTTGAGCTACCCAGTGGTCAGGTAGGACCTAATGGTGAGGTGGGGAGTCAAGCGAGCTTGGTGGACCAGGTAGGGTCCACAAGGTGTTAGGTAGGACCCTCAGGTGACGATCAATCCTTTTAGTATTTGGATACCAGAGAGTCGTATTGTTATCATGTTGAATTGAGAGTCAGTGGTGTTGTGTAAATTGATGTTGCTATTAATGATATATGAAGTGATGATGAGATTAATATATTTGAATTGATGATAGCATGGACGTTGTTTATATGGATGAATTAATAATATGATTCGATGATGGTTGTAAGCATTGTGGACTATACTATACTTTTCCCAATGCATGATTAGAGGTTGTGATTATTTGTATTAATTTATATAGCTAGTCACTCACTCTTACAGTTGTTTTTAGTGACTAAAGACAGAGATGTTGTTGATGCTGCAGAGACCAATGCGTGTTGAGTGGGAGCAGTGCCAAGGAGTTTTCTATGGTTGATGTGTATTTGTAATCATATAGCATTGTTATGTTTTAAGTACTTATGGCTATGTTGATGATTTATATAAGTGGTGTGTGCGTGTGTATGACCTTTTCTTTGTGGTGTGATAAATTGTGGCTAATGAGTTAGATGGCGTCAATGATTGAGTGTGGAATTTAAGATTTAGGGATGGTTTAGTTACCACAAGTACTCATCAATAGTTTTTTCAAGAACCAAATATTGAAGTTAAGCACAATGAACATATATAGCTGTAATACAATGTAAAATTTAATGCCTGTAAGCAAGGATTAAGGATATGAATTAATTACACCAGTTAATTCTATACGAGCGTAAGAATTGGCAAACCATGTACATTTGATCCATATGTATTTCTTGGCAAATGCACCTCTCCACTTAAACTATTATTCTTCGTAAAAAACAAATCTGGTTGGATTATGAGGTAACTTCTTTCAAAATTATTCTTCATCCTTGCTAAAAGAGTTCTGTAATTGAAAGTGATTTGGGCCTGATACTTGCCCCAATAGAGTGCTTTGAGGTATTGCCATTTTGGCTACATTGGACTTGACCATCATCGGACTAGGCTCTTATTAGTCTCACTAATGAGACTTCATAAAATGTTTACATCGGTCTCGTCCCCTCGTATACACTTTATGCCGTATATCTTTGACCGGAGTTAGCGTGGCAAGCCGCATGTCTCTGCCAGTGTAGCCCATGACCGGAGTCAAAGGATAACTATAAGTGAGTACAGGGCATACTGGCTCTAATCCTGTAGAGGGTTTCAGAATGCCTGTAAGCATGGCAGTTTTACCCTAATTTGTAAAGTTTGTATTGATACATGTCACGTGGGACGTTATTACCATCACTTCTTATAAATACATCTCATTCACGCCCTAGAGGCAAGATGTTATGATCACTGAATTCATGCCTGTTAGAACCAAGTCTATTTTATAAAGACTTTGATTTTGATGGTTCTTATCATAATATTTGTCAATAACATACGTTAAGGTATTTGATTAAATAAAGTCTGCCTATGTGTTATCTGACTTGTCTAATTAAGTGTTTTGGGTCAAAAGTGTGTAATGCATAAGCCATAGGGGAACTTTTCATAAAAAGTCTAATGTTGATGAATAAGTCTGTATGGGACTAAAGAAACTTCAAAGAGAAGTCTGGACCGTTGCATCATCAGGGTCTGATCTATCAAGTTTTATCTCAAGTGGAACACGATTTATTCTATTCAAACTTCAGAATCCAGACTTATAAATATATAAAGATGTTATTTTTGTCTTTATATCAAAGCTTAACAAATCCTCTTTGAAGAGAGTTTAGAGTTGATCTTTTTTCTCTAAAGACTGCTCGTATCATCAAAGAAGATAAGAAGACAAACATTTGCTCAAGATCCAAAGCATACAACAAAAAGATCAAAGTTTATTTTGGTGATACTCTGAACTATGTGCATATTAAAGAGAACTGCACTTATCATCAAAAGAAAAAAGGAAACAAAACAGTGCAAAAGCCAAAGCCTTTTATGGGAAGAAACCAATAAGCAGTTTTACACATTTCAGAATTTTAGTATGCGTGTCAAAATGCTTTCAGAAGGTCAACTCTTTTTGCTCTGCATAGTTTTATGTTGAAAGAATAAAGCCTACAAAAGGACTTTTGTTATGAGATTCTCAAGGAACATCATTTTAGTGCAAAGCTCTGATGTTCCTTCACACCAGACCTTTGTTCTCTCTTCACTCCTTAAGGTTTGGTGCTCTCAACGGCTAAAACTCTCTCAATGGATCCACAACGACTATGTTTATTCATCAAATCATCAAATGATCACTTGGAAGTGAACCATAAATATGAAGAGATTCAAAAATGTGAAAGAGATCTTCTGAGACCCTTGAAGAAGTCATTTACAATCAGCTTACAGAGTTCTCTTCTTTATTCTTAGTTTTTATCTTAAGTAAAGACCTTCTTTCTAGTTCTGCATCCTACAAACCTTGTTCTTTTGCTTTCTTACTTAGTGTATCTGCTTTCATATCATTGTATCTTTTCATACACTAAGTTCTCAGAAACATCAAACACAATCTATCATTTAAATCTGTATTTATATAAAAGTCTGGTGTGTTATCATCCTTTAGTTTCTGTTAGGAAACAATTTGTAGCCTGAAGAGGCTTTTGAAAGAATACTTGGGATACAGTCAGAAGTGGTTTGCTAAAATAATACTTGGGTATAAGCTAGAAGTTGTAACATCCCAAAATTTATGATTCTTAGAAAAATAATTTATTAAGGATTAATGGAGAAATTCCGAATGAAATTCCGAGTGAATACTATCTGAAATAAGACATTCCGAGTGAAATGGATATGATTCCGAGTGAAGTAAGACCGAGAAAACTACTTCTAAGTGAAGTTAAGATGTTTTCGAGTGAAACGTTATTAAGAGAATCGTTTCTGAGTTAAGAAAACTGTGTCCGAATAAAACACTTTTGAGTGAGGCAAATCTGAGTGAAACGTCTCCGAGTGAAACGTTTTCGAATAGGTTGTTCTGAGAGAAGTACTTCCGAATAAAGAGAAGCTTTGAATTTGAATAAGTACTTCTTAGGCTGAGATATTTTTGAATAATGACCGAGTGGAGTATCACTGAGTTGTGTGACTTTCCGAGTGAAGTGTCTCTGAGTGTGATACTTCCGAGAGGGATGGCACCAAGTGAGACGTTCCAAGTGGGAAAGCGTCAAGTGAGAAATTTCTAATATCCGTGTGGTGTGACACCGATTGGGATAAAGCGAATGAGTCTTCCAAGAAGACTACTTCTGGACGGAGAAAGACTTCAATTTCGAACGAGTATATTTCTGAGTGAGTAGTTTCTGAGGAAAGTAAATATCCGAGTAGTGAATTCATTTAAATTCATGCTCGGGTTGATGTTCAGAGTTTTTGAGAGCTTGTGCTCGGGTTCGTCTTTGAAATAGTATTCGACCCCGAGTGATCCTTTCGAGTGGAAAGATTTTCGAGAGATGATTGTCTTCAAACTCCAAGTGATCTTTTCAGATGGAAGACTTCTGAGTGACACAAGTAAAGGGCTTGACTCGGGCAGAAATATATCTGAGTGAGATGTCTGAATAGGATATTTTTGTATGGGCCATTTTCGAGGAAGGAAAGCTGGGTGTTTTATGGAATGAAACCTTTTCGAGTGAATTTCCTCCGAATGAAGGAATTCTGAACGGACAGAGGTTATGATGAATCTTCTCGGAAAGATGTGCCAAAATACTGAAACCGAGTCAGAATTAATAATTATTTCAATTATTGATGCTTTCCACGTCATTCTGTTCTTCTACATTCTAGTAGATTCACTTTACTGATATTTTCTAAGTATGGGACCCTCCCTGATGTTCTGTCCCCTTTTTATTAAATATTTTATTCCTTCCTTATCATTTAAAGATACGTGTAGCAGACATCTTCCTATCGTTCACGTCTCTTCTACATGAACGATATATAAATACTTCTACTGTTGGATTAGTTTAAAAACTTTTGAAAATGAAAAACACCATCTATAATCTTTTTCTTTCCAATCTTTACTGGATACCATCAAACGAAGAAGAAAATCAATCTTCATTTCTTCTCTTTCACGAAGAAACTTGGACTGATTCAGAGTTGGAAATTCCAATCGGAATTCGTAAGGCTGTGACTGAATATAGCTTGAAAAACTGTTGGAACTCTTTATTTCCAGGTAGGGGGAGCGTTTACATTTTAAATGTATGGTTTATGAACAGATTCAGGATAATATTAAATCCTAAATATATACATATATGTGTGATGTGTGATATATTTGTATTACCGTTCATATGATATTGATTTTGGTATATGAGTTATGATCTGTATATGTGATTGATGATGATAATATGAGTAATATTCATGAATTTTTCATGATGTATGAATGCATGGGATGCATTTGATATGTATGTGATGTTTGTGTATTGAACAAAGATGAAATATTATTGTGGTTTTGAGGATTCCACAAAAAGACCTTAGGTGGGACTCAAGGCAAACCTCTTGAGCGGGGCTCGGGGTTTAGCCCGTGGCACTACCGTTGTCGCTGGGAGCGATTGTGTCACATGAGGGTGCAAACGGTTTGGTACCAGTAAAACAGCCAGATCAGCTGAGAGCTGAGTTTATGGCTGGGAGTTAGTGTTGCAACACAAATTAAAAGACTTAATAATGGATCCATTTGATTGAGCATGTGTATGCATTCATATATATGTTATTGAGAATAACATGATGAAATGAGAATGAATAATTTATGATGAGATTATGTGATATGGTTATGTTTTATATATAATTATGAATTGGATATTTAATCCGATTCAATAACTATCATTTGATATGTTTATGCTCACCCCCTACTGTTGTTATTTTTACAGTAGACATAGGACACAGCAATGATAGATGAAGTCACTCAGCCATTTGGAGCATTATGTATTTATATTTATTATACATAGTGTACATAGTTATTTTGTAGCCGGCTCCTGTGTATACCAAGTTGTTATATTTATTTGTATATTTAAAAGGGCCGGTCGGCTGATGTAAACATGACAATGTTATTATTTAATCCAATTCTGTTTTTGAAATTTAAATTATTTGTGAAAAATTTATTTGGATTATTGAAATTTTATTTAAAAAATAAAAATAAAAAAATAATAAGGACGTTATAGAAGTGGTTGGAGTCAAGAATACTTGTGGCACAGTCTGGTGCTGATATTATAAAAGGAGTTTTTACATTAGTGAAAATTCTTCAAGTTTGCAAGTGATGAGGGGTTTCGGGTGAGAGAATGAAGGTGAAGCAACGAGGGGTTTCAAGTGAGATAAAAAAGGTGAGGAAATGAGGGGTTATAAATCTTTAACGCATTTGGAAATGGAGAGATGAAAAAGAGATGGAAATCTGTCACAAGATGGATGAAAGACTTAGGATTTTAAGGTTCAATGAAAGTGAAAGAGAGGGAAGAGTTGAGATTTTAGGGATTTTGTACCTTTAATAAAAGTAATAGGTGTAAAATACTTTATTTTTTATGCTTATCATTTTAATATCAGGTATAATAATAATAATAATAATAATAATAATAATAATAGTAATAATAATAATAATAATAATAATAATAATAATAATATTTATGTAGATTTCACAAAAAATATGTGTGAATAATACTATTTACACCTATTTTTATGCCATAATGGCTTAAGCACGTGACTTTTTATGCACAAAAATACCACCATCTAACCTTTTATAGTTGTTTTCTTAAAATAGGCGTAAAAATTAGTTTTCTCCCTTGTGTTTAAAACTTATTTATCCTTAAAATCGTTGGTCATATGAGAATTTCTAAAATGTCTCTAATCAAGTATTTATATGCAAATATATACATACATTAAGATTAATGTAGTTCTTCGACCTAAAGTCACTAAGATTCCTACACGAGGAATTTATTGCTTTAATACAATCAAATGTCATCTAAGACAAGGTGATCATAAAGATTGTAATTGGACAATGAACGAATTATGTAGGGGGATATAATTAATGTATATAAGATTTGTCTCTCTTATATAATGAGAGAGATATCTATTGGCTACTTGATAGGGTGAGAGTTAAGGAAATGTATGGTCATGCTAGAAGAATAAATATCAAATATTTATTTGTTAAAAGTTTACTCTATCAAGTAAAACGGATTAAGCCATACAAGAATGACAATGAACATGTCTTGGACCCAATCAAATATCTTCATAAAGAGAATAAACATATAAAATGGTTATCACTTATACGTTATGTCGATATGAAGTAATATTCAAATATAATGATGTATTGTTAAATGTCACTTTTATTCTATATTAATACTAGGTGTTTATTAATAATATGACCGAAGTATTTTTTCTATAAGTCACATGCATATAGTAAGTCCACCAGAAAATTGTTTTGATTTTAGTTAGACTAAAACAAAAATATTGGGGCTAACTCATTCACAATGATTCACGAATCTAATCACTAGTAATGCTTATTAGGTTAGATCTAAGCTTGTAAATAGAGTATGAGATACTCAGAAGTCACATTCTTATGATACACTAAATTTTATAAAAGTTACGAAAGATTATGCTCTAACAAACTAGCATTCGAAGGTGTTTATTTTGGTGGGAATGCTCGCATTGACTCCTAAAGGATGATGGTATAATTGCTTAGATCAATCAAGTCATATAATTTAACGCAATTTTTATTCTCTCTATATTGAAACACAAAAAATTTGCAAAATCTTATACAAATCTTTGTATCCCAATATCTAACCCTTTAGACAATAACATTTACTGTAAGTGGTAATTTTGTTTGAATGATCAAATATTGATAACAGTATCTTAAATAATAAAACTCTTGGATCGAATTATTACTACAACATATAATTGTCACATATTTACTGTTGCATGTTCACGCACAATTAATTTGGCCAAAACCTTCATTTGAGCCGGTTAATTTAGTTGCATGACATTATACAAAAGCAAAACATCCATTATTAAAAAAAACTTTCATAAGATATATTACTTTGGTGACATGTTTATGTCAAGTAATCCCCTACAAACATGAACAAAATTGAAGGGCATGTTACGAAATATTTAAATGTAATATGCTGAACTCGTACAAAAAATTTGAACTTACACAATTGTCGATGAAACGGAATTTAAAACATTAGACAGCACTAATGAAAGATAACTACGTGGGTTTGTCACCGAATTCAAGCATTGCCACAATCGGTTGAGAAATGATATCTACACATTATTAACTATATACCAAAATGAGATATAAAGAGTCCCAATAATTTTTAACATTATAAAATCATTTTAACATGAATAAAACTCCATAATGATATACGTAGGCCATTTCATTCATTAGAAAAATATGTAACAAGTTTATATAAGAATAATTGAAGACCATATATGAATATACAATTTTAAAATATAGAACAAAAAAGTAAAGCATGAAAGCAACAATTCTATGAGATCTGAATGCAGTACAAGCTAGAACTACCAAGGCCAGTTATGTATGAAAGAAAGAGGTATCGCATGCAACTGATTTTCAGAAGTGATTGAGCATAAGGGCCCATTTACAGCCTAGAAATACAAACACTTGCTTTTCATTCTCTTTATTTCCAAACTTCTTTCATCCCTCCATTACCTACTATAATTATAGTGTTGTTTCTTACTTAGATGTTCCACACACACACACACACAAAATAAATTATCAACTCTATTATATATTTTATTAGTTTCCTCAGCCCTTTAATGAATTACTGTTTTTTATGGTGATATCGTTTTACTATTTTAAATGTTTTCTCTAAACTAAATATTAACGTTTAATGTACTTGTGATGTTTCTCACAAGTTATTTTTATTCTGTTACTTAAAATTAAAATTCAAAATCTCAATTAATTATATATTCTTTCTTAGAAAAATTTAAACTTATAATAAATTAAATCTAAAAGACGGTTTGAGCAAGATTTCTTTATGGTTTAGTTAGATTTAACTCATCTGAATTTAGGTCCTCTTTTGTTAACTGATATTTCTGGTGTTTTCTTTGTTAGGTTTTAGCCTTTTGTCTGTTTTTCTTAAGAAAAGCTAAATCTAAAAGAAAGATTTTAAAACATATTATCATACTTTTTAGTTTTTACCTACTTTTTTTTTTAAAAAAAAAAGCGTGTAATAGCTAACATATATTAAAAAAAACGTTCCGTTATTATTATTAACCTGTTGAAGTAATACAAAGAAGTCAGTACGCATTAAGTCATTATATGTGTATGTTATATGTGTTTATTAACATTTTCGCTTTATCACCGCACAGTAACTTATCCTTAATTTTATAAATAAAAGAAGATAAAATTTAATAACTTTTAGTTTTTAAATCAAAATAAAAAAGGACAATTCGTTAATATTATTAATTTATTAACATATGTAAAAAAATATGAAGTGAGGGTTACCCTACACATGTAACAGGAGTTTCTTTTTGGCAGAAAAATAGATACGCAATTATAGATACTTTATGAGTTTTTTTTAAAACTAATAATTTTTATTTAATAATATTTTATCTGAATATAATTTCCTCTCCTAACTCATGTTTTTTTCAAGGTTGGAACTGATGGTATCTTCACATAGTATGTGTTTGTACCACTACAATAAATTCATGCGGGGGATTTGTCCTACGGGCCTATATATTTACAGGGAGGAATCAGTATTATTTTTCAAAGTTTAATGGAGTGTAAAAGATCTTGACAGTTAAGTTAAATTTGATATATTTTTTTGTTATAAGGTAAATTTTAATTTCACCTACCAAAATAGCTTAAATTTATATAATATACAATACTAAAACTCAATAATCAAATTAGCTAAATACGAAATATTTATCAAGTCAAAAAATAGTTTACTTGTAATGATAACAGTGTAAGTATTTTTTAAGTGTGAGTAAAGCTGCTGCTAAGCGTGTATGTTTATATGAGGTTGCTGATATTGATACTCACATCATGTCTAGATATAAACAAAGTAGCTAATTAGAATATTAAAATATAATAGATATACAGATTATGAAAATAAATCCCTTGATTTGAATTTAGAAAATAATATAAACAGGGCTTTCATAATTGATATGGTACCTAAATACCTAAATACTGTACCTACATTTCTGTCGTTCCTAGGACAAACAGGCACAAGAAGACAGTGTGAAGAGTGAGTCCAATGTCTTATGTGGCAATGTCCTATTAGTTGGGAGATGAAATCCCACGTGGTAATCATGCTTCGTATCACGTGGCCTAAGACCAGCTTCTTGTGTGGCAGACATCCGGATGCACAGCTCTTTCTAGCTACCTTTTGATATAACATAAATAATGCACATCTACCCAATCTTATCTTCACTTTTTTTTTTCTTTCTGTTTTTACTCTAAAGGGCAAGGTTCAACTTACGTTAATGTTCTATATTACATCTAATTTTTATACATTCAAAGGTTTTATGTATACATTAAACATTAAAACTATGAATATGTAAAGAATTTATATTAATTTAAATTATTTATTTGTATATTTATAACTATTTAATTTTAATGAATTTTGATATAATTTAATGGTTTGATTTGATTGATTGATGGAAATTATATTCTATATAAAACTCATGACAAATAGTCTAAACACTTGTACGCTAATGACAAGATTTGTTAACAAATGATTTTCATCTCCTTATCCACTCATAAATCTTTAAATTTTAATGATAATTTTTTTCCTCAATTTACTATGGTCTCTCCCTCTACATATTTGCTTTATTAGTATGTATGAACATATGCCATCTATCTAGATAGATCACGTCTACTATAATTGGTCCCAGATCTTCTATGATTTGAGTGTATCACTCTCTCTCTCTCTCTTCCCCCCCTTCTCAATCCCTTTCAACAGGAATTCCATGTTATAAAAATAGTGGCCGTGACGATAAATTTGTAATAGTGGCCGTGACGATAAACTTGTTAACTTGCTACTGCACATGTGCTGATACCGATATGTTGCCTTTATCTGCATTTGCACCTGCACTTTACTTGGTTTCTCTCTGTAACATAACAAAGTGTCAGATAAGGATAGGCACACAACAAATATTATTTTTTATATATATATATATATATTTGTGGGAGGAGAGTTATCAAGCAGGAGGTGCAGGTGCATCTGCAGGTGAATGGCATATTGGCTATTATTATTGAAGTTTTCAGAAGCTGTTGAGCAGTGAGTGTGAGATAGAGGTTGCAGCTGCTAAATTTCTTCCTTCAAGAGTTTGGATTATAAAGGGTAAGATGACTGGCTTTTCTTTGGATTTACACCTTCCCTTATTGCTTCCTAATTTCTTCTATATATATAAGCTCAACAGTTAACCTACTTATCTCATTTTCCCTATCAAAGTCAAGTTAAAGAAGATGGCCTAGTCTCCTAAAACATTGAAACTTGAAACAACCAAGTTAATATTATATTTTACCAATGTGTATGACCACAAAAGTCATAAGTACCTACTAATGTTGTTAATTTAGTCAGAGGGTTGTAAAGGGTTTCAGTTTGAGCCCTCCAAATTGAATCTAAAGATAAAGAAACATACTTCAAGCCCAGAATTAGGCTGATAAGAACCATGATTGATTAATTTGGGGTCCTTTTTCTTGAATGATTTCAGCTGCAAAAAAGTGATAGGCAAGGATTGAATTGTTTTGTTGCCTTTGTTTTCTTTGGCCCATTTTCCCTTCCCATTGTAAATTTAATTATTACACTCCTTATGAAAATGACACAAGCTAATTAATTGTAACAGCCACTTGTTTGGTATGCTTTATGAAAAGCGGTATCGTATAATATTTTCATAAAAAAAAAATGTGATGGAACCATCACTGGTTTTTCAGCCGATGGTTTCAACTTCTAGGGACATCTAGT
Source organism: Clitoria ternatea (assembly GCA_037962975.1). NCBI lineage: Eukaryota > Viridiplantae > Streptophyta > Magnoliopsida > Fabales > Fabaceae > Clitoria > Clitoria ternatea. Next base: position 89,960,232 of record CM075675.1, read on the forward strand.
CAACTTCTGTTTCATCTTTGATTCACATATTGTCCATGCTTCTGGAATCTATTCCTTTCTCATCCATTTACTCCCACCCAATTAATGGAATAGTATATTAATATCACAAAAAAGAAGGAAACTTGTGAGAGAGCATATCATGCCCTAGTCACAGATAGAAAGTCAAACTGCTATTTATATATCACAGTTAAGCTTGAAACAAGGTTATGTACAAGTATATATACTTATGTAGCTGCAGTTAGATAAATCCTCTTGGTGTGTGGTTGAATTTGAAACTTTCTGATATGCTTCCATGTGTCTTGATTAATTTGTAGAATTTTGTTCTGATTTTCTAGAAGCGTCTAAATTTTTAAGCCAATTAAGAAACTAGAAAGTAAGGTGAAGTGAATTGAGTTAGTGAGAGATCTACAAGTCTTTAGAAGCTACATTTAGCATAAACTAATTAATATGTAGAAAATTAATCATGTGTGGGTAAAAAAGTAGTGTAACTGATCAACTTTGATAAAATATAAGTTCACTAGAAGCTTCATATTCATATCTGAGTACTGGAGTAGATATGCATCATATATATCAAATGATTTGTATTCCTTTTTATCCAACAAAATTAAGGGACCTCTGCAAATTCCCATCGTAGTCATTCATATTTTGTCACACTGCAGGGTTTGAAGTTTGGAGGGGGGGGCTAAATTTATTTACCTGAGTACCTTTGAACCAGAAGCTTCCTCTCCACCAACTCCCAAAACGGTGCAGCCATTGTTGACAAATGCAAAGGGGGCTTTTCAAAAACCAACCCATGTCCAGCTCATTGTTTCTTGCAAGTGGTGTTTAATTATTAAGTTTATTAGCATTCTGAGTTCTATAAATAGCAAAGCAATGTAATTTATTTTCATCAAGTAATCAATAACATTTCTTCCTTAGCTCATTTGAGTTTTCTCTCTTTGAGAGTTTCTCCTTGGCATTCTGAGCCATCTTGGCATCAGAGCAAGGTTCCCAGATCTTGCTGCGCCTTAGGTTGAGTTAGAGAGAGCGGAAATAGTGAGTGGGTAGTTGTTCCCTCACCGGAAAAATTTGGGTCACCACAAAACGCCCTTTTCCAGTCCGTTTTTGACAAAACCGCCACCGCAGAAGTGTCCGGAAGGTCCCAAAACCTTGGGATACTAAGTTTCGTGTAAAACGGAACTCATTTGAGGTTAGAACAGCCTCGCCGGAAAAGTCGCCGGAAAATCGGGCTTCGCCGGAAAATCTGGAGGTTGAAGACGATACTTTTAACACCGGTTTTCTAACCGCTGTTAAAAGTCTGAACAGCCGCTGTTAAAAGTTTGGACTTTCTACAGCAGTTTTGCTTTCAAGCTGCTGTTAAAAGTATCCTCCACCACATCCTGCCACGTGTCCCTTTGACCCAGGTTTGACCAGATATTATTTTGCATATTAGCCCCTTATATTTCTATATATTTCATTGTAGCCCATAGCCTTTCCAAATTACACATTGGCCCCTGTAGTTTCAATAATTCTCTTTTTACCCCTAAACATCTTGAAATTACAGATTTACCCTTATCCATCTAAAATTACCATTTTACCCCATTCTTCCAAAAATTACCATTTTACCCCTATCCATCTAAAATTACCATTTTGCCCCATCCTTCCAAAAATTACCATTTTACCCATATCCATCTAAAATTACCATTTTACCCAATTTTCAAAAAAAATTATCTTTTTACCACTACCTTTAAAATGCCCCCTAGAAGACAATTTGAAAGAAATCTCCAAGACATCGAACTAGATGACTTGCGACAACAAATTCAAAGGTTACAGGAGATAGTTGAAGCCCAACAAGCCCAGCTCAACCAACAAAGAAATACAAATTCTGTTGAAAGTGACTCTGATGATAGTAATTCTTCCTCCTCTAACAACTATAGAGTGAGAAGGTCACGACAACAAGGCCATGACTTCAGAATGGATATACCAGAATTCGAAGGGACATTAGAACCTGACGAATTTTTGGATTGGATCCGTACTGTTGAGAGAATATTCGATCTGAAGGATATTCCAGATGAGCAAAAGGTTAAAATCGTCGCCATCAAACTAAAGCGACATGCATCCATTTGGTGGGAGACTCTGCAAAAGAATCGTGCAAAAGATAGAAAAAGTAAGATTAAGACTTGGGAGAAAATGCGAAAGCAACTCAGAGCTAGATTCTTACCTGCTAATTATCGTCAAGATAATTATATGCGGCTTATTAATCTTCAACAAAAGACAATGACAGTTGAGGAGTATACCAGGGAATTTGAGCAGCTAAAGATGAAATGTGAGCTGATTGAAGAAGAAGAACATACCATAGCTCGTTACCTTGGAGGGCTAAATACAGAGATTTCTCATCTAGTCCAGCTACAACAATATTTCACCCTAGATGATGTCATCCGACTTGCCATCAGGATAGAAAAACAACTCCCCAAGAGAAACCAGTTCCATCCTTCTTCTTCCAGATTACCTTTCCAACCTTCTTCTTCTAGAAACCCTTCCTTTTCCCGAAAAACACAAACCACCCAACCACCTATCCCAAACAAAACACCAGCCAAACCATACAAAGATAACAACCCTAAACCTACCTACCAATCCAAGTCCACTATAAAATGCTTCAGATGTCAAGGTTTTGGCCATATAGCTTCTGATTGCCCAAACCGAAAGGTTGTCACCATCATTGAAGGAGAACCTTTTGAAGCTTCAGAAGAAGAGCTAGAAGTAGAACTAGGAGAGCCGGTGTATGACAATGAACTCACGCCTGCTGATCATGGTGAGTTACTAGTTGTCAGGAGAAGTCTACACACAGCACAAATAAAAGAGAACTCCTGGTTGAGACACAATATCTTCCACACTCGTTGCACCTCGCTAGGAAAGATTTGTAATGTCATCATTGATAGTGGAAGTTGTGAGAATGTAGTCTCAAACTACATGGTGGAAAAGCTCAAGTTGCCAACACAAACTCACCCGCATCCTTACAAATTGCAGTGGCTTAATGAAGGCAATGAGGTAAAGGTTTCTAAAAGATGTCTTGTGTCTTTTTCAATTGGCAGGAAATACCAGGATGAAGTTTGGTGCGATGTTGTTCCTATGGATGCTTGCCATCTTCTTCTTGGAAGGCCTTGGCAATATGATCGTCGTACCCAATATGACGGTTATACAAACACCTACTCGTTTGAAAAGGACGGAGTGACAATCAGATTAGCTCCACTACCGCCTGATGAATTCAACCAAGACAAAAAAGAAGAACAGCAGTTGGTGTCCTTAGTCACCAAGAATCAATTTAAGGTGGCTACAAATAAAGTTAATCATTTGGGCTTTATATTGTTGATTGAGCAAAATCGTGGAACCAGTATACCACCAGAAATTATGCCACTTTTATCAGAATTCCCAGATGTTATTCCAAAAGAAATTCCTCCAGGACTACCACCTATGCGTGATATTCAACATGCTATAGACTTTGTTCCAGGAGCAGTTATTCCAAATAAACCCGCTTATCGAATGAATCCTCAAGAGCATGCTGAAGTACAAAGACAGGTTGAAGGATTGCTGAAGAAAGGATTAATTCAGGAAAGTGTCAGTCCTTGTGCTGTTCCTGTTATATTAGTCCCTAAAAAGGATGGCACATGGAGGATGTGCATGGATAGTAGAGCTGTGAATAAGATCACCATCAAGTATCGATTCCCGATACCACGACTTGATGACTTGTTGGACCAATTACATGGTGCCACTATCTTTTCCAAGATTGATCTCCGTAGTGGATACAATCAGATCAGAATCAGGCCTGGAGATGAATGGAAGACCGCTTTCAAAACACGAGATGGTCTGTATGAATGGACAGTCATGCCATTTGGGTTATCCAATGCCCCCAGCACATTCATGCGCCTAATGAATCAGGTATTACGCCCTTTTAATGGACAATTTGTGGTTGTTTACTTTGACGATATCCTGATTTACAGTAAAAGCAAGGATGAGCATTTAAAACATATAAGACAGGTGTTAGAGGTTCTTCAGGAACAGAAACTCTATGCCAACCTAGAGAAATGCTCTTTCATGACCAAAGAAGTGATGTTTCTTGGTTATATTATTGGCGCTAAAGGCATCTGTGTAGACCCTAGCAAGATTGAGGCAATCAACAACTGGCCTATTCCTCAGTCAATCCATGACGTCAGAAGTTTCCATGGGCTAGCTTCTTTTTATCGCAGGTTTATCAAGAATTTTAGTACCATTGCAGCTTCGCTCACCAATTGCATCAAAGGTGATAAATTTCAATGGTCAGAACAAGCACAAAAGAGTTTTGATGAATTAAAGGAGCACTTGACGAAAGCCCCTGTACTAGCACTACCTAACTTTGACCAAGTGTTTGAGGTAAGTTGTGATGCTTCTAACATTGGTATTGGTGCAGTACTCAGTCAGGAAGGCCGACCAATAGCTTTCTTTAGTGAAAAGCTAAATGATGCTAAGCTGAGGTACTCCACTTATGATAAGGAATTTTATGCCATCGTACGAGCTTTGCAACATTGGAGTCATTACCTGCTTCCAAAAGAATTCATTCTCTATTCAGATCATGAAGCTCTCAAATACTTGAATTCCCAACAAAAAAATCAGTCGTAGGCATGCTTCATGGATCGAGTTTCTACAGGCTTATCCATTCCTAATCAAACATAAGTCTGGGAAACAAAACTCTGTTGCAGATGCTCTTAGCCGACGTCATGTCTTGCTATCCACTTTGCAAACAAAAGTTATTGGCTTTGAGATTCTAAATGAATTGTATCAAGATGATCCTGACTTCACCAGTATTTGGCAATCAACTGAGAACCAACCTTTTCAAAGTTACCATCAACAAGGTTTTCTATTTAAGAACAATGTTTTGTGTATTCCTCGTTGTTCTTTAAGAGAAGCCATTATCTGGGAAGCACATGATGGAGGATTAGCTGGTCACTTTGGCAGAGACAAAACAGTTGCACTGATCAAGGAGAACTTCTACTGGCCTAAGCTCGAAAGGGATGTCATTCGGCATATCCAACGATGCCGTATCTGTCACCTTGCCAAATCCAAGAGTCAAAATACTGGATTATACTTACCATTGCCAGTACCCACAGCACCATGGGAAGATGTTAGCATGGATTTCGTTCTTGGGCTACCACGAACACAACATCAGAAGGATTCTGTAATGGTGGTCGTAGACAGGTTTTCAAAAATGGCGCATTTCCTACCTTGTCAAAAGACTAATGATGCTGTCTACATAGCTAACTTATACTTCAAGGAGATTGTACGACTCCATGGAATTCCCAAAACTATCACATCAGACAGAGATGTCAAATTTCTAAGTCACTTTTGGAGAACTCTATGGAAAAAGATGGGTACGAAGCTACAATTCAGCAGTGCTAGTCATCCTCAAACAGATGGCCAAACAGAAGCAATCAACCGATTGCTAGGAAACCTATTACGAAGTTCTATCGGTAAAAATCTTCGTCAATGGGATCAAGTCATAGCCCAGGTGGAGTTCGCTTACAACAATTCCATAAATCAGGCTACTGGAATGTGCCCTTTTGAAGTAGTGTATGGTGTACGACCTATTAGTCCATTGGATATGGTTCCTTGTTCTACAAAGAATCAGTTCAGTGCTGATGCTGACCAAAGAGCCAAAGAAATCAAGAAGCTTCATGAATAAGTTCGAGCTAGAATCGAAAAGCAAAATGCAAAATACAAAGCTCAACGAGACAAGCATCGAAAGCAACAAGTGTTTAAAGAAAGAGACTTGGTATGGATTCATCTTCGAAAGGAAAGATTTCCAAAGCAACCCAATGCCAAGTTGTCCCCTAGAGCCGATGGACCCTTTCGGGTAGTTCAAAAGATTAATGATAATGCTTACAAAATTGAGCTACCAGGTTCCTATGGTGTATCAGCTACCTTTAATATTGCTGATCTCTCACCGTACTTCGAAGAGGAAGATGCTTAGACTCGAGGGCGAGTCTTTCCAACCTGGGGAGAATGAACCAGAAGCTTCCTCTCCACCAACTCCCAAAACGGTGCAGCCATTGTTGACAAATGCAAAGGGGGCTTTTCAAAAACCAACCCATGTCCAGCTCATTGTTTCTTGCAAGTGGTGTTTAATTATTAAGTTTATTAGCATTCTGAGTTCTATAAATAGCAAAGCAATGTAATTTATTTTCATCAAGTAATCAATAACATTTCTTCCTTAGCTCATTTGAGTTTTCTCTCTTTGAGAGTTTCTCCTTGGCATTCTGAGCCAACCTTTCTTTGAGATGTTGCAATTCTAGACAACTGAAAAAGAACATGAAAAGCCAGCATGAATCTTGCCATAAATGACTCAAGTCTAGCTACAATTGATACCATGTCCTATTAGTCTTAAAGATGGTATGACTTGATTATTTTAAAATTTTAATTTTTTCTCTAACTTAATTTTTAGAAAACCATATCATTTACAATAATAACTTAATAAGTTGACAATTCAGACTTAGACTAACGAGATTTTTAAGTTTAATTTTTCAGTCATATTTTATGATTTGAACATTCCCAACTGTATGGAAGATATTTATGATTTGAAAAAGCAGTTATTTCAGTCATATTTTATATTGATTTTCATTGTTGGTTTTTATATAAAGCTATTGAAATTTCGGAGAATAAAAAATGTCTGATATCTACAAAATTTTGAATTTAACCTATTTGGTGGTTTGTCTCTTAATTTTTGCAGCGAAACAAAAATATGTAAACCTTGTTTGATTTTACCAGAACTAGCCTGTTAATTACCCTATATGCAAAGATAGTCATGGTTCGTGGGTGGCGCAATATACGTGCGCATGCTTTGCATTAATTGGTTTTACAATTTTTCCTTTTTAGTTCAGTCTTGGAATTTCATGGAAATTATAACACTGCAATTTCAAATAAAATTTATGTTAGTTTCAGTTTTATCTATAATTAAATTTTATACGTTGGTTATATAATATAAGTAAAATTATATATTTTTAATTTATTTTAAATATATATTTTTAAGATAACTTATTTTTTTTATAATAAATGATATTAATGATAAACGCAAATAATTATTTTTAATATTGAAATAAGTTGTAGATAGTATGTATTTTGATGTAGCTGCAGCGCGTTCTCTAAGCTTCCTACCGTGCTTTTAGCTCATCGTAGGGATCGAGTTGAATATAGTCAATTTCCACCTACTCGTCTTGAATGTAGTGTCAAGTTAAAAGCTAATTTTGAAGAAACTAATTAACTTCATTTTTATGAATAAAATTTATTACTCACTTGCTTACACCCAGAATACCGATCTGAGATTTTTGTAGCTTTAATTCAGTCAAAGATATAAGAAATCCATGACAACAAATATTGTAATTAATAATATAATTTTTAGAAAAGCCAAAATACATAGGGGTATTCTTCTTCTAGTCATTCCTGAATTTTTTTATGCCCAAGTTTAATGAGTTTAAAAGACCTATAAAAAATAAATATTTTTTATTATCAAATAAAAGAGTTGTATAATTTAAATAATGGTACCATATTTATATTATTTGAAATTTAAAATCTTTAAAAAATATATGACTACAAACTCTAGGCCATAAGATTATACCATAGACATCATTTCGAATAAGAGATACAATAATTTCAGACATAAAGTGTGTTATACACTTGTCTTATTTAAGAATCCCGCGTATCAGAAATTTAACAAGAAATTCATAGCATGATCCTTCTTGGCATAGATTTAAATGGTAAAACTGGTGACAATGACCATAGAAGTAGGCTTAAAGCTATCGAAAATGGTCTCTTTGTATGTTTTGGTGTTTATATTTATGTTAAGAGGGCTCTCAGCCAGCAATAGAACCCCAACATAAACGATATCAGATTATTGTATATCTTTTTCTTGAAGTGGGTGCATATAGTATAATATTATTAAGCCGAAAAGTGAGTAAGAAGAAACCCTCCGAAATTGAGTGAAAACGCTTGACCTAGTTCTGTATCCCTTTCTATGGAAAAACCCTTTATGATAAAATAGAAAACCTAATAGAGTATACATTCGTAACTAAAGGAGCTCAGATAGAAAGTAGTGTTCCCTCTCTTCTAAATCCATATAATGTCTTTAGAAGACATAGGTCCAACTTCGTATGGCCAGTAAAGAAACTAATTTCCACACTTAAACCAAGAGTAAAAGAGATCTTCCAGACCTCTAAACTCTTGTCCTATTTATGCAACTTCAATTGAATAATATGTTGATTTCAAGATAAATCCAGATCTAATCAAGTTATGACAAAAGGAAGGGTATGTAGCACTACATCTTGGTGTTGTAAGATTGATTCTAACCCTTCATAGGAGAAAAGACATGCCGGTAACAACCAGAGTTTCTCTCATAAATTCTACCTTCCATCACTATGAATTGATATAGTGAGAGGAACGATACTTACAACCCTAAATACAGGAAGTTTGGTTCTGACCATATTTCCTAACTTCAATGTTCATCTCAAAGTCCCAACTCTTCCATATAGATTCCAAGTTCAAGTACAACTAATCGGACCTCCACAAGACTCTGAAGCCTTTAAAGCTACTTTAAACCACCAGGTGATTTTTAGGGTACAAGATTATCTTTTTGACCCGCCAGTGGAATAAAAAATCTCAGATAATGCACTCATGGTGATTGCAAATTCTAAAGAAAGGATACCTTCCATAATCCAAGTCCCTAAACAAATTCCTATGGAAGAATTACTAAAGCTAATCCCATGGAATGGATTAGTGATTACAAGTCTCAAAAGAAACAACAAAACCCGATTGTAGCCACTGAGTCAATGATGGAAAGACTTCTCGATGGAAGTGTAGCTACCATTTTCAAGGAAAAAGGAAAAGAACCTTCTTCCTTAAAGGTCCAGTCTTTACAACAATCATGATCACGCAAGGAGAAAAAGAAAAGAAAATCCCAGTTCATTTTTTCAAATCTGATGGAACTTCTATTTTTAGTGACAAAATAAATGGTCACTTCATATGGGATGTTAATCCTCAGATGTGTGATCCAGACTGTAACTATTGGATGGATCACGATGATAGTGAAGAAGAAAAGGAGAAACCAAATAGAAGACGATGAAGAAAGTCTTCTTGCAAATCTCAAAATAAACCAGAAAGGAAATTTGACCTAGAGAATGGTCCCTGGGTAGGCATAAGAAAAAGGTATGAACCTCAACCTTTTTATGCAGAAGCGTTAAAAATCCTTGAGAAAGAAAAATATGTCTTTTATCCTCCTCCTCCTAGTGATCCAACTTTAATCACTTGGCCACCTCTAGAAAAAAGTACAAACCCTATAAAAACTCCTAAACTGCCATCAAAACTAATAAATAGTTGTAAACCAATAAATCCTTTTCCAAAGCCTGAACCCAAACTAGAGGTATGTATGATGTTTTCATCTACATCATCTTCATACAGTATAGATTTTCCTTCATTGGAAAGAAAAGTAGATCCAGTCAGAAAAATACAAACTAGACTTTAAGTAGTTCCTTCAGACATGACAACAGATGGATCTATGAAACCAATCACTCAAGTAGAGAAAGTGATGAATTGGGAAAACATTGTGGCTCAAAATGATTTCTTACAGAGAATAGACAAGCTAACTGATTCTCTAGACAGAGAAATAGAAAGCATGTCTAAAAAGATGCAAGATCATTATCGAGAAATCAAAAAGAAGATAACACAGAGAAGGGGATAAGTCTCACTTTTACAGAACAAGAAATGGAGCTAAGGAAAGTCAAAGCACAGTACAGAGAAATGAAGGAGTACGTGGTTTCAAAAAATCCAAAGCCTTCAGATACTCCTTATGACTTCGATCCTTATTTCATATCCCTAGTAGAAACATTTCCTACCTACACTCCATAAGTAGCCTATAAACCAAGACCTCTTTTCCCTCCAAATGTTTTTTAAAGAAAGTTTGATCTAATAAGGAAGATAAAAGAAGAAGCAGTTCCTCCACAAAAACAAGATGTTTCCTCAAAAGAAACTCCAGTTCAAACTCCTGAGCTTCCTTACATGATGTCTCATAAGCATCCATTAATTTATTCTCAAAACAAAGAAGAAGAATACAAGAATTTATTTCCTGAATCACTACTCAAAGAAAGCCATGGTGTTCTAAGATAGAAATAAGTTTGAAAAATCATTTCCTGAAGGAAGTCAAGATTTTTCTTCCGATGCAGAAACGACATATGAAGAACATGCTGACATAACAAGAATCCTGATGGCCAGACAAGGAGAAGGAACTCGGTATAATCCGTCCTTAGATCCTCAAGAAACATTTTGAGGGTTTCTTCTTACTCGCTCTTCGGTTAATAATATTATACCGACTTAATAATATTATACCACATACACCCGTTTCAAGAAAAAAGATACAATAATCTGATCTTGTTTAGGCTCTGATACTATTACTGGGTAAAAGCCTTCTTAATATAAATATAAACACCAAAACATACAAATAGACCATTACCCATGAATATCTCGCTCTTATCCTTTGCCGATTTCTTTTCTTCATTCCTTATTGAAACTTAGTAAGCGAAAACTAAGTGTTTGTGATGGAAATAAGTTTGGTCGAGCTAACATTTTAGGGTATGAGCTTGATCTTGTACTTAATTGTAAGACTTGACTCCATCTCATTATTAATTAATACATACTATATACCCTATTTAAAAACTTAAATTATTTTGATAGTTTATAGTTTGATTTACATTAAACCAATAAAAATACCAACAAACAAATATTAAACATCAATGAGTTTATGTTAAATAAACAAACGAGCCACTAGAATGTTAACAACTTATATAAAAACATATATTTAGTTATCAAAATTTTATATTTAAATTAATTTTAACATATTTTAATCTAATAAGTTTTACTTTTTATATATAAAAACATCACGTGTATTTATAAATTAACAATATATCATAAATTATAATTCATTTTATAACATCATATACATGTTTTTTTTTAAAAGCTAACTCCATAGGTTGAATATGTTTTTTAAGCTTAACTTTAGCTTCTTTAATTAAATATATTTTTTTAAAAAATTAATCTAATCTTATTATTAAAATTAAATTTTAAATAATTTAGACTTTGCCCTATAATGAATAGTGTGACATATTTTTTCCTAGTTAATAAATGTTATGATAAGTATTATTTATACATATTTTAGACTCTTAATAATCCATATATAAATATACCTAATAACTTTTGTAATTGAGTTTCATTATCGATCCCGTGTTCCCGTCGACACGCTCGTCATATATATAATGTTAGATGGGTTTTTAATTTAGTGATTTTCCATTTAACTGAACCAAATAAGTTTAGTTTGAAAATGGGTATACTAGATATATGAGAATATGAATTCCTCATAATCCCAGAAAAAAAATGTGTTCCATAGAATGTGTATACTTCACGTATATGTACTCCTTCGATGGAACTAATTAGATAAGTCAATCATAATACTATAATTGGTTATATTATATTTATACACTTTTTACTACCTCCGTACCTCTTCAACACATATTTCATTCTGTAATTTAATCCGATAGTTGAATAAATTGTTATTATTAAATAGTTACGTGTGTACAATTTTATATAATATAATAATTATTTGATGTCACAACAATCAAATTAATTTAAATAGAATTTATATAATTTACAATAAAAAAATATTGACTATTAAGTTAATGTATCAATAAATGCTGAATTTTTCTAAAATTTTACATATGAAATCATCATGATATTATGATATAATTCAATGGTTGAATTAATTTAATTAAATTATAGCTAAAAGTTGATAAACTAGCTTAAAACTTAAAGTTGGAAGTTAGAAGCTGAAAACTGAATAAATTAACATATGTATAGTAAACCTAGCTAATAAATATAAAATGACATAAAAGATATATTTTTAAAAATAAATGTAGTGATTTTTAAATAATCAGTAAAGATACAAGTGTAAAAAATAAAATAAAATTAAAGCTTATAAGCTAAAAAACTACTTTAAATAGTTTTTTAAAAAAACTCAACAAACTACTAAAATAAGCTTCTTTACAAAACAAGATTATCTTATCTAATAAAATCTTAAGATAGTGAAATAAATTAGAAGATAACTTAAACCAACAATTATCTTCTTACCATAATTTACTTTTATTTCTCATTATACCACATTTCTCACTTTTTTTTTCTTAGTTGTAAATATATACATAAATTTGTTAAATTTTTTTTTTTGTGTATTTTGAGAATAGTACTTATCACCCATAGAGGTGTTTATGCATTGGATAAATTGTGGAACAAGAGCCTTTTAATTCAATCATGAAATTACCATGCAATTTGATCGAATCAACTAGAATAATTTTTAAATTCAAACAAGAAACACAAAATGAGAGAGAAATACTCATTATATGAAATGAATGTGTCAAATTGTCATCTCATCCTAACTGAGCATAACAACTTTGTTGAGTTAACTGCAAGCATGAAGCTTGCTTAACACACTACCGAGCTACTTAAGACTACTTACTGATTATACACTATCAATCCGATTAAAAACAATTTGAATTAGATTTAATTGAAATTTTCAATTTTTTATAATTTTAATTGTTTATTATTTAATTAGAAAATAATAAATAATTAATTTTATCAGTGAACTATTTTTTATGCAAAATAGAAACTTAAATAATAAAGAAAAGTATGAAACATAACAATTACATTTGAATTGATGTGAAAACTAATAAAGTCGTAAACATCAAAATATTAATTAAAACATATCTCTTATGAAAATAACTTTAAATTAAATTGTAAAACACAATTAAGTAATAGAATTTCGTAAATGTATAATTATATAAATATGAGTGACATTTATGTTTATTTTGTAAATAAAATTATATATATATATATATATATATATATATATATATATGGATATAAGTGTGATTTAGGTAAGGTTGGATTGATTTTTTAATATAGATTCAAATTTTAATCTGATAAAAAAAACTGGGTTTGCAATTTTCATTTAATGCAGTTTTTGTTTGCAATTTTGTACTTTGAATAAATTTATGGCATTTTCTATGATTTTGTGGTAGTTTTTACTGCTACAAATTTTGGAGTGTGTTGGGAATAACTTTTGAAGTGGTCCAAACCATGATTTGATGCATTAAAATTGATTTTAGCATATTTAAATGAATTTTGTATAATCAATTATTATGTCAAATCTACGATTTTGATTAGTTGAAATGGAAGCTAAAAAAAGGTTGCTTTTGAGTTCATCTAAAATCAATTCTTAAAGTAAAGAGAAAAATTATCATATTTGTCCCTCTCCTTATCTATCATAAATATTTCTTGATTTCAAGTTATAAATATTGATTGTTTTAAGCTTCAACTTTACAGTTTCTATCACAAATTTATATTATTTTCAAATTCTCAAGTTATAAGCATGGATTGTTTTAAACTTTAACTTTACAAAATTTTATAAGTATTGGTTTTTTTAAGCTTCAACTTTATTGATTGTTTTAAACTTCAACCTTACAAAAATTTATATGTATTGGTTGTTTTAAGCTTCAACTTACAAAATTTTATTAGTATTGATTGTTTTAAGCTTCCACTTTATAAAATTTTATTTTACCTTTAATTTATAAAAAAAATACTATTCTAGCAAAAGAAAGTAAATAAAAGTTTTGGAAACTTGAGAACTTCAACTCGTGAGTTAAATTAGTTCGTGAACTTCACACGAGTCCAACTTGAGTTGAAAATTCTGGTTCATGAAAAACTCGACTCAAGCTTAATTCAACTGATTTGTTTTTGGAGTTGGGGCAAGTTCAACTCAACGTGACTCATTTCTAGTACTACCTTTAACCCAAGAGTGAAGTGTAGGTTTTTCAAAAGGTTTAAGGTAGAGTGTAATATTCACGAAACTTAAGATTGGTCGTGTAATTTAGCATAAAACTTAAAAATATCTTAAAAATAAAAATGTTGAAATTCTATGGTTTTGAAATTAAAATATTTACATACAAACATACTAATCAATGTAAACTACCTCTAGTTCTAAATTTAAACAAAAGCAACTAATTTCATACATATTAAGAATAGTAGTTGAAAGTAATTTTTTGCATTAATGTTATAAAATATTTGATGTAGTTTCCTAACATACTTCTAATATCATTTATTACATAAAGCATTAACGATCTTAGGAACTTATGGAAGGAGGACATAGTTGGTATACAAACATTTAATGACATTGAAAATGTATATTTGTGCTTATATTATAGAACCAAAAAAAATTACTAAAATTTGCTTATATTTCAAATTGGAAGTAGTATTATATAGTTGAGAAATTTATGATGTCAAGTAAAGGGAAAAAATGCAACACTACTAGCTCTATGTTGAGAATGTGATATGCATATTTTTTTTATTACAAGAAAAATAACATTTAATTATGAGTAAGAAATAAAATATATTTATTTAAAAATGCTAATGTAGTTTTAGTTAGAGTGTGTGAATTTAACAATAGCTTATTTAGCTTATCAATGATTTAAAATCAGACAGGTTATTGAACTAATAAAAATTGGTTTATGATTTATTAGTTCAACTGTAGTCAAATTGATATAATTAAATATATATCTTTCAATAATATATATTAAAAATAAGGCTAAAGGGTAAATTTAACCTCTAGAAAATTTATGATTTCGCCTTTACTCCCTGAAATAATTTTTCTTAGTATTGTGTCCCTGGAAAATTTTTAAGTGTAGTATATGACCCCTTCCGTTGACTGCCTCTGTCAAGTGATGAGGTGGATGTAACACCCTCGGTTAGATAAGACAAATCCTTCTGTAGGTTCATCCTATTTAACTGAGAGTGTTAACAGTTTTAAGAAAAAGTGAATATTTTTTTTTAATAATAAATGGCAGATCAGTGGAAGCAATAATGTATTTATCACATAGTCATTCACAAACTGTAAGTAATTGTACTCTTAATAGAATGGGGCACGTAGGCACCCTTAAATATTATACAGTCATCTGGTGTCTGATTATTAATAACAAATATTCTATCCTTAATGATTGTTCTCAATGGGTTCAGCGTATTGCTGATCTTCACACTCGGGTTCTTGAGTTTCTAATTCCTTTGAAAAATGGTCAACAGTAAGGGTGAGTATAACCCAAGACCCTGATTGGTTAATCCGGTGCGGACATAATCCAGTTAACAAACAATGTCACATAGATCATACATTCACAATTATATCAATCAAGCATGTTATTATCACATAAATTATACAATTAGCCTATTCATAATCATAGCAATCAAGCATGTTGTTATCATATAAATCGTACAATTAGCATATTCACAATCATAACACTCAAGCATATGATCATGAAATGCATGAGTCAAATTTATTATGATTTATCTTTATTTAAGTCTCATGATGCATGTGGGCCCAAGAAATTATTTCTTCTTTTCTGGAATATCACCATTCCAATTCTCTAGAGCGATCAGGGTCCGCCCAAGCTCTGGTACAAATGAACTCATTGGTTCTCATCATTAATTTATATATATATATATTTGAGACTTGGATCCCTACGATCATAGTTACACTCCGTCATTTAGTCAAAGTACACCAGAATTATTCGTCTCACCCGGCTATCAGGGCGCGACTCTGATGCCATTGGGTTGCCGTTCCAGTTGTACTCCCAAGATTCTTCATGGAGATCGAACGTGAGTGTCCTCCACTGTACCAAGTGTATGCTCTAGAGGTTTTTCTTCTTCAAAAATATTTTCATGATGCGAAATGCATTTATCTTATCAATTGATCCCTTGGGTATCTTATGTATTTCCAGTCTCATCATATCATTTCCAAGTTCTTTGGATTCTATCAATTATTTAAACATTGTAAGTATATCTATTATATATAGTATTTTCCTTAAGGAGTAAAATAATTTATTCTTTATATAATTACGCATAATTAAAATGTTAACAAGGTTTATAACAAGAAAACTACTGATAATAATAATATTTAGATTAATAATAATTAGGATAATAATAGAATAAGGATAATAATAATAATTATAACTTCTCATTAATTTAAAAAGTATTAAGAAGTAGTTTCTAAATGAAAATCCAAGCGAAAACTATTAAAAATAGAGTTTTCCGAGTGAAACAGGGGCAAATCCGAGTGAAATATGTATGATTCCGAGTGGAATCATACTGAGAAGGGTTCTCCAAACGTTCTGAATAAAAATCCGAGTGAAATGACACTGGTAAGTTATTTTCCGACTGAAATAAGTTTAGGTCTGAGTGAAAATGAACTGGAATGCTGTTTTCCGACTGGAATAGCTTGAATCCGAGTGAAATAAAGTTGGGCAGAGTTTTTCTTAAATGAATTTAATATATATTCCGAGTGAAACAGAAACCAAAATGATTTTTTCTTAATTAAATATCCTAAATTCTGAGTGAAATAAATTTCTGAGTGAATTAAAACAGGAATCCGTGTGAAGTCAGTAGGAAAATGGTTCCCTGAGTAGCATTGTTTGCAAATCCGAGTGAAAATCATTCTGCTGACTAGAATACCTTCGAGTAAAGTAAATCCGAGTGAAATAATTCCTGATTCCGAGTGGAATCAGGTTGATACAAGTTTTCTGAGTGAAATTAACTACTTATTCTGAGTGAAATTAAATTAAAAGGAGTTCTGTCTGAATGCAATAAAACAAATCCGAGTGAAATAAGACTGGGAAGCTACTGTCCGAGAGCAATAGAGCGTTTTCCGAGTGAATTTACTGAAAAAGGGTTCTGAGTAAAAGATAAATGTATTTTCTGAGTGAAATTGAGACAAGTTCCGAGTGAAATAATTTAAGAAAGAGATTTTCGAGTAAAATAAGACTTGGGAGATGCTGTTCGAGAGAAATAGAGTGTTTTCCGAGTGCAATATGATGTTTTCCGAGTGAAATCAACTGAGAAGATGCTGTCCGAGTGGAAATAAACTAGAAAAAGTTCTTTGAGTGAAATTAGGTTGTTTACCGAGTGAAAAATTGTTCTATCAAACTGAAATACATTCAATTAAGGTTGAATCCGATTGAAACTAAGCAAAACCGAGTTGTTATAGGTGTAAAACCGGTCGGAATAACATAAAACAGAACCTGTTATCATTAAATCCATCTTCTATTCATAATTTTCACTGGAAATCACACGGTACCCATGATTCTTAGTATTTTCAGTCCAATAAGTACATATCATTTCACAATTCATCACTGATTATATACACTCGGTAACAGATATATATATATATATACATGCATATATATAGATAACAATTTAAAACATTTAATTCATACACACTGAATCTGTCCTCCACTCGGTTTTCCCACAAGACACTCAAGAATATACCCCCTTACCTTTATGGAGCTCCTGGATGGAAAAGAAAGAGTCCCCTTCACTGTCCTGCACCAGTTCCGAGTGAAACAGAAGGGAAAAGAGAGAAAGAAGCTTGTTGGGAAGGAAAATGATGAAGGATGTTTGTGTCGTGTGTGTGGTTTCTTAAGGGTCCTGGCATTGGTTTAAATACGGAGAAAGTGAGTGGAAAAACAAGTGGGGGACAGCTTTTCTGAGTGGTTGTTAGTGGAGCGATAATGGAAGGGTCAGTGGAGATTAAATAAAGTGATATGCTGAGTCAGTGCCCATTTCTGGTCGTCCACTATCCATAATGCGCATGATTGAATTTAAATAATTATGAAAAGACAAAATTGAAGTCAATACGCACTTCTGTCAGTGAATACCGAGTGAAATTACACTCGGTTAACAACTATTCCGACTGGAATTCCTACTTCTGAGTCAACAATTGCAAGGCTCGCTTGAGCGTGGCTTGCTCGCTTGAGCGAATCAGCCAATCCTCACTCGGCATTCCCATGAAACCGACTCATCTTTCCCATCATTCACTCGGTAATTCACCCCCATACCGACTCCTAATTTGCTTGGCCTTTCACTCGGTATTATATCCCAAATCCGGGTCATTTCTGATGGTTCTTACTCGGTTAAATAATTCCAAGCCTAGTCCTTTATCACTCGGTAATGTCCTTCAAAAACCGACTCCCTCGCATTCTTTTCCTATCTTTCTTCTACTCGAAGTTTTTATTCCAAATCCGAATCTCTACATACACTGTTCCACTCGGTAAAAGTCATCCTCTTACTCAGAATACTACTTTCCATACCACTCGGTGTATTTAACTTCAACACAATCGGAAACGTACTTCACATTTATCACTCGGCCTAGACTTACATTTCTCACTCGGAAGTGTTTCTTCTAGAACCCGACTCTCTCTCCTAATTAGTCAATCACTCGGAATTATTCAAACTCTAATCACTTAGAATATATTCCAATAACAATTCATATCTTAGAAAGGAATCGATCGGATTTACCACTCAGAAATACCCAAACTTTACTCACTCGGTTTACTCATATTTCTCTCTCGGTTTTAACCAAATTCTTCAACTACAATTCCAATCAGAACATATTAAGGCCCTCACTTCTCGGAAAAGACTTACACATACAAGTCTTACTCGGAATTGGTTCATCCTCTCTATATCTCTCTCGGAATGGCTCCTTCCACTTTTTGCCACTCGGTTTACTAATCATACTCTTACGAAACCATTCGGAATCTTCCCCAAATACTTCCATAACACGTTCCAGTCGGTAAGAAGCATCAAATCAACATAAAACACTTACATGTATTCATTCACTCGGTTTATATATATATATCATACACTTAGAATATATTTCCAATCCAAACCATTATAACAACTCTTCCCTCAGAAGAGGTTCACTCGAATTTTACCTTTCAGGAGCATTTAAGTCCTTCCCCACTCATTTTTCACTCGGATACTCATCTTTTAGGTACACATACACTATCCTTCCTCAAAATGTGTTTCGATCGGAATCCTTTAAGGTCTTTATCACTCGGAAAAAGAATCATAAACATAGCCTCACTCAATAATGGCTCTAAACCTTATATATTCCACTCGAATTGGGTTCTCATTCCTATATTCCACTCGGAATTCCATATTTCAGAGAGGTTTTGCGCGGAAATGGAAGTACTCAGCAAGGTTTGACTCAGAAACAATGAATCAAGGGTGTTTTGACTCGGAATTTTCACCTAGAAGTGGTTTTCTTGAACCCACTTCACTCCAGCTGTCTCTGTGATCAAGAATCCACTCGGTAGTAACCTTCTTGGTCATATATTACTCGGATAACATAACCTTACACTCGGAATTTCATCCTTCACTCGGAATCTCTAATCCTTCACTCGGAATTTCACTCTGTCACTCGGATCAGAGCCTATTTCACTCGGAATTTGCATAATTTCACTAATGGTCCATATAAATTCCATTATTATGTACAAAAATGACATTTCTGAGATACCACAGACTATCAACGGGGTGTATATTCACTTATTACCACTTACAGACCTTCTAAACTTCAATTTTTACCAAATAAGACTGCTACTAAAAACAGGGATGTTACAGTGGAGCCTAGTCACATGTCAGTGATTGCATATGTGACATGTGACTCATCATTTTAAATGCCTTGTAGGATTGAGTTTCTGATTAAGAGGTCTAATGCTATGAAACAACTTTTTAAAGGGCCTATTGCTATATTCGCTGTAACTGAACTATAACCTTAAATATAACAACACCATCTCTTCAACCCTTTAAATGCTTTACTACAGCCAACCCTAAGCTCCAAAATTGCTTCAAAGTTCAAGAAATCGCAAGAATTGAGTGTGGGGCTTCATAATCTACACAAAGCTAAGTTTGGGTTCAACCTTACCTTTAACAATTTCAAGAAATTGAAGCTCCCTTCAAGCTCCTATGGCTGTCATGAGCAAGAGAAGAGAGAGGGCACAAGAAGAAGAATGATAGGAATGAGAGTGGTATTTGTAACATCTCATTTTCAACACAAATAGAAAATAGATATTAATATATCTTTCTTGAGAATTACTTACCATAAGTTAGTTTATTATTATCATTTTTTTGAAATTTTGGTATTTATATTTAATTATTTATTTTTTAAAAAAATAAAAAAATAAAAAAATTTCTGAATGAGAATTTTAAAATGACTTAATTAGTATTCACTAATTAAGAAAATTATATTAAGAATTTTTAATATCTTTATTATTCCCCTTTTTTATTTTATGTTCTTATATTTATGTTTTTACATATTTAAGATTTAACTCTTATTAGAATTTTAAAATAAAAGTTTGAAGGAATTAGACTATGGTTCTTTAGAACTTTTTAATCTACATAATATTTATGATTTTCTGGAATTTTTTGAAATTTTTGAAATATTTTAATAAAATAATGTATTTTAAATAATTTTAAATTCATATAAAGTTACTTAAAATTAAAAATATTTACAAGAATGTAAAGTTAAATTATTAGAAAATTTTCTAAAATCCATTTCAAGTAGAATTATCTAAAAATTATCGGTTTGAGTAAAATCTTGATTTTTACCAATCGTAAAAAAATTGAAAACGTACTAATAAATTTTTATTAACAGAAAATTTTAGATTTTTAAAATTTAAACTTTATATTACTTATCATAAAATTAGTGAGAACTGATATAATATCGTTAAATTTCAAAAAGGATTAATTTTGAATATTTAAAATATACTGAGTGAAAGGTTACTATTTGGTTTAATAATTTTGCCGATATTTACTATGCAAAACACTATGCATGTACGAAATTTTCAAAAGGTACACAGTAACTAGGTTTTAAATTTCAAAAAATGCACAATACTTTTATATTAAAATAATAGAATGCATAGTAATTTTTTTCCTATAAATACCGAATGAATTCTTCTTTAGAATTCACAATTTCAGATTAAGTTTTCTTAATATAGTAGTGCTAGTGAGATAGTGGTGGAAGTAAGAGAGAGAAATAAATTTTTTTGGAAGAAGGTTCAGCTAAAATTCTAAGGTATAAATACATCTCTTTTATATTTTTTAGGGTCATTTTTATATCGTTTTTAGAAATCTATTATTATATTAGAAATAATATTATTTTAACTTACTATTTCAATAGTAAATTACTATTCAAATAGTAAATTATTTTTTATCTTTACTATTCATGTTTTACTATTAACAATTTACTATTTACTGTTACTATTCTCGTGTTACTATTTACTATTCACTATTCACTATTCAAAATTTACCATTTCTGCTTTAAGTAGTAATCTTAATTTTCATCTTGTAACTATATTAAAATGAAATTGATATGTTTTAGAACTCAGAGATGAGGCGTGCACGGATTTACAATAACAAATCAGTATACAAGAGGTAAGGGGGAGTGAGATAGGAGTATAATATGAAAAGACATAAGAATAATGGGAGGAGTCCCCTACTCCTTTTAAATTTGAAAATATTATTATTTTAAATATTAACTTTTGAACTTAAACTTTTTAATAAATTTTAAATTAAATATCTGGTTTAACTAACTCTAACATATCTACGCAAGGACTTAGATTTTTATAACATATACGAACTGGACTATACCTATGCAAGGACTTGGACCACTATGACCCATATGAACTGAACTATACCTATGCAAGGACTGGATTATATGGACTTACATAGACCTATGCGAGGAATGGACTATAAGGACTCAAAATCAATTTTAATAATTTAAATAACCATTAAAATTTGAATTATATTTAATTGATTTGTTTATAATTATTATTGATGATATTGTGATCGATATTATTTGATCGTGATTGACATTATTTAATTATGATTAATGATATTATGATTGATAATATTTTATTATGATTGATGACCTTGTGATATGGAGTTTGAGCATATAGTAAGCATGACGGAAAGTTAAAACTCAGTAAGAATTTTCTTACCTTACTCTTTAAATTTTTATTCTAAGAGAAAGTATTTTATCATTATTCTAGTGTTTTATTTCTTCTTAGAAATAATTTTTATTAACTTTATTTTTAATCTCTAGAATGAAATCTAGTATTAGAAAGAAGCTATTTTATGAAAATCAGAGGTTGAGATAATTAATTCTTGAATTAAAGAAAATTTTATAGTTTTAAGTATTCTTAATTAATGATTTAAAAATATATATATATATATATATATATTCTTTTAGAAATCAGAAATTTAAATTGGTTTTCCCTAATGAAATAACTAAAGGATATTTTATAGTCGAGATTTCTAAACTCAATCTAGTTAAGATTCAAATTTGAAAAGATTATGTAAATATGTGAAGTTTTTTTAAGAGAAAGTTTTGAGATATTTAAGGCTTGAAAACTCAATTTTGGTGAGATCTGAATTTGAAGACTGTACTAAATTTGTCTTTGTATAACAGAAGTTCGAAGAAGAACTTATAGGAATATACAGTTTATTGAGATGATTTTGTGAACCTTTATGGTATTTAATAATTGAGTTTCTAAAAGTCTTAACCAACTAAATATGCGAGTAGTTCATGCATCATGAATCATTAAAGAGAAATGAGATGTGATATATATTGCCTGGGGACGGATTATAGAAACCGAGGATACATTAGAGGAGGCTTAATTGCGAGCCTTGGGATGAGAGAGTCTGAAAGGGTGCTTCAGGTGACCTGGGGTCGCTCCCTAGTGTTGGGTACTTTCACAATAAAAACTTTCTCAGTCTGACTAGTCTCTAAGTGTTTTCACGCTAGTTGAGCTGTTCATATGCCATGAAGGCATTTATGTTATTATTATCCGGAATTTATGGAACAGTGTAAACTCACATTGCATGACATTCATGTGATTGTGACATTCTATGTGGGTGGTTGTGAATGAAAATATAATTGTTATGTTATGAAAACTCTACATTCATAATTGATTATGTATATGATTGTGATTGAAATTATTATATTAGATTGTGAAAACCCTTATGCTTATGTCTTATCTGTAAAGTATTATATTCTGTTTCTCACTCCTTGTTTGAATTTTGTGTCCAAAATATATGTTATAAGATATATAGCTAGCAGTTCAAGATGAAAGGATGAAATTACAAGAGGGTAAATTGGTCTCATCCTTAATCGGATAGGAGAAGAGATGTGACAAAAATAGGATTCAAAATCACATGGTTTGAAGATAAGGAAATAATTGGTTATAGTCGAAGTAGAGGTATTAAATCTTTAGTTTTAGTTTACCTTAATACAATATTAAGTTGGATGATTGTAAATCAATGTAAAGATTAAACTTTAATAAATCTTATTCTTTGGATATGATACTGTAATCTTTGATCACTTATGATTTTCTGAAAGTTCATTTTATCATTATGAATAATTTGAAACTTTTTACGAGATAAGAAGTGGTAAATATGTATATCTTTATAAAAAAGCAAGAAGAATAAATATATGTCTCGTGTATATAAGGGGGTATTACAGTATTCACAATGCTGTATGCAATATATCACAGTGTTGTGTTCATATCTCCCATGGCTGTTGCAGTGAAAGATTTAAGAGGTTGAAGAGATGATGTTGTTATATTTAGGGTTATGGTTCAGTCACTGTAAATAAAGCAATAGGCCCTTTAAAAAGTTGTTTCATAGCATTAGGCCCCTTAATCAGAAACTCAATCCTGCAAGACATTTAAAATGATGAGTCACATACCACATATGCAATCACTGACATGTGACTAGGCTCCACCTCATCACTTGGCAGAGGTAGTCAACGAAAGGGGTCACATACTACACTTAAAAATTTTCCAGGGACACAATACTAAGAAAAATTATTTCAGGGGGTAAAGGCAAAATCACAAATTTTCCAGGGGCTAAATTTACCTTTTAGCCTAAAAATAATTTGGTATGTAATTTTTTTATAAAATGATGTTAAACCTCATGATATGTATTAAAATAATATACATTATGTCAAGAAAAACCCATGATTAGGGGTTAATATATTCATTTATACTAATTTGACTAGGGATCAAGTCTCACCCTAAGTATTTTGCAATTTTTAAAGGATTTGATATAAACTAGTTTACCCAGTAAACCACATGGTTATTTTAGACTGGATACCAAACTATAACTAAGTTATTAATGATGGGGTTTAAAGCTTCTAAAAATATATAGTTTTTAAAAAGCTATAGACTTCTCTTATCCCAAACAATTTTACTAGTTTTTGGGAAGTTACAAACTCTTAAATAAGCTATAAGCTTTTACCAAATAAACACTAGTGCAAGATAAAGAAGTGCATTGTATCATAACCACATTAGATCTCAAATAGGCGCACATATAGAGAAGTGTGAGAAATTGATTTCTTTGAGGACAAAAGTGGAGACAATGATGCAAAGGAAATAATAAAAAGGAATAGAGGAACATGAATGCTAGATGGAAGTGAAAAATAAAAATGAAGGGAAATGGTTGGAGGAGAAAAAGACTATCTCTAATGACAAGTGATCCGGTATGGATATCGGCCCCATTGATAAGTGACATCGGTTATGACAATGTAGATAAGTACAAGTCACAACTAGTTGAAAACTGGACGGGGTGCATAGATACCAATGTAATCACATTGGGCAAAGTACACCAAATATCAATAAATATCCTGAGATTCAGTTAGAACGAGTGAAAAGACCCGGTCAAGAAAGCTTCGGTCAAGAAAGCTGCTGCAGTCAGAGCCATGCAAGTGGACAACTTGCATCTACCAAAGCTGAGAGGTCAAATCACCACTTGCTTTTAAGGAAGAACTATAAATACAACTTATTTATTTTAGACATAACAGAATGCATTACTCTCGGCTTAATACTTCCTTAATTTCCTCTCTCTTACGTAATAACCGTAATGACTTAAGCATCGGAGCCTCTTTTGCAGGTATACCTCCGATGTGTCCCTCTTGAGCACGGCTAGAATATAGCACGAAGAGCATAAGATCCTCAACCTATGTGTATAATACCGTACTCCCACCGAGACAGTGTAAAAAGAGAATGAGTGCAAACATTCAACACCAGTTCACTGAGGGTGACCTCGGACACCTTGTATCGGTCAGATCAACAAGAAACACTCAAATAAAAATAAATACCCATATAACATAGGTAGACAAATGCATTTGGAGAGGAAGGAATTCAATATCTAGAAAACGAGATAAAATCCCAGATTTTTCATGGTTTGGATAAAGGTAATTTTTTAGCAAGATTAGATTTTAATTTGTTAAAATCCCAGATTTTTCATGGTTTGGATAAAGGTAATTTTTTAGCAAGATTAGATTTTAATTTGTGGGTCTCGTAGATTTTATTTCCCTCCCAAGCTTAAGTGATTTTGGTTGATTTTTTTTCTTGAAAATTGCATTATACCAAAAACTTCCTTGACCAATGAATGCCAAAATTAAAACGTTATAGCAAATAGTCATTTTCTTAAAAAAGAAATCATCTTTCCAAGTCACATCCTCATTCGTAAGTAAGGATCTATCTTTGGTGTATCTGTCCAGGCTTGTAGGTGGCAATGCACTCGAATTGTTTCGATCAACAGAAATTAATACAAGGAGACATGGTCTTTTGATTATCAAAATGTTGGCAAGATGATAATCTATTTGAAATGACATCATTTTTAAACTATATGGGAGATTAGTTGCATAATATTATGTTAGTAAAATATACAAAACCCCTCCCTCGTGTACATTATAAGGGTGAGGCCACTATATAACTGGAGTTTGGAAGTGAAAGCAACGACTGATACTTTTGGGGAAAAAACGTGAATTCAATGAATAGGATTTAGAGATGTGTGTAAGAGTTCCTTGAAAAAGTAATTGATTGAAAACTCTTCCTCAGATTATGAGCAATATTATTAATTTTAAATCTATTCAGTTAATTTGAAAGAAAAAAAAAATGATAGTTTTCAAGTGACAAGGGACTAATTCCTTCAGAACGAATCTTAACTCTCTCAATAATCTCTCCATCAACAGTTATACCTGTAGGATGCATACAAGCATTGTAGAATTGGTCATCATTTCATGATCGGATACATCATATAAAAATACAAACAATCAATTATCCATGATTACATATCAACGTAACTACAATTTTCATATCATTCAAATTTTGAGTGTTATAACAACTTCGTAAGTTATACCAAAATAACAAAAGAAACTCCAATTAATAATTTTAATCAAACAAATTGTTTTGTATATTTCTATAGATTGATATTCATGTATTTTCTGAGTACCGTTGAGTCATCAAGTGAGTATTAGCTAGCATCAACTGTTCGCAATATGCACTACCCCAGGTACATATTTGATCCACTACGGCAACCATTCAACGCTTCAGAGAATTCCCGTGCTTTCTAAATTTGCATTCTACTCCAGAATTTAAACCTGGAAAAATCTTTTTAAAGTTATATTTTGGATCTTGCTTTCTCAATAAGCTCTCTTCGGAGAATTTTTCCGGATGCTGTCTTAGGAACAGCATTGATAAATGTCACCCTTCGTAATCTTTTGAAAGGAGCTACCTGCAAACAGAGACACTGTGATCAATTGACCTGCTGCAGTGAAAACGGGCATACAGAACCATTGCTACATGAAGGCATTACAGGAGTCACTAATAAGCATGCAAACAATATTCGAATCCAGTATTACTATTAGGCACGGATGGGATGATTTGTTTGTATGAGATGGAAATGAACCCTTGTGTAGCCTTCAATTGACCAAAAAAATATCCTGTGCAAAAGTTCATGCTCATACAAATATCCAACATTTGTAGAGGAAAAAAGGTCAAACACAAAACTCTTCAGTGTTCGTTTAGCACACAGAATTGAACATAAAATTAAGGTTTGAAATTGGAATTGAGTCTGAGAGTTCAAATTTTGATGTTTAGAAGCCTTCTTAGAATTGGAATTACAATTTCAAGGTTTAATTCTATGGTATTGGAATATAACTATAATTAACTATTTCTAATTCTAAACTAGTCTTTCCGAATTACCAATTCCTAACATCACACTGCCTATGGTAGATGCCATCCACCGGCGTCGCCGCGGCCCCCACCACCATTCCTACTTCCACCACACCCCTAACACCACCACTGTTGCCACTGCTGCGGCCGCCACCACCGTTGCTATCATCACCATCGTCGTCTTCACCACCACCATCGTCACCACCACTGCCACCACCGTTACCACTTTCGTCGCAACCACCACCGTAGTTATAACCATCACCCTCATTTTAGCTTAGAATTGCACATTTTAATTTTATACGATCCAAACATAGAGTTAGTAATTCCAATTCCATAAGAATTGAAATTGAAATTGAAATTCCAAATACCAAACCCTTAGAGAAATGGGATTCTTTTTAAAAAAGAATGCATTTTTTAATATGTAAACTATATTTTAGAACCTCCCCCACTCATTTGCCCTGTATTTTCACAATTCAAAGATGATGTAGTTTTATGAATGCAAGTTAGAGACCAAGCTTGTTCTTTATTTTCCTCTTACCTGGCTAGCAATGAACTTTTGAACATCTTCCTCGGTTAATGAACTGTTAGGTGAACGAACAACATAGGCAACAGGAACCTCACCAGCTTCAGCATCAGGATATCTACAAATGGAAGCAACTCAACCATGAATTCCAGATACTAATAACGATGTATTTATTCAGTGCACGTAATTGAAAAAGGATCATGTATGTGAAAGTTACGGGATGACAACAGCATCAAGTATTTCAGCGTGAGAAACAAGAAGCCCTTCAAGTTCTGCTGGTGCAACCTAATTAGAACGATGAAACAAAAAACAAACAATTCAATAGGATGAGAATTTTTTACTGTAAATATTCATCACCAAGTATAATTACCAACATAAAGCAGCAAATGAGTAAACACATTATGCACGGAAGTCATTACACTTGCTAATACAAGTTGAGATTTCACATATATGTAATGCACCAAAGCACCAGATTACCTTTCTACAACTCAAATAAACAGGGAATTGGTTAAGATTTCAGATATATAACCATGAATGTATTTATATGACATTTCAGACAAATTTTACGTTTATTATTAACATGGCATTTGGATTACATACCTGAAAACCCTTATACTTGATCAGTTCTTTGAGACGGTCAACAACAAAAAGTTGCCCATCCTCATTGAAATATCCAAGATCTCCTGTGTGTACCCACCCTTTTTTATCTATAGTCAATCTTGTGGCCAGTGGATTGTTGTGATAGCCTGAAATTTTTCATAATTGTTTTTGCTTAATTGCATCATGTAGGGAAAGACCATATGCTATGGAATACAATTTAATGCAAAAGAACATATGAAGTGAAGGGGAAAAAAGCATCCAATTAACAAGTATGTCTGGTGCTGAATATAACCACACATATCAGCATATCTGTAAAATAATTTGAAGAAAATAACACGGAACCACTTCTTAAAGTTCAGCCATGTAATCACACCAGGAAAGTTAAGCAAAAAGCCAAAACACTAAGAGTAAGAATTATATTCCAATTCTCTGATGCTCAATTAACCTTTGCTAATAAAATTCTTAACATTTTCAGCGAAAGGGTAATAGTTGAATCTATCAACATTGCATGAAACAGGTCAAATTTGTATATCATCACAAAATCTGTCAATATTGGTTGAATGAATAATCTAATATGTAGCATAAAGCCTGATTGACAATCCACAATCAACTGGAAAAAAATGGATGAAACAATAAAAGCCTTCAAGTCTCATACCAGTATGTTATCCACATCAGATTAGAATGACTTACACCAATTAAAGATCAGATGAAATATGACTGGAAAATATTATATTTCATGTATGAAGCAGGAAATAGTTTTTTCGGAGAATGTGGCTCCAACTCAATTATTATCTCTAGGAGCAGTTGCTTTGTCAGAGAAGTGAGTAATATATTCCCAAGTATTGATTAGAAAGGTTTGAGGAGGACATTAGCTAATAGCCAGCGTATGATGATGCATCTTTCAGTAACTGAAAATCCCTTTCTGCTATATTTCAAGCAGCCTAACAAAACACCATAGCATAGCAAGATGGTATCAGCCGTGAATGAACAGTGAACACTATAGCATTTAACTCCGCCTTTGAAGTTAACTCCACAAAGTATCACCAAACATAAGACAAATTTGAGTATTCTAGACAAGAGAGAACAAGAGAAATGTATAATAGCATGTACAGAGACCTTTATATAACATTATAACAGCATGCACTCTTTCTTTATAACTTTCCACCATGGGAATCATATAAAAAAATGTTACATTGCAGTGCACTGTACCTTGCATCATATTGGGACCCCGTACCCATATCTCCCCCAGCTGTCCAGGAGGGAGGGGCTTCAGTGTATCCACACTAACTATTTGAGCTTCCACCCCTGCAACAAGCATTCCTGTCGAGCCAGTATTCCGAACCCCCATCCTCAAATTCTCCATAGAGACAATCCCACAAGTTTCTGTCATACCATATCCCTGAAACCACGAGAATAATAAGTACCAACATAAAATCCTGCACGATGATTATCTTAATAACCACAGGCAATACATCAAATTTTCTTAAAATTACAAAAATCAATGAATTTATCACCAAGAAGACATGGATTGACAGGATCTCTCGTTAATAGGCTCTAAGGTCATGTTGAAAGAGAATCGAGAAACATAGGATAAATTCCTGGTGATACAGTTAGCCTATTTGGACTAATTACGTAATTACATAATCAATAAATTGTTTATAATAATCCTATATTCTAAAATAGTCTAATAGTTGTAATAATCACAATCAAAGCCTCGCTAGGCAGAACCATTCATTGGGTACCTGGGAAACTACAGCATGAGGGAAACGTTTGGCACACTCCTGCATCAACTCTTTCCCAAGAGGAGCAGCGCCAGAACCAATGCGCTTTAAGGATGAAAGATCATACTTATCAACCAACCCATGCTTAGCCAAAGCAAGTATAATTGGAGGCACAACCCACAAATGCGTCACCCTATACTTCTCAACGGTCTTCAACACCACCTCGAACTCGAACTTCCTCAGCGACACCACCGCGCTCCCCCTCACAAGCTGCGCGTACGAAATCACCACCAAACCAAACACGTGAAACATCGGCAAAACGCAGAGGTAGACGCTGTGCATCTCCCCGGCCAATGCATCGTCCATCCCAATCATCACCGACGCCGCCACGAAGTTCCCGTGCGTGAGCACCACGCCCTTGCTCACGCCCGTCGTCCCCGACGAGTACAACAGCGCTGCCGTGTCGCTCCGCTTAACGTCAACCGCCGGAAACTCGGTCACCGAGCCGGCGAGTTCAACGAGCGCGTCGAAAGTCGTGGCGTGTTTGACCGGCGCGTGAGAACGGAGAAAAACGGCGGGGAGGTTGAGGTGTTTTAATTTGTCCCAGAGTTCCGTTACGGTGACGACGAGTTTGGGGTTGCAGTCTTGGACTTGTTTGGAGACCTCGGTGACGGTGTAAGCGGGGTTAACGGTGGAGATAACGGCGCCGAGTGAAACGACGGCGAGGATGGAAACGAGGTAACGGATGTCGTTAGGGGCGAGGAAGAGAACGACATCGTTTTTGGAAATGCCGATGCGTTTAAGAGCGTGAGCGAGTTTAACGGTTAGTGACCTTAAGTGAGCGAAAGAGAGCGTTTGTGACGAGTTTGCATCGATGAGAGCGGGTTTAGTGGGAAATGAAGAGACAGTGTTGAAAAGGTGAGTAACGAGGGAAAGGTTTGGGTCTTTTGGTAAAACAAGGGAAGGCCTAAGAGATCTGTATATTCCATCACAACCATACCCAGATTTCTGCATTGGAATTCAAATCTCAACCAAACCTACAATGTTACTGCTGTGTTGGGATTATTATTGAAACGAAACAATGATGATAAAATAATGTGAGTGACGAATGGATGCAGAAAAAAACAGGAAATCTTTTTCTGTCGATTTCAGAGGAGGTATCTGCCTTATTTTTTGTATTCATATTTATGAGTCCTGGATTATCAATCGTGTTCAGATGGATAACAACAAAATAACATTGACTAAGCTGATTTAATTTATGGCTTTCCAATTAATTTTGCTTTGTTTTATGACTGAATTTGTAAGCGAACTCAACGTTCCGATTAAATTTTTTAAACAAAGAGAACATATTTTAGTAAATGATTATAAAAAATTCAAATATTTCTTTCTCCGGTAAACAACTAAAGAAGGTCAGCGGGTGCAATTCATCTGCGGTAGAAGTAACTATTGACAATTTACCAATAAATATAAGACGGATAATTAAAAAATAGGTATTTATGAGTATTTATTAATAGTTACAATTTTTAAATTAATAATAATATAATACTTTTTTAATATTATGTAACATAAATTGATATTGTATAATTATTATAAATTCATAAGTTATTGGTGGAATTACTCATACCGCGCCGGCCAGCACAATTGCATTTGTAAGCTGTTTATTTTATTTTTAAAAAAATGTCATTGTTGTTATCATATTAGTGCATGTTTTGAGACTAGACTTGGAAAACCTAACAATTTTCTCCAACAAAATATTTTTAAGATTGATTGCTTTTAAAATAAACTAAACTAGCCGCGCACTTACAACTCTCCTCCGTAAAGGAATTTTTGGATTGTTTGACAACAAAATTTGGGGGAAAAAATATTACAATCTATTTATTTGATAAGCCAATTGTGTAAATAGAATTTTTTGTAATGATTAGTGTTATCTTACACATTGTTTGAAATAGTGTTAATTGAGTGCCAGGTAAAAAATCTGGTTTGAACCAATTAAATTAAATTTTGGTTAGAAGAAGCGTTTCCATTTGACTTTGGGATTCCTGATGGCATACCTTGTCTGTTTGTTTTTGAACAATCAACGTTACAGTGACATATTTGATGTGCATAGTATTTATATTCGTATTCTCTCATGTTGTTACATAATCATATTACAGAATAACATATATAAAAAAGTTATAGTCAAATTTATCATCATTTGTATAAAATCTAGTAATTCTTTTTTCTATATTTCTCATTCTTTTTCCGTGACAATATCATGTTAGTTTTAATCCTTAAACTATTAATATATTATTATATTAATATATTTTGTGGATTAACATTATTAAATTATTATTTCTATATTATTAATTAAATATATTTTATTATTGGGCTTTCTAATTGAATGGACCGTGATGAGTTGGCCTATTCTATGTGCCCAGTGAGAAGTTCCTGCTCTCATCTGTTTTGTGCCTATATAATCACTATCCCATTAGGTGATTATTACATAGAATCAGAAAACACTAAACATAAGACACTCAGGTTGAGAGTATTACGTGCTCACTTTTGGGGAATTCATGGATCGCTTGTCTTCAGGTACGCTTTCAGTCAAATCAATAGTCATATATATTTATATGATTATAAACTGAGTTATTATTATGTGTTAATATATATATATATATATATATATATATATATATATATATTGTATGTTAAAATTATAATGATTTACATACTTGATTTTCTGTAAATGGTATTAAAGCTTGTTAACACGTATCATGAATGCTACATATATATTATCTGTTACCTGCAAAGCAAATACCCCTATTTCGTTTGCTTCCTTATTCGTTAAAAGAAATGTATATCTTCATTATGGGTTATTGCTTCCATTTTATGGAACTATCTGTGTGGGTCTTTTTTTTTTCTTCTATTTAAATGTTGAGAAATTTGGGATAGGTATTTATCGAGTGTTTTGTGTATCTGATTTTTTTCCCTTGCAAAAAATTATTTTCATATTGATATTGAACGTGATATATGTTATTAAACTTGCGAATTTTATCTTAAGTTTTTCGGTAGTGGAATATGTTGTACCGTTTATAATTGTGATTATTGTTATGCAATTTTATTGCCATTAAATGTGTCATTATTTGTCATTAATATATATATATATATATATATATTGCATCTGTTACAGATATAGTTTTGAATTGACACAATTAATATTATATATATATCATGATTACATTCCTTTTGTGGTTTATGGCGTTGTCGGTCAGCTTTAGTTTTTTTTTGTTTTAATTGTTAACACGGTTTGGATAAATTCAGTGCTAGTGATCATGAATTAAAGGCTTCAACATTTAAATGTTGATTTGAATTTTTTTATCATATTTAAATTTGAAATACTATGATAAAATAATA
Source organism: Clitoria ternatea (assembly GCA_037962975.1). NCBI lineage: Eukaryota > Viridiplantae > Streptophyta > Magnoliopsida > Fabales > Fabaceae > Clitoria > Clitoria ternatea. Next base: position 89,993,402 of record CM075675.1, read on the forward strand.
ATAAAGACAAATCACGTGAGTTTTTTTTTTGAAAGTTAATATATATATATATATATATATATATATATATATATAACTTTGTTCTAATGATTGACATTAATATTTTTTTCTCATAACAATAAATTTTTTTATTTTTATTGTGTAGTCGCTCCCTTTCTCTCACTCGCTGTATACATAATTAAAAAAAGGGGGGACCTGTATGCAACTCTTGTGTATAAACATGTATGATAATTTTCAAGTTTTAATTGTTTCTTTAATTTTATTTTTTTATGTTCAGTACTATTGCATGCTACTTGTGTGCCATTATATATTGGTAGTATATTAATTCTACGTGGCAGTACATATTTTTAAATGGTATGATATTAATTTTTATGTGACAGAATATTACATATATTAAATATATTTATAATTAATATATACTTATTATGTATACAATAATTATAAAATATAAAATTAGTAATAGTAATATTGTATACAAAATTTTTGAATCATTCTGTACAAATGTCATCCCACCTATCGTGAGACCATTTATACAGGACTTGTGAAAATAAAATAAAATAAATATCTATATATAATATTACTAATAATAATTATATCCTATCGATGTGTTGTTGTTAATGTGATTTGTTTAATACTATGCATCTGTGTTTTTTATTTATGTCAATTTTGTACTGATGCCCTATCGATGTTAGAATTTGGTGACATAAATTTTTATGCATTGTATTCTTTTACGAATATTTCTTGTTTATTATAATCTAGGACCCTTAGGCGAAATTATAATTAATAAGAGATTTTGTGATGGGCACACTATTTTGCATGATCTAATTATGCATGTGGCTTATTTTCATATATCAGTATCGATGCCCATTTCGGTAAAAACGTTAAACGGGACTAATTATGAGGACGGGACTAATTATGAGGACTGAAAGGAGTCTCTGGATTTGTATTTGGCTATGGCCAACATTGACTTAGCTTTGAGGGAAAACAAGCCACCCACCCTCACTGGTGAGTCAACTGCTGATCAAAGGGCCTATCGTGCAAAATGGGATTGTAACATCCTAAAAATATGATTTATTATTAAAATGAGATTTAAAGAGGGATTCAAAGGCAAATGGGAAATTAATTTGAATAATTGTCAAAATGATGGATACGTCCCTAACATTTACCGTAATGATGGACGCGTCCCTAAATGTTTTAAAAGCTGAATTTCTCTTCTTTTCTTCATAAACTTTCGAGAGATAGAGAGAAAGACATCTCTTCTTCATCTTTTTCCTCTTCTTATCCAAAATCATCATCTCTAACCCCTTTTCTTTCAAATTTTAGTGAAAAACCTCAAATTGAAGTGGAAATCCATCATCTTCTCCATTCTTCTCTTCAAGTTGTGGTTGGATCAAAGTGAGAGCTTGAACACTTCAATTCAAGGTAAGATGATGAATTTCTATGTAGGAACATGATGGGATTCATAAACCTTTCAATTTCTTAAGCTTTCTGGAGATTGGAAGCCATTGATAGAGATGGAAAGCTTAGGTTTCTAGAGATATGAGCTTTCTATGAGAAAAGAGAGTAGAGATAGTTCTTGATTATTAATCCTAGATAATTAAAGTTTAATAGTGATTGTTTCAATAAACTAGGTAGCTTCGGAAGGTTTCAGAGCTAGAAGTTCGGTTCGGAATTTACGAACGGCGAACGGACTATATTCGATAGCTCGAGGAGCTTCTGGAATTCTTTATTCCAGGTAGGGGGAGCGTTTGTAACATCCCGGATATTTTAGTAAAATTATGATTGGCGGAAAATATTAATAAATGTTTTAGAGATTTATTTGATATTTTTATGAATTATTAGGCAATTATGAATAATCAACTGTTGTGGAAATAAATAAATTTATTTGGTTGATTAATTACAAAAAGGTGAAATTAGAAGGAGGTAAAAGTTTAATTAAAACTTTCAAAGAAAATATAAAAGAAATGGGGAAGTGACCATTTTGCCCCTGAGCCTTAAATAATAAAGGTTTCCTTTCTCCTTCCTCATTATTCATGCGAGCCTACTTCTTCTTCTTCTGTTTCTTCTTCTTCTCCTCCTCCCTCGTTGTCGAGCTGCATGCTCCAAGGGAAGGCTTCTTCCGTGTAAAAACTTCGAATGAACCCCATTTCCGTGACCGTGGTTTCAAGGTGAGTCCAATGAACCGTTTAAATTGGGTTATCTCATCTCTTTCGTTTTCTCCTTTGGACCGAATGGTCATGCATGGCGGGGTAAGGTTCTGTTTTCCACTCCTCTAGTGTGTGTGAGCTCGAAAATGGTCTTTAGAGCAGAGGGTGGTATGACGTTAATGAGTTTTGCATTCCGATCCCCGTAGGTAGCAAAACGAACATCGGAGGACTGAGTGACGAAACTGTGAACCCAGCGCTTAGAGGACGTGATCTGCATCAAGAGCAGATCGTTGAAGCTTGGAATTGAGGTAAGGGGGTGTTCGGGTTGTAATTAATTAGAATAGGTGCGTATTTTGGGTTCAGGTCGCCGAACTAAGTATTAAAACGGTAAGAAAGATTGTGGATAATGATTGCATGTGTATGTATGTATGAATGTGAATTGTGTATGGTTTATGATGAGTGTGAGATTAAAGTGTTTTGCATTATGATGATTCGATGTGTAAAGTGGTGTTGTGATGACGGGCTTGACAAGTAGGTCGCCCAGTGGCAACGTGACGGCGGGCTTGACAAGTAGGTCGTCCATTTGATGAGTATGTGCTGTTGTTGATGGCCACTTGTTATATGATATGATAAATGTGAGTTATGCATGTATGATTATGTGGTGTGGGATGGCCGACGGTATGTATAGCCCCTCGTTTCTGGCTCCCGTGGTTTTTGTGCCCAATTGAGCTACCCAGTGGTCAAGTAGGACCCAGTGGTTGAGGTGGAGAGTCAAGCAGGACTCGGTGAACCAAGCAGGGTTCACAGTGTGTCAAGTAGGACCCCCAGGTGAAGGCCGATCCTTTAGTATCCGGATACTAGGCGTCGATTTTATGTGAGAGTCAGTGGTGATGATTGTGACATCCCTAGTCAATTTAATCATTTTTCGCAATAAATTTTTCACATTTAATAAAAATCCACTCGGTCTTAATATAAAATAATATTTACTTTTCTTAAATACTTTCAAAATAATAAAATCATACTTAAAATAACAATTTTCGACTAAAACCGGTCCAAAATACATCCGTTAATAAAAGTTATTTAGAAACAACGAAAGAAAGAAACAGTTAGGGTTCACTCGGAAATCATTCTCTCACTCGGTCATCTTTCACTCGGGTCAGCTTAACTTCCACTCAACAAAGGTTCCCTCGACCTGACATCACTCGGAAAACACCCGAACTTTACTTACACTCGTAAAAGGCTCGCTCGGCCAATAGTTCACTCGGGAACATCCCACCCTTCCTTCACTCGGAAGAGCTCTCAATACTTCATCACACGAAAAACATTCTAACCACTCGGGATCACTTTAACCCTCACTCGGAAACACTCTTATCTTTCGTCACTCGAAGTCTTAGCCATTGTTCACTCAGAGACACCCTAATCTTCCACTCAGAAATGGGTCTCTCGGTTATTCTTCTCTCAGAAAGAATGAAGGATACTCAAATGGGCATCAATTTAATAGGCCCTCGCTCGGATAAGAAATCCACTCGGCTAGGTTCACCAGGAGATTAACTCTGCTACAACAATACAAATTCATCCATAAAATAAACACCGATTCATAACTTCATGAGTTCATATTCAACATACAGTCAACATCATCAAACACTCGGAAAACTCAATATATATATATATATATATATATATATATATTACACAATTCATTCCGTTTCACTCGGTGCCTTGGCATCAATCCTCCGCTTGGCGCACCTCCATGACTCCGACCTCTTCCCTGTCACTGGTTACTAAAAATGTAAACCACAGCAAGGGTGAGTGTTTGGCATCATAATTAATCTAGAACGAAATTTAAATAATAAAATACGAGTATAAACTCCGTCTGATTCTTTCATCCTCAAATTGCACATTACACTCGGCATTTAACTCACATTCGACAATACACTCACACTCGGCAATCATAGCAATTAATCACTCGGCCATATAGTAATTCAAACTCGGCAATACAACAATTCTCATCCAGCAATTTTAGCAGTTCACACTCGGCAAACGTAGCCATCACACTCGGCAATTGTAACAGTTCACACTCGGCAATTGTAACAATTTACACTCGTCAAATACAATAAATTGCACTCGGCAAATATAACATCATACTCATCAATGTAGTTGTTCTCACTCGGCAAATATGACAAATCTTACTCAGTAAGTACAACAATCTCACTCGGCAAATATGACAATTCATACTCGGTAATTATCTCACTCGGCAAGTATATCAAATTATACTCAGTATCAAATTATACTCAGCAATTGTATCAAATTGCACTCAGAAAATATACACATCATACTCATCAATTATATCAAATTCTCATTCGGCAATTATAACAAATTGTATTCGGCAAAATCATCAAGTCATCAATTGTCACAACTGACTCACAAAATCGACGCCTAGTATCCGGATACTAAAGGATCGGCCTTCAGTTGGGACTCCGACTTGACATCCCGTGAACCCGACTTGGTTCACCGAGCCCGACTTGGCTCCCCCTCAACCACTGGGTCATAGACCTCTGGGTCCGACTTGACCACTGAAGCCAAAACGAGGGTAACATATACCGTCGGCCATCCCATACCACATAATCATATTTTAATCATTTCATATCATCATTAATCAACAAATACAACTACCAGAAACTGGCATGTGCTCTCATCACAGGGCGACCGACTTGTCAAGCCCATCCATCACATTATCACTCGGGCGACCTGCTTGTCAAACCCGACTCCACATTGCCACACAAAACACCAATTGTCACAGCATTAAATATTTTAATTTCAATCGGCTCAAGCCACATACGCACACGATCGGAAACCGATCGGTGTCCATATACATGCATCCATACTCATTCATATACAATTCATTCTGCATTATCTCAATTATCACAACATTAAATACTTCTCAAGTCACATACACACGATCAGAAACTGATCGGTGTTCATATACATACATGCATACTCATACATTCACAACTTTCATTCAGCAACAACATCAGATATTTCTTAAGTCACCCACACACACACACACACACGATCCTAAACCGATCGGTGTGCCCATCCATACATACATTCATACACATATTTATAATTTTCACTCAGCACCATGTCTTACCCAGTTTAGTCTTTCCAACAACTCGGACAGTGTCCAATTCTAATTAATTATAACCCGAACACCCCCCTTACCTCTGTTCCGAGCTTCAACAGTTGCTGGATGCACCGTTCCACCTCTGTCCCAGCACCAGCTTCCTTAATCGCTCCATCAGTGTTCGTTCCTCCACCTACGGGTCTGGAACGTGAAACATATTAACGTCACACCACCATCCACACGGTAAAAGGGCCATTTCCAGGCTCACGGCCAAGAGGAGTAGAGATCGGAACAGTACTCCTCCACATGGCTATTCGTCCAGAAAAGAAAGGAAGAAGGTGAGGTATCAATTTTAAACGGTTCAAAAGACTTACCTTGAAACCACTGTCACAACTATGTAATTATTTCAAGGTTTGATGCAAAAGAGACCTTCCTTCAAAGCTTACAACTCTTCGATGATGGAGGAAGGAAAGGAAGAAGAGAAACAAATGAAGAAGAAGAAGGTTCTCGTAACAATGAATGATTTAGAGAGAGAGAAACCTTTATTTAAACTCATGGCAACCGGTCACCTTCCCAACCGGTCACCTCCAACCGGTTACCTCTTCAACCGGTCATTTCTCTATTTCCTTTTCAATTTCTTTAAAGATTTAAATTAAACCTCTCTTCTTCTAATCACACCTCTTATAATTAACCCATAATTCATAAAAAATACCAATTAAATCCTAAAAACAATTTTTAATATTTTCCATTTCTCAAAATTTTTCTATAAATATCCGGGATGTTACAATGATTGATGAAACTATTAGCATTGTATGATGATGTGTATGTACTTGATTATATTCGTCGAGTTTGATTTTCTATATTTGCCGAGTGTGATTGACTATATTTGCCGAGTGTGATTGGCTATATTTGCCGAGTGTGATTGGCTATATTTGCCAAGTGTGATTTGCTATATTCGCCGAGTTTGATTGGCTATATTTGCCGAGTGTGATTGGCTATATTTACCGAGTGTGATTTTCTATATTCGCCGAGTTTGATTTGCTATATTTGTCGAGTGTGATTGACTATAATTGCTGAGTGTGATTGGCTATATTTGCCGAGTGTGATTTGCAAATTGAGGAATAAGCAATCGGACGGAGTTTATATACATGTAATTTGTTAATTTCCGTTCTAGATTAATTATGATGCCAAAGACTCACCCTTGCTGTGGTTTTCAATTTAGTAACCAGTGACAGGGAAGAGGTCGGAGCCCTGGAGGTGCGCCAAGCGGAGGATTGATGCCAAGGAACCGAGTGATTATGAAATGAATGATGTGTGTAATATATAATGAGTTTTCCGTATATGTGATGCTACAACATGTTGTGTGTTGAACTAAATTCGAATCGGTATGTTGATTAATGTGGATATAAATTTATGATGCTAATGTGATCGGTGTTGAATTTTTATTATGAGCATGATATGTATATATATATATTGGCACGGAGCCAATAATAGATGTATGTGATAAATTGCTATGGGCAGGTTAGTAAATAATTGTTTGTTGTAGCATAGTTGATTACCGAGCGAATCTCTCCCGAGCGGATCCAGTCTTGTCCGAGCGAGGGCCGGGGGAATTTGATCTTGTGCCTATTTCGCTCAGGCGAGTATCCCCCGCCCCCTTCCGAGTGGTTAGAATGTTTTTCGAGTGAGGAATGCCCAAGAGATCCACTTTCGAGTGAAGTAAGATTAGAATGTTTCCGAGTGAGGTATGGCCGAGAGATCCACTTTCGAGTGTAGACAGATTAGAATGTTTCCGAGTGAAATATGATCGAGAGAACCACTTCCGAGTGAAGGTTAAGATATTCCCGAGTGAGATACAACCGAGAGGACCATTTCTGAGTAAAAGACTTGTTAATTTTCCTTGTAGGTCCCGTTGTTCGCTCAGGTTTAAAGTGTAGAATTCATCCAAGCGAGTCGGAACTCGCCTAAGCGACCTTCACGACGTTCCTTTAAGCGAATCGGGGTCTCGCTCAGGCGAATGACCCCTGTCTACATTTTCTTCTTCCGCTGATTGTAATTAATTTCATTTTATTAATTAATTTATTCACTATTATCTATTATTTTGAGTATGCTTAAGAAAAATAAATATTATTTTATATTAGGACCTAATTAATTTTTATTAAACGTGAAAAATTTATGGTGAAAAATGATTAAACGGAAATAAATAAATGTAATATTGACGCGGGTCGTCACAACGTTTACATTTTAAATACATAGTTTATAAACGGATTCGGGATAGTATTGTTATATTAGAGAGAAATCCCGAATATATATAATATGTGTGACATTTGTGTGATGATGTTTTCTGTTCATAAACTATTGATATTAATATATTGAATTGGTATGGAATATGAATTGTATGTGATGTATTGAATTGGTTGTGATTCCTATCATGAGATGCAATAGGATATGTGATGATGATATGTGTATATGCATGAGATGCTATACTTATATATGAATGATATTCATGAAGTTTTCATGATATAAATGCATAAGATGCATTTGATAAAGCATGGGATGCTTATATGATTAATAAACATGAAATATAATGTGGTTTCGAGGAATTCCACAAAAAGACCTTGGGTGGGACTCAAGGCAAACCTCTTGAGTGGGGCTCAGGGTTTAGCCCGTGACACTACCGTTGTCGCTGGGAGTGATTGTGTCACGTGAGAGGGCAAACGGTTTGGTACCAGTAAAACGGCCGGATCAGCTGAGAGCTGAGTTATGGCTGAGAGCCAGTGTTGCAACACAAAACTAAAACTTAATAATGGATCCATTTGATTGAGCATGTGATTGCATTGATGCATATTGTTGTGAACAACATGATTATATAATCATTGTGAATGAATGAGATATAATGAGATTATGTGATATGATTATGATTTATATATTGTTATGAATTGGACACTGGATCCGATTCAATAACTGTCATTTAACATGTAGTATGCTCACCCCTATTTTTGGTTGTTTTTCAGTGAATATAGGACACAGTGAAGGCATATGAGAAGGCATTCGGTGGAAATTAAAGTATTATGTATATATTGATACATAATATCTTTTGATAGTATATTAAAGCCTTGGCCGACTTCTGATGAGATTTTATAATATGTATGATAATTTAAGAATTTGGAAGATGGATAGCTTCATTTAGAGGCTTGAAATCTAAATATGATTATGAATATGTATTTGATAATATGGTCATGTTATATGAGATAATATATGAGTTGATTTTATAGAATTTGAAATTAATCATATACATAAGATGCAAATGAGGAACTGGAAGGGTGAAATTGAAATTCGATGAGTTATTGAGTCATCAGAAGGGATCGATAGATTCCCTATATCAATTATGAATTGTTTATATAGGTTTTGATGTATTTGAATGCAAATTGATGGATTAGGTGCATGTAAATTGCATAATTGGACCATAATGCATTTTTGTGCACAAATTGGTCATGAGTTTAAATTTTGGTGAACGGACCTCGCCATTAGTTTCGAAATGGGGAAAATATAGAGCCCATGAAGTTTCGTAGTATTTGAACTCCGAACGGGCAAATTTCCTGGGTCGGAAGTTAGTTTAAATTATTTAAAATGCCATTTATGCAAGAAATTCAAATTTCCAGGCCTGAGTTGCATAACTCGCTCAAGCGAGCTAAGGCGGTAGGTATGTTTATCTATTTTCGCTCAAGCGAATGGAGTTCGCTCAAGCGAGAATGCCTTTTCGCTCAAGCGGGAATGGGTCTCGCTCAAGCGAAACTGGTTGGGATCAGGTAATTGGTCTCGGGTTTAATTTTGCCAAAGCGAAAGAGGTTTTCGCCTAAGCGAAAATGGTTGAGCATTAGGGGTTGTTCTCTGGAGTAATTTCGCTCAGGCAAGCTTACCTCGCCTAAGCGAAATGAAAGTAAATTTGATTCTGGAAGAATCTCGCTTAAGCGAGTATAGGCTCGCTCAAGCGAGAATGAATGGAAATGAGTGGCGAGTGGATTCACCCAGGCGAATCTCCAAGTGAAATAGTTAATCTCGCTTAAGCGAGTAAATCTCGCTCAAGCGAGTTTGAGTGTGTTAGCCTTTGAAATAGAGCGACTTGATTTCGCCCAAGCGATTTCCACCGTCTCGCTCAAGCGAGATTCGCTCAGGAAATTGAATTCGCTTTTTTTCTTCCATCTCTTTATTTTTTTATTTTAATTAATATGATTTTAATATTTTTATTATAAAATCATATTTTCTTATATTTATCAATTTAAAATACGTTTTCCGCTGATTCTTGTGATAATCTTCATTTTGATTATCCAAAATGTATTTTAATTTAATTTTTATAACTTCTCATATTGCCATATATAGGAAAGGTTTATTTAATTGGTCCAGGAGTATTGATTAAATATTTATTTCGCTTTCTTTTCTATGATTTAATTGATTTGATAAATCGTGAAAAATTTACCCTTAATTTTATTATTCTAATTAATTACATTGGAATAATTATATTAAGGGTTAGGACCATTTAGGGATCACTCGTATCGAGTGTGTTTGATGGTGATAAAATTCACCATGGAGAAGTCAATCAGACAGAGTATTGCAGAAAATGACAATGCTGCAACCTTCCTGAAATCCATTGGAGAAAAGTTTAAGACTTTTGACAAAGCTGAGAAGAGCCATTATTCCTTACTTTTTGATCGAGCTAGATATGATGGTGTTAGTGGAGTTCGTGAGCACATGCTGAAAATGGTGCATTATCGTAACAAACTGAGGGGGATGAAGCTTGAGATTGATGACAGCTATCTGATTTGGAAAATTTTAGAATCACTTCCTTCCCAGTTTGATGTTTTAAGGACTTCTTATAATACTCAAAACTATGAGTGGACTGTTGATCAGACTATTGCCATTGTCACTCAAGAGGAGGAGGCTATAAAAAAAGGAAAGCCTGGAGTTGTTCAGTTTATTGACAAACCTTACAAAAATAAGTTTGCTAATTCCTCTTCAAGGTTCAAATATGTTCATAAAAATCACAATGACAAGAAAATGAAGAAGATGGTTCCTAACCTCGGTCCAAACAAAAAAAAATTCAAAGGAGAATGTAAGTAGTGCAAGAAGTTTGGACATATGCTAAAGGATTGTTATATCCTAAAGAAGAAAAATTAGAGGGAAGGTACACCTCTTGCTCTAGCTTGTTTTGAATCTAATGTTATTGACGTTCCTCCTAATACTTGGTGGTTTGACTCGGGTGCAACAATTCATGTAGTGAATTCTTTGCAGGGGTTCACAAGCTTGAGGAAACCAAGTGATTCTGAATCAAAGATCGTAGTAGGAGATGGAGCTAGAGTCCCTGTTGAAGATATTGGGGTTGTTTCTTTGAGTTTGCCCTTTGGTCATGTTTTGCTTCTGAAAGACGCTATTTATGTCCCTTCTATTCATAGAAACCTGATCTCTGTTTCTATTTTGGATATATATGGTTATTCTTTTGTGTTTGGCAATGGAAAATTAGACATCCATTTTGAATCTTCTGTTGTTGGACATGGGATTCTTTGTGATAATCTTTATATGTTGACTCTTTCTAATATGAGCGTGAATTCTGTTGTTGGGCATAAGCGTGGCAGGGTTGATGAAAACTCTTCCATGTTATGGCATAGGCGCTTAGGGCATATTTCAAGGCCTCGTATTGAGAAACTCATTAAGCATGAGATTTTACCCGATTTGGACTTCTCTGAATTTGATGTTTGTGTGGCTTGCATTAAAGGTAAGCTTACTGCTAAACCCAAGAACAAATCTAGGAGTCGTCGTGATGCTGTGTTAGAGTTGATTCACACTGACATGTGTGGGACTATTACACCCACTGCTATAGGAGGATATAAGTATTTTATTACATTCATTGACGATTACTCTCGTTTTAGCTGGATAGATCTTCTTCAAGAGAAATCATGTTCCTTGGATGCTTTTAAATCGTTCAAGGCTGCAGCTGAATTGAAAACAGGCAAGAAGATAAAATGTGTCCGGTTTGACAAAGGAGGAGAATATTATGGCAGATATGATGAGACTAGAAGGAATCCTGGACCTTTTGCTAGATACCTCCAAGAATGTGGCATCGAAGCTCAGTACACAATGCCAGGTACACCTGAGCAAAATGGAGTAGCAGAGAGGAGAAATCGTACGCTTATGGATATGGTGAGATCTATGATGGGTCCATCTTCTTTGCCTGATTTTCTTTGGGGAGATGCCCTGAGAACCGCTGTATACGTTCTTAATCAAGTGCCTAGCAAGTCTATACCAAAAACTCCTTATGAATTGGTGACTGGAAAGAAACCAAGTTTGAAACACTTGCGTGTTTGGGGATGTAAGGCAGAAGTGAGACCCTATAACCCTACGTTGAAGAAGCTTGATCTGAAGACTGTTAGCGGCTTCTTTATTGGTTATTGTGTGGGTTCAAGAGGTAACAGATTCTATTTTCCTTCTCACTCTACACGAGTCATAGAGTCTGATCGTGCAGTATTCTTTGAGGATGATTTGGGTAGTGGGAGCATTTCCTCACGACCAATTGTCTTTGAAAAAGATAAAGTTGAAGTCCCTACACCACAATTCTCTGTTCTGGTAATCGATACAACTCATTTCGTACCCAATAATGAACATGTTCCTATTGATGATGAGATTGTGATAGCACCTACGACAAGTTATCAAGATCTTAACGTTGCGATTGACCAAGCCCCTTTAAATGATGAAATTGCACCTGCACCTGTTATTGTTGAGGCTGTAGTGAGAAGATCTCAAAGAACACGTAAGTCGTCCATACTGGATGATTATATTGTGTATCTTCAGGAACATGAGTTTGACGTCTGTGGTGATGATGACCCTATTAGTTTTGAACAAGCTATCTCTAGCTCTCATGCTTCTGAATGGGTGAATGCCATGCATGACGAGTTAGCTTCTATGTCTCACAATAATGTTTGGGAGCTTATTTCTTTGCCTCCTGGTTGCAAACCAGTTGGCTGCAAATGGGTTTTCAAAACCAAGCGTAAACCATCTGGCGAAGTTGAAAGATACAAAGCTAGATTGGTGGCGAAAGGGTACAGTCAGAGAGAAGGCATTGATTTTAAAGAAACTTTCTCACCGGTCTTTATAAAGGATTCATTTCGAGTTGTTATGGCTATGGTAGCTCATTTTAATCTAGAATTGTACTAGATGGATGTCAAAATAGCTTTTTTGAATGGAGATCTTGCTGAAGATGTCTATATGGTTTAACCTGATGGTTTTGTTGAAAGTGGCAAAGAACACTTAGTTTGCAGGTTGAAGAAATCCATTTATGGTTTGAAACAGGCTTCTAGACAATGGTACTTGAAGTTTGACCAAGTGGTCACTTCCTTTGGCTTCAAGGAAAATGCCTCAGATCAGTGCATTTACCTGAAGATGAGTAGGAGCAACTTTATCATCCTTGTCTTATATGTTGATGATATTCTTCTTACTAGCAGTTGTATTGATGTTTTGAATGAGACAAAGAAAATGTTGAGTAGCCATTTTGATATGAAAGACCTTGGTGATGCTTCTGTTGTTTTAGGCATCCAGATATGTCGTGATAGGTCTTGTGGTACTCTAGGATTGTCTCAGAAAGGGTACATTGATAGAATTCTCAAAAGGTTTAATATGTATTCTTGCTCCCCAAGTGCCGCGCCTGTTCAAAGGGGTGAGAAACTTTCTAATTCTCAGTGTCCTCAAAACAACAAAGAGTTGTTTGAAATGGAGAAAGTTCCATATGCTTCCGCTGTTGGGAGCTTGATGTATGCTCAAGTCTGCACTCGTCCCGATATTGCTTACGCTGTTAATTCTTTGGGCAGATACTTGAGCAACCCAGGTTTAGGTCATTGGAAAGCCGTGAAGAAGGTCTTGAGATATTTACAGGGAACCAAAGATTATATGTTGACCTATGCAAAGTCTGATCAACTTGAGGTCATAGGTTATTCGGATTCTGATTTTGGAGATTGCCCTGACGACCGTAAGTCTACTTCAGGCTTCATTTTTATGATGGCAGGAGGAGCTGTATCTTGGAAGAGTGTCAAACAGACAATCACAACTACTTCTACTATGGAGGCAGAGTATGTTGCTTGTTATGAGGCTACCCGCCAAGCTATGTGGCTAAAGAATTTGATTTCTGGCTTCCGCATTGTTGAAAGTATTTCTAGGCCACTTGTAATTTATTGCAATAATACTGCTGTTGTACTTCTCTCTCAGAATAATAAGAGTTCTACTCGTTCGAAGCACTTCGATGTGAAGTACTTATTTGTTAGAGAGAAAGTACTTGAGTATCAGACTCGAATTGAGCACATTTCTACTCAAAGCATGTTGGCAGATCCACTAACCAAAGGCTTGACTGTTGAAGCTTTTCAGAATCATGTAGCTCACATGGGTTTAGTCAGGTCTTTTGATGTTTTGGATTAGTGGGAGTTTCATTTTGTAATCTTTATTGAGACTTATTTCCTATTTTGGATATGTTTAGTTGACGTCATTTTATTGACATATCTTTTGTTACATTTTTTTTATGTTTGGAACTTTTGGAAATGAAATTCATATATAAACTATTATAGTGTATAATGTATATCCCTATCGGATATGATTATATGCTATTGTGAATTTATTACATTTCTTGGTGATATTTAATAACTTGTCATGATCATATAGATTTAGTACTTAATAATTTAATAATGTTATCCAAGTGGGAGAAATGTTAGACTTTTCTTATTAATATATTATTATATTAATATATTTTATGGATTAACATTATTAAATTATTATTTCTATATTATTAATTAAATGTATTTCATTATTGGGCTTTCTAATTGAATGGACCATGATGGGTTGGCTCATTCTATGTGCCCAGTGAGAAGTTCCTGCTCTCATCTGTTTTGTGCCTATATAATCGCTATTCCATTAGGTGATTATTACACAGAATCAGAAAACACTAAACATAAGGCACTCAGGTTGAGAGTAGTGCGTGCTCACTTTTGGGGAATTCATGGATCGCTTGTCTTCAGGTACGCTTTCAGTCAAATCAATAGTCACATATATATTTATATGATTATACACTGAGTTGTTATGATATGTGTTAATATATATATATTGTATGTTAAAATTATAATGATTTACATACTTGATTTTCTGCATAAACAACCTTCATCAGTTAAGGGTATAACTCCTTTCCCATTTCTTTGCTTTATATATATATATATATATATATATATTGTATTTTCATCTCCTTTTTCCATTTTTTCCTCTTTTCTCAATTATTATATATATATTTGTATTTTTATCTCACTTTACAAAAACTATATCTCTGTCTTCAATTTCCCTCGATAAAAAACCTATGTCCTTGTTTGGTAACGGTAGAAACTACTTTTAATTTTTTTAAAAAGGACAAAAAATTGTTTAGTAACTTGTTTTCTATCAATTGTTTAAAAAAACTAAACTAAAAAATTATTTTTAAAAACTAAAAAATAAAAACAAATTTTAAATTTTTTAATAATTATTTTTAAAATAACATATTCTCAAGAATAACTCTTAAATATTAGATAAAATTTTATTTAATATTTTAATATTTTCTTAATCACTCAATAAATTTACTTAAACCTCCTTGAATTTATACCAAAACGGTTAGCCATAGAGACTGTTTACCTATTTAGGCAGTTCATGGAAAAACACCGAAATAACTAAAGAGATTTGTAAATAATTTTTATTGACCATTAAGGATCCGTTTGATATATAATTGGAAAAACGAGGTTTAGAAAAGGGAGAAATCTAAAGGTTAATATTAATCTTTCACGTCATTCGAGACAATCAAAACTCTGTTTGACAGTAGGATATAAATTTTATCATTTGCAAACCTCCGCTTGCAATTTCAAACAGAAATACAAATAGACGCTAAAAAGTCTATAAGCAATTCTTAAGAGATGTGTTGTGGAAAGTTTTGGAAAAGAAAGGTAACTGTGTGGTGTATATCATAACTATAACTAGTGTGAGAGAGCAACAATTAGTGTGAGAAAACTTGAAGGTGAGATAATGGACTTTCCTATAAAGATTAATGTACATTGTTTGATTAGGTTTTGAACATTTTGACAAAGTCAATCCAAGATATTTCCAAATGCATGTTTTTTACGAATGCGTAGTCTTCATAAAAGTGTTAAGAAAAGAGATGAATTCCAAATTTTAGTTATAGAGACATATTTTGAAATAAAAGATTCTTGATTAAATAGAAATATAACAAAGGACATGCACTCTAAATTTAACAAGACAAGTTAATAGTGACTTGTAGGTAAAAGTTAGAGATCAAGTTATATCTCAAGTGTAAAATTTAAAGTATTTAAGGTCAATCATGATGAAATTAGTAAAGATGTATGTACAAACCAAGATTATTAAAATAAATGATTAGTCAATAGAATCCTTAAAAAGTTTATGAATGATGGGATTGGGATAAATAATATCAATCCATATGGCCGAACTCATTTAGTAGGGGTAGGTTTGATTGTTGTTTAAATATATCAAATTAATATAAAATAAATAAATCTTTATATATCAAATTAATATAAAATAAATAAATCTAAAGATGTTTTTCAAATCAATGGAAAAGCAAGATAATTTTTATTGGGATATCCAAATAGAAAAAATACTTATAGAAAAGTAATTAAATAAAAAATATTACTAATTATCTTTTTTTTGTCCAACAATAAATTAAAAATATTTATAGGTATAGCAATACCTATAATTCCGATGCCTATTTTAATTTTGATTTTCGAACGCCAGACATATATGTATTTTAAGAAATTAATAGGCTTGAACATCAAATATACAAACAAACCTTGCATATCAGATGCCATAAAAGGGGAAATCTTTGCTCCAAGCTGGATCTATATTCTCTCATCTCATGCAGCCCCTCTCTTAGTTTGGACTTGGACCATTGTAGAATTGTTCATCTTTCATAATCAGATACATCATATAAAAGTACAAACAATCAATAATTAAATTAAGATGTAACTACAATTTTCATATTATTCAAATTTTTAAAAGTTATAACAAAACTTCAAAAATTATATCAAAATAATGAAAGAAATTCAAATGATTTATTCAACAACAAACGATTGTTTGTATAGACTATACACTGATCATCATTTATGTATTTACTTCAAGTGAGCATTGGCTCACATCAAGTGTTTTCAATATGCACTAGCCCTAGATACATATTTGATCCACCAAGGCAACCATGCAAGACTTAAAAGAGAGTTCCTTTGCATCCTACCATCCGGGACTCGTTCTGAACTTGCGAATTTCAGATATTGAACCTTGAAAAATGGTTTTGAAAACTATATTTTGGACCTTACTTTCTCAATAAGCACCCTTCGGAGAATTTTTCCGGATGCTGTCTTAGGAACAGCATTGATAAATGTCACCCTTCGTAATCTTTTGAAAGGTGCTACCTGCAAACAGAGACAATATTCAAAATCCAGTATAATACTATCAGGAACGGGTGGGATGATAAGTATGAGACAGAAACAAGCCCCTACATAGCCTTCACCCTACTGAACTAATTTGTGCAAGTGTCTACAGTGTACAGATACAATACATATTTGACACAGTGATACGACTATTCTTAAAACATTTAAGATACGATACAACTGGAATACATATTAAGATATGCATACAATTTCATAGAACATGATGAATTTAAAATTGTAATCGTACGGATTCAAATTAAGAACATAACTTTTGGACATAACTAAAACAAAACCAAAGATTTAAATGATTATCTTTATAATTATCTACATAGTTCTTACAAATAGGAATAATATTAATTTAACTTGCTTCTTAAGCATGACAACAACTTCTATTTCTAGTTCATCGAGAAATAATGTTCTTATGTCTCTATCTTATGGATACATCTGTGTCTTGGTATTTATTTACATTAGAATTTTACAACCTTTTAAAGAGATTAAATACTCAATGGAGAAGTATCAATAAAGTATTCAAGAATATCATATACGACACGTATCAAAAAATATACATGCATGACGTTGATGTAAGCATCGCTATTATAGGCAAGGACTCACACACAGTATCCAACATTTGTAGAGGGAAAAAGCTCAAACATGACCAAAGAGAGAAGCAATTCTCTTTAAAAGCATGCGAACACGCACCCACATATATATTTGAACCATATTTTAGAGCCCCCTTCTAATCACTGTATTTTCACAATTCAAAGATGATGTAATTTTATGAATGTAAGTTAGAGACCAAGCTTGTTCTTTATTCTTGTCTTACCTGATTAGCAATAAACTTTTGAACATCTTCCTCAGTTAGTGAACTGTTGGGTGAACGAACAACATAGGCAACAGGAACCTCACCAGCTTCAGCATCAGGATATCTACAAAATGGAAGCAACTCAACCATGAATTCCAATTACTAATAACATAAGATGTATTTCTTCAGTAAGTGTAATTAAATAAGGAGTGTGTATGTGAAAATTACGGGATGACAACAGCATCAAGTATTTCAGGGTGAGAAACAAGAAGCCCTTCGAGTTCTGCTGGTGCAACCTAGTTAGGATGATGAGTAAAAAACAATTCAATAGGATGAGAATCCTTATTACAAATAATCATCATCAGGTATGCCCAGTAGGGTTATGAGCACAAATAATTACAACACAAAGCAGCAAATGAGCAAACATATTATGCTTTATGAACACAAATCATTACACTTGCTAATACAAGATGGGGTTTAGCATATATTTAATGCACCAAAGCACCAGATTACTTTCTCAGTTTCTACCACTCAAATAACATAGGGAGTGTGGTTAAGATTTCAGGTATATGACCATGCATGCATTGACATGACATTCCAGACAAATTTTACGTTCATTATTGACATGACATTTGGATTACATACCTGAAAACCTTTATACTTGATGAGTTCTTTGATACGGTCAACAACAAAAAGTTGCCCATCCTCATCAAAATATCCAAGATCTCCTGTGTGTACCCACCCTTTTTTATCTATGGTCAATCTTGTGACCTCTGGATTGTTGTGATAACCTGAAATTTTTATAATTGTTTTACTTAATTGTATGCAGCAAATGACGCTATGCTATGGAATGCAATTTAATGCAAAAACTGAATGAAGTAAGGGGGGGTAAGTGCATCCAATTAACGAGTATGTCTGGTGCTGAATACAATCATACATATCAGCAGATTTGTAAAATAATTTGATGAGAAGAACATGGAACCAAATCTTAAAGTTTAGCCATTTAATCACACCCTGCATCACACCATGAAAGTGAAGCAAACAGCGAAAAATCTAGGAACTACACTCTAATTCGCTGGAGCTCAGTTAACCTTGCTAATGAAACTCCTAACTTCTTCAGCCAAAGGGGAATAATTGAATCTATCAACATTGCATGAAACAGGTCGAATTTGTAATTTAACACAAACTGTCAATATTGGTTGAATGGATAATCTAATATCTAGCATAATGCCTGTTGACAATCCACAATCAACTGGAAAAACTGAATGAAACAAGAAAAGTGTGAAGTACAGTATTTAGAAAGTCAGACAAAAGATTTCAAGACTCATTCGTACCAGAATGTTATCCATCACAGTTTAGAATGACTTATACCAATTAGAAATCAGATGAAATATGACTGGAAAATATTATTTTTCATGTATGAAGCAGGAAATACTTTTTTGGAGAATGAGGCTCCAACTCAATTATTATCTCTAGGAGTAGTTGCTTTGGCAGAGATGTGAGCAATATATTGCAAAGTATTGATTAGAAAGGTTTAAGCAGAACATTAGCAAAGAGCCAGTTATAATGATGCATTTTCCAGTAACTGCAAGTCCCTTTGTGCTATATTTCAAGCAGCCTAACAAGAACACAGTAGCATAGCAAGATGGTATATGTTGGCAATCAACAGTGAACACTATAGCATTCTAAACTATGCCGCTTTTGAATTTACCTTCAGTCCACAAGCCAATAATGTCACCAAAAATAAGACAAATTTGGGTTTTCAGACGAGAGAGAACCAGGGAAATGTATAACATGTACAGACTTTTACATAAACAGCAAGCACAAATCTCCTTCTTTGTCACTTTACACCATAGGAATCATATAAACAGATGCTACATTGCAGTGCACTGTACCTTGCATCATGTTGGGACCCCGTACCCATATCTCCCCCAGCTGTCCAGGAGGGAGGGGCTTCAGTGTGTCCACACTAACAATTTGAGCTTCCACCCCCGCGACAAGCATTCCTGTCGAGCCGGTACTCCGAACCCCCATCCTCAAATTCTCCACAGAGACAATCCCACAAGTTTCTGTCATACCATATCCCTGAAAGTGAAATCACAAGAACAGTATGTACCCACAGAAAATCCTGAACGATAAATTATAATCCTATCTTACTCCATGATCAAAAACCATTAGTAATAAATTAAGTTACTAAAGAAATTAATAAAAAATATCACATTAGTGATAGAACCCTAAGACTATTAAGAGGGAAATAAATGGGAATTGTAATGGATTAATGATGGATTACAGAAGGAATACTCTAACAGAGATACCCTCTAGCCAGCCAAGAGAGCCTATGGCTCCCTCACAGAGATGTTCTATGTATTCTGTAACAAGCTGAACAGCTTTTTCAACAAACTATTACCATAACCTTCTCCCTTAATGCTAGGGGCGGAGGGTAGTGTATGAATGGGGTAGCGGTGGCTATCCCAAAATTCTTTTTCACTTTTATACTAATGTACATTCATATTAATAGCCCCTTCAATATTAAGAAAAAAAAGGTCAATATTAGTTTATTACAACCTTGTAAGTGGGAAGGAAACTAAACAAAGGGAACAGATGATTCTACAAACATATCAAAAAAGGTTTTTGAATATATTACAATCTATCTTTTTAATTATCTTTCAATATTTTTAAAAAACAAAGAGTTGCTCAAGAATAATAAGGTATTGGAAAAGTTGAAAGTAGAAAATAGGTTTAATATTATAGAACTTAGAAGATACAATCATTTTTTGTTACTTCCTACAAAGTATTTTCTATACACACAATAGAATTTAAACAACACACATTTTTAAAGAAATCAGCCATTGTGCTTGACTTTGTTGTTTATTATTAGTTAGTTTCTTTTTTCTAAGATCCCCTTATTAACTTCCACAAGAATTAAGAATTGTAATTAACTTTTTGGTTTAAGTAGGAATTGAAAATGTATCGAGGCCTCACAACAACCCACACACTCTCCGTTCAACCAACTTATAGTTTTTCCCTTGACTACTAGTTTAATGACATTAAATTTGTCCACAATTTTTGTTTTACATTTAGAATTCTCTTATTATTAATTAGAAGAGAGAACCATATTTCTTATCTTATATACTTGTATAATTTTAAAATATATATTAATTATTTTTAACTTGTATTTTCAAAACCTCAAAACAAAATAACTAGCTCTGCTCCTGCTTAACCCCTCTCTTATTTGTAGGCATCATGCCTTATTTCTTCACTATCTCCGCCCACAAACTAAGAACAATTAAGAACTAATTATATAACTAAATGACAAACCCTTTATCAAACTACTGCAGTAACCGACTATCAACTAAACTGACTACTAACAGTAGGTATCTCACAGTTAGTCTCTTCAAATTCAAAACCACAGCCAGTTTAATCCTTAAATCACATCAATAAGTACTACTCCTACAATGTTAATTTCAAATTTTCAATTCTAGGACAAAAATGACAAATTTGTAACTTGGGGACTAAATTAACTACTGTAGCATGGCCCAATTTGTTGTATTACTCCAATAATCACAATCAAAATATCTCTAAGCAGAATGATTCATTGGGTACCTGGGAAACTACAGCATGAGGGAAACGTTTGGCACACTCCTGCATCAACTCTTTCCCAAGAGGAGCAGCGCCAGAACCAATGCGCTTTAAGGATGAAAGATCATACTTATCAACCAACCCATGCTTAGCCAAAGCAAGTATAATTGGAGGCACAACCCACAAATGCGTCACCCTATACTTCTCAACGGTCTTCAACACCACCTCGAACTCGAACTTCCTCAGCGACACCACCGCGCTCCCCCTCACAAGCTGCGCGTACGAAATCACCACCAAACCAAACACGTGAAACATCGGCAAAACGCAGAGGTAGACGCTGTGCATCTCCCCGGCCAATGCATCGTCCATCCCAATCATCACCGACGCCGCCACGAAGTTCCCGTGCGTGAGCACCACGCCCTTGCTCACGCCCGTCGTCCCCGACGAGTACAACAGCGCTGCCGTGTCGCTCCGCTTAACGTCAACCGCCGGAAACTCGGTCACCGAGCCGGCGAGTTCAACGAGCGCGTCGAAAGTCGTGGCGTGTTTGACCGGCGCGTGAGAACGGAGAAAAACGGCGGGGAGGTTGAGGTGTTTTAATTTGTCCCAGAGTTCCGTTACGGTGACGACGAGTTTGGGGTTGCAGTCTTGGACTTGTTTGGAGACCTCGGTGACGGTGTAAGCGGGGTTAACGGTGGAGATAACGGCGCCGAGTGAAACGACGGCGAGGATGGAAACGAGGTAACGGATGTCGTTAGGGGCGAGGAAGAGAACGACATCGTTTTTGGAAATGCCGATGCGTTTAAGAGCGTGAGCGAGTTTAACGGTTAGTGACCTTAAGTGAGCGAAAGAGAGCGTTTGTGACGAGTTTGCATCGATGAGAGCGGGTTTAGTGGGAAATGAAGAGACAGTGTTGAAAAGGTGAGTAACGAGGGAAAGGTTTGGGTCTTTTGGTAAAACAAGGGAAGGCCTAAGAGATCTGTATATTCCATCACAACCATACCCAGATTTCTGCATTGGAATTCAAATCTCAACCAAACCTACAATGCTCCCACGAAAATGTTGCTGCTGTTGTCGAGTTTTTCGTGTTAGATTATTATTTTATAATGAAAATGATTAAATAATGAGACATATGGTTGCAGGAAGTAAACAACATTTATTTATTTATCTGTCGATTTTAGAGGATATGCCTTATTTTTTGTATTTACATTAGTCCTTACTCATGAGATTATCAATCCTATTCAGATGGATAAGAACAAAAGAAAAGCATTCACAAAACTATATTTAATTAATGATCCGGTTATCCGTCCTTGGACTTAAAAGTGATTTAATCAAAATCCATTATCTGGAACCGGTATAATATGACGAGTAATGTGAGTTATTTTCTTAATGTCAGTATCTCATGTAATGACATGACTTAACGTCGGAATCTGTTGTCACGCGAAAAGTCCCTGGACTATTATGAGTTGTTTACTGAACACCGGGGGGTCAGAGTTGACCTATGTCCAAACCTAAGCATGTTGAACAAGTAACCTGCAAAGTGATTGATGGTTAGGTAGAGCCACTGTGAAACGTCTCCATCACCAGTTAGTTTTACCGCAGAAGAGCAGAGCAAGTAATGACACCATGAACAAAAAGCTTGGTGACAAAGACGTTTCCACTACTTCCAGGTGTAAATACTCATGCATCAGCGTAACATGTAAGAACATTCTCTTTACACTTGAGCTTTGAAATTCTTTAGAATTTTCCTTGACTTGAGCGTCAGAGTGACACCCTCTTTCGCCCCACGTAAGGCTGGTGATTTGGTACGAGAAATCACGCCAAGACTTTTATTCCCCACTAAAATCAAGGATATAATATCGGATCCCCAATGGAAATTAGTTTTACACCGAAACAAAGATAAATATTTAGGAGAACAATACTCATGATCTTTTACCTCTCATTTTAAGTTCAAGTCATGTAATTTCGGTTCAATTGAGTTTAGTTCAGTTTTTAGAGATAGATCCGAATTTTGATCTAAACCACACACATAATGTGGATTTCTTGCGGTTTCGGTTTAATCAGTTTTTGACTATATTGGATTAGTTGAGCGATTTTATTTGGTTTGAATCGAATGATAAAACTCTTAAAACCAATGATTGTATATTGTAATTTCTTATTCTATTTTTTGGGTACAAATTTCTTTAAGTCTTTACATGTGTAAAATTATTTTTTTGGAATAATAAAAACATCCTATTGAGTTACCATATGGGGTTAAGTTCATTTACGTTTGAGTTTCGTCATGATGATCATCATGGTATTAGCACCTTTTTTTATTAACAAAAAGCTACAATTAAAACATGGGTACGAGTACCACAACCCATGTACATCAAACAGGAGTGTTGTACTGCTTATAGGGATTGCATACATATCCTAAGCTCTATTTCCAATTCTACGAAAAAGAAACAAAAACCTTTTAGATTTGTTCTAAGCTAACTCCAAGCTCTAACTTTTACCAAATCAAATATTGAGGCATGTTTAGGCTTGTTCTTCACTCGAAGGTTGTTGTGAGATAACCTTCAAACATAACAAGACACTTTGGGGGATAATCTTGGATCACATTCTGTTGTACAAGTTTGCATTCTGAATTGTGGCATCTTAAGGGAGGAGTCCATACATAGATTTCATAGAAAAGCCATCATCTAAAGCCCAAATTCAAGTAGTCCTTGGTTAATTGTTTTGATTCAATTTCCTACGTAAAAATAGAACACAAATTTTGTTCCCATTTGAAAAAGTCCCTCATTCATTAAAGAGACCAATGCCATTGACCACACTCACTTATACATTTGTTTTGACAACAAGACATGTTATACAGTATCTGACACAGTTTTCCTTTGCTCACCCAATTGTCTTCCCACATTCTAACAACTTCCCTAGATGATATTAGCTCCTTGATATCCTCTATATACTTCAAAAATTAAAACAATGATTTTTCCTAGTGATAGCACATTTTAAATGTTCTCAACTAAGTTTAATGTAGTTTAAGCTTCTAATAAAAGATATCTATTGATATTGTTTAAATACACATCGAAACACACATTAAAAAACCCAATAAAACAATGCTATACATTTTTGTCGTTTGCATCATAGTATAGGATATTACTTATCACAATATTATTAAGTTGGAAACTTTTGGTTATACTGTATAATAATTTTGTTGCCAACTGGTCCAATTGATTAAAAATTAAATTTATTATAATAAAGTTACAAATTAACGTTTCCCCCATACTATAACCTTTGTTAACCTTAAACCCTGAGGTATGTTTTAGATTAGGAAGAAATTTAGAAGGAGAAAAAAATAATGATGAAGAAATTAAATAGAATTTAAATGGAAATTATGTGTTTGGATAGATTGAAATAGAAGAGAAAAGAAAGAAAGTAATTTATTATCATTTGTTTGGATGAGTGAATAAATTTTCAGAGAAAATTTACAATAAACTAAGTGGACAAAATTGCCCCCTTAAAGTTTATTAGTATTATGTTAACCATTTTTTTATTTAGCTATGAATATTTTTGATAGGTATTTTTTTTTATTTGTAAGATTCATACCTGAGATTTTACTTAAGAAAATTAAACATATATTACATATTGGTATATTATGTTAATAATTTGATCTTTTAATAATAATAATAATAATAATAATAATAATAATAATAATAATAATAATAAATGTTTTTTATAAGATAAGAAAAATGAAATCTTTTTAAAAATATTATTAATGTCAACTGATCATAATTTTTAAACAATTCCTTATTAATTTCTAATAAAAAATTTTACTTTTAAATTTTTACATTTTTCAATGTTATACAAATTAAATAAACTCTACTTAATAAGAATTGATTAGTGTAAAAAAGGCATACTAAAATGAGTTGATAACATTAAAAAAAAGGACAGATGATTAAAGGTTTAAATGGAAAAGTTAGTAAACTTATATCATTTTCAGGGTAGAAAAAAAAAATCAGTGGGACCCGCGAGTTAAATTTTCATTTTTTGTTATTTTTATCCAAACCCAAACCACCGGAAATCACGTTTTTGTGGCATTTTCCTATCTGAATTTGTATGCATTGTAATAGAGTTTGAGAGATGTATGATAAATCCTTGAAATCTAAGCATGAAAAAAGAAAAGGGAATAACTTTGTCTAAAGTGTGCAATCTCAGATTCTCAGTGCAGATCGTATTGTTTGTCTTCTCCAGAAGAGAAGAGACTAGGTTTTGAGTGGCGCAACCAGTCCCGAGATAGAAAATATATATCATATGATTATGACAACTTGAAAATTGTTCAGAATCATCACAAGTCAATGTAACTGCACCTTGACTTCTTATAATCAAAATACTAATATCCTTTATGAAATCAGAGGTGAAACATTTATATTAAAATTATCATTAGTATTGACTCGTCTGATTTTAGGGTATTAATTTAGCATAATTTAAAAAAAAACATAATTTCTTTAAAAAATATGTTAAGACTGAGGCGTGTGAGAAGCACACTGGGCTTAAGGGTTTGTTCGCGTAGTGCGTGACCCCCCAGGATACAACAGTCCGTCTGTATAGAACAGGAGAAGAACTAGCAAAGGTTAAGCGTAATTGTGTGTAAACCGGAAAGAAATATATTATAAACATAACGTGTACGATTTGGTTTTAATATCATAAACATAACCGATTAATTCCGTGTTAATGAGATGTTACAAAATTCAAATATTAATCATACTCATTAACCGGAAATCAATCAGATAACCTAGTAAGATATTCCCTTTAAAAACAAATCGTAACGTTCTTAAAATTAAACGCCCCAATAAATGGCTTTCTCAGATAGGCTTTTCAAATTTAAAATTCAAATTTAAAGAAAAAGAATTTAAAAATAAAAAGGAACGGCGTATATCATCGTGCGCGCAGGGGGGGCAAATCATCAGATTTGCACACGAAACAGATATTTCGGCCCAAACTCACTTGCGCGCGAGCCCACTTCCTTTCTATCTTGTTTACCACCATAAGTTCTCTTTCTATATATAAAGCCTTAAGAGAAATGTTGTCCAAGCAAAAATTTCCAACAAAAATAATGTATGATTTCTTAAATAGCATCTGTAAATCCACCAAAAAGTTGAACAACATACGATGAATGATTGAGATTAAAAGTTTTTTAAAGTCACATTGAGATTAAAGGTTACATAACTTTTTAAAAACTCACATCTCAATCATCCATTGTATAATTGTACAACCTAGATTCATTTTTTTCATTCTTACATAAGACAATCTTTCTCATATGATACTTCATACATATATATATATATATATATCCTTAAATATATATATACATGATCAGTTATATAATTAATAAAAAAATTTGACATGCAGTACGTAGTAGTATTAGTTCATGACTCAATAAAAAGAACTGCAACACATTAGTTAGGAGAACAAAATTTAGTTTCACTTCAACTTGAATAAAATATGTAAAACAAAAATAATAAGGTATATTAAAACACAAGACATGGAAATGCAACTTTTGTGTGTTATGTCATGAAAGCCTTTTGAAGAGGCTACGTTTATTAGCTAATATATGATGGAAGCCTGTTTTTAAACAATATTTTAAATGAGAAATTTATTATTTAAAAATTTAATTAACAAAAGAATCTTTAATTTTATTTTAAAATAAATTAATAAAACAATTGTTTACTATCATGAGTCTCTATGTTCAATTTCCAATTATTACACCAATTTGACACGTTGAGAGACGAAATAGAATGTCACCTATAAGGATACTTTGACTCTCAAGTCAGTTTGGATGCATAATATCGGAGCTCAAGCATAAGTTAGTGAATGTAACGTACCTAAATGGGTTATAAACGAGAAGTATTTATAGATGTGAGTGACAGTTGAGTCATACATGTTATATTGTGTAAATACAACTTTAGGAACCACAAGAAAAACTAAACTGACATTTGCATAAATATTTCTAACGCCTTTTGCAAAGTTGTTAATGTACCTCCAAGCTAGACCAAGACACTGGTCTACAAGGACTCCGATCATGGGATAAGTTCCTGTTTGTCGATGTCCTTGGTATCATTATGTGTTTCACACAAACGTATTTCCATGATTTTAAACATGATCCGGTGTTAAGTCTTTGAGCCTGTAAGTAGATCAAATCAATATTTATAAGCAATAGCATTAATATGTTACACATAGTTGTACCGATTGAAGTTTCATGACTTTTGTCTTCTTTAAACAATTTAAAAAGCTTGTAGAGATTAAAATGACTAAGATTATATTTAATAATATTTTTTAACCATAATTATCCTTTTTTAAAAGGCAATTATGTTTTTTAAAAAGAAATTATGTTTGAGTTATTAA
Source organism: Clitoria ternatea (assembly GCA_037962975.1). Classification (NCBI taxonomy): domain Eukaryota; kingdom Viridiplantae; phylum Streptophyta; class Magnoliopsida; order Fabales; family Fabaceae; genus Clitoria; species Clitoria ternatea. The sequence goes on from CM075675.1 coordinate 90,020,939, forward strand.
TATAAGGCTCAAAGTCAAAATACTTATTTTTAAAAAAATCAAACTTATAACATTTAAATCAAACAATCACCGGTGTATAATAATTTATTTATATACAAGCCTGGATTCTCGTACTTTCAAACAAGACAACAAAATGGCGCCACCAACATACTCTTTTTGTCAATCATTTTGTTTTGTTTATAAATTTAAGAAAATCGAGGCTCATGGTCATGGTGGGCAGGCTTCCATCTTGACCTAATATGAAATTATTCTTCACCTGTGCTTAACTAAATATTGCTATTTTTGACAAACACACAAGCATCAAAATCAAGAAGTTTTAGATTTTAAACTCAAAATTAAAGATTTAAGAATGAGTATGTAAAAAAATATAAAAATAACTTACGAGATTCTTTATTTTTAACTTATTTTATTACAAGTTATTTGATGTAAATTTATTAAAATAACTTATTTTTAATTTATTTTAATAAAATTTATGATTAAATTTATAATATAAACTGTCATTTAAAATAATATATTATAAAATTTTTAATTAAGATATGTTTTCATTACACGACGAATATTGATTTTCGCACTCAAATGTATTCTTTTTAAAGCACACATAATATCCAGATAACGGTTAAATTAATTAAGTACAAAATGCGTATATAATCAAAATAATTCATTAATATTGCCCTGGCCCGCGAGTTCTTTATTTTCTTATCCGAATTTAATGCTACTACGTTACTCAACATTTATCCAATAAAAAAAATTCTTTATAAATACTAAAAAATAATATTTTCAGCAACATTTTTTTAAAACTAAACGTGATTTTTTTTTCACACTCCAGCTTTTGTATTTCTATATCTTTTCTTATTACATCCTATATATGTCACATTAAACTACTATTTTTTTATTAAAAAACTTTCCATCTGTTTATTCTTTCCAATTTCCTTATCACGTTACTTGCTAGCTTAAATCCCTTCTTGTTTTTTATTCTTTCTACTCCCTTTCTCATGTTAAACGTGATTTTGATATCTTAATCATGTTTGAATTGAAAGATCCACACCATCGTAATAGAAGATGATGTTGTTTTTGAAATATAAATAAAAGGGGTTTTGTTTTCTGGAATTGATAACGTTGATGTGTGATTGGGGGATTGCACATGCACCGAGAGAATACTTACAAAAACCTAACACAATCGTCATCAAATCATCATCACTTCGAAGAACTCACACACACACTCGCAACATAATATAAAGAAGCTTTTACCATGTACTGTCAAACTAAGAATTATCTCATTTCATTAAAAGAACACAGAACTCCACATTCCACGACCCTCAAAGTCTTTTCTGCCATGCCTCTCACTCATCAATCATATCTCTCTGATTTTACTCCCACATCAGTAGTAGTTGTTGTAGTACACACCCTTCTCAACCTTCTTGTTTTCATCAACAACATTCAAGTACCCATCATTACTATTACTAATTCTATTACTACAAATCATTTGCTTAATAACCTCAAGTTCATAATCCAAATCTGTTGAAAACCACCCGTTTGGCTTCTCTGTCCATTGCTGCTGCATGCACAATTCTTCTTCACTTCCACCATTGTTCATTGTGTGCTGATCATGTCCAAACATGAAACTCTGAAACCCCATTTCCTCTTGTTTTATCTCTTTGCCACAGCTAGCATCAGAGGAACTGCAACTTCCTTCACTTCCGAACACAACCATTGGAGTAGTACTGTCTGTGACCGCAGGGTGGCACTGCATGGGACTAACACTAGCCAGGGAGTGATCTTGGTAAAGAGGGAAAGAGGTGGAGGATGTTGTGGCTCCTGTATAGTAGTTACTTGGAGGAAGTGAAATTGGTTCAAGGCAAGTGAAAGACACTGTTGATGATGCTGGGCTGTAATAATGAGGGTTGTTGTTGTAATAGTCTCGGTAGATATTGGATGAAGATAGTGAGTGATGAGAAGGAAATGATACTGGAGGGTTTTGATTTTGAGGATATGATGATGAAGGTTGATTATAAAGTGGTGTTTTTTGATGAGACGAAGGAAGCAATCCCATGAGTTTCCTCTTTAGTTTTGTGTTCCAGTAGTTCTTGATATCATTGTCAGTCCTCCCTGGCAACTGAGCTGCTATAATTGACCATCTGCAATAATATCAAAAATAAAATAAGAAGACCAAAACTGAATGAATAAATAAATAAATAAATCACTGTCTTGCATTAACCAAACATCTGTGAATGCATGTTATTGCTAGATCTAAACTCGGCAATTGGCATCCATGTTGAAGACCAGTTTCCCAAATATGGGCAGATTCTAGCTAATAACTAGCCCACTACAGTGTTTTCTCAAATGGTCAAATCTCTAGTTTTCTCTCCTTTTATTTTTACCCTTTTTAGATAAATGGCTTCATCAACATTTTACCAGAGCATGTATTGAAGAGGAAAAACGGAAAAACAAAGAATGTCCATCTCAGTATTCTGGATCTGGAGAATAATTAATTTTGGAAATTTGCTTAGTACAGTAAGAGGGGTCTAGCTATATATACCTCTATAGAGCATAAAACTTAGTATAAATACCTGCTTCCAATGTTAGCATAAAGGCTGCAAATGATTCTGTCTTCCTCTTCGGAGAATTCTCCATGCTTAATGTTTGGCCTCAGATAGTTAAGCCATCTCAATCTGCAACTCTTTCCACATCTCTTTAGACCTAATCATGTACATCATACACAGAGCCTAGCTCAGATGCAGGGAAATACATAGATGATCATAGATTTATGGTCTATAAATTCGAGCATTTTCCATAAGATTTAGCGAAAGAGGTTATATTAATATGTTAATAATGTTATGCATGTAATTTTTTTTTCTTACCAGCTTTCTGAGGAAGAGCAATCCAGTTGCCTCCAGTTCCATGCTTCTCAATGTAATCTTTAAGCTTTGAGTCTTCTTCTTGTGACCATGGTCCTCTCTTCACATTAGCCTTGTCACAGCAAGGAGCTCTTCCCATTCTGCAGAAACCTCTCTAATGATCCAAATTCCAAACCCTTACTTTCTTATTATGAAACTTTGGTGGGGACTGCTTGTGCCCTTATAATAAGAGTAAGAGACCTAGCTTTTCAACTGTTCAAATATTGTTATTTTATTATTTCACACACAGAGAAGGGAGAGATATATATGCAGCACTGAAATGAAAAGCATTGACAGGACGTTTTCGTACGAATTAATTAATTTTTAATTTGTTTAATTACTTGTTAATTAATTCAATTTTCTATCTTCTAAGGTGGACTTATTCTCAGGGAAAACTTTCTAAATTCTAATCTTCAACCTTGGCCCCCGGGTGATTTCTTCTCTGTTTTTTGGTGTTATATACTTAAATCACACAACAGAAGTATCCAAAGTTTGCTATACAGAAAGAAACATAACCCAACAAGGGCTTTTGTATTGTGATGGTTACAGCTACCAGATCTGTGACTCTATCCAAACACAACAACCATAATGAGGGATATAATTGGCCTGGTTTAATATTTCTTTGGCATAATGTGGTGGCTTAATATTTAATTATTATTGTTAATTAATAATGCATTGACACTCTGCTAAAAGTAAAACATTACCATATAAAAGACACGTAGAAAAAATTAAAAAGGTCTCGATATAATGTAATATAATTAAATCTTATCTAAATGGTGGACATGTGTGATTAGCTACGGTGCACCTGAATATTAAAGAAAGTAAATATTAAATAATGAAGTTAATTATGTACTACTATATTATTTAAGTTGTCAGAAAATCATTGTGTAGTGCAGTAGGTGTATCTTTTGGAACTGCACACGACCACGTCTGAACTTCATAACAGATAGAGGACCAAAAATATATGAAATTAATAATTAACTTTAGTTTATTTAAATAAAAAAAAAATTGTAGATACTAAATTGTGTACATAACTTCGTGAACCATTAATAGTTGTCTCTGCAATTACACTTTACTCTTTTCCTAGGTAAATAAGATTTGTGTTCAAGAGCAATTGCATGCACGTTATATTGAAGAACTAGCAAGTATGCATGATTTTATCTGTAATAGTAAGCGATGAGAATGATGATTATGTTTTTCATATTTGATATTTGATAGATAGGGTCCTACGAATCAGATTCTTAATTTGTCCATTTGAAGAATGGGCAAAAACAATTTCTCGCTGTAACATTCCTATTATAAGAATAGTGAAACAACCTATGGTCTCTCTAGAAAACCCTATTCATTTTTACAGAACATGCATGATAACATGTATACCTATAAAGTGTGTAGTGCTCATCCACTTCATCATTTTTTGTCTTTCAAGATGTCTTATTCATGAATGAATACCCTTACATTTAGATCGGATGAATACCAATCTATAATAATAAAATCATAATCATATCATTGGGAGATTAAAACATGAAGCCTCAATAATACGTATTCTATCATACAATTTTATCGTATTTGTGTTTTTCATTTGCTCAAAAGATCAATTTTATGTAAGTGTCTGAAAAGGAATAAGCTATTTCATGACCTTATAGAACTCTCAACTTTACTTAATTGATTTTAAATTGAAAAATTTTACATAGTATAAGGGATTCGACTTGACCATCTCAACTCTCAGGAAAGTGTGTGCGCCAAAATCGTCGTCTTTAAATTTAACAAAATGAGGGAATTTTATCATAGGGAAAAATGATATTACAAATATATATAAAGCTTCATAATTTTATTTATCGTCTTATCTCTGGAATACAATTCGAACAAGAACTTTTGGAGTCTACTAAGGTGTGAAGAAGGAAAAAAAAAGGGGGATTAAGAATATTAATAAATCTCATTAATTTAATGCTTAATTTTTAAATTATTATCATTACTAATTACTAAAACTAATTCACCAATCCATTTTAAAAATTAGTCATATTAACATATTCTTTGATAATATGAAAAGCATTCTAAAAATTATATTATTAAGTAGGATTTAGTTAGGAAGTTATGTGGATGAATGTGGTGACATCTATTTGGAAGGAAATGAACGATAGATTATTCAGAAGTGAGGAATTTGCTCTATGTTGAATGTTCTAGATAATATTAAGATGATGAATAAAATCCAAAAGGGAGGGAATCAGCAAATGAACGTAGGACTAGTTTATTTGAGACATTTAATAAATATTGTTGAGTTTATTTTGTTATTTTTTATACATTATATAAAACGTTTAATGGGTTGCGTATCCTTGCACTTCTTTTTAATATATATATATATATATATACACATTTGAATTATCATACATCCCATCGATAAATCCACTTATTTTTGTCATATTCAAATTTTATTATTGTCTCTTTTATTTTTTGGGTCTCAAAATATATATATATATATATATACGAATAAAATTTGAGTTTGACTTGTTTAATGAACTCAGTTGTGTCATTGCTAACGTATGCTTTTGCTGCCAGCTAACTATATATACTGTGTTCGGTTCTCTGCATCTCCTAATTATGGCAAATTTAATATAAGGTACTGACCAATTATAAGTATGAGATGCACATGTTTTCTTCTTTAATAGAAGTTTAGACATTTTACATCCCATCACTCATAAGTTAGGATCCATCTTAAAATTTGAATAAATGGTTATAGAAATATTCACATATTATCTATAATAATATATTTTTATAAGTGAGATTTAAATTTATATAATGAAAAATATAAATTTATTTTTTGAACTAATTAGATCTTTCATCAGTGATATTTAAACGGGGTTATATATATATATATATATATATATATATATATATATATATATATTCTTCATGTGTTTTTACCAAATTTTAATTTTTGTCTCTTGGTTATTTTTCTATTATTTTCAATTATTATGTTATTTAATATGTTGAAATTAGTCTTAAATCTATTTTTAGAAGTTTTAAAGTCAAATAAGTTGAGAAGACTAAAAAAAAATGACGTATCATTTACGTTTGTTGAGTTAGTAGTGGTGTAAAAGGTGTTATATTTTAGGCACTGATTTTATCTTTTTAAAAATTAATTTCAATGTACTAAATAACATAAGGATTGCAACTAATAATAAAATATCTAAGGAGCCTAAACAAAAAATATTTCAATCACATAAGAAACATAAATATATTTATCCCCATTTAAATTTGTATAATCAAGAATTAATATAAATTTACTTTTTTGTCAAAGTAAAAAGGTTGGTGGGATGTGTGAGGGATTTGGAAAATTTTAATTGTACACTGTTAGGAAAGTGGGTGTGAGGTTGTTCAAAGATTATGAGAGTTTGTGGTGTAGAGTGCTAGTTTCAAAGTATAAGAATGGTGTTAGGTTAGGGGATTGAGCAATTTTTCAGAAAGGGTCAAAATGGTAGAGGGACATGGGGAAAGTGTTTTAAAAACCTCTGATGAGATTGGGTGGTTTAGGTTTAATCACTAGTACAAAAAGTAGTTATAAGGACGGGGAATTAAGTACGGTTCACGTAAAACCGTGTTTAAAAGAACACGGTGGTATTTATGTAAATATAAGGAACTGTGTTTTGTTTTTCAAAATTTTTAAAAGGGGCATATGAGCACGGTTGTTACATACCCGTGTTTATAGGGACTTTATTAACACGGTTAAGTTATATCCGTGCTTAAAGGTGTTGATATTTTAAATGTTTAAAATTTTTAATAATATATATAAGCACGGTTAAGGGAACCGTCTTTATAGGGGGTCTATAAAGACGGGTGCTGGGGACCCGTGTTTGAAGGTTACACTTACAAGGACGGTTAATTGGGGAACCGTGTTTATAGATATACTATAAACACGGTTATAGGGGAACCGAGCTAATAGACCCCACACTTATTTTAAGTTAAACACCCACCCTCCTCTGTACATTTCACAGAAACACTCCTCCCTCCCATTTTCATTTCACGAGACACTACACTCCCTTCCATTTCCATTTCACGAGACACTCCCTTCCATTTCCATTTCACGAGACACTTCTCCCTCCCATTTCCATTTTTCGTGTTCCCTCCATTTCCACATCTTCACTTTCACAAATCCTCTCTCCCTCCATTTCCACATCTTCACTTTCACAAATCCTCTCTCCCTCCATTTCCACATCTTTACTTTCACAAATCCTCTCTCCCTCCATTTCCACATCTTCACTTTGAGTAAGCCTCCCTCCCTCCATTTTTCACAGTTCACGAATCGTCCCCTTCTCTCCCTCCTTCACTTTGACGAATATCCTCCCTTCTCCTTCTCTCGAACGACGCATAACAGGTTCTTCCATAAGCCCTATTTTACTCTTATGATGCAATATTAATGTTGGTTAGTAGTATGTTTAGTTAATATATCTTACTATTTTAGGCTTAGTATTTGGTTATATTGGTTAATATTTGGAAATACGTTATTAGGGAATGCTTAGTATTGTTAGTAATAAATTAGGAATTCTTAGGAAAATTTAAAATGAGAATTCTATTATTTTATATTCTGAATTTATTAATTTTAATAATTTAAAATGCTTAGGAAAATTAGGAATGCTATTAGGGAATACATAGTATTGTTAATTATAAATTAGGAATGCTTAGGAAAATTTAAAATAAGAATTCTATTATTTTAAATTCTCTATTTATTAATTAGAAATGCTTAGGAATGCTATTAGGGAATGCTTAGTATTGTTAGTTATAAGTTAGAAATGGTTAGGAAAATTTAAAATAAGAATTCTATTATTTTATATTCTCTATTTATTAATTTTAGTAATTTAAAATGCTTAGGAATGCTTAGGAAAATTATGAATGCTATTAGGGAATGCTTAGTATTGTTAGTTATGAATTTTACTTTCTTTAATTTGAATTTTAATTTGTTGTCGTTCATTTTGATTAGCTTAATTTTTTATGTTAGGTTATTAGTTCCTGATAAGTTTTTTTTGTCCTTTTTATTTGTGAGTGAACCATAGTTTCCCGTTTGAGATTCGACACAAATGGTAATTAAATTAATTGATTTCATCATTTGTGTTGAATCTTGAATTGTCTGTTTAGACAGTTTAGGATGAACAATTTTTTTATGCATCATTGCTATGTACAACATAAGACTTATTTTAAAATTTGATCAAGTTTTGGTTAGTTAAGTTTTGTATTGTTCTCTGGGTGCATATTTGATTGTGGTTGAATTTGATTTAACCACTTTCATTTCGTGTACTTAGAGACCAATGCGAAATGCTGCCGAAATTTTATCAAATTTTAAAATAACTCCTAAGTTGTATATGGTTATGATGTATAGAAAAATGTTCATCCTGAATGGGTAGGACCACCACCTTTGTGAAGAAAGTAAGATTCATAGCACCGTTAAATTTACTGGTATTGTAAACAGTGAGTATGGATCGAAGTTGGATAACTGCATCACGTATAAGTCCAGAATATGAGGGTGGAGTTGAAACATTCATAGAGTACGTGATACAAAATGCTGAAGAGGTGAATGGAATGTATTTTTGCCCTTGTGTTAAATGCTTAAACATGCGCCGGCTAGAATTGACAGAGGTTCGAGAACACCTGTTATGTGATGGATTTCTTCAGAGTTATACGCGATGGATATGGCATGGTGAACATGTTGAGGTGCCAAGTACTAGTTTTCAAACAAAAGATCAAAGCTTTGCTCATGAGGTTGATGATGACATGGATGACCGACTTGAGGATATGATCCGTGATGTGGGGGTAGAAATTTTTAAGAGAGCTCACGTATATGCGAGTCTATGTGAGGATTCTGAAAAGCCGTTGTATCCGAATTGCTCTAACTTCACGAGGTTGTCAGCAGTTTTACGATTATTTAATTTGAAAGCAATAAATGGGTGGACAGATAAAAGCTTCACTGACTTACTTAAGTTGTTGAAAGAAATGCTCCCAGTTGGTAACACTTTGCCAAATCGTAACTATGAGGCTAAAAAGGTGTTGTGTCCTATGGGCTTGGAGTATACGAAGATACATGCATGCCCAAATGATTGTGTATTATACAGTGGTGAGTTTGAAATGCTACATCGATGTCCTAGGTGTGGGGTGTCACGGTATAAGAAGAAAGAGGTTGATTCTGATGAAGTCTGCACTAAAGGGTCTCCTGCAAAGGTGTTGTGGTATCTCCCTATAGTTCCACGACTAAAGCGTCTATTTGCCAATGCAGATGATGCGAAGCTTATGAGATGGCACGTTGATGAAAGGGTTGTTAACGGATTAGTTAGGCACCCGGCAGATGGATTACAGTGGAAGAAAATGGATACGATGTTTCCAGATTTTGCCTGTGACCCAAGAAATGTTAGGCTTGCACTAGCCACAGATGGCATGAACCCATATGGGAACCAAAGCACAAATCACAGTTCTTGGCCTGTTTTGTTGTTTGTTTACAACTTGCCGCCGTGGTTGTGCATGAAGCGAAAGTACGTTATGTTATCAATGATGATTTCTGGTCCACGACAACCAGGGAACGACATTGATGTATACTTATCTTCGTTAGTTGAAGACCTGAAAATGTTATGGGTAGAGGGGGTTGATGTGTTTGACGGGCTAACAGGACAATCATTCAATTTGAGGGCCATGTTATTCTGTACGATCAATGATTTTCTAGCGTATGGTAACCTCTCAGGCTATAGCGTCAAAGGACATAAAGCGTGTCCTGTATGTGAGGAGGGAACTAGTTCTGATCGACTACATCATGGAAGGAAAAATGTTTATCTTCGACACCGTAGGTTTCTCACACCTAATCATCCACTTCGTAGGTTGAAGAAGTCGTTCAATGGTGCACAAGAGTTTGAAATGCCTCCCCCGCCGTTGTCTGGTTGACAAGTATATGAAAAGGTGAAAGAAGTGAATGTGGTTCTTGGTAAGTCTGAGAAGCAGTCTATCTCAAAAAACACATGGAAGAAAAGGTCAATATTTTTCGATCTGCCATATTGGAAAGAGCTTGATGTGAGGCACTGTATTGATGTGATGCATGTGGAGAAAAACGTGTGTGATAGTTTGGTTGGAACCCTGTTAAACATACCTGGAAAAACGAAGGATGGCCTAAATTCGCGTCTGGACTTGGAGTTGTTGGGTATACGTGAGGAGTTGCACCCACAAGTAAAGGGCAAACGAACATATTTACCGCCAGCATATCATACCTTGTCTAGAAAAGAGAAGCAAAGTTTGTGTGAATCGTTGCGTAGTGTCAAAGTTCCATCTGGGTACGGTTCCAATATCAACACTTGTGTTTCCTTGAAGGATCTGAAGTTAGTTGGTTTGAAGTCACATGATTGTCATATGTTGATGCAACAATTTCTACCCATTGCCATTCGTGGCATTTTCCCTCAAAATGTCAGACATGTGCTAACAAGGGTGTGTTTATTTTTCAATGCCATATGTGCCAAAGTAATCACCCACGATGAGTTGGAAGCGTTGGAACAGGAAGGGTTTCTTATACTATCCCAGTTGGAAATGTATTTCCCTCCTTCATTCTTTGACATAATGGTACACTTAATCATCCATTTAGTGAGGGAGGTCCGATTGTGTGGGCCAGTGTTCTTGAGGTGGATGTATCCTGTTGAGCGATACATGAAAATTTTGAAAGGTTATATGAAGAACCAACGTCGTCCTGAAGCATCGATAGTAGAAAGGTACATTGCAGAGGAAGCAATTGAGTTCTGCACAGATTATATGTCACAGGCTGAAAGCATTGGTATTCTGAAGACTCGTCACGAAGGACGGTTGGATGGGAAAGGTACTATTGGGAAAAAAATTAAAAACATGTCACGTGATGAAGTACTCCAAGCACACTTTTATATTTTGAACAACACAGACGCTGTGCTCCCGTATTTAGCTGCACATAAAGACATAGTCAAAAGAAACAACCCTAGAATGGCTGAAAAGTGGGTGTTGAACGAACACAACAAAACGTTCATGCAGTGGTTCAAAATGACCCTTCTTAAAGATACATATGCTTCTGAGACGTTGCATCGACTGGCCCTAGGACCTAACTTTGATGTAATCACTTATTGTGGCTATGACATAAATAATTATTCTTTCTATACAAGGATTCAAGATGACAAGAGTACGGTGCAGAACTCTGGAGTTATGGTTGTGGCCGAATCAATGCATTTTTCCACTTTAAAGGACAAAAACCCTGTCATGGCTGAGATATGTTATTTTGGTGTCATTGAAGATATATGGGAAGTTGATTACGGTCGTTTCACAGTGCCTGTTTTTAAATGTAAATGGGTTGATAGCAAAAGTGGTGTCAAAATAGATGATTTTGGTTTTACGTTAGTGGACTTAAACAAGGTTGGTCATAAGGAGGAGCCTTTCATTATGGCAGCTCAAGTAAAACAAGTTTTCTACGTTGTTGACCCATCCGATAAACGGTGGTCAGTTGTTCTTCAAGGTAGACACAACATTGAGGATCCATGTCTTGATGTCCTAGACATACCTTGTCTAACAACACGTACACCAGCAGATGTTGTGGAAGATCTCATAGATGATATAGTTGCGACTCGAAATGACCACCAGGAGGGTCTATGGGAAACATAGGGTATGGTTATATATTATTCATCATGTTTATATATCATTCATCATGTTTATATATCATTCACCATGTTTATATATCATTCGTCATGTTTATAAACTGATTCTTGTTTTTTTGAACAGATACCTATGGCTGATCAGGATTCACATGTGAGATCTGACTCCCAAAGCACAGATTCCTCATCTAGGAGGAGAGGTGTTACTCGGATGACCAGTGTTGCACTTAGGCGCCGTCAGGGTCAGAGGACCCATGTTGACATTGATATTTGCACCGGGAGGACTTCAGGACCCAACGCCGCCAAGTTTCAGAGTTACTTAGGTGTCTTGGCACGGACGAAGGTGTCCATCATTATCCCTGATTGGGATAGTGTTGAGGAGGTCGTGAAGAATGCAATTTGGGCTGATGTTGTTGTAAGTATAATTATCTGTACATTTATTTACTCGTATTGTAGTTTTTTATGCATAATAATCTCATCCTTGATTATTGTGCACTTGTAGGATGCTTGGGATATTCCTGCAGTTGATACACTACGCAGGAAGATCATGTCTGAGATCGCTGACCGATGGAGGACATTCAAGAGCAACCTGACCTCCACGTATATTTTAATTTTAAAATATCAATGTTTAAACTCATCATTTTTTAAGTTATCAATTAGTTAATTCAAATATTATGTAATTATAGGTATGTCTATGGGAAGAAGCAGGGTGAGTTTCCTGGAGATAGATACACATCCATAGATCGGCAGACTTGGGATGCGTTTGTGGCATCCAGGCACACGGACGAGTTTATGGTATGTATGTTTTACTGATTATGTTTTTCTAGTTATCGGAGAATGTATAACGTATAAATGGCTTTGAATTATTTTTGATGCAGGCAAGACGCATGAAAGCACAGGAAATTAAGGGGAAAAATGACTGCCCTCACACGTTGTCACGTGGGGGTTACCGATTATTGGAGGATCGGATAGTGCAGGAGAAAGCTATGCAGCGTCAAGGTAGCCACCCTGACGCCACTATTGTGGATCCCCCCTCTCCACCCACACGACATGAAAAATGGAAGCGTGCCAGGACGAAGAAGAGTGGTCAGTACACTTCATCACATGTTGAGGAGGTTGTCTCAAGGATTGTAAGTATAAAGCTTATCACTACTTTTTATGAAACGTTAAATGTCCATCAAACCCTAACACTGATCACTGTTTTTTGGTTGCAGGATTCCTTGGTTGAGCAGTTGACCCAAGGGTCATTTGTCCCACATGGTAGGGATGATATATTGACCGCCGCCATCGGTCGACCAGAGCACCCTGGACGTGTACGTGCAGCTGGTCGAGGTCATGGTACGTTTACATTAATAGTCTTAGATTCTGTATGATAACATTTTTATTTCTAATTATTCTCTCTCTGCAGGCCTCCGAAGCTTTTTCGGCCATCCAGCCACCCCTTCCCAGTCCATATCTGATTTGGAGAAGACCTTTGAGGAGAAGGTTGCTGCAGTGAAGGCAGAGGCAAAGGAGGAAATGCAGAGGCTGCTTCAGGAAGAGATGGCACGGTTTTGGAGTGAGATGATGGCGTCATTCAGTCAACAATGTCAACCTACGCCACCAGTGGTGGACCCACAGGTTACATTGTACATTATTTAATTGACTCACCTGTGATTCGTTATCATTATTTCTTGAATAACTTTAAAATGTTGTGTAATTATGCAGACTAGGCGGGTCAGCACGAAGGGGTCATGTGCTGCACCTGACGGTGACGATGACGACGTAAATCTTGGAGATGGCCGTCAGTGTGACCTATTTGTGGATGGAGTGGAAGAGCCAGTTGCCATTGGTTCAGTGTATAACCAAGACCCTTTGGTTCACCATCAAAAATTGCCCGATGGTGTGTCAACGATTTCGGTTGTACAGGTCCTTGAGGCAGATGCAGTTGTTCCCATTCCAACATCTGAGGTACATCTGGTCGGCCAGGCTGTAGGACACTTCCTTATGTGGCCGACCAGACTTGTGTCAGATTCTGGTCCCCAGGTATGCTTTTTACCCAAACATCAACTATATATTAAGTTATGGTTTCAATAATCATAAGTTGCTTCTAATTTTTTAACTATTTTAACAGGGTGTTGCCCCATCAAAGAAGCCAGAGCCCCCCTTGATCCGATAGAACGACTATGGGACATATCGGCTGGGCTTCGCAATTGCACTATCCCGGTCCCATGGGAGGAATCCGTTTTTGGTTTCCCTAGTGCTATCCCAGTGTACATTGCACGACCTGACTTGTGTGAGGTCCTAGTGGGGAACACGATGTTGAACATTTCAGTGATTCAGTGTTGGGAGCTGTAAGTATAATGTTTTTTATTCAATGATAGTGTCAATTAAATTTATATTTTTACAACACTAAACGTCTACAAATTTGATTAGGTTTTTACATACACTTTGCATAGAGAGAGGTGTCGATAACACTTACGGTTTCCTGGAGCCCTCTCTAATACAACTTCGTGGGAACAGCAAGGAGGAGATTCAGGCATACATCCAGAATTGGATGCATGCCTCGAACAAGACTGTGTACCTTGCACCACTTCATAGAGAGTAAGAGTCTAATAAATATTTAGTTATTTTTGTCAATTTAATAATGGATTGTGTTGTTAATATTCAATGGTACATTGCAGCCTTCACTGGCAACTGTTGGTCATTTGCCCGAAGGACGGCATTGCTGCATGCTTCTGTTCGTTGTATGGGAGTCCTGGTGTGGACTACATGAAAATACTCGACGGGTAAGTTGATTTTTAAAAAATAAAATAACTTGACATATTTGATTAAGTCATTCCATTAACTAAACTGATGTTTTATTCTCTTACAGGGCTTTAATTGGGTACCATCTACTACGCGGCAAAGTGAGCAAGAAAAGACTAGAGTGGGTCTTCCCAAAAGTAAGCACTTCAATAATTAATAAGAATTACTTTTAAAGTTACCTCAATTAGTAACAAAAACAATAACTAATTATGAAATCAATGTATGGTACCTTGTAGTCTTATCGGCAGGATGGCAGCTTTGAGTGTGGGTATTTTATGATGAAGACGATGCTCACCATTGTCCAATCTGGTATAGTAGACGGATGGACAACTGTAAGTTTTTGCTGCCTACTTTAATTTATTTGGTTTTGCCATATTACTATTACGTTTTGTTGCCTACTTATTAATGATTATGTCTTCTTTACAGCACTTTCGAGACTCTTCCTCAATGTTCCCTGAAGGATTCATTGACGAAATCAGAAACCAATGGGCCTCCAGCCTTCTTCAACTCAAGGAAGGAGCCCAATAGACTTCTGTCATTAATTATATTATTACTGTGTAGTTATATACCTATTAGTGTAGCTTAATTACTTATTGTGCATTTTATATACCATATTTGATGTTTAGACAGTTTGATTGAATTTCTTTAAACGTTCATTATTATTTATCATTAGACTGTCTAGGACTGTTTACAGGTTTCTGGGAAAGAATAAAAATCAAATAAAATTTTTTTAAAAAAAAATTAAGGTTTTAAGCACGGTTATGTGTTAACCGTGCTTAAAAGTCACCCTTTTAAGCACGGTTATGCTTTAACTGTTGTTAAAAGTCCAGCAGAAACAAGCACGGTTCAAGAGGGAACCGTGCTTAAAAGTTCCACATACGAGCACGGTTCAGGAGGAACCGTGCTTAAAAGTGCCAACCTATGAAGACGGTTCAGGAGGAACCGTGCTTAAAAGTGCCCACCTACGAAGACGGTTCAGGAGGAACCGTGCTTAAAAGTGCCCACCTACGAAGACGGTTAATTTCAACCGTGCTTAAAAGCCCACTTACGAGCACGGTTGAGAACCGTCCTTAAAAGCCCTTATTTACAAGCACGGTGGGAACAAGCACGGTTCGGGAACCGTGCTTAAAAGCCCTCCAGAACCGTGCTTAAAACCCTTTTTTCCACCAGTGAATCTAAGGAAGGTGGTTGGTGATGGGTTAAAAACAAAGTTGAGTGATTGTTGGGTGAAGGATATATCTTTAAAATTTAGGTATAACAGGTTGTTCTTAATTTCATCTTAACAACATGCATCTGTGGCTAAAATAAGTGAATTAGTGGATGATGTGTGGCTCTGGGACTTTAAATGGTGCAGAGAGTTTTTTATATAGGAGCAAAAGTTATTGCATCCCTTCTTTGTGATCTTAAAAGTTTTGTTGGTTTGCGTGCAGTTGCACCAAATTCTTAGAGTTGGTTAGGATCTTCGTCAAGTCTTTTTTTTCTGTGAAGTCTGCTTATTATCTTTTACTACATCATTCAACATTGTGGAATTCATCTTTTGCTCAATTCTTCTAGAATAATGTTGTGCCCCTTAAAATTGGAGGCTTCGGATGGAGGCTTCTTTCATTAACTTCAAACTAAACATAATTTATCTACACATGGGGTTGAGTTTGCTAATTCATCTGTTCTATGTGTCTTTTGGGGCGAAGGTGTGAAATGTTGTTCTCATATGTTCTTCTCTTGTAGTCTTATGCATTGTGACAATATATGTTTTGCTTGAATGAGTTTTTGCTTGGTGTTGCATGAGTGTGGAAAGGAACATTTTGATTGTATCTTGGGTAACAATTTTGATAATAGGAGTAAAATTGGTTTGGCCATGGTGTGGTTTACTAATGTTTGGACTATTTGAATGGTAAGGAATGATGTGATTTTTAAGAGAGCTAATGTGTCTATCAAAAATATGTCAGAGTTGATTCAATATCGGTCTTGGATTTGATTAAAGTCAAAAATATTAAATTATCCAAGCAACATATGATTGAACCTCCTTACATACAAAAACTTGTTAAAATAAATTAAAAATAAAATTTATAAATTATTTTTCTAAGTTACCTTAATCCTCCAAACTTTGTTTTTTATCTTTACTTTTTTGAACTATCATTTTATACTATACATAGAGCTGAGGTGAGGTCATTTCATAAAGTTTAAATACTAGCTAATAGAAAGTTTTATAATCTCATCAACTTATTATATTTCTCAACACATTCAATCTCAAAGATTAATTTAAATATTTGATCCAAAATATTATATTTATAAATGTTTAATCTATTTAGAATTTGACACATATAATCATTAAGGGATAATAACAAAAATATTAAACTTGTATTTTAGAAAACTATAAAGTTATTATATAAAATAAATATTTTAAAATCATTGTCAAAGTAATATAAATAGAATTCTTAGCAAGTGTTCGTAAGACCTTTTAGTTCTCGAACTTGCTTGTTGTCCCGTACATCTTAACTATAAGAGAAAAATTATACTCTCAATAATAAATAATATTTAATTCACTTTATAAAGACAAAATTGTAATCTTATATTAATTTTTAAAAAATCAATTAATATAATTAACATTTAATTATTTTTATTTTTTTTTATAATTCGGTTAACTCTCGAGTAATTTTATACGACATATGTAAATGATTATATATATACTTATTAAGGCTTAAAAGCATGCCATGATTTGATGAGTTCTGAAAGTCTAATTTATTTAAATTTTCATTGATAAAAAAAATTGTGGACCCCAGAGTAATGTTGACATATATATAGTAATTGCTTTTAGTTGTCCCTTAGTGCTAAATTGTTTTGGTTGAATGAAATGGAGACAAGAAAAGTGAAGAAATATGGTGTAAAAGAAGAACATAGTGGGAGCCATATATAAAGTAAAGTTTAGAATTTATATAGATTAAAGGAAGCTAATCCTGATCGGTAGGCAGGGATCTAGGAAATGGTGGCTTTAGAGTCCACTCTTTTTTGTAATTAGCTATCTATATATAATACCTGCATATTTGTTCTAACTTTTCTGCCTACATAGTGCTTAAAACAGTAACATTAACCTTTGACCATCACAGATTATCTCCATATGAAAGAAACGTTTCACCACCCATCTATATCATATTAAATTATCAACATGTACAAAAATCAATATTTTGCACTTACGGTTACAGTTTAAATTGTCCTGTTTTTAATATACATATATAGGTATGTGTGTAGGGGATTTAGGGGCTATATGAGTATGAATCGCGGAGTAAATCTCTTGCTTGTGTACCCAAAATATTGCAGTAGTCATCCAGTGATATAATGTGATGCAGATGCTGTATAAAGTTGTGACAAGCCGTTCAAAAGCAGCATCAGCATCAATCTGGTGGCAGGATATGAGACAGATATTAGTTCTTCAATATAAGGTAGCTAGCATAGGAACGTTGAATGCACAATATGATGTAACCAAATTCATAATCATCTATGCTCCTGTTAACCTTACCTATAACAGATGAGATCACTTGTGAATGGAAGGTTCTCATAAGTCAATTAACATATAGATCAGTAGATGGGGAAATTACATTCACATTTTTGTTCTTTGTTATAGGAGATTAGTTTGTTCATGGTACCAGCTAACTTATCAGAGTTTCTATAATTAAGATGTCTTTCTTCCTATTCATTTTCCCATTTTTGAATTGAGAAACACACTGGCCCATCATATCTCAAATCATTCAATTCAAGAGAAATAAATGAAAAGTTAATTATAATTAATTAACCAATCAATTCATGATATTCATATTTTATTTAATTGATTAAAGAATTAAATCGATCGGTGTCTTTTGCATTGACTCTCAAACAGAGAAGACGATGCACCATCTTTATCAACGGTTGCCAACTAAGCTGGAAAATGGTTTTGCTTTCGCCTCTATATATATAATAAGGTGAAATATGTTTTTTTCTTTTGATTTCTGTGCATATTAAATATTTTTTTATATCTCGATATGTTATTTTTTTTCATTGTTGGAAGTCTCACATTGTGTGCATCATAATATTTCGTATAGTTTAAATATTTGTGGGTAACTTCAACCACTACTAATTGGTTTTGGGGACATTCATAATATAAACTTAAATTCGTTAATCATTAATATGAATTATTAAATTATATATTGATTTATTTATATGGTTTTTTCATGTTAAATGAACTTTTATTATAGGTGTTTTTGATATACTTTAATTAAATTATTAATTGTTATACCTCGTTAATTTTTTATTTGCATATACTTAACCAAACCGAGCTAGGATAATTTGCTTTTTGCATTCTATGTAAGTTGTGTTCTTTTTCACATTGTGAGATCTTTCTTTACTCAAAGTCGAATGATTGTAACTTATTGAAGTGAGTGGATGTAGTGCCTATTTTCGAGGGAGGATATATGTTAAAAGAAGATTGAAAAACTAAAAATGGTCCTCCCTTTGCTTTTATTCACAAATAAACATTTTATTTGTCCATTCGAAAAAATTGTAACTGTCTCATCTTCATAATTAAAAATAAAAAATAATTATGAAGGTGAAGAAGAAAACACTCTATATAAAATACACCAATTATAAAACCGATGTTATTCTAATTTTCGAACACAAACAAAATACAATAAATGAAACCCAATTACATGCTAAAACTAGGAACTTTTTTAACGGACATGGTAGATTATTTTTAACATGAAAAGTAAAATAAAGCAATAATTAGTTAATAAAATTACACATGCTTATTTTAAAAATGATTAGTTTAAATGAGTCGTCTCAATAAAATATTTTAAATATATCAAATTAAAAAGTGATCTATGGTATGAGATTAAGAGTTACATTAACAAAATAATTTTTTAATTACTAGATTAAAAATTCATGCTATTTTGATAATAAATGAGTATCTTGTACTCATTTATTTTATTTTAATAATATATGGCTTCTTCAGAAAAAAAATTATTAGATTAGAAATTAGTGAAATCGGTTATCAAAGTTACAAAATTTCAAATTTATGAGAACTAAAAGTCGCCAAGTTTAAAATAGAAAGACCAAAGCTGATAAAAAATAGAAATACCAAAATTACAAAATCTCATTCTTTTAATTAAGAACCAAAATCATCAAATTATTTGGCGGTAATAAAATCATCAAATATTAATTATTAAAGCTAAAGGGACCAAATTTACAAAATCTCATGGAGACAAAAAAAATGTTTTTTTATTTTGTTTGCCAGAAATTAAATACATGTTAAGAGCTCGTAACAACTCAAATACTACTCAAACAAGTTAATTTTGCTTAAATAAAAGTATCTAAATTATTTAAAGTAAATTCTATCATAATTTAAACCATTGATTAATAATGAAAATGAAGTGAATAGACTATCTAACTGTATAACCTTTCACTTCCCTTACTTTTCGTTTCCACTTGTATCGTGTTCTGTGGCCGTAAGTTAAAATTAGGTGGTAATTGATGTTGCATTAATTACAAGAATAAAGCACGCATATAGTTAAACATGTGATATATTTAAATTTTAACAATAAATTTTCTTAGCTGAAAAACTTGACAATTAAAGAGAGAAAAATGAAAATAAAAGTTCATTGGAATAGCTAGAGCCAAGATGTGAATGATTGACAAGGATATATAGAGGAGAAAAGTCAAACGAGTTCTCCTAAATTAAACTAAACTCGCTGGTCCGTGACGACACACACATTTATTAAAAATATTATTAAAATTTACTCATTCTAATTTTTAAATAGTTTCCTTTTAAAAAATTAAAATAATTCTATTTTTATTTTATTAAACAATGTTTTTATAATACAGATTAATTTGAGATGAGAAAAATTAATGAAGTTACATCACTTTGATTTGGATTCAAAGTTTCAAGGCTTGCTTGCTCGAAACGTGGCCATAGTCGTGCTTACTGAGTCAATGGTCCACACGAACGATACGACACCTCCCCGCACGTGCATGCACGCTGGCAACAATATCATTATGGCATATACGTAAGATAGTTATAGTGTGTCCTTTGATATTTTTTCAAAAATGCTTAACTCAATTTTCTTTACAATGAATAATGCCCGAGTTATGACACTTTTTTTAAAACGTTTTGAGTATAATAGCTGTTGTGAGAAATTAATGGGTAAAAAAAATAATTTTTTTTATATGAAGTGTGGGTCAAAGACTGAAAGATGTGGGTGGAATGGGTTACATATATGTAGGAGTCTATGTAGAGGTTTCAGGTGAAGCTAGCGTTGGTTTGGTTGATGAGTGTTTATTGGATGTTAACATATATGACATGCATAGAGATGGATAAATAAGGGAAGGGAAAGGGGTGTAGGGGAAGCGTGGTGGTCGTGTGTGTGGCCATGGTCTATGAAATAGGGAAGGGAAAAGGACCCATCAATCTTCAATCAGTCACCTCATATAACAAAGTGCAATTTTGCTAAGGATTTCAAACTAGCTCCGTTTGATGAGTTGTGGTGTGAATTTGAAACTTGTTTCTTCACTTGCATATCACCGTATACAAAGATACCAATATAAAATCTATTTTTTAGCGCTAAGCAAGTAATAAGTTACATCTGATTTAGGCGAAAACAAAAGAATCCAAACCAAACATATTATTTGGATACAAAATTCAATTCATTCCAATCCAATTTAAGATGGATCGGATGATATTAGATATTTATTTGGTTTATAATCTGTTACAAAATTTTAAAAAATAGATTTCCATAAATAAAAGTACCGGTTAGGAAAGGCAGGCGGTGAGGTGAGGGAGAGGGAACGAACAAAACGCAATTTGAAGAACTTGAGAAGGAGATGCTACCACGATGTTACAGCTGTTTTGAATGGGTGACATTTGTTAGATAATAGAGAAACAAACATAATATTTTTGGGGTGTGAGACATTAAAAAAATAATATATATATATATATATATATATATATATAATTTTATGTTAAATAGATATAATTACGCATATTAGTACCATCAATTATTAATATGGTTGGGTTATTTTTTATATGATTTTAAAAAATTTGGTTCAACTTATTTAAATTGTTTGAATAGTTAAACATATAAATCTCATCCATCCATCGATAACCATAATATTTTCTATAAGTGCATTTAAGGTGTGATGGGGAAACCAAAAGCAGAGAAAAAAAAAGTTGATATTTAAGTGTATATTTATTGCTATTTTCAGTTTTAAATAAAAATAATAATAATTTTTTTATATATTAAAAATAATAATTAAAAGTAGTTTTTTATATTAATGTTATTGTTCCCCTCCGAATCAAGACGGGGTGTAACATCTCGTGTTTTAATATTTGAAAAAGAATAAATAAATGAATAAATAAATTCAAATTATGAAAATTTGAGAATCTATAGCATTTGTGTAAGTTCAGAATGGAATGAAAGAAGAAATTGAGGTTTTTATCTGACGCGTAGCGCCAAGATGAGAGACCTGACGCGTAGCGTCAGCTTCGCGACTAAAATATAAAGTTCCAAAAACAGCTACACGAAACATAATGAAAAAGAGAGATTAAGTCGGTTCTTCTTTCTTTTTATTCTCTAGAGCTTAAAACCATGATTCAAGCTTAAATTATCATTGGAATTTGAAATTAAGAGTGGATTAAAAGTGGAAAACAAGAGGTAAACATCTTAATTCCTTTAATTTTTAGATTTGGTGGAAGATTCTTTTTATTCTTAGTTTTTTTTAAAATATGAAGAAGCTTTAAAATTTAAGATTCTGAACCGATTAAAGGGTCTTTTAAGGTTCTTAGATGAAAGGTTAAGTGATGGAATTAAATTTTGCTTTGTGTAAGTTATGAATGAAATGTTGGAAACCTAGTGGAGTTAGAGATTTCTTAAAGTAACTCATGGTTTTGAGTATAATAGACCTAGGAAGCTCTAGGGATTGATTTTCAATTGTTTTCTTAAGTGAAGTTAAGATTTTGATTTTGTGTATTTAGTGTTTTGGCGCATCGGTGCTTGCGGGATAATTAAAGAGCATTGGAATTGAGGTATGGGGAGTGTGTAAATTAACATGCAGATCTGACTCTAATGATAGGAATTATATTATGGTGTATAAATTTTCACAACATATAATCTATTCCGTTTTACTAGTTCCGAACCACTCGCCTAAAGTGTAATACCAGTCACTCTTAAGGCAGTGGCAACTTAACTCGGTGTTATGGGCCGACCTTAAACCCAAACCTAGGCGGCTATGGATCCCGAAGGAAACCACATAAGGTCTTTGTCTATCCAAGGTTTGCCCTCCCATTTAGGTCAACACCATAGGCCCCCTGCAGTCTTGTGTACGTCTAAAATATGCAATGCTATGCAACACAACATCAATTATCCACAGACCACCTGATTACCATCACTAGGGGCCTCCACTTAATTACCATCAACAAGAGCTTTCATTCCAATTCATATTTATGCGTAGCGTACAACAACCAATAATTAATCATCAATGCAACATACATAATAATGACAACCCCATGCCTCATTTCAATGATCAACAACCAATATCATATCCAATTACTGCAACCTTACGCAATTTACAATTATTGTAACATCCCTAATATTTTAGAAAAAAATTTAATTGGCGGAAAATATTAATAATTGCTCAACCGGATTTATTGAGATTTTGGGAATTATTATTATAAAAAAATACAATTATAAATAATTAAATGTTGTGGAAATAAGTAAATTTATTTAATGATTAATTATAAAAGGTTAAATGAAGGTAATTAGAAGAAGGTAAAAATTAGAAGTTACCAGTAGGGTAAAAGGTAAGAGTTTAATTAAAACTTTTAAAGAAATTATAAAAGAAAGAAGGGAAATGACCATTTTGCCCTTGAAGTTTAAATAATCACATCTTTCTTCTTCTTCCTCATCTTCTTCATGCCAGCTTTTCCTCCTCCTTCTTCTCCCTCATTGCCGTACGTTTGCATGCCTCAAAGGGAGGCTCGTTTCGCGTCGGAACTTTGAAATAACTACGTTTTTGAGACCGTGGCTTCGAGGTGAGTCCAATGAGTCCTTTAAATTAAGCTTTCGCATCTCTTTCGTTTTCTCCGTTAAACCAAATGGTCGTGCATGGAGGAGTGAGCTTTCGTTTCCTACTCCTCTAGTGCGTAGAAGCTTGAAAATGGCTTTTAAAGTAATGAGGATGGTTTAACATTGACGGGTGTTGCATTTCGACCTCCGTAGGTAACGAAACAGTCGTCGGAGGATCAAACGGTGAAGTGGGTGTTGATTTCGGACATAGGACGTTGGACATAGCGTCGAGAGAACGCTAATCACATCAAGAACGAGTCGTCGGAGCTCGGAATTGAGGTAAGGGGGTGTTCGGGTTATAATCAATTAGAATAGGTAAGTATAATTGAATTGAGTCATTGAATTAAATATGGAAATAATGAGAATAGACAAGGAATGATAATTGTATATGTATGAATGTATATTGTGTGTGGTTTATGATGATTATGAGGATAATGTGATTTGAATTGTGATGGGTTGATGAGCATAGTGGCATTGTGATGAAGGGTTTGACAAGTAGGTCGCCCAATTGATGAGCATATGTGTATTGCTGGCCACTTGTTGCTTGATATAAGAAATGTGAGTTGTATATATGTATGATTATGTGGTGTGGGACGGCCGACGGTATGTATAGCCCCTCGTTTCTGGCTCCCGTGATGTTTATGCCCAGTTGAGCTACCCAGTGGTCAAGTAGGACCCAGTGGTTGAG
Organism: Clitoria ternatea; assembly: GCA_037962975.1. NCBI lineage: Eukaryota > Viridiplantae > Streptophyta > Magnoliopsida > Fabales > Fabaceae > Clitoria > Clitoria ternatea. The sequence continues at coordinate 90,045,018 of CM075675.1, forward strand.
GTGGATAGTCAAGTAGGACTCGGTGGACCAAGCAGGGTTCACAGGGTGTCAAGTAGGACCCCCAGCTGAAGGTCGATCCTTTTAGTATCCGGATACTAGGCGTCGAATTGATATGAGAGTCAGTTGTGTTATTCGATGCATTGTTAACATTGTGTGATGATATGAATGTGTTTTGTGATCACTAGTGCAAAATATACATACGAGGACAGGATTTGAGCACGGACCAAGGGAAAACGTGGTTAAAACAGAGGCGGTGGCATTTTTGTGATTTTAACGAAGCTTTTTGAACACGGTTGTATGGTAACCGTGCTTATAGGCGACATACGAACACGGTTATCCATGGACCGTGGTAAAAGGGTCTTATAATTTTTTTAAAATTTTTTTTAAAAGATCTACGAACACGGTTTCCTGGAACCGTGCTTAAAGGTTGGTATAAAATTTTTAAATTTTTTTTTAAAAGACCTACGAGCACGGTTGCTCTGAACCATGCTTAAAGAGTGATCTACTAGCACGGTTGGTAGGGGACCCGTGCTTAAAAGGTTGGTATAAAATTTTTAATTTTTTTTTAAAAGGCCTACGAGCACGGTTGCTCTGAACCGTGCTTAAAGAGTGATCTACTAGCACGGTTGGTAGGGGACCCGTGCTTAAAAGGTTGGTATAAAATTTTTAAATTTTTTTTTAAAAGGCCTACGAGCACGGTTGCTCTGAACCGTGCTTAAAGAGTGATCTACTAGCACGGTTGGTAGGGGACCCGTGCTTAAAAGTATAAGCTACTCTGCACCAGTGCCCAAATTTTCGTCTTCCCTCCATTGCACTTTTACGAAAGTCATTTTCCCTCCCTCCTTACCTCCCTTTCTCTTTTTCAAAAGTCCCTTTAACTCAATCTTCAACAACAATAACAACACCAGTTCCCATTCTTCTTCTCAAATAAATCCAACGGAACCTTCTCCTTCTCCTTCATCTTCGGTTTCGAACAAATGTGTGGCTTATAAGCTGAAAGGGTATTTGGATTTGGTGATGCAAGAGATCGCAAAAGGCTTCAGGGCGGAAGAATGGGGTTTAGTCGATGACGCTCTTCTTCACTACAAGAATGCCCATGCCATTCTCATCAAGGCTAATTCAACTCCTGTTCCTTCATTCATCAATTCCATGTTCGTTCTTAACTCTTGTCTTGCTTTTGTTGCAACCTTCACCTATCTAGGGTTCTTAATTCTAATATTGTGATTCTTATTTTTGTGACAGCAAGCAACACAAGGTGCAATCGCTTCGCCAAAAGATATCCAAATGGCAAGCTCAAGTTTTCGAGAGATTGCAGACTCTCAATCGAAGAGCTGGTAGCTCATCTGCCAATCATGTACAGTTAGATTAGGTGTTGCTTCTCAAAGCACAACTTATTTGCTTAGTAATTATTTAATTATTGTGTGTTGTTATTGCTTTGTAGTTATAAAATTTATAGATTTTCTACCTTGTGTAAGATTGCTGCATCAGGATCCTCTCCGGTCAGTAGATGAGAGAATGAGAATGAGATGAGATGAGATGAGAGAGAGCTACGAACACGGTTAAAAATAACCGTTCTTAAAAGTCATATACAAGCACGGTTCAAAACCGTCCTGAAAAGTCTATATCTACAAACACGGTGGGAACAAGCACGGTTCTGGAACCGTGCTTAAAGGTCCAACAGAACCGTGCTTAAAACCCCTTTCTCCACTAGTGGATAATTGCTGATTGTGATTGGAAAATTGGGGATAAGAATTGGAATTGAATTCATGATTGGTAAGTAGAAGTTGAGGACAAGAGGTACGACTAATGGTATAAATTAGAACTAGTAAATATGTATCTCGTTATTTAGTTACCATTCTGGATTAATTATGATACCAAACACTCACCCTTGCTGTTGTTTTCTTTAATTTAGTAACCAGTGTGACATCCCTCCTTAAATAATATTTATTTTTACTCAATCTTATTGATTTTCACAATAAATTTTTTTTTCACATTTCTAATAATTAAATACATCACAATAAAAATATATCTGATGAAATTTACACAGATTATAATTTAAATAAACAATTTATGATCTTCAAAATCATTTAAGTTGAAGAAAACTCAAAACCTGAAACAGGGCTCTGACGCTACGCGCCAGCCCCACGCTAGGCGTGAGCGTGCATTCGCAGCCCTGGCGCTGAGCGCCAGGATGACGCTACGCGTGGGCTTACCAGTGACAGCACCTGATGCTGTCACACATTTTAGGCCTTTTGGCCAACTACTAACTTATCTAATTAGCTCATTTCAGGTCCAATTGCCATAAAACTTCGTGGTCCATATGTTTTCCCCATTTTGAAACTATTGGCGATGTTCGTTCACCAAAATTCCAACATATGCTCAAATTATGCAAGAAATACAACTTAACCATTTTATGTGCAACACTCTTGCACCAAACACCCTAAATGATTCTCAAATGACCCTAGGTCAATGTACACTACTTTTAAATATTCTCATGAGCCTATTAATACCTTGCAAAGGTATTGAAACTCACCGAAACTCAAATTCACCTATCCAGTTTCTCAAAGTCATAGGGATGACTACTAGTTCAAATCTCTAAATATATTTGATTCATCAATATAACATTCAATCATCTCAAGCAACCATTACAGCACACATACACCCACAGAACCTGCATATAATGCATGATTTGCTACAGTATGGCTCTATGCCATAACCATAATCATCCAACAGTACCTGGTCATCACACATGCATAATATGTAATGGCTCAATGCCATTACCTAATCACATCACCCAAACCACAAACATATTATACTATGCATAAGTTCACACTCCCACAGATTTACACACATATCCACCTATATATACCAATGGCTCAGTGCCATTAGTCATCACAAACGAGTAACAACAACACATACTTATGCAAGTCTACAAGATAATAAATTCACATATGAATATATATAAGATATACATTCCAAACTCCTCTGGCATTACTCCTTGCTCACTTTGTACTGGTTTCCGCAGCATCCGCAACATCCTTGAGTTCATTCACTGTGAATATAAAGTAAGGGTGAGTATCTATCACAAAAATGATACAACTACATAATCAGAGTTGATATCACCTGGAGAATCTCATTCTCCTGCCTGGATTATTGATCCACTAAACTTTCCTTATATAAACCCAATATATAATAATCCATCATGATCATCATAAATTCATTCTGTTCACATCATAACAAATATCTCATAACATCGAGATGAATTAATTATAAGCATCCATGCTTAACCGAATCATTTTACAATTCATTATTTCAATCATATCATTATCATATCAATGCAATAATCTGCATATTAGTCAAGGAGTGTAATTCACAACTGACTCTCATATACATCAGACACCTAGTATCCGGATACTAACAAATCAGCCACCAGCTGGGAGTCCACCGACATCCTGTGAACACATCCTGGTTCACCGAGCCCGGTATCATAAACCGTCTCCCCACCTCAACCACTGGATCTCTTCCTGGATCACTGGGTAGCTCAACTAGGCCTCTACATGGACCACGGGAGCCAAAAACGAGGGGTAATCTATACCGAATGGCTGTTCACAACACATATCATGCATATACAGCATATAACAATATATATATCTCATCATATACACATTATGCATTTTAAATCATGAATATACATTATACAATCATTAAATGATTTTAGCATACAAGCCAACTCACAACATAAGAACCACATCTCAGCATAAAAGCCACATCTCGGCATAAAAGCCACATCTCGGCATAAAAGCCACATCTCTCGGCATAAAAGCCACATCTCGGCATAAAAGCCACATCTCTCGGCATAAAAGCCACATCTCAGCATAAAAGCCACATCTCTCGACATAAAAGCCACATCTCTCGGCATAAAAGCCACAACCTTTAAATATCATAATCATACTTAACATTCATAATATTCACATAATCAATCGGCATAAAAGCCATAACCTTTAAATATCATAATTGATCTGTCCTGGACCGGGGTCAAGAGATCCGATCTCAAGCCAGTCACGAATAGTATGTCTATACCGTCTAATAGACCGGATGTATGTGTATCCGATGTATGTATCCGTTGTCCTTGAATGAGGAGAGCGGATTGGGCGTCCTGGAGATCCTTCACACCGACCTAACGCGTTGAAGTGGGCGAATGGTGGTGTCACCTGCAAAGATTCTCCGACGCTCAAGTCAGTAATATTCCCAGTTAGGAATGTATTCAGAGAGGAATCAGTCGTAAAGAGCTGAAGAAGATCCTCACTCCAATCATGAAGTGAGTTCATATACCTGATTGGCTCGATTAACGAGGACACGTTGGTGGGGAACCACCAACTCCCATTAGCATTATTATATTGCGCACTTACCTGCATGATTGGGTCAAGTGGCTATTTTATATTGAGCATAGAGAATGTAGACTAGGATTAGGGAACAAGTTGACCATTCCCGTGAGCAGAATTTGGCTCGTAGTGCAGGGAATTATTGATCGATCCCTGTAGCAACAATCCTTGTCTTTTGCATAGTGACGTGTGTATTATCCGATGTCATGGTGTTATCCTGAACAACCGGTATAGGGAGAACGCCTGATACGGAATTACAGTCCGGATGTATACCGATGACACCGGTTACACGTAGATGTCTCATCAAAGACGTTGAAATATATATAGCAGATCGGATACCGGTATTGAGACCGGATCAATAATCATACTTAACATTCATAATATTCACATAATCAATCGGCATAAAAGCCACAACCTTTAAATATCATAATCATACTTAACATTCATAATATTCACATAATCAATTATAACTTTATATCTTCTATATCACAATAATTCAATATTTCATCACTCTCCATTATGCACATTCTAGGCATACTTTATACATTATTTCCCATCTTATTCACAATTCACATCTCATTTATTACCATTTTATTTTCCATAATTGTCAAATACAATATATGACCACATACCTAAGCTAGTCATATATTCTCCCATATATATATATATATATCAATATTATACTTTCACAGTTTTATTTTCAAACATACTCATCACAAATCTGTAATCAAATATATACTATAATACTCCCCTTACCTCACTGTCGACGCTCTAAACTCAATCACCAAGATCAATGCGCCGCAACCACTAAAAGATAGAATTACAAAAAGGTTTAAGGTTTTAACCGTTCAAACCTTAATCCAACTCAAGAATATGCTCAAAAATTACTTTCTAAAGCTTTAGAAGCTTACCACAACTGAAACCACAAGTTCTCCGAGAAACCCCTTTTTCCGCTAATCTTTCAACGGCTCTTTCACAACCTATATAAAGCGGAATTCAAATTCGTCACTCAATCCTTCTTTTGAACACCATAAGGAAACTTTTAATCGGTTTAGAATCTTAAAATTCAAAGTTCCCTTATTTTTTCCAAAAATGGATAAAGATAGAAAATCTCCATGGAATTCAAAATTGAAAGATCCCATGCGTTAATCTTAAGTTTCTTACCTCTAATCCATAATTAATTTCATATTCCAACCTCTTATTGGCCTTTAATTGCCGTAGGGAGAAGAGAGAAGAAGAAGAACCCCAAAACTTATGTTTTTAACTTCTGCTCTACGAGCTGTCATCTTGGGTCTTTATTCTGCCTGCGACACTGACGCTACGCGTCCCCGTGACGCTACGCGTCAAGTCTAAATTTTTATATTGACGCTACGCGTTCCACTGACGCTACTCGTCAAATTTTACCCTAACGCTATGCGTCAGGTCCCAAATCAAAATTTTCCTTTTTATTTTTATTTTACACCTTATAATAATCTTACTTCATAAAATATCCAAACTCATAAATATAAAACATAGGGATGTTACAACCAGTGACAGGGAAGAGGTTGAAGCCCCAGAGATGCGTCTTTGTAACACCCCCTTATATACACGAGATATATATGTATTCTTCTTACTTTTAAAAAAAACTTTTAGAAAGATATACATATTTATCACTCTTTATCTCGTGTATACAAGGACGTATATACATCTGATTTCCTTTGAATATTGAAAGTAAAAAAAAAATTGTCTTTCAATATTTGTCCATAATGACAAAATAATTTATAGAAATCATAAGTGATAAATCATTACAATATTATATCCGAATGAAAGAGTTTATCAAAGTTTAACCTTTACCTTGTTACAATTATCTACTTGATATTGTAATAAGGCAAAATAAAACTAAACTATACCTCTACTACAAATGTGAACAATCATTTCCTAGTCCTTGAACCATCGAGTTTTTTTTTTTGAATCCTACTCTTGTCATATCTCTTCATCTAATCGATTGAGGATGAGACCACTTTATCCTCTTGTAATTACATATCCTTCCATCTTGAACTGCTAGCTATATATCATATAACATATATTTTGGACACAAATATTCAAACAAGAAGGAGTGAGAAACAAAATATAATATATTACAGATAAGACATAAGTATAAGGGTTTTCACAAACTAATATAGTAATATCAGTCATAATCTCATATACAATCAATTATGAATATAGGGTTTCCACATACATAACACTTATATTTTCATTCATAACCATCCATATAGAATGTCACAATCACATGAATGTTATGTAATGCTTATGCTACTATCTCATTCAGTTTATGCATGTGGGCCCTTAAAGTTTTAGTTTGCACTGGGCCAACCAGGAGTTTACACTGTTTCACAAATTCTGGATAATAATAACATAAATGCCTTCATGGCATATGAACAGCTCAACTGGCGTGGAAACACTTAGAGACTAGTCAGACTGAGAAAGTTTTTATTGTGAAAGTACCTGACACTAGGGAGCGACCCCAGGTCACCTGAAGCACCCTTTCACACTCTCTCATCCCAAGGCTCGCAATTAAGCCTCCTCTAATGTATCCTCGGTTTCTATAATCCGTCCCCAGGCAATATCACATCTCATTTCTCTTTAATGATTCATGATGCATGAATTACTCGCATATTTAGTTGGTTAAGGCTTTTAGAAACTCAATTATTAAATACTATAAAGGTTCACAAAATCATCACAATAAACTGTACATTTCCATAAGTTCTTCTTTGAACTTCTGTTATACTGAAATAATTTAGTACAGTCTTCAAATTCAGATCTTACCAAAATTGAGTTTCCAAGCCTTAAATATCTCAAAGCTTTCTCTTAAAAATCTTCACATATTTACATAATCTTTCTCAATTTGAATATTAACTAGATTGAGTTTTTGAAATCTCCATAAAATATTCTTTAGTTATTTCGTTGGGGAAAACCAAAATAATTTACTTTAAACTTCTAATTTCTAAAGAAAATAATTTAAAATCATTAACTAAGAATACTTAAAACTATAAAAATTTTCTTTAACTCAAGAATTAATTGTCTCAACCTCTGATTTTCATAAAATAGCTTCTTTCTAATACTAGATTTTATTATAGAGATTAAAAATAAAGTTAATAAAAATTATTTATAAGAAGAAATAAAAGACTAAAATAATTACAAAATACTTTCTCTTGGAATAAAAATTTAAAGAGTAAGGTAAGAAAATTCTTACTGAGTTTTAACTTTCCGTCATGCTTGCTATATGCTCAAACTTCATATCACAAGATCATCAATCATTCATCAACCACAATCAAGTATAGTAATCTCATCAATCACAATCAAATATCATCAATCATAATTGCATATTATTAATCACAGTCTAATATTATAAATCACAATATCATTAATCGAAATCAAATATAATTAATTATAATCAAGTCAAATCAACTAAATATCGCTTATAAATATAATTCAAATTTTTAATGGTTATTTAAATTAGTAGATTTGATTTTGAGTCCTTATAGTCCATTCCTCGCACAGGTCTATATAAGTCCATATATCCAGTCTTCGCATAGGTATAGTTCAGTCTAGACAGGTCATAATAGTCCAAGTCCTTGCATAGGTTTAGTTCGATCCATATAGGATATAAAAATCCAAGTCCTTGCATAGGTTTAGTCCAGTCCGTATAAGTTATAATAATTCAGATCCATGTATAGATATTTCAGAATAAGTTACACAATATATTAAATTTATTATAAATTTTAAGTTGAGAAGTTATTACTTTAAAATAATAATATTATTAAATTTAAAAGGAGTAGGGGACTCCTCCCTTTATTCTTATGTCTTTCATATTATATTCTTATCTCACTCCCCCTTACCTCTTGTATACCGATTCGTTATTGAAAATCCATGCGCGCCTCGTCTCCGAGTTCTAAAACATACCAATTTCATTTTAATATAATTACAAGATGAAAATTAAGATTACAACTTAAAATAAAAAATGGTAAATTTTGAATAGTGAATAGTGAATAGTAAATCGTGAATAGTAACAGTAAATAGTAAAACGTGAATAGTAATAGTAAATAGTAAAACGTGAATAGTAACAGTAAATAGTAAATCCTGAATAGTAATGGTAAATAGTAACAGTAAATAGTAATTTACTATTTGAATAGTAATTTACTATTGAAATAGTAATTTACTATTGAAATAGTGTTTACTATGCAGAATAGTAACTTAAAATAATATTATTTCCAGTATAATAACAGATTTCTAAAAACGATATAAAAATAACCCAAAAAATATAAAAGAGAAGTATTCTTACCTTAGGATTTTGGTAGAACCTTCTCTCCAAAAACTTTTCTTCTCTCTCTCACTTCCACCACTATCTCACTAGCACTACTATATTAAGAAAACTTAATCTGAAATTGTGAATTCTAAAGAAGAAATCCTTCGGTATTTATAGGAAAAAAATTTACTATGCATTCCATTATTTTAATATAAAAGTACTATGCATTTTTGAATTTTTTATTCCAGGTTACTGTGCATCTTTTGAAAATTTCATACATGCACAGTGATTTGCATAGTAATTGTCGGCAAAATTATTAAGTCAAATAGTAACCCTTCACTCGGTATATTTTAAATATTCAAAATGAGTCCTTTTTGAAATTTAGCGATATTATATCAGTCCTCACTAATTTTATAATAAGTAATATAAAGCTGAAATTTTAAAAATCTAAAATTTTCTGTTAATAAAAATTTATTGATACGTTTCTAATTTTTTAACGATTAGAAAAAATCAAGATTTTTCTCAAACCGATAATTTTTAGATAAGTCTTGAAATCGATTTTAGAAAATTTTTTATAATTTAACTTTACATTCTTGTAAATATTTTTAATTTTAAACAACTTTATATGAATTTAAAATTATTTAAAATATATTATTTTATTAAAATAATTCAAAAAAATTCAAAAAATTCCAGAAAATCATAAATATTATGTAGATCAAAAAGTTCAAAAGAACCATAGTCTAATTCCTTCAAAATTTTATTTTAAAATTCTAGTAAGAGTTAAATCTTAAATATGTAAAAATATAACAACATAAAATAAAAATGGTGAATAATAAAGATATTAAAAATTCTTAATATAATTTTCTTAATTAGTGAATACTAATTAAGTCACTTTAAAATTCTCATTCAAAAATATTTTCATTTTTTTTATTATTATTATTTTAAAAAAACAAATAATAAAAATATAAATACCAAAATAAAAAAAATGATAATAATAAACTAACTTATAGTAAGTATTTCTCAAGAAATATATATTAATATCTATTTCCTATTTGTGATGAAAATAGGATGTTACAACTCTACTCCCCTAAAAGAAATTTCATCCTCGAAATTTAATATTGTTAATAAATCTTACCATAGATAAACTAACTGAACTGTTCTAAAATATATTTCTAGTTTCCTTGACAATTGTGTACATTTTCCTTAACATTGCCATTTATCTCTTTTTTTTTCTTATCAGTATTTTTTTTTCCTTAACTCAAAAATATTACTCGTCTTAATTTTGTCAACCATGCTCATCATAAATTGATGGTTAACTCTAAACACTTCAATAATTACGTTTCTCAATCTATTAAAATCTTACTTAACATAATCCATAACATCTATTAATTAAAATTCCTACTCGTAACATAGTAAAATGGACTGCTAAGAATTAATTACTGGACAACTAGCCGTTAGCAACTAGCCGTTGGACTAGCCGTTGGACTAGCCGTTTATGACCGTTGCAACTCTCCCTCCCTTGCTTGCTTATAAATTCTCATTTCATTCTCACTTCCTATCACAACTTCAAGGTTTCTTAGTTTCTCTCTTCTATCTAATTTCTTCAATCTTTTTCTCAAGTACTATCATACTATTCGATGGCCAACCTTCCTAGAAGTAAAGAAGAACGAAGTCGGGATGGACTACAGGTTGTGGTAACAAGTGCCTCACTTCTTATAATCATTATGATTATTTCTCTAGTTTGGATAATTTTTGTATTGCCAAGACTCTTAGACCTCTATCTATGATATACTAGATGTTCTATTTTATTTTCCTTAATGTAATCGTGTATAATAAATTATCCTAATGAGAAAGGATAAATATGTCTTAGTCCATGTTGTACTTGTTTATCTAGTTAAATCCTTGTGGTCTTTGTTTCATGATAATCCAGGGTATGTAATCATTTCTTATTGTCTTCTATAATGAATTAAATATTCCTTAACTAAGTGATTGTACATTCCATTATAATTGACTACAACCATTACATATAATTGATAAATTCTCCAATCTTAAATGATCACAAATCGCTACGTTGACTTAGAAATACTCACTTGAATTTTTTTTTTATGGGTAACTAAGACTTATGTAATTCTCTTTATAGGAAAATCAATAATTAAAGGTTCATATATACTTCCCCATGGTTTACTAACACATTTCTTTATTTTAAATCTACAATGGTCATTACATAACAATGATTTATATCAGGTATGTATATTTGTCGAACAAAATCGATGACTAAAAGAAAATAACTTGATAAACATGTATCATATTGTTAGGAATCACAAAAATATTTTATGTCACAATTTCTAAATATTAAACCAATATCGATGTCTTCCAAAGATCTATAATGCTTATTTTAGGTCATTCATTGATATATTTATCACAATAAATCAATTTAAAAAAATTCAAAAATATATGGTTAATTACATTCGATGTCACAATCATAAAAGTTTCATTAATTCATATATTTACACACATAACCATCATATATATTATTCAATCGTAGACATCATAAATGAAAACTTCATCAAATCAAACAATAATCAACATATTTTATATGTCATACAAAAGAAGAATCAATACAAATAGCTAGAGATACAATTCCTAATATGATTATTTGTTATATCAGACAAGTTATAAATTATCATATTTCTTTCATGAAGCATACATCCACACATTTTTCTTTTCAAAATATATCACCAAAGGACAAAACTATGATTCTATCTTAAACAATTTGTTATACTAGTTTGGGATTACAACAGTTATCTACCCATTGGAATTCTAATTCACACAAGTATCTCTACAACTTCAAGGACATGGTAAGGAATATCCTAATAGAATTTATTGAGTTTATCTCCATTTCTCCATATACCACATTAACCCAAGGTTAAATTCGTTGATCTTAACATCCTTCTTTTGACATGTCTTTCACTACTTAGTGTAAATCATTCGGGGTGATCAGTCCCGATAGTTTATAACTAAGTAGTCAAAGTCACGACAGCTCCAGTCTAGAATTCATACCAAAATATTTCTAAGAATTTTCTATTGTCTTATCTCCCTTGTTGTCTCATACCATATTGTAAAACAGGAAAATGTTAGAATATTTCACTATCACATATTAATCAGAGAATCAAACACCATACAATACATTTGGAATAAAAGGAAATAACTGCATTAGTTAATTTACCTTATCATTCCACCATACATTAAGGCCCGTACTTAAACAATGTCAAGAAGACTTCAGCATGGCCAGTTTCTGATAATCCCTGCAATAACATTTTTCAAGTAACAGGCTATAAAGTTCTAACTTATACTTCTTATGAACTTAAAATTAGTTCCTTCTTTCTATACTCCTAATTTTTCTTCACTTACTTCTTTACTCCAATAAAATTTCCTCTTTTCTCAACCATAAAATCTTTTGTCAAACTTAACCATCAGAGTACACTAACACGCTAGTAAGACCATACCACAAGCCGGTTTGGATTGAACTGCTCTGATACCACTTTGTAACACCCCCTTATATACACGAGATATATATGTATTCTTCTTACTTTTAAAAAAAACTTTTAGAAAGATATACATATTTATCACTCTTTATCTCGTGTATACAAGGACGTATATACATCTGATTTCCTTTGAATATTGAAAGTAAAAAAAAAATTGTCTTTCAATATTTGTCCATAATGACAAAATAATTTATAGAAATCATAAGTGATAAATCATTACAATATTATATCCGAATGAAAGAGTTTATCAAAGTTTAACCTTTACCTTGTTACAATTATCTACTTGATATTGTAATAAGGCAAAATAAAACTAAACTATACCTCTACTACAAATGTGAACAATCATTTCCTAGTCCTTGAACCATCGAGTTTTTTTTTTTTGAATCCTACTCTTGTCATATCTCTTCATCTAATCGATTGAGGATGAGACCACTTTATCCTCTTGTAATTACATATCCTTCCATCTTGAACTGCTAGCTATATATCATATAACATATATTTTGGACACAAATATTCAAACAAGAAGGAGTGAGAAACAAAATATAATATATTACAGATAAGACATAAGCATAAGGGTTTTCACAAACTAATATAGTAATATCAGTCATAATCTCATATACAATCAATTATGAATATAGGGTTTCCACATACATAACACTTATATTTTCATTCATAACCATCCATATAGAATGTCACAATCACATGAATGTTATGTAATGCTTATGCTACTATCTCATTCAGTTTATGCATGTGGGCCCTTAAAGTTTTAGTTTGCACTGGACCAACCAGGAGTTTACACTGTTTCACAAATTCTGGATAATAATAACATAAATGCCTTCATGGCATATGAACAGCTCAACTGGCGTGGAAACACTTAGAGACTAGTCAGACTGAGAAAGTTTTTATTGTGAAAGTACCTGACACTAGGGAGCGACCCCAGGTCACCTGAAGCACCCTTTCACACTCTCTCATCCCAAGGCTCGCAATTAAGCCTCCTCTAATGTATCCTCGGTTTCTATAATCCGTCCCCAGGCAATATCACATCTCATTTCTCTTTAATGATTCATGATGCATGAATTACTCGCATATTTAGTTGGTTAAGGCTTTTAGAAACTCAATTATTAAATACCATAAAGGTTCACAAAATCATCACAATAAACTGTACATTTCCATAAGTTCTTCTTTGAACTTCTGTTATACTGAAATAATTTAGTACAGTCTTCAAATTCAGATCTTACCAAAATTGAGTTTCCAAGCCTTAAATATCTCAAAGCTTTCTCTTAAAAATCTTCACATATTTACATAATCTTTCTCAATTTGAATATTAACTAGATTGAGTTTTTGAAATCTCCACAAAATATTCTTTAGTTATTTCGTTGGGGAAAACCAAAATAATTTACTTTAAACTTCTAATTTCTAAAGAAAATAATTTAAAATCATTAACTAAGAATACTTAAAACTATAAAAATTTTCTTTAACTCAAGAATTAATTGTCTCAACCTCTGATTTTCATAAAATAGCTTCTTTCTAATACTAGATTTTATTATAGAGATTAAAAATAAAGTTAATAAAAATTATTTATAAGAAGAAATAAAAGACTAAAATAATTACAAAATACTTTCTCTTGGAATAAAAATTTAAAGAGTAAGGTAAGAAAATTCTTACTGAGTTTTAACTTTCCGTCATGCTTGCTATATGCTCAAACTTCATATCACAAGATCATCAATCATTCATCAACCACAATCAAGTATAGTAATCTCATCAATCACAATCAAATATCATCAATCATAATTGTATATTATTAATCACAGTCTAATATTATAAATCACAATATCATTAATCGAAATCAAATATAATTAATTATAATCAAGTCAAATCAACTAAATATCGCTTATAAATATAATTCAAATTTTTAATGGTTATTTAAATTAGTAGATTTGATTTTGAGTCCTTATAGTCCATTCCTCGCACAGGTCTATATAAGTCCATATATCCAGTCTTCGCATAGGTATAGTTCAGTCTAGACAGGTCATAATAGTCCAAGTCCTTGCATAGGTTTAGTTCGATCCATATAGGATATAAAAATCCAAGTCCTTGCATAGGTTTAGTCCAGTCCGTATAAGTTATAATAATTCAGATCCATGTATAGATATTTCAGAATAAGTTACACAATATATTAAATTTATTATAAATTTTAAGTTGAGAAGTTATTACTTTAAAATAATAATATTATTAAATTTAAAAGGAGTAGGGGACTCCTCCCTTTATTCTTATGTCTTTCATATTATATTCTTATCTCACTCCCCCTTACCTCTTGTATACCGATTCGTTATTGAAAATCCATGCGCGCCTCGTCTCCGAGTTCTAAAACATACCAATTTCATTTTAATATAATTACAAGATGAAAATTAAGATTACAACTTAAAATAAAAAATGGTAAATTTTGAATAGTGAATAGTGAATAGTAAATCGTGAATAGTAATAGTAAATAGTAAAACGTGAATAGTAACAGTAAATAGTAAAATGTGAATAGTAACAGTAAATAGTAAATCGTGAATAGTAATGGTAAATAGTAACAGTAAATAGTAATTTACTATTTGAATAGTAATTTACTATTGAAATAGTAATTTACTATTGAAATAGTGTTTACTATGCAGAATAGTAACTTAAAATAATATTATTTCCAGTATAATAACAGATTTCTAAAAACGATATAAAAATAACCCAAAAAATATAAAAGAGAAGTATTCTTACCTTAGGATTTTGGCAGAACCTTCTCTCCAAAAACTTTTCTTCTCTCTCTCACTTCCACCACTATCTCACTAGCACTACTATATTAAGAAAACTTAATCTGAAATTGTGAATTCTAAAGAAGAAATCCTTCGGTATTTATAGGAAAAAAATTTACTATGCATTCCATTATTTTAATATAAAAGTACTATGCATTTTTGAATTTTTTATTCCAGGTTACTGTGCATCTTTTGAAAATTTCATACATGCACAGTGATTTGCATAGTAATTGTCGGCAAAATTATTAAGTCAAATAGTAACCCTTCACTCGGTATATTTTAAATATTCAAAATGAGTCCTTTTTGAAATTTAGCGATATTATATCAGTCCTCACTAATTTTATAATAAGTAATATAAAGCTGAAATTTTAAAAATCTAAAATTTTCTGTTAATAAAAATTTATTGATACGTTTCTAATTTTTTAACGATTAGAAAAAATCAAGATTTTTCTCAAACCGATAATTTTTAGATAAGTCTTGAAATCGATTTTAGAAAATTTTTTTATAATTTAACTTTACATTCTTGTAAATATTTTTAATTTTAAACAACTTTATATGAATTTAAAATTATTTAAAATATATTATTTTATTAAAATAATTCAAAAAAATTCAAAAAATTCCAGAAAATCATAAATATTATGTAGATCAAAAAGTTCAAAAGAACCATAGTCTAATTCCTTCAAAATTTTATTTTAAAATTCTAGTAAGAGTTAAATCTTAAATATGTAAAAATATAACAACATAAAATAAAAATGGTGAATAATAAAGATATTAAAAATTCTTAATATAATTTTCTTAATTAGTGAATACTAATTAAGTCACTTTAAAATTCTCATTCAAAAATATTTTCATTTTTTTATTATTATTATTTTAAAAAAACAAATAATAAAAATATAAATACCAAAATAAAAAAAATGATAATAATAAACTAACTTATAGTAAGTATTTCTCAAGAAATATATATTAATATCTATTTCCTATTTGTGATGAAAATAGGATGTTACACGTCAAGCGGAGAACTGATGCCAAGGAGCTAAAGAAATTATGAAATGAACTATACGTGTAATGTGTGTTGTGATTTATGTATGTTATGCCTAGATGTTGTCTATGCGTGTTGAGTTAATTTGGAATATTGTCACCATGGTCATGAATATGATGGATAATGAGTAAAATCTGAATGTTATTTGATGTATATTGGCATGGAGCCAATAGTAGTGTGTCTAATGCATTGACATAGACAGGTTTTGCATAAAATTGTGAGTCATGGGTGATATACAATATGTGAATTGTCTAATGTTTGATGAGTGATGTGCATTTAGTGGAATGGAACTAGAAGTGAAGTGCATTGCATGATTGGAATGTATGTAATTGGGCAAACTAGGCCAGATGATGCATGTGAGTGTTTAAATTTGCTGGTTGGTATGAAAATCTTAAGTTTCTATGCATGTACTGTATAACTCGCTCAAGCGAGATGAATTCTTGCTCAAGCGAGATGAATTCTCGCTCAAGCGAGCGGGCTTTGTGTCAGTGATATGGTCCCTGGCCAAGTCTCGCTCAAGCGGGTATAACTTCAGCTCAAGCGAGATAGGTAAGTAGTAGGAGAATATAGTTACTGGAGGATTTTCGTTCAAGCGGGTAGAGCCTCGCTCGAGTGAAGGGCAGAGGAACTGGTTCTGTGACTTTTTCGCTTGGGCGAATATGACTCGCTCAAGCGAAGGAGGAAAGTTTAGGTACTGGAGTATTCTCGCCCAAGCGGGAACGAGGCAGCTTAAGCGAGTGGCAATGGTAGAGCTTTTGGACAAATTTTGCTTGAGCGAGCAAGATCTCGCCCAAGCGAAATAAGAACCTGATGCGTATAAATACCCTCGCTCAAGCGTTTCGTTGTTTCGCTTAGGAAGGAAATGTGTCTCTCACTCAAGCGAATCTGGCTTCGCTCAAGCGAAGACTTCTGATCTCGCTCAAGCGAATTCGGCTTCGCTCAAGCAAGTGGACTTTGGTTTCATATTTCTCTTCTTTCTTATTTTAACTAAATTCCTTTTTCTTATTTTATTTAATTAATTAAATTGTTACTGTTTATTACTTTAAATACGTGTATTGGAAAACAAATATCATTTTGAAACAGGACTTGATTAATCACTTTTAAACACGAAAAGTTATTGTAAAAATTAGTTAATTGAATAAAAATAAATGTAAATTGACCTAGGATGTCACAATTATAATCATTAATTCATCATGAATGCATACATGTGAACGGAGACAACATATTTATAAAATTATCATTCGAATCGACAATAACAATCAATGGGGTATATTGCTAAATACATAAATAACATCATCATCATCATCATCATGGAATTCATCAAGCATCAATCAATCTTAAAACATAAACATATGCATATACCTCTATCCGTTCATAATTTATACATTTAAAATATAAATGTTCCCCCTACTTAGAATCAACGACTCTAAAAGCCTAAAATGCTTCCCAACTATTTCCGCCCAATAGTTTCCAAAGTCTCAAATTCCTAAAATTAACAACAATTATTTTAATAATCCATACGCCACCAAAATCATACTTCAGAGCTAGAATCATCAATTGATCACAAGTTCGGTACATTTCAACTCACTGATCAATGGCGACAGTATTCCGATACTTGATTCCCGAAACCTCAAAATAGCTCGACATTCAAAATTGGTTCAAACACAATCTAAAACAATGAGAATTAAAGGATCAAGGTCCAATTTCATGAAATAGAGCTAATCGAAGCAACGGCTCGTCATGAGACTTACTTGAAATAGAGGAAAAATCAAAACCCTAAGGTACCAAGCCGACTTGTAACATCCCTGGCAATTTAGGAAAATTATGTGTAGTAGAAAATATTATTAATTGTTTTTGAAATTTAATCGGTATTTTTATGAATTATTAGGCAATTATGAATAATTAAATGTGGAGAATATAAATAAAATTAATTGATTGGTTAATAATAAGGTGAGGACCGAATTAAGGAAAAGAAGAGTTTGAAGGGAAAAACGCTGGAGCGATTAAGTGAAGGGAAGTGAGGTGGTAACCGGTTGGGAAGGTTACCGGTTACCCCTGGACTTTAAAAGGCTTCTTTTTCTCTCTCTCTCTCTCTCTCATTTATCACTCACACGCACGAGCCACTGCTTCTCTCCCTTCTTCTTCGCTTACTTCTGTTACTGTTCATCTTCTTCCTCCTTCATCGCTGAGTTGCATGCTCTAGGAGAGGACTTTGTTTGCATCAAAACCGAGTGGTACGTCCATTTCTGTAATCATGGCCTTAAGGTGAGTCCACTGATCCATTGATATATGTGTTTCCATGCATCTCTCGTCTTCCTTGCTGACCGTATGGCCATGCATGGCTGTGTGTGGGCCTGTTCTTCACTCCTCTGGTGAGTGTGAACTCGAAGGTGGTGCAAAGCTAACGGGTTTTGTATTCCAAACCCGTAGGTAATGGAACAACACGGGTGGAATGCTTAAAGGAGCTGGTGCTGGAATGAACGGCAGCGGGACGATTGAAGGAGTCGCTGCTGGAACGGTGAACCCAGAAACTGTTGAGGCGTGGAACAAAGATAAATGGGGTGTTCGGGTTATAATTAATTGGAATGGGACATACTGTCCGAGTCATTGTAATGACTGAACCGAGTGAGGGTTGATGATGAATGAAAACTGTGCGAATACGTGTATGAATATGTGTATGGATGTTGCCGAATGGAATTTGAGAATGTATGAGTATGCATGTGTGTGAGTACCGATCAGTCCCTGATCGTGTGTATGTGAATTGAAGAATAATTATTGTTATAATTGTGATGATGTCGAATGCATTGTATATGAATGTGAATAAGTGCATGTATATGTATGGACACAGATCAGTTTCTGATTGTGTGTGTGGCATAATCCGAGTGAAATTGAATTATTTGATGTGATGAAATGATGCTGAACGAAAATTAATGTATATGCATGTATGTAGACACCGATCGGTTGAGGATCGTGTGTGTATGTGTAAATCCGATTAAAATTAAAATGATGCTGTGACAATCGGTATTTTGTGGCAATGTGGAGTCAGGTTTGACAAGTAGGTCACCCGAGTGATGTTAATGAGTCGGGATTGACAAGCAGGTCACCCGAGTGATGTTGATTAATGGCCACTTGATGAAAAATATGAAATGTGAATGTGTGATTATGTGGTGTGGGACGGCCGACGGTATGTGTAGCCCCTCATTTCCGGCTCCCGTGGTTTTTGTGCCCAGTTGAGCTACCCAGTGGTCAAGTAGGACCCAATGGTCAAGGTGGAGAGTCAAGCAGGACTCGGTGAACCAAGCAGGGTTCACGGGGTGTCAAGTAGGACCCCCAGCTGAAGGCCGATCCTTTAGTATCTGGATACTAGGGGTCGATTTTATGTGAGTCAGTTGTGACAATTGATGATTGGATGATTTTGCCGAGTGCAGTTTGTGATAATTGCCGAATGAGATTTGTTATATTTGGTGAGTATAATTTGATTTATTTACCGAGTGATTGGCTGTATTTGCCGAGTATGAAGTATTATAATTGCTGAGCATGAATTGTCATGATTACCGAGTGTTAAATTGGTTATAATTGTTGAATGAAAGTTTAAATCAGTGCTGAACGATTTGAGGTAATTGCTGAGTGAAATTTCATATCTTTGCCGAGGGATTGATATATTTTCCGAGTGGAAAATTGTTATATTTGCCGAGTGGAAAATTGTTATATTTGCTGAGTAGAAATTACTTGCTGAGTGTAACTTGTTAAGATTGTCAAAGGAGAATTGTTATGCTGCTGAGTGTGAATTATAATGATGCCGAGTGTTAATGGATAAAGTGTCGAGTGTGAGTGTAATGCCGAGTGTGAGTTAAATGGCTGAGTGTAATGTACAGTCTGAAGATAAAGATTCGGATAGAGTTTATACTCATATTTTATTCCGTTCTAGATTAATTATAATGCTAAACACCCACCCTTGCTGTTGTTTTCAATTTAGTAACCAGTGACAGGGAGGAGGTCGGAGCCCTAGAGTCGCGCCAAGTGGGAGATCGATTCCAAGGCCGAGTGAATTTAAATAAATGGTGTAATACACACACACACACACACACACACACATATATATATATATATATATAATGAGTTTTCCGAGTGTGGAACTAAGTGAGTTGATGTGTTAAATGAATCAATGTGAATTTATGTTGTTAGATGATTGGTATTAATTTTCATGTGTTTGTTGTAGCAAAGCCGATTACCGGGCGAATCTTACCCGAGAGGATTTATTCCTGTCCGAGCGACGACCAGTCGGTTTGATGTTCGTTTTATCTCTGTAGGAATTCCTTGTTCCTTTTCCGAGTGAAGAATAACTGAGAGACCCCCTTCTGGGTGGAAGGTTAGAATGTCCCGAGTGACATTGGCCGGGAGAATGTTCCGAGTGATGAAGAATAGAATACTTCCGAGTGAAAATAGAGTGGAACACTCCCGAGTGAGAATAGAGTAGAATATTTCCGAGCGAAAATAGAGTATAATATTTCCGAGTGAAGAAAGAGCATAACTATTCCGAGTGACGAAAGTGTATAACGATTCCGAGTGAAGGCGGTTATTGTAACATCCTGTTTTTAATAATAGTCCCATTTTGTAAATTATGAAGTATAGAAGGTCTATAAGTAATAATCAATGAATAAAACATCCAATGGATGGCTTGTATTACTTCAAAAATTCCATTTTAGAGTATAAATATGGAATTTATATAGATCTTTGATGATAATATCCATTTTTCGAGTGAAACATGACTTAGAAAGGACTGTCCGAGTAAGGAAGAGGCTCTGTTCCGAGTGACTAAGATAATTCCGAGTGAAATATTGAAATTCCGAGTGAAGGTTGTGTTTTCCGAGTGGAACATGGCCGAGAGGATCTCTTCCGAGTGGAATCCCTGTCTCAGGGACATTTCTGAGTGAAGAGGGTTTGATAGAACCTCTTCTGGGTGAAAGGATCCGAGTGATTCACCTTGGGGTGACTCACTGCCGAGTCAAATTGCTTAGAAAGACTCGTTTCCGAGTCAAATGCCTTCAAATGACTCATTTCTGAGTCAATTATTTCTGAATGACTCGTTTCCGAGTCAAACACCCCAGAAAGACTCATTCCTGAGTCAAGTATTTTCTAAAGACTCGTTTCCGAGTCAATCATGGTCAGACGTTACAATTCTGAATGAAAGATTCACTAAGTGCCTTCATTTTCGAGTGAAGTACAGAGGAAAATGTATTTCCGAGTGGCAGGGTTCCGACTGGGGACACACGGTGTATGATTGCCCAGATGTGTCAATCCTGGAATGAGATGCCGAATGAAAGATCTCCGAGTGTGACTCCGAGTGGGATGGTACCGAGTGGAACCCGTGTGAGTGAAGACACGGATTCGAAGATGAGTTTACAAATGAGGAACCGAGTGTTGAAGACTGAGTGAAAGAGGACTCGGTTTGGATTATTCTGCCGAGAGAAGAATGGAATGAATGATGGGTCAGTAAGTATTATTTTGCTGGGTGGCAAACTTGAGTGCATGAGTCAGTTTCAGAGGAATTCTACTGAGCAGAAACCTAAGAGTTGGGAATCGATTTTAATTGATTTCACCGAGTGGACAGTCGAGCGGAATAAGTCAACTTTGAGGTAATTCACCGAGTGAGAACTGATTAAGAGTTGAGTCGGTTTAAGAAGTTTCTGCCGAGTGGGAACTTGAGAGCTTTGAGTCGGTCTGGAATGAGTTAACCGAGTGAAAAACTGATTCAGATGACTCAGACTTGAGTGATGATGTCAAGTGGACAGATTGAGAGTTGACTCGGTTTTGATATATATTGCTGAGTGAAAAACTGAGTGAAGAATGACTCGGTTGGGAATAAATTGTGCCGAGTAAAAATCGAGTAAGAGGAGTCGGTTTGGGGAATGACTACCTCTGGTCGGATTTCGCTTAAGCGAATGAATTCCTCGCTTAAGCGAGTGAGAGTGGAATAAGCGAGGCTTGTGAGTCTCGCTCAAGCGAGTCGGTATTCGCTTGAGTGAAACTTCCCCTGATAGTTCAATGTATGGCACTCACTCAAGTGAGAGAGGGTATTCGCTTGAGCGAGAGGGACTCGGATTTCCTTCTTCTTCACACGACTGGCAGTTTCCAATTAGTTTAGAGACTGACCGAGTGGAATCTCAGTCGGTATTCAGTGTCAGGATTAACGTTTTGACTCCAATTTTGTCATCTATTGCATATTTTAATAAATCTTCTTCAATCATGCACACTCCAGTGGGTAGGCGGCAGAAATGGAGCTTACTTTCAATCTAAACCACCCTTATTTCCCACTAACAGCCCACTAGAAACCCACTCATGGAAAGTTGTCTCCCACTGCCTTGCATTATTAAACAAACACACAATGATTCTGAAACTCTCAATTCCTCTTCTCCATCAATACACATTCGATCTGAAGCTAGGATAGCAAGGAGACCATTTTCAATCAGCCAACTATCTTCAATCCAAGTAAGAGGGGACAGGGTTGTGAATGATTATGAAATGGGTAGAATTGTATGCTGTCCTAGGATTCCAGTTTTATTTTCGTATTTTGTTGCTCAATTTTGAAGCTAAAAACGTATGCATTTGATTCTGACTTCTTCATCAAAGTTGTAGATCTTTTTGTTATGTGAATTCTGAGACTTGAATCAATTGATTTGGATATGTCTAGCAAAAGTTATAGCCAAAATACTACAGCATGTCCGAGTGGAATATTTATCCCATGTTTTGTGTATATATTAATATTCTGGGAATTATACATGCATAATCAGCCTTTGATGTCTTCACGAAAGTTGTAGATATTTATGTTAGAAATCCATAGAAAGTGGTTTTAAGTTAAAAAGATGCTTGTAGCTCTACATATGCCCAAAATACAGAAGTATGTTCATGCTGAAAATCTATTAACAATGAAATACGAATCTTATTTTTAAAACTAGGAATTTTGTGGTGAGAATTAGTGATCGGTGTCTTCATGAAAGTTGTAGATATTTGTGTTAGGAGTAATTTAGAACTGGTCCCATTCCAAAATTATTTTTGTAACTCCAGAAACGTTGAAAATACTAACATATGTACGTTTTGAAAACTCTCTTTGAGGCAGTTTTGTATTCTGTGGATAAGTGGTATTTCTGTTTGGAATTTGAAATTATGGTCTTCATTAAAGTTGTAGATATTTGTGTTAGGAGTAATTTAGAACCAATCCCATGCCAAAAGTATTTTTGTAAGTCCAGAAACATTGAAAATACTATCATATGTACGTTTTGAAAACTCTCTTTGAGGTAGTTTTGTATTCTGTGGATAAGTGGTGTTTATGTTTGGAATTTGGATTTATGGTCTTCATGAAAGTGGTAGATAATTTTATTATTGAACTACAGAAAGTGGAATAACTTGAAAAGGTTTTGATTTGCTCATGTTATGGTTGTTTTACTAACGTATGTCGCTGTTGGAAATACTGAAATTTACTTACAATGGTTATTATAGATGAAAATGATATTTTCCCTATGGGTAACAATTTATTATTGAATTCTTGAGTGACTATGAATTGTTATGGATGATGTTGAGTATCTAATGAGTATCATACAGTTTGTATACTTTGGTGGTGAATAATTACGAATGACTAAATTGATATATATATATATATATATATATATATACACATGAATGCCTTGCGGATATTGATACATATGGTTGAAACAGTAAATCCATGATTCTGAAAATTATTATATGTGATGTGTCCTTTGAGGACTTGTGGTTTTCTAAGTGGTTTTGGAAATGTTGATATCATGGTATGTTAAATGATAAAGAGAATTAAAGGCATTCATGCATCATAAGCATTTGGACGCACCATGGAATTTAGGGGTTCCATGATTGCCTACCCTGGTGGGGGGTTACTCTATGATGAGTTTGAGCCCTATTTTTGCAGGAGCCATGGAGTGTAGGGATTCATGGTTATGCTAAGTCCTACTTGTGTACTTCGGTACTGCAGGAGCCATGAAAGTGTAGGGATTCATGGTTATGCTAATTCCTACTTGTGCACTTATTTTCATAGGAGCCATGAAGGTGTAGGGATTTATGGTTATGCTAATTCCTACTGGAGTCTTTATGAGACTTTTTACTGCAGTATTCCCACCAAACCAAATGGATCCAGCATGACATCATGTGACTAATTAAAGATTTATAAATGAACTTGTTTGGCATATTCATCATATCATTATGCCTTGTTGGTTGTGTTTGTGCAATTTTATTTATTTTATATTTATTCTATATTCTGTCTCACTCTTATATTAATTTTTACAGTGAATGCTACACAGAATGAAGAGTGATGCCATGAATGGAGTTTACGTGAATTATTGCTTGGAATTTGACTTTATTTTAATTTGATGGGTTATAATAATAATATAATGTTTTATGTACTGTATTTTTCTAAATCGTTTCCGCTATATAAATATTTCATGACTTTAATTATTCACGACTAGTATGTATGATAATAATCCGCGTTTATCAACTTTTACATGACTTATTACAAATTTCAAAAAAATGATTTTTAAAACGTGAAAAATTTATTCGAGAAATTACTAAGGACGTCACAGTTATGTTATCCCCGAGAGAGCAGTGACCGAGCGGACCTCTCTGAGTGAAGCGTAGGAATGAGTCAAGCGTGGAATGCCCGAGTGAATGAAAGTTAAGTGTTTCCCGAGTGAAACCCTTTTGCCAAGTGAAACCCCGACTTGAGTCTCCCGTGTGCGTCTTGCTTGCTCAGGTTTAACGTGTGGCATTCGCTCAAGCGAGTCAGCGCTTGCTTAAGCGAATGACCCCCTGTCTTCTTCTTCTTATTCTTTTTCTTCCGCTGTTTTCAACTCCACTTTATCAAAAGATGTGTTCCGATCGGATATTATTTTGCGTACACTCTTATTATTATTTTGATTATATTTAAGTGAATACTATTTTATATTAAGACCGGGTGGAACCATTTCCGATCGGTTATTATTTTAACACCTTTATTAAAGGATTTATTTTAGATCGGTTTTGTTTATACTGAGTATGATTTTATTATTTAGAATGTAACTAAAAGAGGTAAATATTATTTTACATCAAGGTCGAGTGGAATATTTATTAAGGAAAGTAAATATTATTTCATATTAAGATCCAAATTTTTATTAAATGTGAAAAATTTATTGTGGAAATAATTTGCCGTGTGTAAATAAAAAGGTAAATCAACCTAGGATGTTACACGACTACCCCTAAAATAGGTTTCAAACAACCTAAAATTACATGAAATTAAGAGAATTAAGAGTAAGGTTCCAAGAATCAACAAGCACGAAAATGGGCCATGGTTCACTCCTTGAAATCGAGGAATCAAAAGCTCTTCATTTGCTAAATGGTTGCCACGAGAATGAAAGGGAGGAGGAGAGCTCAACACATGCTTTAACTCAAGGGAATTCGAAGGAAAAGATGATAAATGGTAGTGGAGGTGAAATTCGAGGGAGGGAGAAGAGAGAAAGAACAATGACACCTATTTTTCTTTGTCTACACATGCATGAGAGAGAGAGCATAAGTAATAAGAAAGAGTGAAAATTGTCTTAGCATCACATTAAGGGCGAATGTGTCATTTTGTGTGTTTAGTTAATTTCTGAAACCAATTGAGTAACTTTCAGTCACCTAAAACATATCTCAATAAATTTCAAAAATTAACCAAACCTCTTTAAATAAATTTAACCTCCCCAATTTAATTATTGATTAATAAAATTAACCAAATAATTAAATTTAATATGTTACAATGATGGGGAAACCAAAAACAAAGAAAAAAAGTTGAGTATTTAAGGGTATACTTATTGCTACTTCAAAATTTAAATATAAGTAAAAATAATTATAATATATATATATATATATATATATATATATATTATAAGAATAGTAGTTAAAAGTAGTTTTTTTATATTAATGTTATCAAATATTTAATGTGACTTCTTAATATATTTTTAATATAATTTATTACATAAAACCTTAATAATTTTGAGAATATATACAAAGAGAACATATATTTGGTATGTAAATATTTAACAGCATTAAAAATATATAATTTTATTTATATTATAAGATAACAAATTTTATTAAAATGAGAGGAAATATTACAACATTGGTTAATTAATTTAAGTTCCATTTGGCTAACTAATGCTCGGTGACTCACATCACAGTAGTCAAATAGCACTCCCGCGGGTCTTGGAACTTTCCTTTTGGTGACGATGAAGGTATGAAGAGAAAAATATATATTATGAAATAAAATAAATGTAAAATATGTAGTAATAGATTATTTAATTGATTAAATAGCGATAGATTAGAGAAATTAGAAAACATTAAACAAATGTATGAGAAAGCGAGGTGTTACCATATAAGAGTTTTTCTTTATTTTTTTTTATCGACGTGATTCATGTGCTAAAGGCACAGCAATTTCATGATGAAAAATGTCAGGTTGTTTGATTTATATTTATATACTTTTTAGTTTATAAAATTATAATCTTATTTTTTATTTTAAAAATTTGTATTAGAAAAAAATAAAAATAAGAGATAAAAATATAAAAAAATAGTATTTCATGAATAAAATTTAGAAAAATAAAACAAATTAATAATTTGTAATTAAAATTGAAAACAAAAAATAAATTAAATTGAAATAAATTAGGCATGCAACCCATTTTGAGTTTATGAGGTTTTATTGGATTATTGAGATAAATTAAATTGAAATAAATATAAAGAAAAATGAAAAAGAAAAAAATATTATTTAAATATATAAAAGTAGAAGATAAAGAAGTATTTTTTTATATTGTTTGGATGGATGTGAATAAATAAATTAAACTTTAGACATAAACACAATCTTAGTCCTGTACATATATTTAAATATGTTTGTTTCCTTAAGTTTTTTTTGGTTGTTAATTTAGTGTATATTTGATATGGTGTATTTTTTTAATTATACACCGTAAGTATATTTTTATACATTATGATTACAATCAAATAGATTATTTAATATTTAATTTTAATTTTCTTATATTATTATTATTAATTAATTAATTTAAATAAATATTCGTCCATTATAAATAATTTCTTTTTTTAAAATTTTAAGACAAAATAATTGATTATCCTAGACATTTCAAATAAAATAGATTATTTTAAATATTTTTTTATAACATCCTAATTTTAATTATTCCGTTGATTATATTAATCGATAATTAAGTTGTGAGTGTTTAATCAAGTTGAAGCGGTTTGAATAATTTCTGGAATTTATTTGGGAGTGTTTAGGTAATCGGAAATTAAAAAATATACTTATGGTGTATAATTAAAAAATACACCATATTTAGGGGGGTATTATATATCTTAAATGTACGGGTTAGGAATGAATTAGGGGATAGTTTGATATTTAAATGAATTTATGTTATGATTGTGCTCATTCTTGGTATATGATGATTGCATAATTATTCCTTGTTGTGTTTGATTTTGTAATTGTGATTATCAATGAGATAAGGTAAATGTGTGATGATGATTTGAGTGTGTTTATCGTTCCTACGTGTTTGATAATATGTTGTATTGATGGTGATAAAGGACTCAATATGCTTGCTATGCTCGATTGAGTTGAGATATTGTGATATATCATGTATGATATTGTTGACAAGTTAGGGTAGCTTAATTGATGATGGTAATGGAATATGATTGATGTTTATGTATAGCATCTACATATAAGAGCTTACAAGACTATAACGAGCCTGTAATACTGGCCTAGATAGCAGGACTTAGACCCTGAGGTGGTTTCTTTGGACTCCATAGAAGTCATTGAGTGGAACTCAAGGTAGCCTTCAAGTGGGACTCAAGGCCATCCCGCAATACTATCGCTGTCGCTGAGAGTGATTGTGTGACATGAGTGGGTAAGTGTAACACCCCTTTATATACACGAAACCTATATCTATTCTTCTTGCTCTTTTTTTTAGAAAGATATACATATTTATCACTACTTATCTCGTGTATATAAGGACGTATATACATCTGATTTTCTTTGAATTTTGAAAGTAAAAAGTTTCAAATTATTCATAATGATAAAATAAACTTTCAAAAAATCATAAGTGATCAAAGATTACAGTATCATATCCAAAGAATAAGGTTTATTAAAGTTTAACATTTACATTGATTTACAATCATCCAACTTAATATTGTATTAAGGTAAACTAAAACTAAAAATTTAATACCTCTACTTCGACTGTAACCAATTATTTTCTTATCTTCAAACCATGTGATTTTGAATCTCATTCTTGTCACATCTCTTCTCCTATCCGATTGAGGATGAGACTAATTTACCCTCTTGTAATTTCATCCTTTCATCTTGAACTGCTAGCTATATATATCATATAACATATTTTGGACACAAAATTCAAACAAGGAGTGAGAAACAGAATATAATACTTTACAGATAAGACATAAGCATAAGGGTTTTCACAATCTAATATAATAATTTCAATCATAATCATATACATAATCAATTATGAATGTAGAGTTTTTATAACATAACAATTATATTTTCATTCACAACCACCCACATAGAATGTCACAATCACATGAATGTCATGCAATGTTTTTAATACTATCATCTCATTCAATCTATGCATGTGGGCCCTTAAAGTTTTAGTTTGCACTAGGCCAACCAGGAGTTTACACTATTCCATAAATTCCGGATAATAATAACATAAATGCCTTCATGGCATATGAACAGCTCAACTGGCGTGGAAACACTTAGAGACTAGTCAGACTGAGAAAGTTTTTATTGTGAAAGTACCTGACACTAGGGAGCGACCCTGTAACATCCTAGGTTAATTTACCATTTTATTTACATACGGCAAATTATTTTCATAATAAATTTTTCACGTTGAATAAAATTTGTATCTTAGTATGAATTAGTATTTATTCCTTTTAACATTTAATCCACTCGGTCTAGATGTAAAATAATATTTACCTCTTTTAACTACATAAAATCATGCTCAGTATGAACAAAACCGTTCTAAAATAAATCTTTTAAATAAAAGTATGTTAAAACAATAACTGATTGGAAATGGTTCTACTCGGTCTTGATAATAAATAGTATTCACCTAGATGTAATCAAAATGATAATAAGAGTGCACGCAGAATAACATCCGCTCGGTAAAATGGAGTTGAAACAGCGGGAGAAGAAGAAGAAGAAGAAAAAGAAGAAGAAGAAGGACAGGGGTCATTCGCCTGAGCGAGACCCCGAGGTACCTGAGCGAAATCCAAGAGTCGGTTAAGCGAGTGCCGACTCGCTTGAGCGAATGCCACACCTGAAGTCTGAGCAAACAAGACGCACATGTGGACCCACTTGGGGTTTCACTCGGTAAAATGGTTTACTCGGCACAAGGGTTTCACTCGGAAAACGCTCAACTTCCATTCACTCGGACATTCCTCACTTGACTCTTTACTACCTTTCACTCAGGAGGCTTCGCTCGGTCATAACTCCCTCG
This sequence comes from Clitoria ternatea, assembly GCA_037962975.1. NCBI lineage: Eukaryota > Viridiplantae > Streptophyta > Magnoliopsida > Fabales > Fabaceae > Clitoria > Clitoria ternatea. Next base: position 90,074,584 of record CM075675.1, read on the forward strand.
GAGATAATTCAGTCTCCTTCACTCGGAATCATTATACATTTTCTTCACTCGGAACTCTCTCCCAACCAATCCCACTCGGGACATTCTAACCTTCCACCCGGAAGGGGGTCTCTCGGTTATCCCTCACTCGGGAATGAATCCCCTAGATAATGAGCTGTCACGGAAAACATGAAAACATATAGATCAATGTATTTTAAAATATAAATTCGCATCCGATACAAATTAAGTTGGCACACAGACAATAATAAACACTCGAAAACTCCTTATACACACATATACTCTACACAATCACTCGAAATCACTCGGGCCTTGGCATCAATCGCCCCCTTGGCGCGACTCCATGGCTCCGACTTCCTCCCTGTCACTGGTTACTAAATTGAAAACAGCAGCAAGGGTGAGTGTTTGGCATCATAATTAATATAGAACGAAATGTAACAAGTTATACATATATATATAAGTTACGTACGATTGCATTTTCATCACTCGCAATTATAATACATCATACTCGGCCAATAAAACAAACTTCACTCGGCAAATACAACAAATGCCACTCGGCAAATATAACAAATGTCACTCGGCAATTATAACAAATGTCACTCGGCAAATCTACTCATCACAACTTATAATTCATCAATTGTCACAACTGACTCTCAGATAAAATTTGACGCCTAGTATCCGGATACTAAAGGATCGACCTTCAGCTGGGAGTCTGACTTGACATCCCGTGAACCCGACTTGGTTCACTGAGCCCGACTTGGCTCCCCCTCAACCACTGGGTCAAAGACCTCTGGGTAGCTTAACTGGGTCCGACTTGACCACTGAAGCCAAAACAGGGTAGTTCATACCGTTGGTCGTCCTTCACCACATAATCACATTCCATCATATCAACAAACATATCATTCCGATTACCACTTGTAACTGTCAGAAACTGACCTGTGGTCACAGCGTAGGGCGACCGACTCGTCAAGCCCCTCAACATACCATATCGATTACCACAACCATCACTTATTTCATGCCATTGTAAACCATACACACACACATGCATACACATACAACTCAGCATTAAATATTCCAAGCTCATGACATGATTAACTCAACCATACACCTGATCTTCAACTGATCGGTGTACACAGTCACATATGTACAAACATGGGCACGCAACAACATTCAATGATATTTTTTTTACCCTGTTCACCATTCAACGACTCGGATAGGAAGTAAGTCCTATTCTAATTAATCATAACCTGAACACCCCCTTACCTCGACTCCACGCTTCGATGATCTACTCTCGGTGCCGGTCCCTTCCTCTGAGCATGGGATTCGCAGTCTCAGCTCCGTCACTCAGCCTTTCGTTGCTTAATCTAATACCTACGGGTCAGAATGTAAAAACCCGTTAACTTAACGCCCTCAGCTCTTAGGCCACATTTGAGCTCACACTCACCAAAGGAGTGAAGAACAGACTCGAATACAGCCATGCATGGCCTTTGGCTACCAGAGAAACGAAAGGGATAAGGAGCCATAAATAAAACGGATCAGTGGACTCACCTTGAGGCTACGATCACAGGAATGGGGTTCAATTGAAGCTTTAACACGAACGGAGTCCTCCTCCGGCGCATGCAACTCAGCGACAAGAGAGGAGAAAACGAAGAAGAAGGAGAGACAGACGAAAAGAAGAAGTAGTTCATAAATAATGAAGAGGGGAGAGAGAGGATTTCCTTTTATATAAAGCTCAGGGGCAAGACAGCCTTTTCCCCTATTTCATTTGCATTCTCATTAAAAGTTTTTAATCAATTTCAACACATTGCATTCTTTTATAATTACCAGCCAACCGGTGTCCAGGCGTAGTGCCCACACCTCGGTAATCCGAGCTAACACTTAAGAGGTCGGACACTTCATCCGTCCTTACATCTTTGTTATGCATATCCGTTTGCCTCAGCCATACAAGAGGTTGATCCGGACTATAATTCCGAGTTAGGCGTTCTCCTCATACCGGTTAATCCAAGACAACTCTAGGCACACCGGATAAGCATCAGTCACAAGACAACACGTCTTTGACCGTTCTCCCCTGCACAACCGATCTTCAACACTGTTTGGTGCTCACATCTGAGACCGGCCCGACACCGGATTCCTTGACCCCGGTTCAGGCAGATCAAATATTAAATAAATCTCTAAAACATTTGCTAATATTTTCCACTATCCATAATTTTTATTAAAATACTAGAAATGTTACATCCACCCCACCTAAAAGGGGATTTCGTCCCCGAAATTAGTGTTCCGATTGAAAAAGATGGGGGTACATCTGCCTCATATCCGATTCTAATTCCCAAGTGTAGTTTATCCAATTCAAATTCTGCCATTTCACCTTCACCAACGGCACCTCCTTGCTCCTTAACCGTTTCGTTTGATACTCCTCAATACTGATCGGTACAGCTTCCACCGTCAGATCTTCCTTCAATTCAATAGAGTCACTCGGTACAATCATTGTGTCACACGGAATGTAGGCTCGAAGTTGTGATACGTGAAACACGTTGTGGATGTTAGTCAACGACTGGGGAAGATCCAGTCGGTAAGCAACTTCACCAATCCATTCCAGTATTTGGTATGGTCCAATGTATTTCGGATTAAGCTTTTGGCTCTTCAAAATCCGACCTACACCTTTAGTCGGTGAAATCCTCAGGAACACCCAGTCGCCCACTTGAAACTCAAGCGGCCTATGCAGATTGTCATAATAGCTCTTTTGTCGGTCCTGGGCAATTTTTATCTTCTCCCGAATTAGAGTGACTTGTTCATTCATCTCTTGGATTAGCTCGGGCCCCAGATGAACGGTATCACCATTCTTATTCTAACATAATGGAGTACGACATTTCTGACCATAAAGGGCTTCATATGGAGCCATCCCAATGCTGCTATAATAACTGTTATTGTATGCAAACTCCACCAAAGGCAAGTATTTCTCCCATGATCCGCCCTGCTCTAACACACATGCCCTCAGCATATCCTCGAGAGTCTGTATTGTCCGCTCCGACTGGCCGTCAGTCTGGGGATGGTAAGCCGAGCTCAGTCTGAGCTCAGTACCTAGTTCTTGTTGCAAGCTCCCCAAAATCTTGAAGTGAATCGGGGATCCCGATCGGAAATAATGCTTGAGGGCACACCGTGCAGTCGTACAATCTCAGCAACATACAACTTAGCCAATCGGTCCAGTGACCACTTCATATTCATCGCCAGGAAGTGGGCGCTCTTGGTTAGTCGGTCAACAATTACCCAAATTGCGTCGTACCCGGTTCGGGTGTGAGGTAGTCCGGATACGAAGTCCATGGTGATACTTTCCCACTTCCAGATCGGAATTTCTGGGGGTTGAAGCAAACCTGGGGGTCGTTGATGTTCGACTTTGCACTTCTGGCATATCACACAGGACCTCACGTACTCGGTTATTTCCTTCTTCATGCCCGGCCACCACAATTCCTTCTTCAAGTCATGATACATTTTCGTCACACCGGGATGAATACTCAGAGAGCTCCTGTGTGCCTTGGCTAGTACAGCTTGCCTGAAATCTCCATGTGCAGGCACCACCACTCGGTCTCGGAATCTCCATATTCCATCATTACCCCGAGTTAACTCCATATCCTTGCCTCGAGCCTGAGTATCAATCAGTTTCAGCAACTCCTCATCGTCTTTCTGAGCAGCAACAATAGACTCCAGAAATTCGTTGGAGATTTTCAACATTCTGACCATCATTCGGTTTGGAGCGTCCATAACGACTCCAATGTTCATATCCCTAAAGCTCTCCATCAATTCCTGCTCTCTGCCCATCAAGTAAGCCGCATGCAACACCTTTCTGCTCAGTGCATCGGCAACAACATTCGCTTTGCCCGGGTGGTACCTCAAGTCGAAGTCATAATCTTTTAAGTACTCCACCCATCTTCTCTGCCTCATATTTAGCTCCTTTTGGTCGAATAAATACTTCAAGCTTTTGTGGTCACTGAACACCATAAAACGGGACCCATATAGGTAATGACGCCAAATCTTTAATGCATATACTACTGCTGCCAGTTCCAGATCATAGGTCGGATAATTCAATTCATGGGGTCTCAATTGCCTGGAAGCATAGGCAATCACCCGGTCAGATTGCATCAGCACGTATCCCAAACCGAACTTGGATGCATCACAATACACCATAAATTCCCGTGTTACATTGGGCAATGCAAGCACCGGGGCAGTCGTCAAACACCGTTTGAGAGTCTGGAAACTCAGCTCGCACTTTTCCGACCACACAAAAGGACTCTCTTTCCTTGTTAACCGAGTCAGAGGAAGTGTTATCTGAGAGAACCCTTCAATGAAACGTCGGTAGTATCTAGCTAATCCGAGGAAACTTCTGATTTCAGTTACCGATGTCGGCCTCCCCCAAGCCATAACCACCTTAATTTTTGTCGGATCAACCGAGACGCCCTCTCGAGAAATTACATGCCCCAAGAATTATACACTACTTTCCCAGAAATCACACTTGGATAGTTTAGCATACAACTTCTTCTCTCGGAGTATCTGTAGAAGGGTTTGAAGGTGTTGAGCATGCTCCTCAACCGACCTTGAATACACCAGGATGTCATCAATGAATACCACCACAAACTGGTCCAAGTATGGTTGAAAAATCCGATTCATATAGTCCATGAAGATGGCAGGGGCATTCGTCACTCCAAAGGGCATTACAATGTACTCGAAGTGCCCATACTGAGTCTGAAACGCTGTCTTCGGAATATCTTCCGACTTCACTCGGATCTGGTGGTATCCAGACCTCAAGTCGATCTTAGAAAACACAACAGCGCCCCTCAACTAGTCTAGCAAGTCATCAATCCGAGGCAATGGGTATTTATTCTTAATCGTCAATTTATTCAGCTGTCGGTAATCGATGCACATTCGCATGCTACAGTCCTTCTTCTTTACCAGTAACACCGAAGCACCCCATGGTGAAGCACTCGGTCGGATAAAGCCTTTTTCCAGCAGTTCATTTACTTGTTTCTTTACCTCAGCCAATTCCACCGAAGACATTCTATATGGCGCTCGGGACACAGGCTCTGCCCTGGGAATTAAGTCAATAGAGAAATCAATCTCCCGACTGGGAGGCAACTTTAGAATTTCTTCCAGAAAAACATCGGGAAATTTACAAACAATTGGAATATCACTCGGCAGAAGGTTATACCGACCCTCTGAAGCAAATAAAATAACATATGTGGCTAAGACATCACTCACCACATCCTTCATGTCGAGTTCCTGAGAGAAAACAATACTCTTTCGAGAGCAGTCGACCATCACATGATTAGCAGCTAGCCAATCGAGACCTAGAATAACATCTAAGTTCCTCAACGGCATACAGATAAAATTCACTCGGAAAGTACGGTCTTCGATTTGCATCAGCATATCTCTACACACGGTGGTTGCGCGAAAAGTGGAACCGGTTGGAGTGGAAACAATAAGAGCGTTCTCCATTAAACCGATCGACAAACCAAGCCGTCGCACATAACTCTCGGAAATAAAGGAATAGGTCACGCCCGAATCATAAATTACATCAACAAGATAGTCACAGATGAGGCACTTACTGATGAGGACACCCCCCACCAATCAGGGGCACATCAAGGAATAGGACGGCCAATGACAAGATCCAAGGCCAAGAAGACCAAAGCCACCTTACAAAGGCTCTAATTCTTACCCTCCTAGAAGACATAACCAAGGAGCCACAAAGGACATCCAAGCTTACTCATTTGATCATGTGGAAGGATGAACAGCAGAGGGCTTAGCACAAATGGCCTAGCCTCAAGAATAGGGTAGTGTAGGAGTTGAATGACCTGTGTTCAAATCCTACCTAGACCCATTTTTCTTTATTTCTTTTTCTTTTGTAATTTTCGGTTTTTGCAACTATATTTCAGCATTGTCCCACTAAGACTTAGTGGTGGGCGGTTACCCTTGTTTTTAGGTAGTGGAGTAGTGTGTCTTTTGTCTTGTTTAACCAAGTTATACAAAACCGAATCAAGGGAGGAAAAAGGACAGAAGTTGATTAATGAATTTTTCTAAGTTTTGTAAACTTAGTGGTGAGTGTGATGCTCTTGGTCCTTGTGTGAAGCAAGGTTGATTAGCCATGCATTAGTGTGATACTTGTGTATGAATGCTAGTCCATTATGGAGGTGTGATGCTGTCCATCTTTTTATCTTTTATTTCTTGCATTTTGTTTCTTCTACCTTGTCTTCTAAATTGAATCTAAAACAAAATTCTGAACTCAAAAAAAAATTAAACATCAAAAGAAAAATCAAGGAACCTTAGTTCAATTGCCAAGCTGCGTTAAGGTCATGTTATTGCGTTAACTTCCATTAAAGTGTGAACTGAAATTCACGTGAGAATGAAGCCAGTTCTGATCCTTGAATCTCTCATGGAATCTAAACAATCAAGGATAAGTTGAATTAGAATTTCTGACCCTTGCAAAACGTAACTTTCTCACTTCAATCTCCACTATAGATTTCCCCATTTATCTATGTATCGTGTTATGTTTGTGTGTATTTCTTCCCTTTTTAGGCAGTCCTTCTTCATCTAGAAATCAGCCCTTGCCGGTCCTCAACAAGATCCACATCATTTGGTATCAAAGCTCTTGGAGTCAAGGGCTTAAAATTTCTTGGACAGCACCCAAAAAGGTATTTCTAATTCCATCATCTTCAATTAATCCATTCTGATTCTAAATGCCTAAAGTTGATAATTAGGGCTGTGAAAAGAAAAGGAAAATTATCAAAAAAAAAACGAAAAAAAAAATGTATCCTAAATGTTTGAATCTTGTATGTCTTTGCCTTTGATTCTAGTCTAACTCTAGTATTGTTTGTGCGTCTTTTGTATCTCTTTGCCTTTGATTCTTGTCCAACTCTAGTATTGTTTGTGAGTCTTTTGTATGTCTTTGTCTTTGTTTGTAGTCCAATTCTAGTAATTATTTGTGTGTCCTTTTTGGTGTCTTGTTTTGTTGGCTTCTAGTGATAGGATCATATCTCTATTTGCCATCATTAGCATATTGCATTAGGTGGAGCATTTGTGTGTGGGCTGAACTATACTTGTGACTCTCAAGGATTAAATAGCATCAAGAGTGGTAAAAGGCTAGAGTGAAAATTACATTACTAGAAAAAGCCAAAATTTGAGTGAAACACTTGAGAGAAATTATTTGTGAGGTCCAAACAGCAACTGTTATAATTGTTTTTCACCTTGTATAAGTGTTTTAGTGATGGCAGAACAGGGTGAACAAGGAGGCCTTAATCCATTTCAAATGCAAGCTCTAACTCAATATCTTGAGAGGCTATTCCGACAAGCCACTGACGAAATACATGAGAGAATTGACCAGTTAGAGAATGAAAGGAGAAGTCCAAGGAGGCATGGAGGAAGGATGCCAAGACATGAAGAAGATAGAAGGACTAGGGAGCAGTGGAGCAATCCCCTTCAAGGGATAAAACTAAACATTCCTTCTTTTGCAGGCAAAAATGATCCGGAGGCATATTTGAGTTGGGAGCTTAAGTTAGAAAATGTATATGCTTGTGGAGAGTTTGAGGAGGAGCAATAGGTGAGATTGGCAGCCGCTGAGTTCTCACACTATGCCTTGGTATGGTGGCATAAACTTCAGAGGGAGAGGCAAAGAGATGGAGAGCCACCAGTGAGTACTTGGGCAGACTTGAGGAGATTGATGAGGAAGAGGTATGTGCCTGCCTCCTATGAGAGAGATTTGAAGTTTAAACTTCAAAGACTCACTCAAGGGAGTCAGAGTGTGGAGGAGTACCACAAGGAGATGGAGATGCTAATGCTCCAAGCCAATTTAGAAGAGGATCCTGAGGTAACTATGGCTAGATTTTTAGCTGGTTTATCTACTGATATTCGTGATGTTGTAGAGTTGCAAGAATTCATTGAGATGGATGACCTTGTGCATAAGGCCCTTCAAGTAGAAAGGCAACTCAAAAGGAAGGGAGCTACAAGGAGAATTGCCCCTACTCCCACATCTGGGTGGAAGGACAAAGCCAAGAGGGAGGGCTTTGGGGCAGCACCCTATTCGGCCAAGGCAGCAGGTAGCTCGGCCTTGGATGTTAAGGCCACTAAGGAGGCTGATCATAATGCTTCTAAGGGTAAGGAACCAATCCCTAAGAGGACTAGGGACATTACATGCTTCAAGTGCCAAAGTAAGGGGCATTATGCCTATGAATGCCCTACAAAGAGGACCGTAGTGATAAGGGAGGATGGTGAATTGTCTAGTGAGTCTGATACACCTGAGGAGTATGAGAGTAAGGAGGGAGAGGGTGTAGAACCAGAAGTGAATGAGGGGGGATTGTTAATGGTTAGGAGGTTGTTAGGATCCCATATAGAACCCTTAGACCAAAGCCAAAGGGACAACATTTTCCACACTAGGTGTGCTGTACTTGGACAACTTTGCATGGTGATTGTGGATAGTGGGAGTTGTGCCAATGTGGCTAGTACTAGGATGGTATCCAAGTTGAATCTCTCTACCAAACCCCACCCTAGACCTTATAGGTTACAATGGCTAAGTGATGATGGAGAAATAAGGGTGAGGCAGCAGGTGGAGGTGCCTATAGTTATTGGAACCTATTCAGATGTGATCTTGTGTGATGTGGTGCCTATGGAGGCATGTCATTTGTTGTTGGGAAGGCCGTGGCAGCATGACCACAAGACTATCCATGATGGTTTCTCAAACAAAATATCATTCACCCATCAAGGAAAGAAGGTGGTACTTAAACCTTTAAGCCCACAGGAGGTGTGTCATGATCAGTTGAGATTGAGAGAGAAAATTATGAGAGAAAAAAAAGATCATGAGGGTAAGGGATTAAGTGTGACTGAGAGCTTGAAAGAGGAGAAAGAGAGAAAAGAGAGTGAAGAAAAGAGGGGAAAAATAAAAGGAAGAGAAAAGAGTGAAAAAGAGAGGAAAAAGAATGAAAGAGAGATATCAAAAGAAAGAGAAGTGAGGAAAGTGTTGCTTGCAAGGCAGCCACTCTACGTGCTGGTTTGCAAGCCTATTCTAAATACTAATCCTATTTGTTTTTCTTCTTTGTCTTCTCCTATTTCTTCTCTTTTGCAGGAATTCAAGGATGTTTTCCCTTCAGATCTACCCAGTGGGTTGCCACCATTGAGAGGGATAGAACATTAGGTGGATCTGATACCTGGAGCCACCATTCCAAACCGGCTAGCCTATAGGAGCAACCCTGAGGAGACCAAGGAAATACAAAGGAAAGTGGAAGCTCTCCTAGATAAAGGTTGGGTAAGAGACTCTATCTCTCCTTGTGTTGTTCCTGTGATCCTAGTACCTAAGAAAGATGGAACTTGGCGCATGTGTAGTGACTGTAGGAGTGTGAATAGCATTACCATTAAGTATAGGCATCCCATTCCTAGGCTTGATGATCTACTTGATGAATTGCATGGTGCAAAATTCTTTTCCAAAATTGATTTAAAAAGTGGATACAACCAAATTAGGATTAGAGAAGGTGATGAGTGGAAAACTGCTTTTAAAACCAAATTTGGCTTATATGAATGACTGGTTATGCCTTTTGGGTTAACTAATGCACCTAGTACATTCATGAGGTTGATGAATCATGTTCTTAGAGAATTTATAGGACACTTTGTGGTAGTGTATTTTGATGATATACTGGTGTATAGTGCTGATTTAGATTTGCATGTTCATCATTTGTATTCTGTGTTGGCTACTTTGAGGCATGAGCAATTATATGCTAATATTGAAAAATGCATATTTTGTCAAGATCATGTGGTGTTTCTAGGCTTTGTGGTGAGTTCTAAAGGGGTAGAGGTAGACCAAGAAAAAGTGAAGGCCATCCAAGAATGGCCAACACCAAAAACCGTGAGTGAAATTAGGAGCTTTCATGGTCTAGCTAGTTTTTATAGGCGTTTTGTGAGAGATTTTAGCACGTTGGCAGCCCTATTAAATGAGTTGGTGAAGAAGAATGTGAGCTTTAAGTGGGGGGAAAAACAAGAGAGAGCTTTCCAAACCCTTAAGCAAAGACTAGTTTGTGCACCCATTCTAGCATTGCCTAATTTTTCCAAGCCTTTTGAAATAGAATGTGATGCTTCTGGCATAGGTATAGGGGCTGTTTTGCTTCAAGAGGGCTACCCTATAGCTTATTTTAGTGAAAAACTAAGTGGGGCCGCCTTGAATTATTCCACCTATGACAAGGAACTCTATGCTTTAGTGAGAACCCTCAAAACATGGCAGCACTATCTTTTCCCTAAGGAGTTTGTTATCCATAGTGACCATGAGTCTCTTGGTTCTTGTTCCTTGATGATTTCAAATTCTGAAGTTGGTTATTTTGATCCCAAGGTTCAGAATAAGATGGAGTTAATTTAAGAAAAGATTGGCTGCACTTACACTTGATCAACCATGGAAGATGAATTAAATTGAGTTAATTTTTTTAGGATTCTAAACAATCCCCTCACGTGAAATCTAAGGCTGAAACAAAACTGAAAATGCAAAAAGAAAAACGAAAAACACAAAGGAAGAATCACACCTCCATAAATTGATTAGCATTCATACAAAAGCTTCACACCTATGCATGGCCAATCTTCCTTGATTCACACAAGGACTATGAGCATCACACTCACAACCTAAGTTTTCAAACCTAGAAAAAAAATTCATCAAAATTCCAAATCTGCCAATTCCATGTTACGTGAGATGTTTTGTGTAACTTGGCTGAACATGTTCCAAGCCATAACCGCCCCACTACCCACCATAAAGCAAACCGCTTATGTCCACTAAGTCTTAGTGGGACAATGCTGAAATATAGTTGTAAAAATCGAAGGACTTCTCCTTTCATTCTCTAACTGGTCAATTCTCTCATATATTTCATCAGTGGCTTGTCGAAATAGCCTCTCAAGATGTTGAGTTAGAGCTTGCATTTGAAATGGATTAAGTCCCCCTTGTTCACCCTGTTCTGCCATCACTAAAACACTTATACAAGGTGAAAAAACAATTATAACAGTTGCTGTTTGGACCTCACAAATAATTTCTCTCAAGTGTTCCACTCAAATTTTGGCTTTTTCTAATAATGTAATTTTTACTCTAGCCTTTTACCACTCTTGATGCTATTTAATCCTTGAGAGTCACAAGTATAGTTCAGCCACACACAAATGTTCTACCTAATGCAAAATGCTAATAATGGGAAATAGAGATTTGATCCTATCACTAGAGGCCAACAAAAAACAAGACACCAAAATGGACACACAAACAGTACTAGAATTAAACTACAAACAAAGACAAAACATACAAGACTCAGTTGCCTTTCTACTTGAAGGGCCTTATGCACAAGGTCATCCATCTCAATGAATTCTTGCAACTCTACAACATCACGAATATCAGTAGATAAACCAGCTAAAAATCTAGCCATAGTTACCTCAGGATCCTCTTCTAAATTGGCTTGGAGCATTAGCATCTCCATCTCCTTGTGGTACTCCTCCACACTCCGACTCCCTTGAGTGAGTCTTTGAAGTTTAAACTTCAAATCTCTCTCATAGGAGGCAGGCACATACCTCTTCCTCATCAATCTCCTCAAGTCTGCCCAAGTACTCACTGGTGGCTCTCCATCTCTTTGCCTCTCCCTCTGAAGTTTATGCCACCATACCAAGGCATAGTGTGAGAACTCAGCGGCTGCCAATCTCACCTTTTGCTCCTCCTCAAACTCTCCACAAGCATATACATTTTCGATCTTAAGCTCCCAATTCAAGTATGCCTCCGGATCATTTTTGCCTACAAAAGAAGGAATGTTTAGTTTTATCCCTTGAAGGGGATTGCTCCACTGTTCCCTAGTCCTCCTATCTTCTTCATGTCTTGGCATCCTTCCTCCATGCCTCCTTGGACTTCTCCTTTCATTCTCTAACTGGTCAATTCCATATTGAGTTTGCTTATAACCGTGCTGTCCATTCCATAACTAATTGCTCTCTATTTGAGGTTGTGTATGGGTTTAATCCTTTATCTCCGCTTAATTTGTTACCTGTACCTAACATTTCTGTGTTTAAGCATTATGAAGGACAGGCTAAAGTAGATTTTGTAAGGAAGCTGCATGAGCAGGTTAAAGCCCAAATCATCAAGAAGAATGAGAGCTATGCTAAGCAAGCCAACCTGGAGATTGGGTGTGGGTACATATGAGGAAGGAGACGTTTCCTGAACAAAGGAAATCCAAGTTGCTTCCAAGAGGAGATGGTCCATTCCAAGTATTGGAGAGGATCAATGACAATGCCTATAAGATCCAAATGCCAGGTGCGTATAATGTGTCTTCTACTTTTAATGTGGCTGATTTGTCTTTGTTTGATACAGGTGAAGAAGACCCAAATTTGAGGACAAATCCTGTTCAAGAGGGAGGGAATGATGAGGACACCCCCCACCAATCAGGGGCACATCAAGGAATAGGACGGCCAATGACAAGATCCAAGGCCAAGAAGACCAAAGCCACCTTACAAAGGCTCTAATTCTTACCCTCCTAGAAGACATAACCAAGGAGCCACAAAGGACATCCAAGCTTACTCATTTGATCATGTGGAAGGATGAACAGCAGAGGGCTTAGCACAAATGGCCTAGCCTCAAGAATAGGGTAGTGTAGGAGTTGAATGACCTGTGTTCAAATCCTACCTAGACCCATTTTTCTTTATTTCTTTTTCTTTTGTAATTTTTGGTTTTTGCAACTATATTTCAGCATTGTCCCACTAAGACTTAGTGGTGGGCGGTTACCCTTGTTTTTAGGTAGTGGAGTAGTGTGTCTTTTGTCTTGTTTAACCAAGTTATACAAAACCGAATCAAGGGAGGAAAAAGGACAGAAGTTGATTAATGAATTTTTCTAAGTTTTGTAAACTTAGTGGTGAGTGTGATGCTCTTGGTCCTTGTGTGAAGCAAGGTTGATTAGCCATGCATTAGTGTGATACTTGTGTATGAATGCTAGTCCATTATGGAGGTGTGATGCTGTCCATCTTTTTATCTTTTATTTCTTGCGTTTTGTTTCTTCTACCTTGTCTTCCAAATTGAATCTAAAACAAAATTCTGAACTCAAAAAAAAATTAAACATCAAAAGAAAAATCAAGGAACCTTAGTTCAATTGCCAAGCTGCGTTAAGGTCATGTTATTGCGTTAACTTCCATTAAAGTGTGAACTGAAATTCACGTGAGAATGAAGCCAGTTCTGATCCTTGAATCTCTCATGGAATCTAAACAATTAAGGATAAGTTGAATTAGAATTTCTGACCCTTGCAAAACGTAACTTTCTCACTTCAATCTCCACTCTAGATTTCCCCATTTATCTATGTATCGTGTTATGTTTGTGTGTATTTCTTCCCTTTTTGTGTAGTCCTTCTTCATCTAGAAATCAGCCCTTGTCGGTCCTCAACAAGATCCACATCACTTACCCTGTACCAAGTTGTCATTCCTCATGGCTTCCGAGGCATCAAAAACGAATACCCGCCCGGTCATAGCATTCTGGGCACCACTGGACTGGGCATCAGATCTTCCCGATTGTTGGCCTCCCCGACTAGTACCATGCCTGCCTCCTCTCTGAAAATTGGCACCCCGAGTTTCGGAAGGGTTGGTTCGGTTGCCTTGCCTGCTCTGTTGCTGCCTCTGTGGGCAATCGGGCCTGAGGTGCCCCAGCTGTCCATATTGGAAGCATACAATCTGATTGGCTGGACAGTGTTTTAAAATATGGTCCTCTTGGCCACAATTGTAGCACGCACGACTACCAGAGAGATTACCCGATCGGCCAATAGAGCCCCGACCAGAAGAGGATGAAGAAGTAGCAAAAGACTTGCCGCCCCGAAAGAATTGGCCCATCCTCTTGAAGCTGAAGCCCTTTGCTTTCAGTGGCTTTTTGTCTCTTGGTTGAGATGTCCTTTGTAACTGCACCTCTTCGGTCAGTCTAGCTTTGTTCACCAGAGTCGGGTAGTCCCGAATCTCTATCGGTATAATTACACTACGGAGTTCAATCCGTAGTCCAGCCTCGTATTTAGCACACTTGCTGCCCTCAGTCCCTTCCAACGAGAAAGGATGGTAGAAATCACACAGCTCGTCGAACTTGCTGGTGTACTCGGCCACAGACAGCCGGCCTTGCTCCAACTTTAGGAACTTCATTTCCTTCCGGATTTTGTAATTATTCGGGAAGTACTTAACAAGGATTCTCTTTCGGAAATTTGCCCATACTAGCGGCTCATTTGCCGCGTTCATCTGTACCTTCACCCGAGACCACCATACTCTAGCCTCGTCTTTTAATTGGTAGGTGGCAAACAAAACCTTTTGCTCTTCTGAGCACTCGAAGTATTCAAAGACCTGCTCTATGTCCCTGATCCAAATGTATGCCCCATCATAATCGTGTCCTCCCTTGTAGGTCGGGGGATTCCTTTTCAGGAATTTATCCAGAGTGGGACCGGACTCGGTCCTACTCATGAGCTGGGTAAATTTGGAGAAGAAATCGTCTCCTCCACCGGAACTGGTTCCTTCGGCCATATTGCAATTCTACAATGAGCAAACACATCACTATTAATAACCAATGCCAACCAGGAAGTCGGAAATTTACCTCACACACATAAAATACCGCGCCAATAGAGTGCCAAGGGAACGATGCCAAGCTGCACAAAAAAAACACAATACAATTTAATGCAACCAGCCCTCATAGGACTCATACAATCACTGGATTGACCCATACACCCGGCTCTAGAAAGAACTACTCTGATACCAACTGTAACATCCTAGGTTAATTTACCTTTTTATTTACATACGATAAATTATTTTCATAATAAATTTTTTGCGTTGAATAAAATTTGTATCTTAGTATGAATTAGTATTTATTCCTTTTAACATTTAATCCACTCGGTCTAGATGTAAAATAATATTTACCTATTTTAGCTACATAAAATCATGCTCAGTATGAACAAAACCGTTCTAAAATAAATCTTTTAAATAAAAGTATGTTAAAACAATAACTGATCGGAAATGGTTCTACTCGGTCTTGATAATAAATAGTATTCACCTAGATGCAATTAAAATGATAATAAGAGTGCACGCAAAATAACATCCGCTCAGTAAAATGGAGTCGAAACAGCGGGAGAAGAAGAAGAAGAAAAAAAAGAAGAAGAAGGACAGGGGTCATTCGCCTAAGTGAGACCCCAAGGTACCTGAGCGAAATCCGAGAGTCACTTAAGCGAGTGCCGACTCGCTTGAGCGAATGCCACACCTGAAGTCTGAGCGAACAAGACGCACATGTGGACCCACTTGGGGTTTCACTCGGTAAAATGGTTTACTCGGCACAAGGGTTTCACTCGGAAAACGCTCAACTTCCATTCACTCGGACATTCCTCACTTGACTCTTTACTACCTTTCACTCAGGAGGCTTCGCTCGGTCACAACTCCCTCGGAGATAATTCAGTCTCCTTCACTCGGAATCATTATACACTTTCTTCACTCGGAACTCTCTCCCAACCAATCCCACTCGGGACATTCTAACCTTCCACCCGGAAGGGGGTCTCTCGGTTATCCCTTACTCGGGAATGAATCCGCTAGATAATGAGCTGTCATAGAAAACATGAAAACATATAGATCAATGTATTTTAAAATATAAATTCGCATCCGATACAAATTAAGTTGGCACACAGACAATAATAAACACTCGGAAACTCCTTATACACACATATACTCTACACAATCACTCGAAATCACTCGGGCCTTGGCATCAATCTCCCCCTTGGCGCGACTCCATGGCTCCGACTTCCTCCCTGTCACTGGTTACTAAATTGAAAACAGCAGCAAGGTGAGTGTTTGGCATCATAATTAATATAGAACGAAATGTAACAAGTTATATATATATATATATAAGTTACGTCTGATTGCATTTTCATCACTCGGCAATTATAATACATCATACTCGGCCAATAAAACAAACTTCACTCGGCAAATACAACAAATGCCACTCGGTAAATATAACAAATGTCACTCGGCAATTATAACAAATGTCACTCGACAAATCTACACATCACAACTTATAATTCATCAATTGTCACAACTGACTCTCAGATAAAATTTGACGCCTAGTATCCGGATACTAAAGGATCGACCTTCAGCTGGGAGTCTGACTTGACATCCCGTGAACCCGACTTGGTTCACTGAGCCCGACTTGGCTCCCCCTCAACCACTGGGTCAAAGACCTCTGGGTAGCTTAACTGGGTTCGACTTGACCACTGAAGCCAAAACAGGGTAGTTCATACCGTTGGTCGTCCTTCACCACATAATCACATTCCATCATATCAACAAACATATCATTCCGATTACCACTTGTAACTGTCAGAAACTGACCTGTGGTCACAGCGTAGGGCGACCGACTCGTCAAGCCCCTCAACATACCATATCGATTACCACAACCATCACTTATTTCATGCCATTGTAAACCATACACACACATGCATACACATACAACTCAGCATTAAATATTCCAAGCTCATGACATGATTAACTCAACCACACACCTGATCTTCAACTGATCGGTGTACACAGTCACATATGTACAAACATGGGCACGCAACAACATTCAATGACATTTTCTTACCCTGTTCACCATTCAACGGCTCGGATAGGAAGTAAGTCCTATTCTAATTAATCATAACCCGAACACCTCCCTTACCTCGACTCCACGCTTCGATGATCTGCTCTCGGTGTCGGTCCCTTCCTCTGAGCACGGGATTCGCAGTCTCAGCTCCGTCACTCAGCCTTTCGTTGCTTAATCTACTACCTACGGGTCAGAATGTAAAAACCCGTTAACTCAACGCCCTCAGCTCTTAGGCCACATTTGAGCTCACACTCACCAAAGGAGTGAAGAACAGACTCGAATACAGCCATGCATGGCCCTTGGCTACCAAATAAATGAAAGGGATAAGGAGCCATAAATAAAATGGATCAGTGGACTCACCTTGAGGCCACGATCACAGGAATGAGGTTCGATTGAAGCTTTAACACGAACGGAGTCCTCCTCCGGCGCATGCAACTCAACGACAAGAGAGGAGAAAACGAAGAATAAGGAGAGACAGACCAAAAGAAGAAGTAGTTCGTAAATAATGAAGAGGGGAGAGAGAGGATTTCCTTTTATATAAAGCTCAGGGGCAAGACAGCCTTTTCCCCTATTTCATTTGCATTCTCATTAAAAGTTTTTAATCAATTTCATCACATTGGATTCTTTTATAATTATCGGCAACCGGTGTCCAGGCGTAGTGCCCACACCTCGGTAATCCGAGCTAACACTTGAGAGGTTGGACACTTCATCCGTCCTTACATCTTTGTTATGCATATCCGTTTGCCTCAGCCATACAAGAGGTTGATCCGGACTATAATTCCGAGTTAGGCGTTCTCTTCACACCGGTTAATCCAAGACAACTCCAGGCACACCGGATAAGCATCAGTCACAAGACAGCACGTCTTTAACCGTTCTCCCCTGCACAACCGATCTTCAACACTGTTTGGTCCTCACATCTGAGACCGGCCCGACACCGGATACCTTGACCCCGGTTCAGGCAGATCAAATATTAAATAAATCTCTAAAACATTTGCTAATATTTTCCACTCTCCATAATTTTTATTAAAATACCAGGAATGTTACAGACCCCAGCTCACCTGAAGTACCCTTTCACATCCTCTCAACCCAAGGCTCACAATTAAGCCTCCTCTAATGTATCCTCGGTTTCTATAATTCATCCCCAGGCAATATCACATCTCATTTCTCTTTAATGATTTATGATGCATGAACTACTCGCATATTTAGTTGGTTTAGACTTTTAGAAACTTAATTATTAAATACCATAAAGGTTCACAAAATCATCTCAATAAACTGTACATTCCCATAAGTTCTTCTTTGAACTTCTGTTATACAGAAACAAATTTAGTACAGTCTTCAAATTCAGATCTTACCAAAATTGAGTTTCCAAGCCTTAAATATCTCAAAACTTTCTCTTAAAAAAAACTTCATATATTTACATAATCTTTCCAAATTTGAATCTTAACTAGATTGAGTTTAGAAATCTCGACCATAACAAAATATTCTTTAGTTATTTCCTTAGGGAAAACCAATTTAAATTTCTGATTTCTAAAAGAATATATATATATATATATATTTAAATTATTAATTAAGAATACTTTAAACTATAAAAATTTTCTTTAATTTAAGAATTAATTATCTCAACCTCTGATTTTCATAAAATAGCTTCTTTCTAATACCAGATTTTATTCTAGAGATTAAAAATAAAGTTAATGAAAATTATTTCTAAGAAGAAATAAAAGACTAGAATAATGATAAAATACTTTCTCTTAGAATAAAAATTTAAAGAGTAAGGTAAGAAAATTCTTACTGAGTTTTAACTTTCTGTCATGCTTACTATACGCTCAAACTCTATATCACAAGGTCATCAATCATAATAAAATATTATCAATCACAATATCATTAATCATAATCAAATAATGTCAATCACGATCAAATAATATCGATCACAATTAAATATCAATAATAATTATAAACAAATCAATTAAATATAATTCAAATTTTAATGGTTATTTAAATTATTAAAATTGATTTTGAGTCCTTATAGTCCATTCCTTGCATAGGTCTATGTAAGTCCATATAATCCAGTCCTTGCATAGGTATAGTTCAGTCCATATGGGTCATAGTGGTCTAAGTTCTTGCATAGGTATAGTCCAGTTCGTATAGGTTATAAAAATCCAAGTCCTTGCATAGGTATGTTAGAGTTAGTTAAACCAGATATTTAATTTAAAATTTATTAAAAATTTTAAGTTAAAAAGTTAATATTTAAAATAATAATATTTTCAAATTTAAAAGGAGTAGGGGACTCCTCCCATTATTCTTATGTCTTTTCATATTATACTCTTATCTCACTCCCCCTTACCTCTTGTATACGGATTCGTTATTGTAAATCCGTGCACGCCTCGTCTCCGAGTTCTAAAACATACCAATTTCATTTTAATATAGTTACAAGATGAAAATTAAGATCACTACTTAAAGCAGAAATGGTAAATTTTGAATAGTGAATAATAAATAGTAATAGTAAATAGTAAAACGTGAATAATAACGGTAAATAGTAAATTATGAATAGTAATGGTAAATAGTAAATCGTGAATAGTAATGGTAAATAGTAAATTGTGAATAGTAAAGGTAAATAGTAAATCGTGAATAGTAAAGGTAAATAGTAACAGTAAATAGTAATTTACTATTTGAATAGTAATTTACTATTGAAATAATAATTTACTATTGAAATAGTGTTTTACTATGCAGAATAGTAACTTAAAATAATATTATTTCTAATATAATAATAGATTTCTAAAAACGTTATAAAAATAACCCTAAAAAATATAAAAGAGATGTATTCATACATTAGAATTTTAGCAGACCCTTCTTCTAAAAAAATTTATTTCTCTCTCTTACTTCTACCTCTATCTCACTAGCACTACTATATTAAAAAAACTTAATCTGAAATTGTGAATTCTAAAGAAGAATTCATTCGGTATTTATAGAAAAAAATTACTATGTATTCTATTATTTTAATATAAAAGTACTGTGCATTTTTTGAAATTTAAAACCTGGTTACTGTGCACCTTTTGAAAATTTCGTACATGCGCAGTGTTTTGCATAGTAAATGTCGGCAAAATTATTAAGCCAAATAGTAACCTTTCATTCGGTATATTTTAAATATTCAAAATTAATCCTTTTTGAAATTTAGCGATATTATATCAGTTCTCACTAATTTTATGATAAGTAATATAAAGTTTAAATTTTAAAAATCTAAAATTTTCTGTTAATAAAAATTTATTAGTACGTTTTTAATTTTTTTATGATTGGTAAAAATCAAGATTTTACTCAAACCGATAATTTTTAGATAATACTTGAAATAGATTTTAAAAAATTTTCTTATAATTTAACTTTACATTCTTGTAAATATTTTTAATTTTAAGTAACTTTATATGAATTTAAAATTATTTAAAATATATTATTTTATTAAAATATTTTAAAATTTTCAAAAAATTCCAGAAAATCATAAATATTATGTAGATCAAAAAGTTCTAAAGAACCATAGTCTAATTCCTTCAAAATTTTATTTTAAAATTCTAATAAGAGTTAAAT
Source organism: Clitoria ternatea (assembly GCA_037962975.1). Lineage (NCBI taxonomy): Eukaryota > Viridiplantae > Streptophyta > Magnoliopsida > Fabales > Fabaceae > Clitoria > Clitoria ternatea. Next base: position 90,094,754 of record CM075675.1, read on the forward strand.
CTTAAATATGTAAACACATAAATATAAGAACATAAAATAAAAATGGTGAATAATAAAGATATTAAAAATTCTTAATATAATTTTCTTAATTAGTGAATACTAATTAAGTCATTTTAAAATTCTCATTCAGAAATATTTTCATTTTTTAATTATTTTAAAAAAACAAATAATTAAATATAAATACCAAAATTTTAAAAAAAATGATAATAATAAACTAACTTATAGTAAGTATTTCTCAAGAAAGATATATTAATATCTATTTTCTATTTGTGTTGAAAATGAGATGTTATAACTCTACTCCCCTAAAAGAAATTTCGTCCTCGAAATTTAATATTGTTAATAAATCTTACCACAGCTAAACTAACTAAACTGTTCTAAAATATATTTCTAGTTTCCTTGACAATTGTGTACATTTTCCTTAACATTGCCATTTATCTTCTTTTAATCTTATCAGTATTTTTTTCCTTAACTCAAAAATATTACCCGTCTTAATTTTGTCAACCATGCTCATCATAAATTGATGGTTAACTGTAAACACCTCAATAATTACGTTTCTCAATCTATTAAAACCTTACTTAATATAATCCATAACATCCATTAATTAAAATTCCTACTCGTAACATAGTAAAATGGACTGCTAAGAATTAATTACTGAACAACTAGCCGTTAGCAACTAGCCGTTGGACTAGCCATTTATAACCGTTGCAACTCTCCTTCCCTTGCTTGCTTATAAATTCTCATTCCATTCTCACTTCCTATCACAACTTCAAGGTTTCTTAGTTTCTCTCTTCTATCCAATTTCTTCAATCTTTTTCCCTCAAGTAATATTGTACTACTCGATGGCCAACCTCCCTAGAAGCGACGAAGAACGAAGACGAGATGGATTACAGTTCGTGGTAACAAGTGCCTCACTTCTTATAATCATTATAGTTATTTCTCTAGTTTGGATAATTTTTGTATTGCTAAGACTCTTAGACCTCTATCTATGATGTACTAGATGTTCTACTTTATTTTCCTTAATGTAATCGTGTATAATAAATTATCCTAGTTAGAAAGGATAAATATGTCTTAGTCCATGTTGTACTTGTTTATCTAGTTAAATCCTTGTGTTCTTTGCTTCATGACAATCCAGGGTATGTAATCATTTCTTATTGTCTTCTATAATGAATTAAATATTCCTTAACTAAGTGATTGCACATTCCATCATAATTGACTACAACCATTATATAGATTTGATAAATTCTCCAATTTTAAATGATCACAAATCACTACGTTGACTTAGAAATACTCAATTGAATTTATGTAACTAAGATTTATGTAATTTTTTTATAGGAAAATCAATAAGTAAAGGTTCATATATACTTCTTTATGGTTTATTAACACATTTCTTTATTTTAAATCTACAATGGTCATTACATAACAATGGTTTATATTAGGTATGTATATTCATCGAACAAAATTGATGACTAAAAGAAAATAACTTGATAAACATGTATCATATTGTTAGGAATCACAAAAATATTTTATGTCACAATTTCTAAATATTAAACCAATATTGATGTCTCCAAAAGATCTATAATACTTATTTTAGGTCATTTATTGACATATTTATCACAATAAATCACTTAAAAAAATTTAAAAATATATGGTTAATTACATTCGATGTCACAACCATAAAAGTTTCATTAATTCATATATTTATACACATAAACATCATATATATTATTCAATCGTAGACATCATAAATGAAAACTTCATCAAATCAAACAATAATTAACATATCTTATATGTCATACAAAAGAAGAATCAATACAAATAGCCAGAGATACAATTCCTAATATGATTATTTGTTATACCAAACAAGTTAGTGAACAAATTATTATATTTCTTTCATGAAGCATACATCCACACATTTTTATTTTCAAAATATATCACCAAAGGAAAAACTATGATTCTATCTTAAACAATTTGTTATACTAGTTTGGAATTACAACAGTTATCTACCCATTGGAATTCTAATTCGCACAAGTATCTCTACAACTTCAAGGACATGGTAAGGAATATCCTAATAGAATTTATTGAGTTTATCTCCATTTCTCCATATACCACATTAACCTAGGGTTAAATTCATTGATCTTAACATCCTTCATTTGACATGTCTTTCACTACTTAGTGCAAATCATTTGGGGTGATCAGTCCCGGTAGTTTATAACTAAGTAGTCAAAGCCATGACAGCTCCAGTCTAGAATTCATACCAAAATATTTCTAAGAATTTTCTATTGTCTTATCTCTCTTGTTGTCTCATACCATATTGTAAAACATGCAAATGTTAGAATATTTCATTATCACATATTAATCAAAGAATCAAACACCATACAATACATTTTGAATAAAAGGAAATAACTACATTAGTTAATTTACCTTATCATTCCACCATACATTAACGCCACTACTTAAACAATGTCAAGAAAGACTTCAGAATGGCCAGTTTCTGATAATCCCTGCAATAACATTTTTCAAGTAACAGGCTATAGAGTTCTAACTTATACTTCTTATGAACTTAAAATTAGTTCCTTTTTTCTATATTCCTAATTTTTCTTCACTTACTTCTTACCATCTACTCCAATAAAATTTCCTCCTTTGTCAACCATAAAATCTCTTGACAAACTTAACCATCAGAGTACACTAACACGCTAGTAAGACCATACCCCAAGCCGATTTGGATTGAACTGCTCTGATACCACTTTGTAACACCCCCTTATATACACGAGACATATATCTATTCTTCTTGCTCTTTTTTAGAAAGATATACATATTTATCACTTCTTATCTCGTGTATACAAGGACATATATACATTTGATTTTCTTTGAATTTTGAAAGTAAAAAGTTTCAAATTATTCATAATGAAAAAATGAACTTTCAGAAAATCATAAGTGACCAAAGATTACAGTATCACATCCAAAGAATAAGGTTTATTAAAGTTTAACATTTACGTTGATTTACAATCATCCAACTTAATATTGTATTAAGGTAAACTAAAACTAAAAATTTAATACCTCTACTTCGACTGTAACCAATTATTTTCTTATCTTCAAACCATGTGATTTTGAATCCTATTATTGTCACATCTCTTCTCCTATCCGATTGAGGATGAGACCAATTTACCCTCTTGTAATTTCATCCTTTCATCTTGAACTGCTAACTATATATCATATAACATATGTTTTGGACACAAAATTCAAACAAGAAGGAGTGAGAAACATAATATAATACTTTACAGATAAGACATAAGCATAAGGGTTTTCATAATCTAATATAATAATTTCAATCACAATCATATACATAATCAATTATGAATGTAGAGTTTTCATAACATAACAATTATATTTTCATTCATAACCACCCACGTAGAATGTCACAATCACATGAATATCATGTAATGTTTTTAATACTATCATCTCATTTATTCTATGCATGTGGGCCCTTAAAGTTTTAGTTTGCACTGGGCCAACCAAGAGTTTACTCTGTTCCATAAATTCCGGATAATAATAACATAAATGCCTTCATGGCATATGAACAGCTCAACTGACATGGAAACACTTAGAGACTAGTCAGACTGAGAAAGTTTTTATTGTGAAAGTACCCAACACTAGGGAGCGACCCCAGGTCACCTGAAGCACCCTTTCACACCCTCTCATCCAAAGGCTCGCAATTAAGCCTCCTCTAATGTATCCTCGGTTTCTATAATCCGTCCTCAGACAATATCACATCTCATTTCTCTTTAATGATTCATGATTCATGAACTACTCGTATATTTAGTTGGCTAAAACTTTTAGAAACTCAATTATTAAATACCATAAAAGTTCACAAAATCATCTCAATAAACTGTACATACCCATAAGTTCTTCTTTGAACTTCTGTTATACAGAAACAAATTTAGTACAGTCTTCAAATTCAGATCTTACCAAAATTGAGTTTTCAAGCCTTATATATCTCAAAACTTTCTCTTAAAAAAAACTTCATATATTTACATAATATTTCCAAATTTGAATCTTAACTAGATTGAGTTTAGAAATCTCGACCATAACAAAATATTCTTTAGTTATTTCCTTAGGGAAAACCAATTTAAATTTCAGATTTCTAAAAGAATATATATATATATATATATATTTTTAAATCATTAATTAAGAATACTTAAAACTATAAAAATTTTCTTTAATTCAAGAATTAATTATCTCAACCTCTGATTTTCATAAAATAGCTTCTTTCTAATACTAGATTTTATTCTAGAGATTAAAAATAAAGTTAATGAAAATTATTTCTAAGAAGAAATAAAAGACTAGAATAATGATAAAATACTTTTTCTTAGAATAAAAATTTAAAGAGTAAGGTAAGAAAATTCTTACTGAGTTTTAACTTTCCGTCATGCTTACTATACGCTCAAACTCCATCACAAGGTCATCAATCATAATAAAATATTATCAATTACAATATCATCAATCATAATCAAATAATGTCAATCACGATCAAATAATATCGATCATAATTAAATATCAATAATAATTACAAATAAATCAATTAAATATAATTCAAATTTTAATGGTTATTTAAATTATTAAAATTGATTTTGAGTCCTTATAGTCCATTCCTTGCATAGGTCTATGTAAGTCCATATAATCCAGTCCTTGCATAGGTATAATTCAGTCCATATGGGTCATAGTGGTCTAAGTCCTTGCATAGGTATAGTCCAGTTCGTATAGGTTATAAAAATCCAAGTGCTTGCATAGATATGTTAGAGTTAGTTAAACCAGATATTTAATTTAAAATTTATTAAAAATTTTAAGTTAAAAAGTTAATATTTAAAATAATATTTTTAAATTTAAAAGGAGTAGGGGACTCCTCCCATTATTCTTATGTCTTTTCATATTATACTCTTATCTCACTCCCCCTTACCTCTTGTATACGGATTCGTTATTGTAAATCCGTGCAGCCTCATCTCCGAGTTCTAAAACATACCAATTTCATTTTAATATAGTTACAAGATGAAAATTAAGATCACTACTTAAAGCAGAAATGGTAAATTTTGAATAGTGAATAATAAATAGTAATAATAAATAGTAAAACGTGAATAATAACGGTAAATAGTAAATTATGAATAGTAATGGTAAATAGTAAATCGTGAATAGTAATGGTAAATAGTAAATTGTGAATAGTAAAGGTAAATAGTAAATCGTGAATAGTAAAGGTAAATAGTAACAGTAAATAGTAATTTACTATTTGAATAGTAATTTACTATTGAAATAGTAATTTACTATTGAAATAGTATTTTACTATGCAGAATATTAACTTAAAATAATATTATTTCCAATATAATAATAGATTTCTAAAAACGATATAAAAATAACTGATCTGTCCTGAACCGGGGTCTAGAGATCCGGACTCAGATCAGTCACAAATAGTATGTAAATACTGTATAGAAGACCGGATGTATATGTATCCGGTGTAGGTATCCGTTGTCCTTGAGTGAGGAGAGTGGATTGGGCGTTCTGGAGATCCTTCACACTGACCTAACGCATTGAAGTGGGCGAATGGTGGTGTCACCTGCAAAGATTCTCCGACGCTCAAGTCAGTGATTATATTCCAAGTAAGGAATGTATTCAGAGAGTAATCAGTCGTAAAAAATGAGCTGAAGATCCCTCACTTCAATCATGAAGTGAGTTCATATACCTGATTGGCTCGATTAACGAGGATTCATTGGTGGGGGACCACCAACTCCCATTAGCATTATTATATTGCGCACTTACCTGCATGATTGGGTCAAGTGGCTATTTTATATTGAGCATAGAGAATATAGACTAGGATTAGGGAACAAGTTGACCATTCCCGTGAGCAGAATTTGGCTCGTAGTGCAGGGAATTATTGATCGATCCCTGTAGCAACAATCCTTGTCTTTTGCACAGTGACGTGTGTATTATCCGATGTCATGGTGTTATCCTGAACAACCGGTATAGGGAGAACGCCTGATACAGAATTACAGTCCGGATGTATACCGATGACACCGGTTACACGTAGATGTCTTATCAAAGACGTTGAAATATATATAGCGGATCGGATACCGGTATTGAGACCGGATCATATGTCCCCTAGCTTGTGTGAGGGACCGAATGGTTGTTCACATAAGCTACTCAACCTGCGAGAGGTCTTAATATCGGTAAGCTTACGTGTGTAACAGTTCCTTAGCATCTGTTGTCATTCGTAAAGAACCGTTCTAAAATTAATAGAACTGACCTGTCGATGCGGCCATAACGGATTCAGACAAAGATTCGTTGTACGAGAATTTCAAGAGTTTATTGGAATTGAGAGCTCTTGAAGTTCGTGTAACGGCTGTAAAGCGCGAATTGCGTTGCATGATTGGACATTAACGCTTTTAATCATGTGGGCAAGCAATTATTGCGTCTGAGATGAAAATCTCATTAACCGTCGTTTTGGGCTTAATGGGCCCGAAGTTGTCGAAACTTTTGGGCCTAGTGGATAGCCCTTCGCTGAGTCGCTATCGTTTTGGCGCCCAAGAATTTGGAACGGTTGTGTCGTTTCGCTTGTGAACGAATGCGTTTTATCGAGAACGACACAACTTCAAGAGGGGGTAACCGAACCTCTTCGTTTCCTATAAAAGGAATACTTAGGGGATTCTGGGTTCCACTCGCTTTTGTTTCCTTAACAAAATTCTGCAGAAATTTTTCAAGGAAGTTCGCTGCCTACATTACGAGGGTTTCATCGTTATCGTCTGAGGTAACTATTTCTTCCTTGTTGTTCTGGTCTTGTTTTGTTTTGCTACTTCTTAGTTAAAGAAGGTAGGCTTCATCTAGGGGGGGAAATCAGTTTCCCGCAGCCCTAATAGTCATGGGGAAGAATCCTTGTGATTCTTCCTAAGACTGAATCGCGTCGCTCAGAAAGGGGATCTTACTCACTGTGGAAAGTGACCTTTCCCTTCTCAGAGTCGTCCTCTGATTGTAGTTGCTTTTAAAATACAGTGAGTAATGATTACAACTTTCTGACGACATTTTATTTCTTATCGTAGATTAAGGAGTTCGATTTAGAAAATTCAAATGGCCACTGGAGAGGGAACCTCTGGAAATAGCGCTATTTCGAGGACAACTGAAGGTCTCTATAGCGTTGTTGTTCGAGGCTGAATTGGGAGGAGGTTCAGGCTAAATGGCCTTTCTGTTGGGTGTCCAGCGAGTTTAAGAACTTGGCCTCTCGTCATGCGGATGAGGAGGGATCCCGGATTCAACCGAGGTTTACGCTGAGTACGGATGAAGAGACGAAAAAGTGGTATAGGGTTTACGCACCACTTCCGACAGAGCGGATATGCCATGTCGTCCCTAATGACCGCTCAGTATATATGTACGACTTTATTTTTCATTATCTGGGAGTTCGTTTCCCTCTAACCAAACTCCAGATGGGCGTCTTGAAGTTTCTGAACTGTGCACCCTCCCAACTTCATCCCAACGGTTGGGGCCTCATCCGAGCTTTGGAGGTCTTGGGTGAACATTTTAATTTCACACCAACTGTAGCGATGCTGTTCTATTATACCCAAGTAGTTCGAAGGGCAAATAAGCAGGGTGGAGTTGGTCTGGTGACTCTTCGGACTCTCTGTTCCTTTGTGAACTTTGAGTCTTATACGGATTCTGCCAAGGTCGACGGGAAGTCCTTCAAGACTTATTTCACTCGCATATCCATCAAGAAGGGCAAACCAATATTTTGGAAGGATGAAGAGGGCGTCGACAAATTTCCCTTGAGTTGGACACACAAACACTTTCTCTTGAGCTCCCACGCGTACTACACTGATCAATCCGATCTGTCTCGTGATACGTCGAGAGTGTTGTTCGCACTTGAATCACACACTACACGTCGTCACGTCTTTTCGTGTAGGCGTTTGCTAAGTAGCTCAAGCGGAGTCTGGGAGGAATATTTGCGTATTTCTCGTTTTATTTCACCCTTTCTCCTTTACCAAATATATATAAAATATTTATAGTTGCTAACACCTTGTGTTTGTTCATGTAGGTGAAATAGAACAAGAAACTCCAGAGATGGACAAGTTAAAGAAATTCAAGGCGGCGGGTAAGTCCGTTGCTCGTGAAAACGAGGTTAAGCCCAGGCCCTCAACTAAGGATCGTCCTGAATTAATAATATTGACCTCGGATGCTGAAGGGGACGTTCCGTTGGTTGAGGGCGGTTCCTCTGCCGCCGATGTAGCCACGGGTCATCCTCAAGTTTCTGAGAGGAGAAGAAAGATTCAGAATGACCCTGCAAGGCGTCTATCCAAGAAGCATAGGACTTCAGAGGATAGAGCTGTTGAAACCTCGGAAGCAGCTGGTGCTCCCTCTAGTCTTAATAAAGAAACTGCTGCTGGGGCTTCCGGGTCAAATCCGACCTCCTTCCCAACTACCTCGTTTCTCACCCCTTCCTCTCCTATGAGGGTTCTACTCCAGCCACTCTTCCACCACCGATGTACAAACTCCGGCCTACGCTTAGCGTTAAAGAAATTGAAGAAGCATGTGAGACCGGAAGGTGGCAGTTAGCCGAACTTGCTGGAATGCTTTCTTCAGTCAGCGAGTTGGCTAACAACGTCAACAAGGTTGAAGAGCTGAGTGACAAATTAGAAGAGCTCAACCTTTCCTCGGAAAAAGACAAAGCCTCCATAAAGTTAATGGAAGATCGTCTCACCAAATCTAGGGAGTTCGGAGATATGATGACTAAAGAGAATCTCAAGCTTAAAGGCGACCTCAAAGGCTTGGAAGGCAAAGTGGCAGAGAAGGAAGAAGAACTCTGTAACAGCCAGGATAAAAATAAAGCTGCTGCTGAGGAGTGGTCTCAAAGGGAGAAGAAGCTCCTTCTTGAGATAGAGGGACTGAAGACTAGGAAAGCGGAGTCCGAAGTATCTAGTGAGGAGCTGTCCAAGTTACGGGAAGAATTGGCCACGGCGAAAGCTGAGAGAGAAGAAGCAGTTGACATATGCACCCGGGCTGTCGAAGAGTCCTTCGGCCTAGCCATACGCCAAGTCTTCTACCGCAACCCCACTGCGAAACTTAACCTTTATGGAATGGATCCGTTCTATGAGTTCCATGGGGGAAAGTTAGTCGTAGTGGTGGATGGTCGTCACGAAGATCCTCCAATGTCTCTGTATGGTTTGCCTCCTCTTCCTGAGGGTCAAACCATGGGACCGGATTACGTATTTCCTGTGTCCGAGGTTCCTTCTTCTAAAGAAAGGGCTAAAGCTCCTGGAGGGGAGATTCCTGTGGAGGTTCCCAAGGAAGGGGCACAAGAGCCTGGTGTTGAGGAGGCACGGAAAACTGAAGAACAGATTCCTCCTCCGTAGTTTTCTTTTCATTTACATGTATAGTTGTGTACCGGGATCAACTCCGGATTTTGAACTATTGTGTACAGCCTTGTTTTTAATGAATGAATTCCATTTAAGGCATTTGTCTTCATCATTTCATGCATATATAAATCGTTGCTAATCTGTTCTGTATAATTAATCTTAAGGCCAGATTAAAATAACTGCCTCAGAAGATTAAACAATAGATAAATTTAGAACGGCGAAATATATACATGTCCCCAAGTATGTGTTAAGAAAAAGGTGCCTGTCTTTGGGGCATGATCCTTAATTCCTTTGGGGAAAAGAGGGGTCGATCCGCTGTTTAGTAGAGTAGTGTAACAGGACGGATGACTGTTCTTCATTCATGTTGTTCTCACTGAAGAAAACAATGTAAGAATATTGTTCCAAGTTTGGGGAACTGCAAAGGTGTAAGAAAGTGGTGCTTGAGTCCTCCATCATAAGGATGATGATGGGAGTTTTTCTACGCCAGGAGTTACGTCATTGTATCACAGAATAGGTGATAAAGAGTATCCGTCCTGGGAGAATACCACTTGAAAGTGAAAGTGCGGACTGACTTTCAGAATTTTCCGTCACAGGAATGATTATATGAATTGATCATGCCAGGTGTTTTGTCGTCAAATCACTTCATAAGTGATTGAGATCATCCGTCTTGGGGATGTGTACAGCACCAGAAGTTATATCGTCGGATCACATAATAGGTGATTGAGATCATCCGTCCTTGAGGTTTGTATGGCGCCAGGAGTTACATCGTCATATCACAGAATAGGTGATTGAGATCATCCGTCCTGGGCAGGTATACCATGTCAAGGAGTTACATCGTCATATCACGTAATGGGTGATTGAGATTATCCGTTCTGGAAAAGTACACAACACCAAGAGTTACATCGTCAGATCACAGATTAAGTGATTTAGATAATCCATCCCGGAGACATATTTCAATCGTAGGAGTACAGATTGAGTGAATACTTCTCAGAATGATGATGAGAATTGTTCATACCAGGAGTTACATCGTCGAATCACTTTATAGGTGATTGAGATCATCCGTCCTGGTGACATTTTTCAATCGTAGGAATGCGGATTAGGCAATTTTTGTATCCGAAATCCGAATAGTACCTCTACTAGCCCCCTAGCTGATGTGAGGAAGCAGTTGACTTGCTCATATGAGCTATATTGATCGTAGTACGTATGGATTTCGGAAATACACTGAATTGTAAATATCCGCTCTGGGAACCAGGTTCTGTAGTGATGAAATTCTTAAGGGCGGATTCGACAATGAGAATATCAGAAGTTTTTCGAATTTCGCAACCCTTGGTATTCGAGTAATGGTGGCCACGTTTCTAATGATTGGACGTTTAATGCCTTAATTCACGTGGGCGAGCCATTATTGCGTTAAATACGCATGTCTTAATAACCGTCACGCAGAGTCTTGTTGGGCCTAGAATTTGGATTTGATAGGCCCACTTAGAAGGCTCTGTGGCGAAACGATGGCATTTTCGCGCCTTGAGGTACAAAACAACAATTTAGGTCCACTAAACGGGTAGTCGTTTGGGGGTAAATGACAGGTTGTGTTTAGTGGGTATTTGAAAAATTCTCGTGCCCTGAAAAAGGCATATCTGGCAATCTCAGTTACCATTTCTTATTGCTCCCTTGACGAACCTCTGCAAAAGTTCCGAGAAGTTCTTCGTGTCCGCCTCTGTGAATTTCAATTCACTATCCTTAGGTAACCACTTTCCCTTCGTTTTCTGTATCTCTTTTCAATATTTGAGAATGTCTAGGAAGGGTGTTAGCTTCAGTGGCGTTAGCCCTAGAGGAAGAGGAGGAAGGGCTTTCACTCAAAACCCTAGCGTTCGTGGTGGGAGGATCCCAGTGATCGTCCAGTCGAGGCCACAGTATACAGAGAGGGAGGAGTCGCAATATCAAAGGCGAAGGGTGATTATACCCTCTTCAGAGTCTTCCTCCTCCAGTGAGAGTGTTGAGAGTGGGGATTTGTATCTCTCTGATGATGTGAAATTTTATCGCAGCGTCAAAGCTTTCACAATGGTTACAAAGAAAGTTACTGGGAGGAAATCATCTGAAGGAGAATCTCCCTCTGAGAAGTATATCTTGAAGACCCAATCTGGCTTATGCAATGTGGTTGCACACCGGATAGACTGGGTGAAATTCCAACAGAAACGCCCATTCAGCTGGGTCGCTGAGGAATTTCGTGAAACAGCATCCGTGCACGCTCGTGAGGACGGAGCAGAGCTGGAACCGCGCTTTACGGTTTGGAAGCAGCATAAATATAAATGGTGTTTCAAGGCATTAGCTCCGCTCCCATCAGATCGGATTTGTCATACTCCGGACGAAAGGTCCTTGTACATGTATGACTTCCTGTTTCTGAATCTCGGCGTACGCTTTCCCCTTACAGATTTTCAGATGGGGGTCCTGAGATTCTTAGACTGCGCCCCTTCGCAGCTTCACCCCAACGGATGGGGGTTAGTCCGTTCTCTTGAAGTGCTTGGGGAGCACTTCAACTTTGAACCAACGGTGGCCATGCTTTTCTACTTCTCTCAGGTGGTCCGCCGTGCAAATAAGGAGAAGGGAGGAGTGAGTTTGATATCCCTCCGGACTATCTCCAAGATCATCAACTTCGAGGCGTATACTGACTCCGCCAAAGTTGATGGTCATTCATTCAAATCTTACTATACGAAGATCAGCGTTCATCTGAATGAACCAGTTTTTTGGTTAACTGAAGATGGGATTCCAAAGGTCCCAGTGGCTTGGACGCATGAGCATTTCTTGCTAACCTCCCAGGCGTACTACATTGAGGAGGACGAACTGAGCCCATCTTCCATCTCCGTTCTTTCGGCTCTTCAATCCTACACAGCCTCGCACCAATTTTTCTCCTGCAGGCGTTTGTTAGGACCAAAGTCTACTTGCGAGGAGTATTTACGTAATTTTCCTGCCATTCTTCATGCGTTATTATGTCATGCCTTAAAACTTTTGATCTCTGATTGTGTCTATTGATTGTGCAGGTGAAATTCAGAGCGAGTCACCAGAGATGAATAGGCTAAAAGGACTCAAGGCTAGAGAGACTTCCGTTGCTGCTGAAAATGACATTCAGGCAAAGCGGAATTCAAAGAAGGCTACTGCTGAGACAATAATATTAACCTCGTCTGCTGGTGACGATATTCCTTTACTCGAGGGCGGATCTGAGAAGGTCATCGAGAAAAAGAAGAGGACAAAGCGTGACCCCTCCAAGATCTCAGACCGTCAACCTTCGCCCAAGAAACCAAAGACTTCAAGAGGGGTTATTGAGCCAGAGCCCTCTAAGGAAAGGAGAGCGGAAGAGCCCACTCCTGATGCCCCACGCAGTGTAATCACTTATGGGGTGAAGCCAATAACGACTTATTTCACACCCAAAGCTCCTTGTCCTCTTGAAGGTAGTTCTGGCCTTGTTCATAATCCGGTGTATGAGGACTCCGTTCCTGAGGGCGTTCCTGAAACTTCATACAAGGTGAAGCCCTCGTTGAAGAGTAAAGAAATGATCAAAGCTTGCGACGACGGACAGAAGCACTTGGCTGAATTGTCTGGGCTTCTCAAGTCGGTTCGTGAGCTTACAGAAGAGAACGAGAGGCTCAGCTCATTGGTTGGCAAAGACAAGGCGATCATCCTCCAATTAGAAGGAAAATTAGAAACTTCCAGAGAAGAAACTCAGAAGAAGGATGAAGAAATTGCCAAGCTGAAGAACCTTGCCAAGGAGCTGGAGGGTCAAGTTCTTGATCAGAAGAAAATCAATGCTGACCTCCATGCCAACCTTTGTGTGGAGAAGGAACGCTCTTCGAAGCTAGAAGAGGGGTTGAAGGAGGCTAAGGTCGTCCATTCTCAAGGAGTGGACGATTGGTCACGTAAGGAAAAGGAGCTGCTCTTAAAGTTGGCGGATTCGACTGACGAGGTCAAGACCCTGAAAGCAGACTTAGACGATGCTGTAAACATGTGTGATCAAGCAGTCAAGGAGGCTTTCGGGTTGGCAGTTCGTCAAGTGCTATACCGGAATCCCAAGGTGTCAATTAATCTGAACGGTATTGATCCGTTTTATGAGTTTCACCAAGGGAAACTAGTGGCCATCGTTGATAACCGTCATGAAAGTCCGCCTAACACTCCTAATAAGTTTGCTTCTTTACCTAAAGGTCAATCAATGGGACCTTCACTCCTGAAGCCCATAAGTACAGGAACAAGCTCTCGCACTGAAGAAGGCAAGACCGGAGGCAAAAGCGAAGGGAAAGAAGGAGATTCAAGCCAGAGAAAGTAGCGCCCTCCCTGTTTCCTTTTTCATTTTATTGATTCGAATTCGCTGTGTTCCGGGATCAGCTCCGGATTATTACACGAATTGTAATTCTCATTAAATCAATAAAAGAGTTTTTTACCTCCATTCCTGTTTAGTGAAAAACAACTTTAATATAGGGATTGCATGTGTATTGTGTCATTCCGGATTTAAGTAATGAAGATCGGATTGTAAAACACAATCTCGATACCGGTCTTATACATGCGAGATGAATTTCATAATAAGATCACCGCGTGTGAGGGAACATATCATCATCACGAGATCGACTTAAGGGGAATGATTGTGAGATCGTTTCATCGAGAGTTTATTCCTCAAGATATTCGTTAAACCGTTGATGTTGTCCCCCAGTATCATTGGGTGATCAGTACTTTGAACAAACTCTGAGTGAGACTTTCACGTGAGAGTTCTTGAGAATGGGGATTTAAAATAGAAATTCCTCTTCGAATATTTCCGACTGAGAGGTTTCGGGTGAATATGCCTCAGATTGTGGCATACCCGAGTGAATTATTTTTGTGTCGGAATTGATGATTCAGAATTCAAAGCTATAAAACTTCCAAATAAAGAACTTCACCAGAAAGTATTAATTTGGAGTTCAGTATAACTTACTTGTTGTGTTTGGAGTTCGGTTTGATCCTACAATCCATGTCGTATTTGGCGTTCGGTTTAATCCTACTAACCGTTCTTCAATCGGTCTTTTGGTTTTACCCAATGAAGATTCTTCACCGACGTTCGGTTAATCCTACTAGTCGTACTCAGAGTTCGGTTTAATCCTACAATCTGAGCCTTCAACACGGGGTTCAGATCAGGGCTAATCCTGAACCTACTGCGCCCGTTACTTGGGGTTCAGCGTGGTCTTGAAGAAGAACCAGCCTACTGCGCCCAAGCCTTCGCATGGGGTTCGGTTTGTGGCCTTGAAAAAGGACCAGCCCTACAACCCATGTCCTGAGGTTCAGTTTAATCCTACAACTCAGGTCTTCACCGACGTTCGGCCAAACCTACTAGTCGTACTCAGAGTTCGGTTTAATCCTACAATCCGAGCCTTCACCGGTGTTCAGCCAAACTTACTAACCGTACCCAGAGTTCGGTTTAATCCTACAATCCGGGCCTTCGATCAATTAGACACACTCGAGGAGTTACATCGTCAATTACAGAATGGGTAATTGAGATCATCCGTCCTGAGTATGCTCTTGTGTGTTGCACATATTCGAGGAGTTACATCGTCAACTACAGAACAAGTAGCTGAGATCATCCGTCCTGAATATGTTTCTGTACACCGGATAAACTGAAAATCACAGCATAAGAAAAACTCGAAAGAGTTAAATTGTTGTGAGAGATTCTTATTAAATCAGAAATAAGAATTACAATGAGAGCGTAGCTGTGAAAATAAATTCTCCAGTATTCAATCCAAGATAAGGATAGGAGAGTGTAGATAGTTCCAACAGCTAGCTATAGTAGATGCGCAAGTTTTGGGTGTTCCATTTATTTCGGATTGGAGTGCCATCAAGGTTTTCAAGGCGGTAAGAGCCTTTGCCAGTAACTTCGGATACCCTGTATAGGCCTTCCCAGTTTGGGGCTAGTTTGCCTTGATGAGCGAATTTGTTCCCTATACTTGCTTTCCTCAAAACCAAATCTCCAACGTTGAAAGTCCTTGATTGGACTCGTTTGTTGTACCGGAGAGCAACTTTGGCTTTGATAGCTTGATCTCTGATGAATGCATCTTCTCTGAGTTCCTGTATGACATCCATTTCGGATGCCAAGTTGGCGTTATTCGTTTCTTCAGAGAAGTACTTGACCCTTGTGGAAGCAATTTGCAGTTCCACAGGTATCATTGCCTCTACCCCGTATGTTAAACGATATGGGGATTCGTTGGTAGATGAATGAGGCGTTGTCCGATATTCCCACAGGACGTGGCACAGCTGGTCTGTCCATCCGCCCTTGGCTTCACCAAGGCGTTTCTTGAGTCCCTTTAGCACCTCCCTGTTGGCTACTTCAGCTTGGCCGTTAGTTTGGGGGCGTTCAACGGATGAGAATATCTGGGTTATTCCTAACCCCTCGAGTAAATCTGTGAATTTTCTATCCGTGAACTGGGTGCCATTATCTGTGACAATCCGTGCTGGGACCCCGAACCGTGTTATGATGTTTTCATACATGAAACGACGAGTTCGGGCGGAAGTAATATGCACCACCGGCTCTGCTTCTATCCACTTAGTGAAATAATCGACCCCTACAATGAGATATTTGATGCCCCCAGGAGCAATTGGAAAGGGGCCCAGAATATCCAATCCCCATTGATAGAAGGGCCATGGAACAGTGGATGTGAAGAGTTCTTCCGCCGGTGTGTGGTGAAGGTTAGAGAATTTTTGGCAAGCGTCGTATTTTTTGACGAAGTCAATGGAGTCTTGCTTCATCGTGGGCCACCAGTATCCAGCTCTGAGGATTTTTCGCATTAAGCTTCTTCCTCCGGCGTGGTGTCCACATTGTCCTCCATGCACTTCCTCCATTACATCTTGCACCTCATCCTCTTTGAGACAAATCAAATAGGGCACAGAGAGTGCCCTTCTGTAAAGATTACCATCAATCATAGTGAAATACGGTAATTCTCTCCTTAGCCTCGTCTTTTCCTTCTCATCTGTGGGTAGTTGTCCATCAGCCAAATAACGGATGTAAGGAGCCATCCATGTATCCCCGTAAAGGGAGTTAGTCATTATAGCGTTTAGAGAAGGAAAAAGAGGGATGCTGGGCGACGTCAGTGTGCTTTGGACCAGCGTAGTGGTGCTACCTGGTCGTTTGGTGCTTGCTAATCTGGAGAGTATATCCGCTCTTGTATTCTTTTCGCGCGGAACATGCTTAAATTCCATCTTCGAGAATTTCTCTACCAACTCCTTGACACAGTTCAAGTATAATTGGAGTTGAGGTTCGCGAGCTTGATAATCTCCTAAGATTTACGAAATCACCAGCTGTGAATTGCTGCAGAGCGTCGCCTCAGAAGCTCCGATGTCAATTGCAGCTCTCAGTCCGGCCAAACAAGCCTCGTACTCAGCTTGGTTGTTGGATGTTTTGAAATTGAAACGAAGGGAGATTTCCAGGTGTACTCCGTCGTCACTTTCTAGAACTACACCCGCTCCAGAGCCTCTTTGGTTCGATGAACCATCAACGTAGATGGTCCAATGGACACGAGGGGAATCTGGATCAGTCCCTGTCATTTCCATAATAAAATCAGCCAAGACTTGAGCTTTAATAGCACTTCGAGGTTCATAGGATATATCAAACTCAGATAGTTCAATAGACCATTTGATCATCCTCCCAGCGAGATCGGGCTTGATTAAGACAGAACGGAGTGGCAAGTCCGTTCTCACTATGATTGGATGGGCGTGAAAGTACGGACGCAGCCGTCGAGAGGCCCAAACAACAGCGAGGGCGGCCTTTTCGATTTTTTGATACCGGATCTCAGCACCTTGCAAGGTTTTGCTAGTGAAATAGACCGGTCTCTGTCCATCAGGAGTTTCTTTTATCAAGGCAATGCCCAAAGCTTCATCTGAAATAGCCAAGTATAGAATGAGTGTATCTTCGGGGTCAGGCTTCGTGAGAATGGGAGGTTTGGACAACACCTCCTTAAGCTCTTGGAAAGCTTTTTCTTGTTCCTGTCCCCACTCAAATTTCTTGGACTTTTTCAATATCCTATACAGGGGGAGCGACCTGTGAGCCATCTTTGGCATGAATCGTGCCAAAGCTGCTACCTTGCCATTCAGGGATTGGACTTCTCTGAGATTCTTTGGACTCTGCATGTCTAGAATCGTTTGGCATTTCCCTGGATTGGCTTCGATACCTCGTTGAGTTAACATGAATCCCAAGAATTTCCCAGCAGGGACAGCAAATGTGCATTTCATTGGGTTCAGCCTCATGTTAAATTTTCTCAAACGGGTGAACACTTGGCGTAAATCTTCAACATGATCGCCACCAACCGGTGTCTTTGCTATTATATCGTCAATGTATACTTCAACAAGTTTGGTGTGCATGCCTTCGAAAACCTTGTTGATCATGCGCTGATATGTTGCCCCAGCGTTTTTCAGGCCAAAGGGCATGACTTTATAACAAAAGACACCACGATCATTTATGAAAGCTGTCTTCTCTTGATCCTCTTCGCACATCGGAATTTGGTTGTAACCTGAATAAGCGTCCATGAAGCTCAGGTATTGATAACCAGAGGAATCATCCACCATCCGATCTATGTTAGGAAGAGGATAAGGATCTTTTGGACAGCAGCGGTTGAGGTCCACGTAGTCAACGCACATTCTCCATTTACCATTGGATTTATGGACCATCACCACATTCGAAAGCCAAGAGGAATACCGGATTTCCTTGATAAATCCGGCCTTCAGCAACTCCTCAGTTTGCTGGCAAGCTGCCTTTTGTTTCTCTGGGCCCAATCGTCTTTTCTTTTGGGCCACCGGTTTCGTCTCTGGATAGACGGATAATTTATGACAGCAGAATTCAGGGTCTATGCCTGGCATATCGGCTGCAGTCCATGCGAAGAGATCTTTAAACTCTTGCAGGAGCATCAGTAGTCGTTGCTCCATTTCTGTATCTAGCTTGTCGTTGATATGGGTGATCTTTTCTGGAGAATCTCCCAAGACGATGTCCCTGGAACTTCCATCCGGTGTGGGCTTTAACAGGTTGAGCGGATCAATGTTCAAATCCGCCCTAGGGTCCAGGTCGACAAGGCTTACAGATCTAGCAGCTGCTCTAGCGTCATTGAGTTTCCTCTTTTTATTGGAGGCGTCCAACTTCGTCATGTTGAGGCTGAGGTTATAGCAGTACCTAGCCATCTCTTGATCACCCCGGATTGATGAAACAGCATTATCCTTATCAATGAACTTGATAAGGAGATGTGGGGTTGACACAACTGCCTCCATTGCATTTAGAGTAGGGCGGCCTATGATGCCGTTAAATGGTGATTTGACATCAATCACCAGCACTCGGGATTTGACCGTTCTGGCCCCTGGCTCGCCTTCAAACGAGATAAGGGTGTCAAGATACCCTTTAGTTGGTTGCTTTGCACCGTTGAAAGCTGTTAGTTCCTGCGTATAAGGTTGTAAGTCTGAGTCTTTAAAACCCATTCTTTCAAAGCAATTATAGAAAATAACATCGCAGGAACTTCCCTGGTCAACAAGGATTCTTCGGACGTCCTTGTTGGCTATCACTGCAGTGATAACTACAGCATCGTCACCACCAGGAATGGTTGGGCCAAAATCCTCATCGGAGAAAGAGATTATGGGAGCCTCAATCCCTCCTCTGTAAGGGCGATTGTCTTTGACTTTCCCTTGCACAGATAGAATCATTCTGTGATGATTCTTACGGGCTGTAATTGAAGCTCCTCCTCCAGCAAATCCTCCAGCAATCATGTCAATAACTTCACGTCGGCCCTGACGTTGTTGCTGGGGCAGGCTGTCTCTTTGCGCTGCATTATCAGTCATCACACCTTTTTGCTTTTCTGCAGCAGAGAACTTTCGGACCGGATTGCCGTTGTTGTCATCCCCGTCGTCTGGATCCCTTTCTCTTTTCTCATTCCGATCAACCCTGTCAAAAGATTTCTCTTTGAACAGGTATTGTTTTAACTTGCCTTCTCTAATTAGCGTCTCAATCGCGTTCTTTAGAGCTTGGCATTCATCAGTGGAATGACCATTTTGTTCATGAAAATCGCAGTACTTACGGGAATTTCCTGGTCTTTTCATAGGGGCTGGTCTCCTGATACCATATGTGCTGAAAACTGGCCATCTGACCTCTCTCAAAATCTGAGATGGTCTAGCAGATAACTGTGCATAATGGCTGAAGGAATTGACATGCTTTTCTCGAGGTCGAGGAGGGTGGTTATTAACCTTAGGATTGGTGAATGGCCTCTCCATGCGTTCTGACCTCGTCTTCTCCTTACCCTTCTGGGTTTGGGGAGATGGTGTTGGTGGCTTTTTCTTTGTAGCCATTGCCTCTAAGTGCATCTCTATGCTCACGTACTTTGAGGCTTTTTTCCTGAACTCCTCAAAAGTTGCTGGAGGGCTCTTTGCTAATGAAAGAGCGAAAGCTGATCCTGGCTGCAATGCCTCAATAACGATATGCAGCTTGATAGATTCTGTGAGGTTAGGAACCAGGGCTGCTTCCTTATAAAACCTCTTCAAAAAATCTTTTAAGCCCTCTGTTTCACCTTGCTTAATCTGAGCCAAGGTATGAGACGTCTTGGGTACGTCTCTGGAGATGACAAAGTGGGTTTCAAAGGCAGCTGCCATTTCCGTCCAAGAATCTATGGATCCAGAAGGCAGGCCTTTAAACCACACGAGGGCCTCCTCAGACAATGTTCGAGGGAACATTCGGCACATCACGTCTTCATCAGCCCCCAAGTACATGGCTTCAAACACATAAGCATCAAGGTGCTTAGTTGGATCAGTTTCACCATTATACTTTCCGATGGAAAGTGGTTGAGTAGTTTGAAGGTGCTTGGGGATGCTGATGCCCATAAGTCTCCTTGAAAAAGGAACCTTCAGATTGTAAGACAATGGGGGTGCTGTTGTTGAATCTCTCTTCCTTCGGGAAGCTGCATCCTCAGAATTGCGAGTCTGTTCTCCCCCCTCAAACGTAGGGATATTTGAGTACTGAAGAGTGGTGGACTTTTCACCATCAGTTGCATGGGGAGTGTTTCGCGTGTGAGATGATTCTTTATCCTCGCTTTGCCTTTTTTCTCTTCGCAATTCAGCGAGTTCTCTCTGAAGTTGTCTGATCAACTCATCGCGAGGATCAGGATCAGACACTGTTACTATCTTCTTTGAGCTGCCCCCATGAGAATCAAAGTTGAGTTTTCTGAAGGCGTTAGGATTGGTTCTGCCTTCAGCTTGATTCTCCATGAAGTCTTGCGCTTCGCCTTCCATTGTGGATTACCTGCTCTGTCAAAGGATATGGGAATAACTTTATCGGGTCCCACTAGGCGTGCCAATGATCTGTCCTGAACCGGGGTCTAGAGATCCGGACTCAGATCAGTCACAAATAGTATGTAAATACTGTATAGAAGACCGGATGTATATGTATCCGGTGTAGGTATCCGTTGTCCTTGAGTGAGGAGAGTGGATTGGGCGCTCTGGAGATCCTTCACAACGACCTAACGCGTTGAAGTGGGCGAATGGTGGTGTCACCTGCAAAGATTCTCCGACGCTCAAGTCAGTGATTATATTCCAAGTAAGGAATGTATTCAGAGAGTAATCAGTCGTAAAAAATGAGCTGAAGATCCCTCACTTCAATCATGAAGTGAGTTCATATACCTGATTGGCTCGATTAACGAGGATTCGTTGGTGGGGGACCACCAACTCCCATTAGCATTATTATATTGCGCACTTACCTGCATGATTGGGTCAAGTGGCTATTTTATATTGAGCATAGAGAATGTAGACTAGGATTAGGGAACAAGTTGACCATTCCCGTGAGCAGAATTTGGCTCGTAGTGCAGGGAATTATTGATCGATCCCTATAGCAACAATCCTTGTCTTTTGCACAGTGACGTGTGTATTATCCGATGTCATGGTGTTATCCTGAACAACCGGTATAGGGAGAACGCCTGATACGGAATTACAGTCCGGATGTATACCGATGACACCGGTTACACGTAGATGTCTTATCAAAGACGTTGAAATATGTATAGCGGATCGGATACCGGTATTGAGACCGGATCAATAACCCTAAAAAATATAAAAGAGATGTATTCGTACCTTAGAATTTTAGCAGAACCTTCTTCTAAAAAACTTTATTTCTCTATTTTACTTCCACCACTATCTCACTAGCACTACTATATTAAAAAAACTTAATCTGAAATTGTGAATTCTAAAGAAGAATTCCTTCGGTATTTATAGAAAAAAATTACTATGCATTCTATTATTTTAATATAAAAGTACTGTGCGTTTTTAGAAATTTAAAACCTGGTTACTGTGTACCTTTGAAAATTTTGTACATGCACAGTGTTTTGCATAGTAAATGTCGGCAGAATTATTAAGCCAAATAGTAACCTTTCACTCGGTATATTTTAAATATTCAAAATTAATCCTTTTTGAAATTTAGCGATATTATATCAGTTCTAACTAATTTTATGATAAGTAATATAAAGTTTAAATTTTAAAAATCTAAAATTTTCTGTTAATAAAAATTTATTAGTGTGTTTTCAATTTTTTTACGATTGGTAAAAATCAAGATTTTACTCAAACTGATAATTTTTAGATAAGTCTACTTGAAATAGATTTTAGAAATTTTTTTATAATTTAACTTTACATTCTTGTAAATATTTTTAATTTTAAGTAACTTTATATGAATTTAAAATTATTTAAAATATATTATTTTATTAAAATATTTCAAAAGTTTCAAAAATTTCTAGAAAATCATAAATATTATGTAGATCAAAAAGTTCTAAAAAAACATAGTCTAATTCCTTCAAACTTTTATTTTAAAATTCTAAGAAGAGTTAAATCTTAAATATGTAAAAACATAAATATAAGAACATAAAATAAAAATGGTGAATAATAAAGATATTAAAAATTCTTAATATAATTTTCTTAATTAGTGAATACTAATTAAGTCATTTTAAAATTCTCATTCAGAAATATTTTCATTTTTTTATTATTTTAAAAAACAAATAATTAAATATAAATACCAAAATTTCAAAAAAATGATAATAATAAACTAACTTATAGTAAGTATTTCTCAAGAAAAATATGTTAATATCTATTTTCTATTTGTGTTGAAAATGAGATGTTACAGTAAGCGATTTGATACCTATAAAACATCCAACTCAACTAGGAGTTGAGATATATTGTTGTATACTGATATCCCATCATTAGAGACGAATCTGCATACATTGCATTATAGTTACAAGTCAGCCACTATGACATTGATATGTTGTGTGACAACTATTGATGTTCACTGAAAGCTGCGAGGTAGCCTATATGATTTGGAGAAGCTGTGAGATAGCTATTTTGGATGATTAATATTATTTGATGATATTGTGATGGTATGAATGTGTATTCATATGTTAGATTAAATGAAAATAATGATGCAATGAATTGGATTAATTACATGTGATATGGGATGTCGAATTTGGTTTTGTATTTGTCATTTAATATATATATATATATATATATATATGCTTACTCTGCACAATTTTTATCTTGTAGTGAACTTAGATCGCGAGTGAACTGGTCTTGTCCGGGGTCAAGGAACAGAACAAGACTAAAATGACACCTTTGCCCTGGTACCGGTATCTAGACCGGATCAGCGAGGATGAATACTAAAAGTTGAGAGCTAGTGATGGATGAATTCGATGTGAATTCACTTATATATAGGACCATTGTACAGCCTTTTGTAGTTATAGCCTTTGGTTGGCTCGTCTTGGATACTGTAAGTGCAAGTATATAGTGTATATAGGTAACTGGTGACCTTACTAAAGGCCTAAAATTGATTTTGATGTTTAATTTAAGAATTATGATGATGATGATGATATTGGTGATGATGACTTAGATTGGATGCCATTGATAGATTCATAAGGATTATATTGAATTATGTTATGCTCAGGGACCTTTATTTATTGCATACCATGTTGAGTTGACATTATGGGCAGGAATTGTGATTATCATAATGCATATAGAATGTTGAATATGATGGAAATGGTTTGGCACCATTAGATTTGATGAATGGTATGTGATTATATTAGGGGTGAGCAAGTACTGGATTGGATTGGATTTCACGCAAAAAACAATCCGATCCGATCAAATTTCATTGGATTGGATTGGATTGGATTTGTGTAATTTTTTTTTGAAATCCAATCCGATCCGATCCGATCTAAATTGGTTTGGATTGGATTGGATAATTGGATATCCGATTAAAGAAAATTTATTATATTTTTTTATGAAACCACAATATAAAAAAACTTCTAACATCTTAAAGTCCATGTCAAACATCACAATATAGTACTTACTAGTCTTTAATAACACACATAATCAATAAAAATATAAATCAAATCCATTTTAACAATGTATTTAA
The DNA here is from genome assembly GCA_037962975.1 of Clitoria ternatea. Lineage (NCBI taxonomy): Eukaryota > Viridiplantae > Streptophyta > Magnoliopsida > Fabales > Fabaceae > Clitoria > Clitoria ternatea. The sequence continues at coordinate 90,118,541 of CM075675.1, forward strand.
ATTTAAAATAAAATGAGAACAGTAGCTATGCCATATTTTTTTATTAACGTGGGTGTGGATTGAGTATTTCTATTTTTTAACCTTGGATTGGGTATTCCCTTATTTGCTCTAAAGGGAAAAACATGAGTATGTGAGAAAAAATATTAATATTAATATATATATATAATAAATAATATAAAAATAGGTTGGGTACTCATCGAGTACTCGGATTTTTAAATGTCAAATCCGATATCCGATGTGATTATAATTGGATCTTGGTTGGATTGGATTGGATTTGATCCGATGACCAAAAAAATCCAATCCAATTTAATTGGATTGGATTGGATAATCGGATTAAACGGGTAAATCCGACCCGCTGCTTAGCCCTAGATTATATTGTGAATTGATGCATAAATAGGAACTGGACAAGTCAAAATGAGGTCTGTGAGGTCCTAGAACTTGTGGATAGTCTTAATAGCTTGTATTTGATGTTTAGAACTTGTGAGAAGTGGAATAGGCCAAATTGGATAGGACTTGGTGTGCTAAGTTGCTTGATAAGGCACTAAGTTGTTTGATTTTAGGAATTTTGGGGTGTGACCGGTTGCCACAAGTCACAAATGATGTATTTTAGGTGGTGTCAAAGTTTGGTAGTGTTTGGAGGTCATTTGGGGAAGTTAGGTATGCAAAAGTTGGCTCAGAGGCCAATTTCCTGCATAATTCTACATCCGGTCATGCTGGTAATCAATTAATAGGGGTGTTGTAATCGACTACTAGAGAGAAAAAGTGCAGGATTGCGCAGGAAGCTCTCAGGTAAACGATTCACAGATCCTAGTAATCAATTACCAAACATGTCCGGATACTGGAATCTTGTTTTAAACTGTTGTAATCAATCACAGGATTTGGTATAATCGATTACACAACACCTCAGGACCTCCATAGCTTGCTGAAACGCATTGGGACTCCACCTAATCCCTTTCTAAACCCTCTAAGGTTAGTTTATCTACTATTTGGAACTTCTGAGCAGCCAATTTGAGTTCATAATTTATAAGAAAAAAAATTTCTTAGGTTTTTATTTAATTGAGTATTAGGTGCTTACAATTTTTCACCTAACACATCAAAACATTACAATAATCGACTATACCTATAATTGATTATTGATATAATCTCTAAATATAATTTATACCAAACACACTTAGTCTTTTATGTTTTTTTTACAATATTGTCCATTTTTATTGAATATTTTAACACTATTTTATTAATGGTTGTTGTTCAATAAGGGTCACCTTTTCAACTTTTTTTTAATCTTTTTCACTAAAAATGTAGACTTATTAAGATATAAACCAACACTCAAATGAATTTCAACAATAAATGCAACAACACCTTGTTCTTTTCAAACAAACAAGAGAATTTTATCTTTTCCATATCATTTCCTTCCCTTTCGATGTTCCTCCTGTATTTTCTTCAAAAGAAACATTGGCTGAGTAAAAAGATTAGGGGATAAACTATCTTGATATGTCCCACCATCATCTATCGAAAAGATATGAATGAAAAATATTTTCTAAATATAATAAATAAATGAGTATAATGGGAAAAAATAAATTCTGAGAAGCAATTCAGTTTTTCAACACTTGTATTCATACTATAATCACATCAAACATCATCTAATACCATTTTTTTATTTCTTTGTTTTTTTTTTTCTCTATTACGTATCTTATCTTTAATTTCCTCTCTCCCTTCTTCATATCTCTCACCTAAAAGAAAGCACTTGCCTCCACTAAACATTTTCCTAAATTTTGCCCAAACCATCAACCCAATCGTTGTGAGCAACACTGGGAGACCAACCAGTTACCTTGTCTGGGTCAGTTGGCCCAATCAAATTGATTTTAAAAGCCCATCAACACAGTTAAAAAAAGAAAGAAAGAAAGAATTTATCCAAAAAAAAAGAATTTGTCCAAAAAAGAAAGAAAGAATTAACTCCAAAAAAAAAAGAAGAAGAAAGAATTCATCATAGGAAGCAGAATTACAGTGCAAAACTTGTTCAGCAGCACACTACTATCACACGCACGCTGCTAAACGTATGTAAACACTTTGTGTCTGAGGTCAACGACTATAATGAACAAGAGAATGAGACTGAGATTCTGGTCCAAAAGCCACAACCCCGGGCTCAAAATCTCAGCTTGTAAACTACCCAATTCCCCAATCCAAACACTCTTTCTGGGTCTCTTCACGATCATTGCATTTTGTTCAGCAGCGCCAAAACAGAAACCCCCACCTCTTCCAGTTTTGCCCCTCCCAAGCAAGTTCCAGCTCCAATGGCAACTGGGAAACATGGCCCTCTTCCTCCACTTCGGCACGAACACCTTCACCGATACCGAGTGGGGTTCCGGTGACGCCCACCCCTCCACCTTCAACCCCACTAAACTCAACGCATCTCAGTGGATAACCGTCGCTAAAAACTCTGGCTTTTCTCGAGTCATCATCACTGCCAAACACCACGACGGCTTCTGCTTGTGGCCCTCCGATTACACCAATTATTCCGTTCGTTCCAGCCCCTGGAACGATGGGAACGGCGACGTCGTCGCCGATCTCGCCGCTGCTGCCACGGGCGCCGGCATTGGCCTCGGGGTTTACCTTTCGCCGTGGGATCGGCACGAGCCCTGTTACGGTGACACTTTGCAGTATAATGAGTTCTATTTGGCCCAAATGACTGAGCTACTCACTAGGTAATTGAATTAGTAACTATCTTTTTGTGGTTCTTCTTTATATGTTAATTGGAATTCGAAAATGGGTGTTCTCTGATTCCTGCTGAAACTCACTGAATCTGATTTGCTTTCATGGGTTCGAAACTTCCTCTTTATAACCATATTTAGGTTTGCTAGTTTTAGTTAATTATGCTTATGTGATTTTTTTAGACATAGGAATCACAAATAAATTTTTTTATTTTAAAATCACCAGCGAGTACAAATTCTGAGAAGCAATTCAGTTTTTCTAATGTGTGTAATTAAAGAATCCAAAAACAGAAAATTATAATAAAAGATTGTGCTGGACCCAGTTTGAAAATCATGTGAAGGAATTGTGTTAATTTTAATTTTTAAATGAAAAATTTTCATTCATGATCTCTTAATTTAATGTGTGTTGTCTAGGCACACATTAAAAAAAAAACCGAGGAAAATTTTCACCCGCATTGGTTAACAGGACCTTTGATTAACTATTACAATGTGTTTATATTACGAACCTAGCTTAAATTTGATATTTTAGTGTGAACAATTTTATATGATTAATTAATTCTGGTAGATATGTTTTTTAAAGTACTTGTCACAAAAGAAGCCAGTATAAAATGTACTGTTGGTGGGAGGGTTTGATTATAGGCTGATTGGAATCCTGTGCTCCCTGTTATTCTGTGAATCTTTTGTTCTTTGGCATGTGCTGTTAATATGCCTTTCATATTTTGATTTGATAATTAGTGCATTGAAATCAGGTATGGAGATATAAAGGATGTTTTTCTTGATGGTGCGAAGGGAGAAGGCAAGAAGGACATGGAATATCTCTTTGGAAATTGGTTTTCTCTGATTCACCAGCTCCAACCAGGGGCTACTATTTTTTCTGATTCTGGTCCTGAAACAAGGTGGGTTGGTAATGAATACGGTGAGGGTGGCTCCACTTGCTGGTCTCCTTACAACAGGACCGCCATTCACATTGGCACCAAAGATACTAAAGATTACCAGTGAGTTTTATTTTTCTTCATACCAACACCCTTTATCATAATTTACTTGCAGGTAGTGTGGTTTATTGTGGTCCTTGTTTCAAACTATGTTTGGTTCAAACTTCAAAGATTTGTTTTATTGTCACTCAGCACCATATAATTGATGTTAATCCCAATGGTATACATCTGAGATGAACCAAGCATTTTTGTAAAACATTTCAGAAAGTCATGACATTGGTCGTTCTATTATTCATCCATTTGTATTCAGAGGATATAACTTATTCTGATTAAGTGGATTTGTTCATTGAATTTATATTAAGTTGAAGCATAATTTCAGTCAGTAGTTCTTTGCTGCATATATCCATGGCAAGGCCTAAAACAAAGGAAAAACTATATGTAGATAAACATAGCAAGGCTATCAAAATGGCATGTGAAAAATTTGCTAGTCTCTAGGTTACATAATCAGAGTTAGTTTTTGTTTCTACTTTGAGTTGTATATAGATATTAACCAATGGTTTGGTTATCTAACAGATATGAACAAGAAGGAGACCCAGATGGTCCTGATTGGGTACCTGCTACATGTGATGTCTCTATAAGACCTGGTTGGTTTTGGCATGCTTCAGAACATCCAAAGTCTGCAAGGAATCTACTTGAGATATACTATAAATCAGTTGGTAGAAACTGTCTACTCTTATTGAATGTGCCTCCAAACTCCTCAGGTCTGATTTCAGCTGAGGATATCCAAGTGCTTCAAGAGTTCAGTGAACTTAGGAGGTCCATATTCTCTCACAATTTTGCCATAAATGCTCTTCTTAATGCCAGCAGCACACGAGGAGGAATTGAAGATTCTCGCTTTAGTCCCTACAATGTTCTTGAAGAAGGTATACAAACATATTGGGCTCCTGAGGAGAATCAGTCCAAGTGGATATTGTGCCTTAATCTCCAAGGACTAGTATCATTCAATGTTCTACAACTACAAGAGCCTATTCAAATGGGGCAAAGGGTGATTGAGTTTCACCTTGAGGCATTGCACCAAAGTGGCGTGTGGGAGAGAGTTATAAATGGCACCACAATTGGATACCAGAGGCTGTTGCTGTTTCCAGAAGTAAAATCTCAGTATTTGAAGCTAGTTGTTGACAAGTCACGAGCAGATCCATTGATATCACACTTTGGAATCTACATGGATCCGGTTACCGTTTTGAGTGACATAATAACTGATCAAAATTCAGTGGCCCATTTCAATAGAAGTCATGTTCTTCGCAGTACCACGAACAACCATTCCCTGAGTTCTACAATGTAAAACTTTTACTCCATTGATTTGTTTGTATTTGTAAAATCGAAAACATTTTACTTTGAAAATATGCATTCAAATATTTTAGCTCCTTTATAGTTCCTCAAATGTGGAGTTACAAACACAGAATGATGAAACAAACACGTTATCTTGCTTCCATAATCCATACTCATGGAGAGAACTATTGGGGTCTAGATAGCTAGACATGCCCATTCCTTTCCTTTACACATTTTTGGAATTGACGAATTTGAAGTGAACGAATTTGGTTAGAAGTAAACCGTGGTTGCCCTCGAATTGTGAGTGATGTAAACTTGTAAAGATAAAAATGTCAAAATTCAAATAATAAAATTATACCTTTTTTTCCTTTTGTTTCCTATATATATTAAACAAAGAATAAAGAAACTGATTTACCATTTTTTTTTCATTTTTTTAAATATTTTTATTCCTTAGAATGGAATTTCCCACCTACTTCTACTTCTTTCTTATTTATTGTTTTGTTTTTCATAGTATATTTTTATTATTTTTTTGCTTACACCAAACTTATCATTCAAGATTCTTTTTAGTTGAAAATACTTAGACTTGTTTTCCATAAAAAAAATTAAAAAAATAACTATCTTTCACCATTTAAAAAAAAGTAGTTAACTTTGTTTAATGTAGTTGATTTTATCTACAAAAATATGTTTTTTTAATGATGATGTATTTCGTTGAAACTTGTTACGGAAGTATAAAATGCGTTTTACTTAGCATGTTTTACAGGAAAAAATAGAATTTTTTTTTACAAAAAATACATGGGAGAATAGAAAAACATGTTCATATACCTAGTCTTTTTAAAAGAAAATGCTAAGAAAATGAAAAAATACATGGAAAAATGAAAAACGTGTTTATATGCTCAGTTTTTCAAAGAAAATATTTGGAAAATAAAAAGAAAACAACAACTACTTGAAAAAGAATATCCAAAATAGTTTTTAAAAAATTTCCATTATAAAAAGGGGTGAGTATTCTAATTTTTTTTAAATGAGAGTAATGAAAAACACTATATTCCAAAATTTTCTAAAATATGAAAAAAATAAGAAATAAAATGAAAATTTGGTTGCATTTCATAAGTTTTTCAGTTTTTCAAATTTAAAATTGATACAATATCTGAGCACATTTTCACAATTTTTCATACTATTTTGGAAAATAAAATTTTAGAAATCTTCTTGAAAACTGAAAATAAAAACCAGAAAAATATTGTCCAACTAAATATACACTGAATCTTTTCCGTTAAAAATTAAAATATGTATTAGATAAGGATATTCTTAAAATATTTATATATTTAATGAATTAGAATAATATGAAAATAATTTTTTCTTTCTTTTTTTCAAAGAAGGATTACAATATTATATAAGAAAAATTATGCCCGTTTAAAAGGTGAAAATATTTCTTCTTTTCATTTTTAATTACAAAATGACATTCTTATTTTAAAAAAAATATATTAGAAAAAGTGAAAACAAAAACAAAAAATTATTTTCAATATTTCGTATATTAAATTTGAAAAATGAAAAGTAAGAAGTAAAAAATAAAAATAAGAAATATTTTCACCCATATGTTCCGATTAAACTTTGAACCAACCCGGTGTTTGAATTTAGTGGGTTTTTGCGCTTTTCCATTACGAAAAGATGGAAATAAGAAGATGGATAATCCATTAATATTCTGGCGAGGGAATAGGGATGGAAGAAGAAGGAGAAGGAAGCGGAAAAAGAGTAATTTGCAGCATTTTAGCCATCGACCACACCGACATGTATTACAGAGTCTGTTCTGTTTGCGAAAGGACTCTTCCCAACCCCACTTTCCTCTGCCACTCCTCTTCCTCCAAACGACTATTCCGAATCCTGGTCTTTTTCCTTATTCTCCTTTCTCAATAATTCTTAATTCTCAACACCACCAACGTTACTTGTTTCTTTTTCAATTCATTTGCAGATGTCGGTGGCAACAGACACAGAGGTTTTGACCGTCATCTGCTTCGACAGGGTTGCAAGGCTTCTCTTTGGCTGCTCCGCCGATGACTACTTCCACTTCGCCAAACTTCACCCTTTTTCTGGAGACTCTTTAAATCAAATACTGCAGGGTGAGATCTTCGCAATCACTTTATCCAAACCAATGAATGCTAATGCACAACATTTGAGAGTTGCATCCGCTCTTCCTTTGTCCTCTTCTTTTCAACCCGCTATTCAAATCTTGAGACAATCCTACGGATCATCACATCCTTTGACAAAACACTAATCCCGCCGAGATGACATGTTTAAATGAATCAGCTATGTATGTTTTTGGTTTTATCATTTAAATGTGTTTCCACATTTCAACATGAAGAGTTTGTTAGAATAGAATGGATTCTGCTCCGTTTCAATTATATGGCAGAAAACTTCAATTCAGTTTACTTTGTATTTGATGTCTCCATATTGGCATTTCCCTTTTATGGTTATTGAGGCAAACATGAACCAACATGCTGCTTAATTTATTAGTTCAAGAATCGAATTTGCTTGAATCCAATTGAGTATAAAGTTTTCACAATTTGGTGACAGGGACAGATGATTTGTTCCAAATCCTTCAATGCGGATGAAGGCCAAGAATTTGAAAACAGCTTTAGAAAAAGAAAAAGAAAAATATATTCCACCTCCCAACATACACAAGTAAATACTCCATCATTCATCAATATCTAGGCAGCAGGAGGCCGGTTTTTTATTTTGTGCATTATTTAGGAGAGACATTATCTCCATTCCTTGTCATTGTCAGTTTCCCTTGCATCCAGCTTCTTAGCATCTGAAGTGCAGCTTTAGGTTGATCCATAGGGACCATATGACCAGCCTCATATACCTGTTTGTTGAAAAAGTAAAGTTACCAAAATTGAATAAGTTACCACGCTCAAACTCGACATTACACCTTGAACACAAACACAAACCTTGAGGAATGTGAGAGGTCCATGGCTTTTCAGCATTCCTGCTTCTGCACCATCAACCGAAAATGGGACAGTAGGAGAAGCCCCAAATTCTTTTTGACCTGTCCACACCATTGCATGAACCCACCTTGAATTCCCTGCTCAATGACAAGCTCATTAAGAATGAACATGACCCTTTTTTCTCTTCAACACAAGCAATTTTAGTTCCAAATTAAGTAAATGAATAGCTGTATAGGCTTACCAAGCCAGTTGCATATGAGATCTTCTTCTCCAGCATACACAAGCACCTTGATCCCATCCTCAAGCAGAGCAGGAATACCCACTTCCAGATTTCTCATCCAGTCTTGCATCATAGCATTGTACACTGTGCTACTGCATGAAACATAGTCCAAGTCCCCAACACCAAGGGCATTCCTCACCGCCTTCTTGTTTAAGAATGTCTCCATGTCGGAGAAGTCATAACACAGATCTCCCACGCATTTCTTTCTAATGTCATAGTACTGTAAATAGAATATCGGAATGTGTCATTAAACTCAAACTGCATCATTTTCATATCATCTATGTCATAATACTTTTCTTTATGATATCTTACATTGATGTCATCGGCAATGGACAGGATTCGGTTGAATATGTCATTGCAAACATATAATGAAGATATGCATGTATCTCCACCTTCAGTGCCTGACAAATCAATTACAAATTAACCATGTCACTGAACAGAAGTAATGTACGACTAGGACATTGAATTTACAAGATTTTAAAAAGGAAAGGAACTCATGAAGTTATTCACACCACAAGTTTTTATGGCCTGCTGACATGATGGGATCAACTTGTTGATACTGTCATAGTCAGCCTTTTTAATTAGTCCCCTGTCTAAGGCATAGTCTGTGTACGCCTGATACTGGATTTCAGGATTGGTTAAACCATTACCAATAGCAAAACCCTGTTTATTATGTGGGACCAATGGTATCAGTGCAATCAAGAAAAAGCAATTAATGAACCTTTCATAGTTATACTATTAATTATGAGATAGTACAATACCTTTAGATTTATATGAATTCCTTCTTTTGCTTTGTTTCCTTGGTGAACCCTGGATGCAAGAGCTGGAATGTAGTGTCCAGCATATGACTCCCCCGTGATGTAAAAGTCATTCTTAGTGAACTGAGCGTGCTCTTTGAAAAATGCCTATCAATGTTGTAAAATTTAGACTATGGAGTGGATCTTATGTCTGCACAATGGCAGTCTCTGACATACAATATGAAATTTAGATGATACTATGTGCACCATCTTGCATTTTAATAAATGTATAACTAACAACCATAGGTAAATCCAGTTTAACCCGTCAATATAAGTAGTCATATAAAATAAATAAAGAAACCATCGAGTTTGATCATGTTATAATGAAATTATATTTCACTTATCTAATTGAACTACCTGCAAGAAGTCGTACAAATCATTGCTAACACCCTCTTCATCATGGCGAATGTCACTCTCATCAGAAGTATAGCTGAAACCCGTCCCAGTAGGTTGGTCTACAAATAAAATATTTGATGCCTAAGAAGCAAGAAAACAAAGTATTTATGTCAAAAAGAAAACATAATTAGTGTGACAACTTAATTCTTTGAGCTAACTATAGTCTATAATGTAAGTGTCAGAAATATATAGATAATATTAGGTTTTTTTCTTGGACACTCTGCATGGAATCGACATAGCAAACCGGAAAATTTTGATAGAATTTGTTACTGGATGGCCAGATGCGAGTGAGAATTAAGGTGTGAAAAAGACAAGGGCAATTGATGGCTACCTTGTCCCATCCATAGTCGTTCCACGCAAGAGACAAGTTCTTGGTTATATGAAAAGGACCATTTTCATAGAACAAAGCTAGTTCACTGCTGCATCCTGGTCCTCCAGTCAACCATATCACAACAGGATCATCCTTACTGTTTCGAGATTCAAAGAAAAGGTAGAACATCCTGCAAATTATAGAGAAAAAGTTTGTTCAATTTCAATACAATTTTACGAACAGGAACACATATTAGCTCCTAACTTTATTTGTCTCAAATTAGTCATTACTATAAAATTTCTACGCGGTATTAGTTACTTTTTTTTTTCAATTATACATTTATATATAAATAATGTAACTATGATTATTATTTTATATGAATTTTAATCTAACTATTATAATTACACTTGTACAACTAACTCCTAACATTTTAATATGAATGTGTAACCTTAAACGACATCTATTGTGAAACGAATACAGTACAAAAGAACAGCCGCTTCATTATTAAGCAACCAAAACCAGTACTATAGCTTTGTGACAATAAATGTAGGTTGATTGAGATTCAAGCAGAATATATATATTACTCTGTGAAATTACATTAGCTGCAATAAAAGCATGAATATAGGTGGCAGTTCAAAAAACATGCTAATTTTAGGACAAATTTACATTTCTTCATTATTCCTCTGTAGTCACCAGCAAAACAAAAGTAAATAAATTGTAATTGAGTGAACCAGGATTCCATTAACAGGCAACAGCCTTTTGTAAAACAGAGTAAAGGGTGGGAGTGGAACAATTATTTCACTTTAATCAAGCGTTTTGTAGCACATTATTTAATTCATAAGCGACGGCATCAATTATAGGAGACAGGAATTTTAACTTCGGTTGCTTTTAGCCAAAATATCCCCTCATTGCACTTTACTTTTTCCACCTAACTGAGTAAAGCACCAAGCTAAATAACCCCTTAAAATCACACAAAAGATCAACTCTATCACCCCTACCATAATTCTGACTTCATTGCACAACTATTTCTGAACAAGGAATGAAAACTAAATGCTTATTGGTTACAGTTGGACTGCAACTACGATTAACTAGAAGCAGTTTTTTTTTATCAATACTTACTACTTTACGAAATAGAAACTTACTAAACCCAACTCAAACATACAAATAAAAAACAAAAAACATTACATTTAAAAGTTTATATCTTTACCTTGCAGCTTTGGAACGAGGGAGGCTATAATAGCCTGCATGGTGACCAAGTTCTTCAACAGAGGGTCGTGAAGCAGCAAGAGAAGGGAAAGTGAAGTCCTTTTCAACAATGGTTCCAGGAAGCGAATGAGGGTCATTCACAGGTGTGTTAATGGAATCTTTGGGGAACAAGTTCAACCCTCTTATGAGTTTTTCTGCCAGGGATGTTGTTGAAGAGAAAGCAAGGCTATTGGTTGTTGTTGTGGGCGAGGAAAGAGAAGGTGAAATGGAGATGAACAATAACAAGAGCAACATAATAAAAGACAGAGACATTTTGAGGAACCTTGACAATGATGTCAGGTTGTTTTGGCTTCGTTGAAAAAAAAGTGTGGCAATGGCTTTGAATTTATAGTGCTCGCCACCTAATTAAGAAAACTGCTTTTGTTGCTATGTCTTTTGGAAAAGGGCTTGCGGTTTCCTGCACTTTTCAAGCTGTTTTTTAAAAATAAGCCTACATCTACATGCAATACAAATAACTGCTTGAGTTTTTTCTTAAAAGAAAAGTTAGGTTAGGAAGGGAAAGTTAGTAGTACATTTTAACCATAAAACATTTACACTATGCTTAAAGAAATTAGAAGCAAGGACAATGAGATGAGGGGAAAGTTTAGAAATTTAAATTGGAAACAAAATAGGTGGAAAGAAAATTTTGAGTTTGTTTTCTCCAAACTTCAATTTTTCTTTTTTTTTTCTCTACATTTTTTTCTTAAACTAAACAAAGAAAACTGCATTGTTCTCTTTCTCCATTTCTTTCCTTTTATTCTCTCTCTACCCAAATATAGGCTTAGTTCTTCATTTTTTAATCCTAGACAAATGCTAACAAGGTATTGATTAATTAAGAAACTAAACTAAGCTTTAAGATAGTTAAAAATATTTAATGTATTCTATTAAGTTACTAGATTTGTTTTAAACTTTGATAAATTGATTTTGAACCATTGAACATAATTGAAATGTATAGTTATATTACTTTTTAGTGGTATATTTTACATTGATATATATATATATATATATATATTCTTGAGTTAAGTATGTTATTTATCTAAAAAAATTAGAGACTCGTTTTTTAAAAGTGTAAAAATCATCAAAATGAGTCTTACTCCTCATAACAATATGTTTTTTATATACATAATAAGATTTCAATATATGACATGTGAGAAATATTCAATTATCTACCTGATTTTACATTAATAAATATGTTATGTTATGAAAACTTGTTTTAATTAATACTAAACCAAATGAACATTTAATTTATCTCCTCTAAAAATTGAATATAAATAGATGAATGTAAAAACAACTCTATATATTATAATAAATATAGATAACTTAAACAGTAAAGATTTGTTTACACTTTACTTTATTTTTTCACATTAATTTAACATTTCTTATTTCTTATATTTCTCTCTTTCCTCATATCACATTATTTATTGTATTTTTCCGCATGCCACTTTAAAAAAAATACACCTTTCGGTGAGGCAAGTACCTGATTTTAAATCGCATTGTTATTCATTAGACAAGTATTCGATATCAATTACAATGATTAGTTTATTGGTTGATTTGTAAATACTTAATACTTTAAAAGATTGAACAAGTAACTTTCAAAGACGAGTAAAAGAGAAGAAGATATTTTCGTTAATGTATTCTTTAAATTATGCTCTATTACCCTAAAAAGTGGAGTCTTTATTGGTAGTGTAAGAGATTTTATTTTTGAAAATCCCTGTAGATATTAACTTGCATATATTTACACGATGATATAATTCTACTAACAATCATGTGTTTATATAAACTATCCATCTGACACTTCATACTTAGATTAAATTGAATACATATTTCATACACAACTGAATTATTTATTTACTTGTATGAAAAGCCATACACAACTCATTTTTAATTAAATCAATAAATAAGTGCTAAACGTAGCATGTCTTGCAAGTGTGGCCTTCTCCCCTAACACTCTTCATTTATGATGAAATTTTGTAAAATAATGGAACGGGCAAGACTTCAATCATGAAAATTTCTTCCAAGGAATGAAGAGCTTTATTGAAATTAATTTAAATTGATATCTCTGATTTTATGGAAGGTACTTGTCACTAAAAAAGGCAACCTATTAAGTATAAGACTATTTTTACCACGAAACTAACCCTTCAGGTGTATTTGATAACACACTTGTCATTTGAATAAACAATTTAACCTTTTTCATCTTTTAGGGGCCACAAATTAATTAAATCAACAATGTTACTTAATTACAAGTTTACAACCCCCTTTTTATTGAACCACTTATCTTATGCCTCATTTGTCAAAGTATGTCCTTAATCAAGAAAAAATGAAAGCGTAATCCCGAGTATGGAAGCCTTTGAGATTAATTACTATATCCCCAACTCTTATACGACAAAATTAGGCCATGTTTGGTTTCTTTCAATTTCTTAAGTTTAATTATAAACTTATCATATTATTTTCTATCTTTAGAAACAGGAACTATATAATTTTGAAAATATGAAATTTTATTAAAACTGAAAATAGGAAATAAAAATAAAAATCAAACATACTTGCTTTACATTTTAGCTAAACGCATTTCTCATGCTATGTTTGTATTTGTGAAGCCTAGAAAGTGTTGCGTGTAAGATATGAAAGTGGTGGCTTAAATACATGGCCACGCAATTTTGACTAAATATGAATATATAAAAACCAAAGAGTGACGTGCAATGGTTTCATAAACTCTCTTGTTTGTTGATGATGATATAGTTTTGCGTTCAGTGTGGCGTAGAAGACTATCAACATCTTTAGAATCAACATATAATATGGACATGCATGCGCCATAAAAACCTTTTGAAAAAACAAAAAAGAAAGCAAAACCCTTTTGCACAGAATCTTTCTTCTTTTGCAAGATCCAAGATGGAGTGGAGAAGCGTCTTTAACTCATCCCACTTTTTTATGACGTTTCACTTTTGACCTATTATCATATGGGAAGAGATATGCCGTGAATTGAGAATATTGCATCATTATTTCTCTAATAAACCATTAAATGCAAATGAGTAACATATATATATATATATAGACTAGTTTCTAACCCATACTTTGCACGGGAAAAATTTTAAATTATAATGAGGACACACACGATAATAATAAAGTTGTGGGTAAAAATGTATAATAGAATAAAAAATTTTAAAACATAATCATATGAAAGATATATGAATCCAACTTGTGAAGGACCTATAGATTTCAAGTAGGTAATTAACATAAAATAGATAAAAGAAGACTTGAAAAGCAAAACAAAGATTTGATTATGAGTCAACTAAACAAATCTGATAACCTATTTATCACGTTTTTATCGGGTTCTACTTTTTGTAAATATCAGAGGAGGTACTAAACCAAAAATATTTAATATAAGTGTAAATACCTCATCGTAAAAGATGACAGATGTGTTATCACCATCAACCTGAACGCCATAGACACACTTGATACATCCTCTATAGCACCAACTAAACTCAGATTCAATTTGGTTCATGATCCCAAAAGTCACAAACACCTCATTCTATAAAGTGGAGATTTAGCCGAACATAAGAAAAGATGGGGAAAAATCTTTTAATCCATTAGATATTCACATGCAAAAAGAAACCATATTATATATTAATATCAACTATATAACCGTTGTCAAATTTATATACATGTAATGTATCTATAAACAAAATTAAACTTTGTTAATATAATTAAAGGAACCATTTTTTGAATCAATTACATCTGTTTTAAATGTACACAAATTGGTTTGTAAAAAAAATTACAGACCTGCTTGAATTCCTTCAAATCTTCTATGGATTTATATGTTGTAAGATTCAAGAAGTCATCATGTGCACATATCTCAGTTGTTGAGAAGAGACACATTCAGTTGACTGAATCCTGCATAAAACATAAATAAACTTTGGTTAACTTCTGTTGCTTATTTGTGTACATTTTGTTTCATTTATGTAACTTTTGTTTCTAGGATACAATCACATACTATGATTATAATCAAGAAGGCAACATACATTTTTTAACAACATACTTGGCCCTAAAGAGTTGGATCTCAGGAATAGGGTCATTAATATACAATCGAGAAGTATAGTTTGTGTTTGAGACAGTCATCACAGCTACACATTATATAAATTTTAAAAATATTATAACATTACAAAAAAATATATAAACGTAAGATGAATTTATACAGAGACAAATAAAAGTAAAAAAAATAAATACATGGAAGTATAAGTTTAGAAACTGTAACATCCCGGATATTTTAGGAAAATTTTGTGTAGTGAAAAATATTAAAAAATTGTTTTAGGAATTTATTTGATATTTTTAGGACTTATTGGGGAATTATAAATAATTAAATGTTGTGAAAGTAAATAAAAGTCTATTTGATTGGTTAATTATAAAAAGGGTTAAATGGAGTGTGATTAGAAGAAGAGAAAAGCTGATTAAGACTTTTAATGGAATTGCAAAGGAAAAGGGGAAGTGACCGGTTGGGGGAGTTACCAGTTGCCCCTGGGCCTTGAATAAAGGTGGTTCCCTTTTCTCTTTCCTCATTATTCACGAACCACTGCTTCTTTCTCCTTCTTCGTTGCTTCTCTCTCCTACGTCTATTTCATTTTCATCTTCTTCTTCTTCCTCCATCGCTGTGAGTTGCATGCTCCAGAGGAGGACTCTGTTCGTATCAAAACCGTGTGATAAGCCCATTTCCGTGACCGTGGTCTCAAGGTGAGTCCATTAATCCGTTTACATTTGTGTTTCCTTGCCCCCTTTCGTTTTCTCTGTTAACCGAGTGGCCATGCATGGCTGTGTACGGGTCTGTTCTCCACTCCTCTGGTGAGTGTGAGCTTGAAAGTGGTCCTTAGAGCTGAGGATGGTGTAAAGCTAACGGGTTTTTGTATTCCGACCCCGTAGGTAGCAGATCGAACACCGAAAGGCTGATTGACGGAGCTGGTGCTGGATTTAGAAGAGAAACAGTGAACCCAGTGCTCAGAGGACGTAATCGGCACCAGAAGCAGATTATCAAAGCTTGGAACCGAGGTAAGGGGGGTGTTCGGGTTATAATTAATTAGAATAGGACATGCTGTGAGTCCAAGTCATTAAATTGATTGTGAAAATGGTAAGGAGATATTACTGAACGAAAATGGTATGTGTATATGTATGTGTAACACCCTCAGTTACACCTTAATAAATTCTAGAAAAATTCGTAATTTTTTTTTACTAAAGATATGATTGTTAAAAAGAAACTATCGGAATAAATTATATACATTATTTCTGAAATACCTCATAAATATTATTAAAACTTTATAAAGTAATTTTACATTCATCCAACGGAAATAAATATTAAACATTATAAGAAAGAGAGGAAACTCCATGGCCCAGAAGCAGTACTTATTAACATTATTTATTCATTGGACCACGGTATTCATACCGAGCTCCCTTTCTAGAACGTGCTATATTTACTGCCGATATTCTTCGATCTTTCCCTCTGAACCATCAATTTAAAACATGTGAAACAAAAACACGGAGAAAGGAGTGAGAAACAGAATATAATATTCTCGATTAAGACATAAGCAACAAAGGGTTTTCACAAACCAATACATAATAATATCAATCACAATCACATACACAATCAATTATGAATGCATGAATGTTATGCAATATCTTCATCATAACTTACCTATATATGTGGGCCCTTAAATTTTAATTTGCACTGGGCCAACCAGGAGTTTACACTGTTCCATAAGTCCGGATAATAATAATATGAACAGCTCAACTGGCATGGAAACACTTAGAGACTAGTCAGATTGAGAAAGTTTTTATTGTGAAAGTACCCGACACTAGGGAGCTACCCCAGGTCCCCTGAAGCACCCTTTCACACCCTCTCATCTCAAGGCTCGTAATTAAGCCTCCTCTAATGTATCCTCGGTTTCTATAATCCGTCCCTAGACAATATTATTTCATTTCACTTTCATTATCCATGATGCATGAACTACTCGCGTATTGAGTTGGTTAAGGCTTTTAGAAACTCAATTATTAAATCCCTTAAAGGTTTACAACATCATTTCAATAAACTATACATTTTCTCTGAATTTCTGTCCCACAGAAATAAATTTGGTACAGTTTTCAAATCTCACTGAAATTGAGTTTCTAAGCCTTAAATATCTAAAAACTTTATCATATAAAACTTTACATAATCTTTCTCAAATTAAATCTGAACAAAATCAAATTTAGGAATCTCAATTATTTCCAAATATTTTTAGTTATTAAGTTGGAAAAAATAAAATAATTTTCTTTTAAAAAATTTTGTTTTATTAAAAGAGAATAATTATTAACCAAAAATACTTAAAATTACAAAATTTTTCTTTAACTCAAGATTTAATTAAATAAATTCTCATAAAATATTTTCTTTCTAAAATAAATACTAATTTTTTTATTCTAAATATTGAAAATAAAGTTAATAAAAATAATTTCTAAGAAGAAATAAAAGATAATAAAATTTAAAGAGTAAGGTAAGAAATTCTTACTGAATTTTAGCTTTCCGTCATGCTCGCTATATGCTCAAACTCCACATTACAATATCATCAATCAAAATCAAACAATATCAATCATAACTAAATATCATCAATCAATCAATCATAATCAAATCAATTAAATATCATTAATACATATCATAATACAAAATTTAATGATTATTAATATAGTCAATTTGAGTCATTTTGGTCAATTCCTCGCATAGGTATATTTCAGTCCATATGGGTCATAATGGTCCAAGTCCTTGCATAGGTATAGTCCAGTCCATATAGGTCATAATGGTCCAAGTCCTTGCATAGGTATGTTAGAGTTAGTTAAATCGGATATTTAATTTAAAATTTATTAAAATTGTTAAGTTAAAAAGTTAATATTTTAAAATAATAATTTTATTAAATTTAAAAGGAGTAGGGGACTCCTCCCATTATTCTTATGTCTTTTCATATTATACTCTTATCTCACTCCCCCTTACCTTGAATTGTTACCCAAAATAGATTTGCTTTGCGCCTCCGATTTCTAGAAATATTAATACCAATCTTATTTCAGTATAAGCATAAGACGAAGATTAAGATTACTACTTAAAACAGAAATGGTAAATTTTGAATAGTGAATAGTGAATAGTAAATCATAAATAGTAATAGTAAATAGTAAAACGTGAATAGTAACAGTAAATAGTAAAACGTGAATAGTAACGGTAAATAGTAAATCGTGAATAGTAACAGTAAATAGTAATTTACTATTTGAATAGTAATTTACTATTGAAATAGTAATTTACTATTAAAATTTTACTATTAAAATAGTGTTTACTATGCAGAATAGTAACTTAAAATAATATTATTTCTAGTATAATAACAGATTTCTAAAAACGATATGAAAGTAACCCAAAAAATATAAAAGAGAAGTATTCTTACCTTAGGATTTTGGCAGAACCTTCTCTCCAAAAACTTTTCTTCTCTCTCTCACTTCCACCACTATCTCACTAACACTACTATATTAAGAAAACTTAATCTGAAATTGTGAATTCTAAAGAAGAAATCCTTCGGTATTTATAGGAAAAAAAATTACTATGCATTCCATTATTTTAATATAAAAGTACTATGCATTTTTGAATTTTTTATTCCAGGTTACTGTGCATCTTTTGAAAATTTCATACATGCACAGTGATTTGCATAGTAATTGTAGGCAAAATTATTAAGTCAAATAGTAACCCTTCACTCGGTATATTTTAAATATTCAAAATGAGTCCTTTTTGAAATTTAGCGATATTATATCAGTCCTCACTAATTTTATAATAAGTAATATAAAGCTGAAATTTTAAAAATCTAAACTTTTCTGTTAATAAAAATTTATTGATACGTTTCAAATTTTTTAACGATTGGAAAAAATCAAGATTTTTCTCAAACCGATAATTTTTAGATAAGTCTACTTGAAACGGATTTTAGAAAATTTTCTTATAATTTAAATTCACTTTCTTATAAATATTTTTAATTTAAGTCACTTATATGAATTTAAAATTATTTAAAAATATTATTTTTATTAAAAAATTCCAAATTTCCAAAAAATTCCAAAAAATCATAAATAATACGTAGGTTAAAAAGTTCTAAAGAACCATAATTTAATTCCTTCAAAATTTTAATATAAAAATAAAAATAGGGGTGTTACAGTATGCATGTGAGTATCGACACCGATCGGTTGAGGATCGTGTGTGTGTGGCTTAAGCTGATTGAGTGAAATGTTTGATGCTGTGATAATCGGTGTAGTGGCAATGTGATACCGGGCTTGACAAGCAGGTTGCCCGTGTGATGAGTATGTGATGTTATTAATGTCCACGTGTGATGTCTGAGAAATGTGAATATGTGATTATGTGGTATGGGACGGCCGACGGTATGTATAGCCCCTCATTTCCGGCTCCCGTGGTTTTTGTGCCCAGTTGAGCTACCTAGTGGTCAAATAGGACCCAGTGGTCGAGGTGGAGAGTCAAGCAGGATTCGGTGAACCAAGCAGGGTTCACGGGGTGTCAAGTAGGTACCCAGCTGAAGGCCGATCCTTTAGTATCCAGATACTAGGCGTCAATTTTGTATGAGAGTCAGTGGTGACAATTGAATCATTAGTTTTGTGATTAATTATATTTGCCGAGTGCAACTTGATGTATTTGCCGAGTGCAACTTGTTATATTTGCTGAATGAGTTGCTATATTTGCCAAGTTCAATTTGTTATGTTTGCTGAGTATGACTTGATAATTTACCGAGTGCTATTTGTTATATTTACCGAATGAATTATCATACTTGCCGAGTGTGAGGCATTTGTCGAGTGTGACCTTCAATATGATAATAAAGTAACCGAACGGAGTTAGCTACTTGTAAATTGTTAATTTCCGTTCTAGATTAATTATGATGCCAAACACTCACCCTTGTTGTGGTTTTCAATTTAGTAACCAGTGACAGGGAGGAGGTCGGAGCCCTGGAGGCGCGCCAAGTGGAGGATCGATGCCAAGGCCCGAGTGATTTTGAATGAATTGTGTAATATATATGTATAATGAGTTTTCCGAGTGTGTGATGCTACATGTTGCCTGTGTATTGGACTAAATTTTGAATGAGTATGCTGATTGACATGAATATAAATTCTTGATGTTGTGGTCGGTGTTTATTTTGAGCGAATTTGTGTTTGCTGTAGCAAAGTCGATTGCCAGGCGAATCTTGCCCGAGCAAATTCATTCTTGTCTGAGCGAGGGCCGAGAGAATTACTTCCGAGTGAAGAAAGAGTAGAAGGTTTCTGAGTGAATATTAGAGTGCTTCCGAGTGAAGGTGAGAATGTTTCCGAGTGACTTATGCCCGGGAGAGCCTCTTCTGAGTAAAGTAATGTTAGAGTATTTTCCAAGTGAGGATGTCCGAGGGAACCCTTTCCGAGTGAAGGAAGATTAGATTGTTCCCGAGTGAGATATGGCCGAGCGAACTATTCCTGAGTAAAGGTTAGGAATGAGTCAAGTGTGGTATACCTAAGTGAACGAAAGTTAAGAGTTTTTCGAGTGAACCTTTTCTGAGTGATGTGAGGTTAAGCTGTTACCGAGGGAGAGATGACCGAGTGGACCCTTTTGCCGAGTGAAACCCCGACTTGTGAGTTTTCCGAGTAAGTCTGGTTCACCCGGGTAGCATTCGCTCAAGCGAGTCGGAACTCGCTTAAGCGACTTCCTCGGATTTCGCCTAAGCGCTTCAGGGTCTCACTCAGGCGAATGACCCCCTGTCTTCTTCTTCTTCCGCTGTTTCTAACTCCACTTTATTAATGGATGTATTTCCGATCGGATATTATTTTACGACCGCTTTTATTGTTTTAAATATACTTAAGTGAATACTATTTTATACTAAGACCGAGTTGAATCATTTCCGATCGGTTATTATTTTCAGTATGTTTAAGTAAATATTATTTTATATTAAGACCTAAATTTTTATTAGACGTAAAAAATCTACTGCGAAAATGATTAACCGGGTGTAAATAAAAGGTAAATTGACGCGGGTCATCACAGAAACACCGACCATTCCATTTTTTCATCATAGCAAATTGTAGAAGAACCACATAGTTTTCATCGAACTTATCAAATAAGAAAGAAATGAATTTGTTTGTAAAATCTTGCCACAAAATGCAACGCATCTTCAAACCTCTAAAAAACATTGGAATAATAAATGAGTGGATTTGTTGAGGCATAATAAAATAATAATAATAAAAGTTTAGACAAAAGGAAGTATTCAAGATTATCGAGTTTAATCACAATGTAGTTGGACATGACCCCTCCTTTTTTAAATTCAATCAGCTCTCATTTTCCAGTCAACATATCAATAATGTCTGAAACAAAACAAAAACTGACTAAGCAGGCCTAACGTAAATGTTGTGAAGATGACATGATATATAAGAAAATTTTACGTTTTTCATTATGTAAGTCTTGCAAACAGACACAAAGTAGAGTTGTACTACCAACCAATTTTTTCTCTCAAAAGCCTCCTTGTGTATTTCATCAAAATTAACAATGTGGAATACATTTTTGGGAATATCAGAGTCCTCTATCAACTTGACCTGGGTCTCCCTCTTAAAGAACACTATAAACTCATGTGTAGTAGGTCTATATAACTGGTCATTCAAAGTGACAACAAAGTTGGATATGATATAGACATTCCCCTTATATAATGCCCTCTGAAACAAATATGTATGGATAGTCTTGACAAAAACCCGTATCCTGTCTCCCTTTGAAAAACAAAACACAACAAAACAGAATAAAAAAAATACAATTAGATATGCCAGAATGAATTTACAGTTAACAAAAGAGGGTTAAAATAATTCACTCACCGGCTCATCAACAACCACCATGTCCAATGATGCATCTTGGGATAGGAATCTTTTGTTGGGTACTTTCTATAACCGGATCACTCTAACCTTTAATTGCCAAATTTTATCATCAAACCCGACATCAACATCCTTAACAAAGTCATAACATGGAGCAGCCACAGCCATTGGAGTTGAA
The DNA here is from genome assembly GCA_037962975.1 of Clitoria ternatea. Taxonomy (NCBI): domain Eukaryota; kingdom Viridiplantae; phylum Streptophyta; class Magnoliopsida; order Fabales; family Fabaceae; genus Clitoria; species Clitoria ternatea. The sequence continues at coordinate 90,140,512 of CM075675.1, forward strand.
CAGGGGAAGGTTGCTTAGGAAACAATGAGTAAGAAAAAAAGATGGAAAGCAAGGTAAGAAGAAGTAATAACTTGGAACCCTTATATAAAGAATGATGATGGGGAGAATGTAAAAATATTACTTTAAAAAATTATTAATTGAAACGGTCTGTTAGATGACCTTTGAGTGTCTTCATGCAGGGATATTAAAGAGCTTATTTAGACATGTTTCATTTCCCAACACCACTACCATTAATACAAAAAGTCATGACCCTTTTATTTTATACGGGGATAATGAATATGGTATTAACAGGGCATTGTGAGACGGTTCAGTTCCTAACACCACTCTAATTAATAATTAATAAAGGATAAAACTATTTGTCTCAATGATTATTTTGTATTTATAAAATGTTCATGTTGATTTTCATGTTAAAAGCAGAGTGCATTAGACCACGTGTTAGTTAGAAAGCTTCGTTGGAATAAGCCATGATAAATAATGATTCAAAAATACAAAACATATCAGTTGAGGACAAAAAATAAGGATTGGAGTTCCAGAAAATGACCATAAAGGAAGTGGCGATTGATTTCCAATTATTTCCAATAGTCATTGAATTAAATAAGGAAATGAGAAAACATCACCTTCAAAGGCAGAAACTACGTTTGACAAGGCAGCTGATATTGTTATCAGTTGGTTTCTGTTGCATTATAAACCAATGACAAACCTACAAATAGTATTTTGAACAATCTTAATAAAAGTATTTAAAGAATAAAAGTTGATAAAAATAAATTCCATGAAGTGTTAAAAAACATGGTCATTATATGCATTCAATTGAAACATTATAAGATTAAGTTATACTTTATAGAAAAGAATTTCTTTAAACATATGACATTAATCATGGACAATTATGATCATTTCAAAGATATGATACTGTGGTTAAAAGCCAATAACAACTCAAATTGAGTTCAAGAAACTCACACAACTGACAATTATATTTATTCCATATAGTTGAGAATTTGCAATTTAACATAACCTAATTTTGGTTTGTATTATAGAAACGCAAGTTAACATTTACCAAAAGTTTCTCAAACTACAAAATTTCGTAGATGCATAATGCATTTGTCATCAGTACCTATACTGTGGACTCTGCAAGAAACATAACTTGTTCAAAATTAACCCCAAACACTGTACATCATTTCAGAACAAACCATTGACACCACAGTTAAAAATCTATAGGACCCTAAAGTGTAAAATCCCATAATTAACAAACGACATCCCTATCAATAGCATATCACCGATCTTCATTTTGTGAGTAAGACAGAATTGACGCCAAACGTCGCCCATGTAAACTTCCCATGGGCGACGACCAGTCCATTGAAGATGAATAAGCCAAGTATCAGTGTTGCCTTCTGTAACACCCTCGGTTAGATAAGACAAATCCTTCTGTAGGTTCATCCCATTTAACTGAGAGTGTTAACAGTTCTTAGAAAAAGTGAAATTTTTTTTTTTTAAATAAATACGTGGCAGATCAGCGGAAGTAATATTGTATATATCACATAGTCATTCATAAACTGTAAATAATTGTACTCTTAACAGAATGGGGCACGCAGGCACCCTTAAATATTATACAGTCATCCGGTGTCTAATTATAAATATTCTATCCTTAATGATTGTTCTCAATGGGTTCAGCGTATTGCTGATCTTTACACTCGGGTTCTTGAGTTTCTAATTCCTCTGAAAAATGTTCAACAGTAAGGGTGAGTATAACCCAAGACCCTGAAGGTTACCCGGTGCGGACATAATCCAGTTAACAGATAATATCACATAATCATACAATTAACATGTTCAAAATTATAACAATCAATTATGTTGTCATGGAATGCATGAGTTAAATTTATTATGATTTATCTTTGGTTAAGTCTCATGATGCATATGGGCCCAATAAATCATTTCTTCTTCTCATTCTTTGGAATATCTCCATTCCATTTTCTAGAGCGATCAGGGTCCGCCCAAGCTCCCATAGGGTACGAATGAACTCATTGGTTCTCATCATTGATTTATATATTTTTGGAGCTTGGATCCCTACGATCATAGTTACACTCCGTCATTTAGTCAAAGTACACTAGAATTGCATCGTCTCACCCGGCTATCAGGCGCGACTCTGATGCCATTGGGTTTCCGTTCCAGTTGTACTCCCAAGATCTTCATGGAGATCGAACGTGAATGTCCTCCAGCGTACCAGGTGTATGCTCTAGATAATTTTTCTCCTTCAAAAATATTTTCATGATGCAAAGTGCATTATTTAAGTTTTATCATTACTTTGATCCCTAGGTATCTATGTGATTCCAGCCTCGTAATATTCATGTTGTTAGGTCCACCAATTTTTAAGACGTTGTAAATTATTTTTATTATTTTATTTATTATTATTCAAGAAAATATATCAGTTATATCTTGGCTAAAATAATGTTTCGTTTAAAGAATAAGTAGTTTGTTCCTTATTTCATTATTCATAACTTAAACAATAATATTAGTTACAAGAATAATAATAATAATAATAATAATAATAATAATAATAATAATAATAATAATAATAAGGCATCGTCTGTTATAAAAAAAATGAAATAAAAGGAAAAATAAATAGAGAGAATAAGGCGGCAGGGCCGTCTATTATAATATAGATAAGCGGAAATAAAAAGAAAGATAAATGCAAGAATAAGGCGGCAGAGCCAGCCAATATATTCAATAAAATAAATGACATAAATTAAATAAAAATAAAATGTTAAGAATAAGGCGGCAAAGCCGTCCATTATAATATAGATAAGCGGAAATAAAAGGAAAGATAAATGTAGAGAATAAGGCGGCAGAGCCAGCCAATATATTCAATAAAATAAATGACATAAATTAAATAAAAATAAAATGTTAAGAATAAGGCGGCAGAGCCGTCCATTATAATATAGATAAGCGGAAATAAAAGGAAAGATAAATGCAGAGAATAAGGCGGCAGAGCCAGCCAATATATTCAAATAAATAAATGACATAAATTAAATAAAATAAAATGTTAAGAATAAGGCGGCAGAGCCGTCCATTATAATATAGATAGGCAGAAATAAAAGGAAAGATAAATACAGAGAATAAGGCGGCAGAGCCAGCCAATATATTCAAATAAATAAATGACATAAATTAAATAAAATAAAATGTTAAGAATAAGGCGGCAGAGCCGTCCATTATAATATAGATAAGCGGAAATAAAAAGAAAGATAAATGCAGAGAATAAGGCGGCAGAGCCGTCCATTAAGCTTAATAGTAAATAATAATAATAATAATAATAATGATCCGGTCTAGATACCGGCCCCCATACTTGTGACGTCAGATTGATCTCATATAAGGAAAACCGGTGTCCAGGTTCAACGTTACCACACCGGATATCCGTTGTCTGGTCATCCGCCCTCACTCCATGACAGCATCATTCATTTTCGATGTAACGGTTCTGTGTTCATTGATACAGGATATTTATATAATTGTTAGCTTTTCCCTCATAGCAAGAGAAGAGCCTTATGATAACTTATCAACGAAGACACTGTTTGTAGCAAAATACGTCACATCAATGGCTTCAGAAAGTAAGTGGGCGTGTCAGCAGATTATGCGGAAAAGGTGATTATCCTCTCCTCTCTCTGGAGGATTGTACTCTGATAATTGACTTACCCCCCTGACACATTCTGAAAGTCGAGCCACCTTGATTGACACAATATACACGCAATCAGAGATAAGGGACCCACCTGCATCCAACGTCTCATTTTTTCTCTTACGTTCAACTATAAGAAGCCATATCAACACACATGCATGGTATCGTTATTCTATCTCACATTTTACGGTTATCACGCTTGAGTATTCATTCAGTTCATACACCCTTCTAACTTGAGCGTCGGAGAATCTTCGCAGGTGGCACCACCTTTCGCCCTCCTACAACGCGAATCGTTGGTGTGAAGGATCTCCAGGACAACAAGACCGGCCTCTCCCACTGAGAGACCGGATTAATACATCGGATATACACAGCTCCGGTGTGCAAACCCTAAAAACACCTGCATCCTTGTGGCTGGTCCCATACCGGATCCTAGACCCCGGTCCAGACCAGTTCATTGGCACGCCCAGTGGGACTCGATAGAGTTATTCCCATTTTCGCAGAAGTTAGGTTGGCACAATGGAAGGTGACGGGAGAGATTTCGTGGAAGGTCACGTGGAGGATGTGACCCATCAACAGGCTGGGAGGAGACTCGTCTTCGAATCTCCTGCAACTCAAACCCGGAGGATGGTGCAAGTGCAGACGCCTGACCCTCGCGATGAGGTTATCAGGCAACTGAAGGAGGAGCTGATGGAGCTGAGGCGAGAGAGAGGAGGAGCTGGGGACAGAGTAGTATCCCATGCAGAGGATGCTCACCATGCATCAGCGAGGGATAGATCCACCACCCTCCAGTATTCGAAGATCCCCACATATGAAGAGAGGGAGCAAACGCAGGACTCTGGTGATAGAGTCAGTATCAGGAGAAGGGAGCAGGCGGTGGTAACTTCAGGGACATACAAGCTCAATGTCCCTTTCTCAAGGAGGTTGATGAATATTGTCATTCCAAAACATTTGCAAACAACTCAGCCATTGTCGATTGGGAAGTATAATGGAGAGTCCGACCCCACTAAGCATTTGGATGCTTATGTTTATGAAGCTATGTATCTGGGAGCAGACGAAGATGTCATGTGCAGAATGTTCCCAAGGACGTTGACGGAGGAAGCTCTCAGCTGGTTTAAAAGTTTGCCTTCAGGATCTATAGACTCTTGGGAGGAAATGGCTGCTGCATTCGAAAGCCATTTCGTTATCTCCAGGGATATCCCAAGAACTTCTCACACCCTGGCCCAGATAAGACAGGGAGAAACTGAGACTCTTAAGGAGTTCCTGAAAAGGTTTTACAAGGAGGCTGCGTTGGTCCCTAACCTCACGGAGGCCATACAACTCCATATTGTAGTGGAAGCTCTTCAGCCAGGTTCAGCCTTTGCCCTATCTTTGGCAAAGAGCCCACCTACAACCTTCGAGGAGTTTCGAAGGAAAGCTTCCAAATATGTGGGCATAGAGATGCATCTAGAGGCAACTGCAGCAAGAGTAAAGCCTTCTGTACCCGCTCAGCAGCCACGGAGAGAAAAGGAGAGAGCTAGGCCCGAGAAGCATGCCTTTAGAGAAGACTTTGTGAATGCTCGTCAGCATCCACGAGATAGGCGCGTATCATCGTTCGATCACTATGCTCCGTTGAACACCAGGCACTCACAAATCATGAGGGAGGTTGGTTGGCCAACTCTGAACGTCTTTGGTATAAGGAAGCCAGCCCCAGCCAAGAGGGGTGGTAACCCACGTAAATACTGCACTTTCCATGAGCAGACAGGGCACAACACTGATGAGTGTAAGGCGTTAAAGAATACGGTGGAAACTCTCATTCGGGAAGGAAAGTTGAAGCAGTATTTGTTTAAGGAGAAATCTATGGATGAGCCTCATAGGATGGAGAAAAGGAATAGAGATCCTGATGATGAAGATGATAATACGCGCAACCCAGCAAGGAAGTTCACTGCGGCTGAGAAGCAGAAAGGGGTAGTGATTGCTGAAGGTGCCCAACAAAGTAATATGCCCCAGCAGCAGAGACAGGGCAGACGAGAAGTGATTGAGATGATAGCTGGAGGATTTGCGGGAGGAGGAACATCAATCACAGCACGAAAGAACCACCATAGGATGATTCTGTCAGTCCAGGGTAAACCGAGGAATAACCGCCCTTTCAGGGACGGAGTGACAGCCCCGACGGTGTCGTTTACAGATGATGACTTTGGCCCAACAATTCCAGGAGGTGATGATGCAGTAGTGATTGTGGCCGTCATAGCCAATAAGGACGTCAAGAGGATCCTCGTCGATCAGGGAAGTTCTTGTGATGTTATCTTTTATAATTGTTTCAAACGAATGGGTTTCAGTGATGCAGATTTACAACCATACACACAAGAACTCACAGCGTTTAACGGAGCCAAGCAACCTACAAAGGGATACCTCGACACTTTGATTTCTTTTGAAGGGGAGCCCGGTGCAAGAACAGTCAAGTCAAGAATTCTGGTGATTGATGTGGAATCCCCGTACAACGGTATCATAGGCCGTCCAACATTGAACGCTATGGAAGCAATTGTATCCACCCCTCATCTCCTGATCAAATTTATCGACAAGGACAATGGTGTGTCCTCACTCCGCGGAGATCAGGAGATGGCTCGATATTGTTATAATCTGAGCCTCAACATGGTTAAGTTGGATGCATTTAACAAGAAGAGGAAGTTGAACGACGGAGGAACAGCGGCAGGATCTGTCAGTCTTATTGACCTAGACCCCAGAGCGGAATTGAAGATTGATCCACTCAATCCATCTAAGCCCACACCAGATGGTGGCTCCAGGGATGTCATATTGGGAGATTCCCCAGAGAAGGTCACGCACATCAATGATAAGCTGGAGTCTGCTATGGAGCAATGCTTATTAGCCCTTTTGCAGGAATTCAAAGACCTTTTCGCATGGACAGCAGCAGACATGCCGGGGATGGATCCTGATTTCTGTTGTCACAAACTTGCAGTGTATCCTGAAACCAGACCGGTGGCTCAGAAGAAGAGGAGGTTGGGACCGGAGAAGCAGAGGGCGGCTTGTGAGCAAACAAAGGAGTTATTGAAGGCAGGTTTTATAAGGGAGATACGCTATTCATCTTGGCTTTCTAATGTGGTCATGGTGCAGAAGGCTAACGGCAAATGGAGGATGTGTACTGATTATGTGGATCTTAACCGTTGCTGCCCTAAAGATCCATATCCCCTGCCCAACATCGATCGCATGGTGGATGATTCATCTGGTTACCAATATCTCAGTTTCATGGATGCTTATTCGGGGTACAACCAGATTCCGATGTGGGAGGGAGACCAGGAGAAGACTGCCTTTATCAACGACCGCGGTGTTTTCTGCTACACCGTCATGCCTTTTGGACTGAAGAACGCAGGCGCTACCTATCAGCGCATGATTAACAAAGTCTTTGAAGGGATGCATACCAAGCTGGTCGAAGTTTATATCGATGATATCATAGCCAAAACGCCCGTTGAAGGAGACCACATTGAAGATCTACGCCAAGTTTTCACTAGGCTTCGGCAGTACAACATGAGGTTAAATCCTTTAAAGTGCACTTTCGCCGTTCCAGCAGGAAAATTCTTGGGATTTATGTTGACTCAACGAGGCATTGAAGCTAACCCCGGGAAATGTCAAGCAATCCTGGACATGCAGAGTCCTAAATGTTTGAGGGAGGTCCAGTCATTGAATGGGAAAGTGGCCGCTTTAGCTCGTTTCATGCCTAAGATGGCGCACAGGTCCCTCCCCTTGTATAAGGCGTTGAAGAAACACAAGAGTTTTGAATGGGGAGAGGAACAAGAGCAAGCCTTCCAGCAGCTTAAAGCCGTTCTCTCGAGCCCACCAATTCTTGTTAAGCCTGATCCAGGCGAAACGTTAATCTTATACTTGGCAATATCCGACGAAGCTCTAGGTGTAGCCCTGGTAAAAGAAACCCCTGAAGGGCAAAGACCGGTGTACTTTACTAGTAAAACGTTTCAGGGGGCGGAAGGAAGGTATCAGAAAATTGAGAAAGCCGCCTTGGCAGTTGTTTGGGCATCACGACGGTTGAGGCCTTATTTCCATGCGCACCCAGTATTGGTAAGAACGGATTTGCCGCTCCGTTCAGTACTCAGCAAGCCAGACCTCGCTGGAAGGATGATAAAATAGTCTATTGAGCTATCTGAATTTGAGATTTCATATGAACCTCGAGGAGCCATCAAGGCACAAGTGTTGGCCGATTTTGTAGTGGAAATGACTGGGGCAGACCCGGCGACCCCTCGAACGCATTGGACCATCTACGTTGACGGTTCGTCAAACAGCAAAGGATGTGGAGCAGGTGTGGTGGTAGAAAGTGATGACGGCGTACACTTAGAAATTTCCCTCCGATTCAATTTCAAGACCTCTAACAATCAAGCTGAATACGAAGCATGCTTGGCCGGTCTCCGTGCGGCAATTGATATCGGAGCATCAGCAGTGACCCTCTGCAGCGATTCTCAGTTGGTGATTTCGCAAGTCCAGGGAGAATACCAGGCGAAGGAACCACAACTTCAATTGTACTTGAATTGTGTTAATGAGTTGAAGGGAAGATTTGAAGTTTTAGAGTTCAAGCATGTGCCCAGGGAAGAAAATACCAGAGCAGATATCTTGTCAAGATTGGCAAGTACAAAGCAGCCTGGTAACACAACAACGGTGGTTCAGAGCACTTTGACATCACCCAGTATACCTCTGTATCCTTCTCTGAATACTGTCATGGTGAGCTATCCATATGAGGATTCTTGGGTCATCCCCTATATTCGTTATCTGGCTGATGGTCAACTTCCCACTGACGAGAAGGAAAGGAGACGAGTAAAGAAGGAGTTGCCATATTTTACTATGGTCGATGGTGCTCTCTACAGAAGGGGATTCTCTGTCCCGTATCTTTCATGTTTAAGAGAGGACGAAGTTCAAGCGGTCTTAACTGAGGTACACGAGGGGCAATGTGGGCACCACGCTGGAGGCCGAAGCCTAATGAGAAAAGTCCTCAGGGCTGGATACTGGTGGCCCACTGTGAAGCAGGATTCCGCAGATTTCGTGAGGAAGTGCGACGCTTGCCAAAAATTCTCCAATCTCCACCATACACCGGCCCAAGAGTTATCTTCATCTGCTGTGCCTTGGCCGTTCTACCAATGGGGCCTTGATATTCTGGGTCCGTTTCCCACTGCGCCAGGAGGTATCAAATACTTGATTGTGGGGGTAGACTACTTCACCAAATGGATCGAGGCAGAACCAGTAGTGCATATCACTTCTGCACGTACAAGACGTTTCATGTACGAAAATATCATTGCTCGGTTCGGGGTGCCAGGGCGGGTTGTGACTGACAACGGCACCCAGTTTACAGACAAAAAGTTCACGGACTTACTTGAAGGACTGGGGATAGTCCAGATATTTTCATCTGTTGAACACCCCCAGACCAATGGGCAAGCAGAGGTAGCTAATCGAGAGGTGCTAAAGGGGTTAAAGAAGCGTCTGGGAGAAGCGAAGGGAGGATGGACTGACCAGTTATGTCATGTTCTATGGGCATACCGCACTACGCCTCATTCTTCAACTAACGAATCCCCATACCGGTTGGTGTACGGGGTTGAGGCGATGATCCCAGTTGAGTTACAAACAAGATCGGCCCGTGTTGAGTATTTTTCAGCAGAAGATAACAACGCCAACTTAGCATCAGAGCTGGATGTCCTCCAAGAGTTGAGGGAAAAGGCTTTCGTCAGAGATCAGGCAATAAAAGCAAAGGCTGCACTCCGGTACAATAAACGTGTCCAGTACAGAGCTTTTAACACCGGAGACCTTGTTCTGAGAAAGGCCAATGTGGGGAATAAGTTCGCTCACCAAGGAAAGCTAGCACCAACGTGGGAAGGACCTTATAGAGTTTCGGAGGTGACTGGAAAGGGATCATACCGATTGGAAGAACTTGATGGAACCCCAATCCGCAACAAATGGAACACTCAGAATTTACGAGTGTATTACAGCTAGTTGGTAAGACGGCATGTACTCTTTTTCCTTACTTGAGTTTTTTCCCACTGGGTTTTCTCAAGAAGGTTTTAACGAGGCATAGCCCCAACGATGCTCTTTGTGTAATCTATATTCAGTTTTAATAAGAATACACTCTCACCGCCCTATCATTCTCACTTTTCTTATGTGTTATGATTTAAAGCCGTGGTTTAATATGCATACACCTCAGGACGGATGAACGCAACTACCTATTTTGTAGTTGATGCGATAATTCCTCGAAGAACGGAGGGAGACCCCCCAAGTCAGACGATGTAATTCCTCGAGGTGGAATGGGTTGTAGGGCTGGTCCTTTTTCAAGGCCACAAACCGAACCCCATTCGAAGACAACATGGGTTGTAGGGCTGGTCCTTTTTCAAGGCCACAAACCGAACCCCATTCGAAGACAACATGGGTTGTAGGGCTGGTCCTTTTTCAAGGCCACAAACCGAACCCCGTTCGAAGACAACATGGGTTGTAGGGCTGGTCCTTTTTCAAGGCCACAAACCGAACCCCATTCGAAGACTACATGGGTTGTAGGGCTGGTCCTTTTTCAAGGCCACAAACCGAACCCCATGCGAAGGCTTGGGCGCAGTAGGCCGGTTCACAGAGAAAACCGCGCTGAACACCGAGTAACGGGCGCAGTAGGTTCAGGATTAGCCCTGATCCGAACCCCGTGTTGAAGGCTTGGATTGTAGGATTGCACCGAACTCCAAGTACGGTTAGTAGGATCGAACCGAACACCGTGTGAAGACTTGAGGTGTAGGACCAAACCGAACCTCAAGAGAAAGGCATAAAGCTTACCCTTGCCAAAGCTATACAAAATTCAAAGGCAATATCCGTCCTCAATTGTGGAATATTCATCCCAGAGCGGTTGAAGGCTAATGTACTCGCTCTACATCTTCGAGGACAGATAAGCATTTCTATCTTTTGAGAATTTAAAAGGTAATCTTCGAGATAAACTCTCCCTTCCCAATGAACTTACACTTGGGGACAGGACGTGCTTTAACTTAATTGTTATTTATTCATTACTATTTGTTGTCTTAATCCGGTGTGATAAGTACGCGTTAAGCAGCTTGGTAACCACACAAAACGGATTCGTAAAGCATTAAAAACAATAAAGTGTTTGGTACAACACTAAGTTATCCAACAATCATACATTCGACGCAAGCAGTTGAAGAAAAGCAACAGTGAATTTCATTTCCAAGAATAAAGAAATTATTCAGGTTACAAGGTAGTTAAAACTGGAGCTGATCCCAGTACACAGCTATGAATAAAGCATAAATTAAGGGGCCGGTGCTTGATCCTCCACAGTGGGCATTCCTCCCTTCTCCGCTCTGTCCTCCATTCCAGTTTGGGCACCTTCTTGTGCTTCAGCTCCAGAGGCAGCAGTGGACATGGTAGGCTCCATACTTTGGCCTTCTGGGAGAGGAGGCAGTTCGTACAGAGATGCATGGGGCTCGTGGTGCGATCCGTCCTTGTGAACTTCTACAAGTCTTCCCCCATGGAACTCAAAGAACGGATCTAATCCGTACAAATTCAGCTTTATTCCAGGGTTACGATAGTAGACTTGACGAAGGGCCAGGCCGAAAGATTCATAAGCCACATTTTTGCATATATCCAAGGCTTTGGCAGCCTTGGCCTTTGCAGCAGCTAGCCTTCTTTGAACTTTGGCGTAATCCTCTTCCGAAGGCCCAGCACTCGCACCACCCTTTTTGAGTTCATCAATTTGGGCTTGCATCTCCTTCCGAATAGACTCCCACTCCCCAAGGTCCTTGTTGCGACCATCCTCCATAACTTTGAGATCGTCAGCAAGCTTAGCCGATCTCTTCTTCTCCAGTTGTAATTCTTCTTCAAGGAGGGGTATGGATTTGTTCTTATTTTGGAGGTCGGCAACTTCCCGTTCTAGGGCCTTATTCGCAAAATGAACTTTGCTTGCCTCTTCCGTTTTCCTCTGGAGTGTTTCTTTAGTTTTTTCCAATTCTGATTCCACTCCCCTGCGAGCCTCAGCTTACTTGGCTGCCCATTTCTCCTTCACTGCGAGTTCGGTCTCAAGTTTTTCAACCTGATCCATATAGTCAGCTTTCTCGCTCAGGGACTCAAGCAGGCCAGACAGTTCATCAAGTTGCCAACGCCCAGCCTTGCAAGCACCTCGGACCCCAGCAGCATCGAGGGAAGGGCGGAGGCAATACCGTGCCTTTGGGAGAGTAGGAGGCATAGATCCTTGAAACCACAAATAAGAAGAAAGGAAGGAGTCACGCGGAGGATCGAACGCCGGAGGAGGACCGTTCCCAGAATCCGGTTCTGAAGCATTTTGAGAAGAGGGTGCAGAGAACTCGGGAGCGGGTTCCTTTCCCTTGTTCTTCTTTAATTCAGTTTCTTCGGCCGTCCTCTGACGCTTCTTCACAGGGTCATCAGAGGAGGGTTTCTCTTGATCGGCCTTCTTTACAAGATGCCTCTTCTTTTTCTTTTTCTCTGGGACGGCCTCCTCGCCACCCGCTCCAGCGGCCTCAGTTGCTTCTTCGGCTTCCTCCTCGTCGAAGAGAGGAACCTCATCTCCTACTGCAGAAGTCAGAGGAATGAGGGGAGTTTTGGTGGCGTTCCTCTTCGCCTGGATTTCATTTTCTTCAGAAGAGGAGTCATCGTCAGCCATCATGGACCTTAGCGACAACATTTCTGGGCAGGCCTTTTCAATTTGTTATGCAAAACAAAAAGAGTTGAATAAGCATACAAGAAGGAAAATAACTAGAACGGTACAACCATACAATACAAGGAGAATAAGAGCGAATATTACGGAGGTAGGTGTTTTTGATGTCTTCCTCGGCCAAGAGAAGGCGGCTGGAAAACCCTTTGAGGGTCTTTGAGGCCGTCTGCAGGGCGCTCAAGACCTCAACAGAATGAGGGGAAAGTTCACTCTCATCTGTATAGTAAGCACGGCTCATAAGGAGAAAATGCTCGTGCGTCCAGCTAAGGGGAAACTTGGTAAACCCCTCTTTATTTCGCCAGAAGACCGGCTTATTTGGTTGAATCCGGACTCGCGTGTAGTAGTGCTTGAAGGAGCGCCCATCTACCTTTGCGGATTCCGTATAAGACTTGAAATTTACAACCCTTGAGTCACTACGGAGTGTAATGAACCCAAGGCCGCCCTTCTTATTAGCTCGGCGGACCACTTGGCAATAGTAAAATAGCTTGGCCACAGTGGCGGAGAAGCCAAAATGCTCCCCCAAGACTTCCAGAGCCCGGACAAGACTCCAACCGTTGGGATGTAATTGTGAGGGGGCACAGTCTAAGAAACGCAGGACGGCCATCTGGAAATCCGTCAGTGGAAAGCGCACCCCCAGCTTTAAGAAAACGAAGTCGTACATGTAGACCGACCTCGCGTCAGGGACGTTGTGGCATATTCTTTCAGAAGGATGCGGAGCCATCACAGCGTATCGTGCTTTGTACTTCTTATCCGAGTATATCTTACAGCGGAAAGAAACCGTGCGCTCCTCCTCACTTGCATGGTGCGAAGGGATCTCTAAGAACTCCTCTTCCACCCAGCAATAAGGTTTTTCCCTGTTGAGTTTCTCCCAATCAAGCCGGTGTGCCACAACATTGACACACCCTTCAGCAGAGCGGAGAAACGGCGTTTTTCCACGTCCTGGAAGATCCATGGTTGTGCAGGCGCGGTGGAATGCGTAGGTGCTGTGATAAAAAGCAACATCGTCAGAGAGATAACCCTCAGCACTTGACCCCTCATCAGAGCGGCTGGTAGCCCTCGAACCAAGGGGAACCTCAGAGCGACGAGATGAAGAAGACGCTCGTGAGGAAGAAGCTTCGGCTCTCTCTGAGCGATGGCGCCCAGCCACAGGAGGATTCGCTGGAATCCTCCCACCACGGTGGCTAAGGGGGGCACGAGAGCCAAACCTCCCTCTATTTGAAGGACCAGCGTGTCCAGCTCTAGGGCGCATGATGGAAATAGAATGATTAAAATTGCAAGGAGTTGAAGGGAAGGAAGGTTACCTAAAGGAAGAGGATCTTTGAGAAGTTGAAGACGACAAGGAAATTCCAAGGAAATTTGAGCAGAGTTTCACTAAGTTTGAGAGCAAGTATGGATTCCAAAATCTGCTAAGAGTTCCTTTTATAGGTAACGAAGAAACACAGTGTTTCATCGAAGGACACAAGGCTTGCCTCAAAACGCAACCCTTTCAAATTGAAACGACTCCGTCGTTTCACCACAAACGGGCGCGAAAGCAGTAACGTTTCAGCAAACATTTTCGCTTAATGGGCCCCCACTCAGTTTGAATCCAGGCCCAATAAGCTCAATCGACGGTTACACTCTTGGGCAATGATGGCTCTTGCATAAAAAACGCATTTATTGTCTAATCATGCTGTGCGCATTTAATGCCGACCAACCACTTTTCGAATACCGAGAGTTTCGATTTTCAAAGACTCTTGGGATTTCCATTACTTATTTTATATTGTCTGAATCCGTTGTATGCAACGCGAGAAGGGCGGTCATTCGTTTGCTAGAGCGGACGCCACTGAGTTTCTAGAGACTTACAAGAATGTACTACCGGCATCTAGACTTCTCTCGAGAATTGTGTAGCTCATATGAGCAACTTAACAGTCCCTCATACAAGCTAGGGGACAGATGATCCGGTCTAGATACCGGCCCCCATACTTGTGACGTCAGATTGATCTCATATAAGGAAAACCGGTGTCCAGGTTCAACGTTACCACACCGGATATCCGTTGTCTGGTCATCCGCCCTCACTCCATGACAGCATCATTCATTTTCGATGTAACGGTTCTGTGTTCATTGATACAGGATATTTATATAATTGTTAGCTTTTCCCTCATAGCAAGAGAAGAGCCTTATGATAACTTATCAACGAAGACACTGTTTGTAGCAAAATACGTCACATCAATGGCTTCAGAAAGTAAGTGGGCGTGTCAGCAGATTATGCGGAAAAGGTGATTATCCTCTCCTCTCTCTGGAGGATTGTACTCTGATAATTGACTTACCCCCCTGACACATTCTGAAAGTCGAGCCACCTTGATTGACACAATATACACGCAATCAGAGATAAGGGACCCACCTGCATCCAACGTCTCATTTTTTCTCTTACGTTCAACTATAAGAAGCCATATCAACACACATGCATGGTATCGTTATTCTATCTCACATTTTACGGTTATCACGCTTGAGTATTCATTCAGTTCATACACCCTTCTAACTTGAGCGTCGGAGAATCTTCGCAGGTGGCACCACCTTTCGCCCTCCTACAACGCGAATCGTTGGTGTGAAGGATCTCCAGGACAACAAGACCGGCCTCTCCCACTGAGAGACCGGATTAATACATCGGATATACACAGCTCCGGTGTGCAAACCCTAAAAACACCTGCATCCTTGTGGCTGGTCCCATACCGGATCCTAGACCCCGGTCCAGACTAGTTCAAATAATAATAACAATAAATATAATAATAATAATAATAATAATAATAATAATAATAATAATAATCATAATAATGATAATAATAATAATAATAATCATATTCATAATCATAATTATAATCTTAATCATAATAATAGCAACAATGATATAAATGGTGATCATCCATCCTTATTTCCTTGTTTATCTTATCTTTCTAAACTTCCTTACTGGAATCCACATAGGCACCCATGGTTCTTAATATTTTCACAATCCAATACAGATCATATATTTTCACAATTTAACACCGATCATATCATTCAATCATCATGATTAATAATAATTAACACAGACAATTAATCATATACATAAAATATATATAACAAATATATAACAATTAAGGCATTTAATTCACAATAAAACCGAATCTGTCCTGAAAAGGTGAGGACCCAAGGTACCTTAACCCTTTCCTTTCACTCAGATTTCCCCAGAATACCCGAGAATATACCCCCCTTACCTCAGATGTCGTATTTTTTTTGATACTAGATGAGAGGGAGAGAATCCAACTTTCAAACCGTAGCTCCAATCGATGATCTATGTCCGTAGTTAGACTTTACGTGATTTTGGTGAAGAACAGAGGTGGTTTAGTGTCAATAGAGGAGAGAGAGGGAGAGAGAGAGAGAGAAGGGCTGCATGAAGTGGGAGAGAAAGAGTGGTGCAGCTTTTGAAGAGGGGTGATGCCATATTTATAGAAAAATCTGGCCACCGGGTCTAAATTTAATTGGTACCGGTTTTGAATAGTTAATTTTAAAAGAAAACAAAAAGTTACTTATAGTTGCGGTTAGAATCTGAAAAAATTTCCAACATGAAAGTTGTAGATCGGCTCTTTCTCTTCGAAACGATATATGGTATGCAAAAATCTGACACCCGGAGCAAAAGTTACGCCAAAAACAGAGAAAAATGGGAGTTGGTGTAATAGTTCTTTTTTGAAAGATAATTCTGCCGCGCAAAATCTGTTGGGAATTAGCCTTTCATTTCTTCACGAAAGTTGTAGGATTTTTCGATACGAAACCATGAAAAAAAGAACAAAGTCATTTCGACATCGTATGAGAGAGATATTCATGTTTTTCTATAGGAGTTACTATTCCTGCGAAAATCACTATTTCTCTAAAAATTTTCGCTTTTCGGGGATGATCGAGCAAGAACTAGCTTTCAGGTTCTTCACGAGAATTGTAGAGGGATTTAATACGAGAACATAAAAATTACAACGAACTGATTCTGAGCTCGTATGATTTTTCTAAGAATTTAACAAGATTAAATAACGTTTTTTTTCAAGTTTGGTAATGATAGATCACGAAATAGAGTTTGAGGCTAGAAATAGAGTTTGTCAGGTTTTTCATAACAACGAAACCGAGATTAAAATTTCTTAATTTCGACCTCATATGAAAAAGTTATGCCCAAAACAGGAAAGATATTTTAGTTGAATTCAGAGGTTCCTATTTAACTAGATAAGTTTTTCCAAGAAACGAGGTTGATGAGGTCTGAATTAAAGTTTTGGCTCTTCAGGAAAAGTGTTTGATTTGTCAAAACAGTTCATTAGGGACTGTCCATACTGAAATCGGATATCCCCAAAGTGTAGAAATAGACAATTGTGGATCTCTTTTCGGTATGAATCGAATGTCTAGGAATTGACTTAATGAATGATGGTACAAGTCTAATTAGTTTACTAAATTAGTGTTAGATATAGGATTAGATTATCAATTCTTGACTACATGTAGAGTCCCTTATTTACTTATTATCACTTACAAAACTTCCATACTTCAAAAATTACAAGGGTAAAACTGTTTCTAAAAACAGGGATGTTACACCTTCCATCTTAGCAAGGATTTGTTTCGGCTTTTTGGTCAGAATGACAGAGACCAAATTTACGGGCAAATCTTGAAAATGTAAAATACAAAGTTAAAAATCTTGCAAAACATTTTAGCAAGGGGTAGAATAGTTAAGATCACTTACTAAAAAATTGTCCATCTAAAATTTAGTAAGGACTTTGGTCTTAGAGAATCTAAAAACATCGAAATGTACCAGACTCCAAGGTCTGAACATTTGTTACACATACCTTGTTAATCTTTGCGGAACTTGTCCATTAAGCATAAAACATAGTAAAAGAATTAAAAAGAGTTAAATCTGCAAGCAAAGTAACATACACTGTGAGCAGCTACTCCACCACCACTCTTGTTAGGAGGTCGAACAACACCAACTTCTTCCATCTCTTTACCCTTTAATATCAATGATATAGAAATTATGTAATGACAGTAAGAATAACAATAAAACACATAGACACTGAAGTCAAAAAAATTACAATTCCAAAGAATAAGAATAACCTCGTTGTCAAAGAGAACAATGACAACTGTGGGTTGGCGTCTTACAGACCTAGCAAATCCAGGCTGAGTTGACATAAAAAAACATACAAAGATAAATAAACACAAAAGAACACACATCATAATTAACAAAGACACATCACATGATAGATGAGGGTTTATAATTTTCAAAAAAGAAAAGATAATACACACTGGGTTAGGGTCTTCATCATCATCAAAGGGTTTAACAATCTTAACAATTGTCTCTTCATCAGAGTCAACAATTACAACGACATTATTCTACCTAGGTTCCTGTTAGAAGAATGACACATATTTGAACAATGAAAACCAAAACTTACAAAAATACATGTCCTGATTAACCTATAATTTCTTGTATTAACATAACCCGACATCAATATAGGCAATAACAAATTAATATTTGACTTCAACACTATGTAAACCCTAAAAATTTAAATAGACAAAACACAAAGAATTACGCATACCATAAATGGAAGGAAATACATAAAAGAATGCAACATACGAAACAAAAAACAGATAAAGTGAAATCAATATAGGAAGTAGGAAATAAATGCAACTATTAAACAGACACCAATAACCTGACACCAGTCATATCTCAACATGAAAATTTCTTTGAATCATCATTAACTTAAAAAACATTATCATCATTGCCATTAAGTTTAAGAAAGCCGCTCCCCAACTTATTAAACAATATACAATCAAGAAATATTGCAACAATTTAAACATCATGCAATCCCTTTTAAATAATGAAATTTGACTTAATACCTAAGGGAATATGTCAGTCAATCGCCAAATTCATTCTCATTGTATTAGTTTACGGTTTAAACTATAAATAAACTATAAAACAACACGAAGCTTTTCCCTTAAGGAAAGAGATGACAAAAAATAACAACCAATAAACAGAAAACAAATCACAAATACCCTAAACCACTAAATAAAAAATTAATTATTTTCAAGAATTTACTATTTCAACACTTAAAAGTTTCAGGCATTTAACACTGGTTCTATACTTCTCTATTCACTTTCACGCATATGAAACATCTACATTAAGGTTTATACAAATCATCATGAACTTGTCAACATAATGCAGAAAGGGAAGGAAACACATAAAGTGAAATCAGTAAGGAAACAGGAAATTAATGCAACTACTAAATAGAAACCAATAACCTAACACCAGTTATATCCCATAAACTGAAAGTTGTCATATACCATAAAGTGAACGAAACATATAAAAAAATGCATACGACTAAACAAAAAAACACAGGTAACCTCAGATCAGTCATACCTCAAATCAGTCATACCTCAAATCAGTCATACCTCATCACGCATATGAAACATCTACATTAAAATTTATTCAAATCATCATGAAATTTTAGCTAAAACCCAAAGGAATATGTGAGTGATTCACCAAATTAATTTTCAATCTATTTCTATCAATTTTCATGAAAATTGCTTCGAATCATCTTTAATTTAAAGAACATTATCATCATTGCCATTAAGTTTAAGAAAGCCGCCCCCCCACACATTAAACAACATACAATCAAGAAATATTGCAACAATTTAAACACCATACAATCACTTTTAAATAATGAAATTTGACTTAATATCTAAGAGAATATGTCAGTCAATCACCAAATTCATTGTTATTGTATTAGTTTACGATTTAGACTATAAATAAACTGTAAAACAACATGAAGCTTTTCCTATAAGAAAAGAGATGACAAAAAATAACAACCAATAAACAAAAAACAAATCACAAAGACCCTAAACCACTAAATAGAAAACTAATTTTTTTCAGGAATTTAATATTTCAACACTTAAAAGTTTCAGGCATTTAACACTGGTTCTATACTTCTATGTGCACTATGAAACATCTATAATAAGGTTTATACAAATCATGAACTTGTAAACATCATACAGAAAGGGAAGGAAACACATAAAGTGAAATCAGTACAGGAAACAGGAAATTAATACAACTACTAAACAGAAACCAATAACCTAACACCAGTCATATCTCATAAACTGAGAGTTGTCATATATCATAAAGTGAACAAAACACATAAAAAATGTATATGACTAAACAAAAAAACACAGGTAAACCTTAGATCAGTCATACCTTATCACACATATGAAACATCTACATTAAAATTTATTCAAATCATCATGAAATTTTAGTTAAAACCCAAAGGAATATATGAGTGATTCACCAAATTAATTTTCAATCTATTTCTATCAGTTTTTATGAAAATTGCTTTGAATCATCATTAACTTAAAAAACATTATCATCATTGCCATTAAGTTTAAGAAAGTCGCTCCCCAACTTATTAAACAATATACAATCAAGAAATCTTGCAACAATTTAAACATCATGCAATCCCTTTTAAATAATGAAATTTGACTTAATACCTAAGGGAATATGTCAGTCAATCGCCAAATTCATTCTCATTGTATTAGTTTACGGTTTAAACTATAAATAAACTATAAAACAACACGAAGCTTTTCCCTTAAGGAAAGAGATGACAAAAAATAACAACCAATAAACAGAAAATAAATAACAAACCCCCTAAACCATTAAACAGAAAACTAATTATTTCAAGAATTTACTATTTCAACACTTAAAAGTTTAAGTCATGGTTAAAATCCAACACGAATAAAAAAAAACCTTAAACAATTTAAACAACGTACAATCACTCTAAGTCATGGTGGAAAGATGACTCAAATTGTAGACACCCTAAAAAATGCATACTAATAAAACAAAAAACACATAACCTGAGGGTCTGCTTCATCGTGCGGGATCTCTTTACCCTTAGTCATTGCAGAAACGTCAATCAAATTCTGCACAACTCAAACACATAACCTATTAAATAATAACCAATAAATAGAAAACAAATCAGAAACACCATAAACCACTAAACAGAAAACTAATTATTTTCAAGAATTTTGTATTTCAACACTTAAAAGTTTAAGGCAACAATTTAAACACCATACAGCCACTTAGAAATCATGAAATTTTAGTTAAAACCCATGGGAATATGTCAGTCATTCACAAAATTTATTCTTGTTGTATTTCTATCCAATAGAGTGAAAATTCCTTCGAATCATCATTAACTTAAAAATCATTAAAATGATTGCCATTAAGTTTAAGAAAGTCACTCCCCACACAGTTTAAGTCATGGTTAAAACCTAACATGAATAAAAAAAACCTAAACAATTTAAACATCATACAATCACTCTAACTCATGCCAGAAGTATCACTTAAATTGTAGACACCCTAAAAAATGCATACTAATAAAACAGAAAACACATGACCTGAGGGTTTGTTTCATCGTGCAAGATCTGTTTACCCTTATTCATTGTAGAAACGCCACTCAAATTCTGCACAACTCTCAGATGAGGTCAAAGAATAGATGACATTAAACATAAATTAAGAAATAAAAGCATACCATGTTAGGGTATAAACAAATGCGTTACAAAGGGTAACACAATTTAGAAAATAGAAAATGGAGGGGGTTTAGAAAACATAGAAGGATTTAGAAAAAAGATCAGGATTTAGAAAACACAAAAACCTACTACGGAGGAGTTTTGGAAAAAGAAATATGGAATATAAACCAAAATGGAGGGGAGGGGTTTTCCCCAAAAATTATTCTTACAAAAAAAATACCATGCTTTCGAAAGAATTAAAAATGAAGAGACGTAAAGGGGGAGAGGTTTCGAAATAATGGGTAATGACAGAAACATGCTTACAAAAAAATTATTCCAACACCAAAAAATAAAAAATAAAGAGGGATTTAGAAAATAGAAAAAACCACTACACAAGTTTTTGAAAAAATGATGGAATACGAACCAAAATGATCTTACAAAGAAAAAGACATACCGTGCTTCGGAATGCATCATCAACAATCCCAATTTTTCGCACACTCGTCTAGAAAGGTAAGACCATCGTAGTTGGATTAGGGTCTCAAAGAATACGAAAAAGATGGGAGAAATTAAGCGTATAATGAAACATGCAAAACGAAATTTAAAAAAATTAGAAAAAAACACATACCGCCATTGGTGAGTCGTCATTGTCCATGCGAGGTTGGTCCTCCGTCATCGGATAAGGTTGCAGACAGGGTTTTCAAAAATAGAAACAAAGAGACATAGGAGTTTTAAAAAAATGATGCAATACGAAGAGATGTAGAGGGGGAAAAGTTTGGGAACAATGGGTGATGAGTAATAACAGAGACAGTATGTTAAGAAGGAGGTTGAGAGAGAAGACGGAGAACCAAGAGACACTGACAGTAAAGAGGAGAGAAGGCGGAGAACAAAGAGACGCAATAAAGAGGAGAGTGAAGTGGAGGGAGATAATGTTTCATAACATATATTTTTTTGTGTTAATTTTAAAATAAAAAATATTTTAATTAGGGTTTAATGAATAGAATAAGTGGGGAGGGAGTTTGGAGGGAAAACGGGTGCACCAGAGAGTGACACCTGTTAAATTTCACTACCAAGGGGATTCTTAGAAACTATTTTTTATATTAGATATAGATATATATTTACTTTATTAATTTGGTAATTTAACATTTGAAAAGTGATATTAAAATGAAGTGTTAGTGTATTAGTCATTAATGATTCTTTCTCGATATCGGTCTATGAGCCGAAAGGTCATTCGACTTAAAAGTCGTCATGTAAGACCTGCATCACACTAGTTATTGACATTCAACACTAGCTCCTAACACTGCGCATGAGACTCGTGACGTACCACTAGTATAAGTTATTCTCTAAACACCGGGTCAGAGTTTACTTATGTAATCACGTGTTGAGGGAGTAAGCTACAAAGTGACTGATGGAAAGGTACAACCGCTAGGTAGTGTCACTGTTACGTATCAACCTTTCTGCAAATGATCAGAATCATGCTAATACCTCAAAACGACTCTTCCACTACTCTAAGATATATAAACTTACGAATCAACAAAAAAAAGAACGTAAAACATTCTTACTATAAACATTCTTACTATAAACTTACACTTGAGTACCTTTATTTTCTCTCTGAATATCCCCTGACTTGAGTGTGACACCCTTTTTCGCCCCATAACGTGTGAGGTTGGTGATATTGATCGATGGTTCACTCGAAAACTCTTATCACCCCACTGGTTTAAGAGTTATAATACTAAATCCTCACTGAATCGGTGTAAAACAGATACAAACAAATGCTCTGGTTACCACGTCGACTTGTGTATCCAGACCGAGACTAGTTCAATTAGTTAATAGATTTAATTATTTTCATATGTGTGGTTATATAATATTTTCTCCATTATTAGTTAAGATTCATTTGACGACTTAGGTTGAGAGTTTGATTCTCACTATACAATAGTTTTAAATATGATTAAACTACCGATAAAATTGTCTTTGAAAAATTGTATGTGTGGTTAATAGAAAAAATACAATATTTTGTACGTGAATGAAATTTCAACTTCTTTATACAGTTATTGAGTCTGATTCCCAAACGTGGCTGTAAAGTATTTGACGTGAAGAATTAAAACTGTAGTTTGTGATAAGCAGCACACGATAAGGATAAGAGAGGTGTTACTCTTTATAGACATGTTGGACCCAACCATGCCTCCCTGCAATGAACCAATCCCTGCAACAAACAGATGAGAGGCAATTCTTGCAGACAAATACAACAAAATATGGCAGCATCCATATTGCGTCATCTTTTGTTTGCTTTTGTGACACTGCTACGTGTATTAAGAGAATTCCCATGTTTTAATTTACCTGCACTCCAGGAATTAGTAAACTTGATATTTATAATCTGAAAATAACCTTCGTGGAAAACATATTTTTTACGATCCACTGTTAATTAGTTAACAACACAAACTCTTAGACTAATATATTGGTAACAAGATATAAATGTATTAATGTATGTTATAAGTGCATGTGTCAATGACAGTTCAAAATTTGGCACAAAGTATTTTGCTAGCAGGGAAAGTGGATCACACTTAAAAACTAGAAATTAATGGACCATATGGTGACCTTGCCAACAGAATGGATAATTGTAAATGCAATATCTTGAAAATAAGGGGAAATTAGACATAAGTATATTCAGCTCCCTTTGCTTCTCTTACCGATATTTATTTTGAATCCTATCATTATGTTTGAAAATAAATTAAAAATAATTTTGCATGGTCAAACCAAATAAAATACAGAGATCTTCTTTGTATCTTTACTATCAAGTTGTTAATTCAAATCATCATAAGTAGGTATTCTTTTTAATAATAAATAGTTGTGTAGTATGTATTTGTAGAATTTTCTCATCACTTGAGCAGAGAATTCGATAACAAGAATGTAAACAATTTGGTCTTAGTGTTTTACTTCATTTTAAATTTGTTACAATTGTTCATTAAATTTTACTTCTTTTGACGCGTATAACTTTAATTTTATCTCAATTGATCAATAATATTATTGTGATTAATATTTACCTTAATTATTTTTAGTGTAAACAATTGATCTAAGAAGTAAAATTTAATGATCAATTTTATCTCAGTTATACACTCTAGTTTTTAATTTTTATTGTGATTAACATTTAATTAATTTTTAAAGTTTCTTTTTTAGAAATAGATAAATTCATCTTAATTTGTTACCATCATTGTTGTAAAAAAAATTATGTACAGGTTCAGTCCAACTAATTGAATGATAAATTAGCTAGTGAAATCGGCAAAAGGTGAAATTAATATTTCATGAGAACAGAGAGCAATGAAGTTGTTTACTAAAAAAAAGACATTGAAGATTAGTACAAAATATTATTAATGAAAGAACTTGGTTGATAAAATTTATACAGATGTCCTTTTATACGTATAATTCATAATTATTCTTTCAATTTTGAGATATAATATGTTTGTTTAAATGTTGAGGTTGGAAAACCTAAAAAAAAGATTCTACGGTCAAATAGAATTTTGACTGTGTCGAACGGTGTAAAGAATCAATATTAACCTTTATATTTTTTTTATTTTTATAACCTTGTTTACCCAATTATATATCAAACATATACATATTCTAAAACTCGATGATATTTTAGATGTGACTCATTTCAAAAAATAAAAAATGTTTTTTAATAACGGCTCAAATTTTTTGTGGTCTCTCGTTGGTTGTGGATTAGCAACCAGTTTGAGCCCAAATATTGAGATGGAGATTTCTTCGTGGATGTTTTTGTTCTTTGTGAGTATGAAAACAAAACAAAAACTCGCTAAAAGCCCAAACTCTACAAACCAGAAAACAAAACAATAAAAAATTGTATCCCCTGTAACCAGAAAACAAAACAAAACAAAACAAAACTGTTACAAAAAAACAAAACAAAACAAAACAAAACAAAAACTCAGCTCCAACCTCCAGAATTTGTAACTTTTGTTAGAAAAAATTAAAAACAAAATTTAATTGGTTGATGATGTAAAATAATCCATGACAATTAAACTCTTCTCATACAAAAAGGTGCAACGGATCGTGATGAATTTAATTCGTTTATTGTGTTATTTTTTTATATGAACGGGATTTTCTAGTGTGCTTGTATATATTTCTGATGCTTTAACACCTAATAATACTCACATATTTAAAACTAAGGAGTTATTTTGTGTGTGAATTTAAGAGAATTTAAATATTAAAGAATTGAGTATGAAATTATTCTGGAGATTTATTTTAATCCGAAAAGAAATGTTTGAACTACTTGGAAGTTAAGGTTGCGTTTAGGTACAGAAAATTATTCTAATTTTTTGGAAAAAGTTTTCCGCTTGTTTTCCAAACTTTTCATTTCCTAGAATAGTTAGAAAAATTTTGAAAACTCGTTTAGATAATGTAACTGTTTTTCAATTTCGAAAACTAGAAAACTAAAAAAGTTATTTAAGTGTACTCAATTTTTTAAATTTTTTAAAATATTTTTTAATTCAAATTAATTGAGATATATATTTTTATATATATATATACATTATTTATGACAATGTTCTATATTATATGCATTACATAAAAATTGTGACAAAAATTTAAAGTTATATTAAAATAAGAACAAATGAGTTTATGTTTAAATATATTTCAAAATAGTAGCAGTAAAACTTTTTGAATCAATAGCTGTTTGTTTCATATTCTCATTTGGTTACAACAGTCTTTATCTTGTAATTCAGTTACCTTATCTTGTAATTCAATTATCTTATCTTGTAATTCAGTTACCACCTTTTCTATTTTTTACTTTTCTTAGAAAACCTTTTAAAAGAGTTTTCTGATTTTCTTAAAAAATAGAAAATCAGTTTTCTACTTTTCTATAAAAAAAATTTAATTAATTTATAAATAAACAGTTTTTCTATTTTTTAAATTTTTCTAAGAATAATTTTTTATTTTTCTAAAAAAATTATGAAATAAACACAACATAATTTATTCCATGAAAACCCTATCTATATATATGTTATTGACTAATTTATAAGTTTCTTTTCAAAACTTTTTTATTCGTGTAAATTTTAAATGTAGATTAATTACTTCTTCGATCTAAATAGCGTTTATTTATTTTTATAATTTTCAATATGTTGGTGTGAAACATAATAATTTTTATTCAGAGGCAATCTTGTCCTGAAAAAAGAAATAATAAGTTTTTCCCTTTTTAATTGTTTATGTAAATGCATGTATTGTTTCTCCAAAAAGAAAATTATACTTTAAAGAGTGTATATGTTGTTCTGTCCTATAACCGGGGTCAAGAGTTGACTGTCTTGAATCCAAAGTTACCTCTCTCACTCTCAATCTTACGTCGTCTCAGTGGAGTACAGTATTTTACACCTAGGTTTAGTGGGAATCCTAAGTTCTTCGAGTTTAGGGTGAAATTGGTGTTCTAGTTCGAAACGAGGTTCAAGGAACACACAGTGCACCTGCAAAAGATTCTTCATTGTTTAAATCAGTTACGGTATTACAGGAAAAATAGGTATTACGGAGGTAACTCTCAGATTATTTCAGATCCCTTTACAGTAGTAAATGAGATGTATTAATAGGAAATACTTGAGTATGAGAAGTAATTTGACCCCTCTCCTAACTTACTATAGTAATAGTGTCTGTGGGGATATATTGCTCATACCGATTCTAACTCATTGGTTGACTATCAAGAAGGGACCATAATCTCATCTATGGGACCGTAGTCATACTAGTTTTGGACTCCGGCTATGACAGTCAAACCAAGTTCCCCTGCCCCGTCCATGAATTATGGAATCCGATTAGCACCCCGGATCATATTGCAAATGAGCTAGATTATGGATTGAGACTTAGTTTGATGATGAATGTATTACAATTAGTGTTTTCATGCGAGTTTATGCATACCCATGTAAGTGACGGGGTCATATTGCGTTTTGGAAGGCCTAGATGTCATGGGATGGTTCCATTAGTATGCATGTGTGCATGATGATGAAAGGGTGATGAATGATGTGATTGTAGTGATGTTGAAATAGGTTGTGTTGTATAATAGTGTAAAAGTGGATAATATGGAATTTAGGAACTGGAGAGGTGATTTTGTGATCCGTTAGGTGTTTGGACCCTCAGAAGGGACCGATAAGTCCCCTACACCATTTGTGAGTTATGCATATAGACCTTACCTAGTTTGAGGGTGATTTGATGGGTTTGATGCATACAATTGCACTATTTTGACCAAAACGCATTTTTCTGCATAAGTTAAGCATACGTTGGACTTTTGGCGAACGAACAGCGCCGACAGTTCCAGAATACACTAGTAGAAAAAATGGATATAACAACGGGATATTATTCACGGGTAGAAGAGGATCAGTGATAAAAACATGCGCGGTGGCATTTTTGAAATTATAAGGTGAACGTTTTAATCAGAGAAAACTATATATCCACGGTTAACATCATAACCGTGAACGTAACCATCAATATATATTCACGGTTGAGGAGTCAACCGTGGATATATAGTACCTGAAATATATATCGACGGTTTTAATCACAACCGTGAATATATATTGATGGGTACGTTCACGGTTATGATGTTAACCGTGGATATATATAGATGTCAATATTCACGGTTGTATTTCCAACCGTAGATATATAGTTCAGGTTTTAGGGTTTAATCACTGGGTACTCTATGTCCACGGTTGTTTCTATAACTGTGAATATAGATTTAATATTTATCCACGGTTGGTATCGTAACCGTGGATATATAGTTAACATTTATCCACGGTTGTTTGTTAAACCGTGAATATATGTGTAATATATTCACGGTTTCAAGGGGAACCGTGAATATACATCCTTTCTGAAACTTCAAAAGTCGCGCCTTTCACTCTTTTTTCAGTTTCTCTTCTTCTGCGCGTTGGTTGTCGTCTTCTCCATTATCTGTGAGCTTCGTGCCCTTCTCTCTATTCAGTATCTTCTTCCTTTCTTCATTCAGGTAGGTTCCCTGAACCCCCAGTGTCATGCGTGTTTGTCATAATATATTGATTCTTTCTCTGTTGGTATTCCTTGTTTCCTGACACGATAGTTACTGGTTCAAAAGCTTAAGTTATAAACTCTGTTTAAACTCTGTTTATGTGCCTGTTTAGTTATATGCATTTTTTAGAACTCTGTTTATGCACCATCCGTTTAAACTCTGTTTGGTTATATGCACTTTTTAGCCTCGGTACCCTCTGTTTAAACTCTGTTTATGTGCCTGTTTATGTTTAAACTCTGTTTATGCACCATCCGAATCTCCGTTTGCATTTCTGTGTATTGTGGACGGTTTTGCCCTTCTGCCTGTTGGAGAAGATGGAGCACTGGTGGAGATTCTTGGCTTGGTGTACCATAAATATTGGAACATCTGAGATGGTGATTGGTTTATGGTGGTGGTGCATGGGTGTGTATGGGGGGTGAGATGTACTGTAAAAATTGAGTGGTTTAATGGTGGATGATTGGTTTGGATGGTGCACCATGGGTGTGCTTCATGTACTAGGGTGTACCTTAAAGGCTGATGGAATTAAGGGTTTAGATTACATTGGATTTAGGGTGCATGGGTGTGGACTGAAAAATGTTGACCATGTTAACTTTTTCTATTTAAATAACTTTTTATATTTTTTTAAGGTGTTGGGTTTTTTTTTATAATTTTGTATGATAATGGGCTCCAGCAACCATGTTCACCAACCTCCGTTCATGGGCTCCAGCGACGTTTCTGTGGCGGTGGTCCATAGCTCCCTTTAGCCAACCCCATTTCCCCATCAGCTTTCGTTTGTGGTGCAAGGTCCATTTTGCTCCTGGGTGTTGTTTTATTTCCAATTGCAACTTCCACCATTGCAAGGCTATAGAGCTTAAGGAACCAACAGATTGGGCATGGTGTGGCCATTGTTGTATGAACTTTAGAAATATTATAAGATACCTCTTTTGGTTAAAATGTACTCCCTAAATTGAAAAGTTCTAAATGGTTGAGATTACTTTTCTCCTAAAACTTATATTGTTCTTCTTAAGTAGAATTTAACTAAATTCAACACCATGTCCATAAGCCGTAATCCATAAAATAAAAGTTCAAATCTAAAAATTCTCATAATCCATAATCCATCATCTAACACCATAGTTCTAGTTGAAAATAATAGAATTTAAAAATATCATATTAATTACTAAATAAAAGTCTAAAGTTTGAACCTGCGTTATAAACCAACATCATAATCCATAATCCATAATCCATACTCCAACACCATACTTCTACTTCAAAATAACATAAATTAAAAACATCATACTATTTTAGGAAAAAAGTTAACTAAATTATTATCCATTTTATTTCTGTTATTGTTGGTTGCTCTTATATGTTATGTGCTGTTGTATGTATGTGGTTGTTAACTAGTATGAAAGTTGTTGTGCATATGAGTGAACCGTAGTTCCCCGTTTGAGATTTGACACAAATGGTCATTAAATCAATTAATGTCATCGTTTGTGTTGAATCTTGAATTGTCCGTTTGGACAGTTTGGGATAAACAATTATTTTTTATACGTCATTGTTAGTATGTACAAGTTAGGATTTATTTTAAAATTTGATAAAATTTCGGTAACTTGTATTTTGTGTTGTTCTCTGGGTGCATATTTAGTTGTGGTTGAATTTGATTTGACCACTCTCATTTTGTGTACTTAGAGACCAATGCGAAATGCTGCTGAAATTTCATCAAATTTTAAAATAAGTCCTAACCTGTATATATGAATGACGTATAAAAATAATTGTCATGCTGAATGGGTATAGGACCACCACCTTTGTATAAAAAGTGAGGTTGATCATAGCACCTTGTAAACAGTTGGTATGGATCGGAGTTGGATTTCTGCGTCACGCCTAAGTCTGGAGTACGAGGGGGGAGTTGAATCATTTATAGAATTCGTAGCGAGGAATGCAGTGGGGGTGAATGGAAAGTATTTTTGCCCTTGTGTTAAATGCTTCAACCTGCGTCGGGTAGACTTGGAAGAGGTGCGAGAACATCTACTGTGTGACGGTTTTCTACGTAGTTATACGCGTTGGATATGGCATGGTGAAGATGTGGTGGTGCCAAGTAACAGCTCTCAGACTAAAAATCGAAGCTCGATGCATGACAACGATGTCGACATGGATGACCGACTCGAGGATATGATCCGTGATGTAGGGGTAGAAGGTTTTAAGAAAGCTCATGTATATACAACTCTGTGTCAGGACTCTGAGCAGCCGTTGTATCCAAACTGCCTCAATTTCACGAGGTTATCAGCTATTTTGCGGTTGTTTAATTTGAAGGCCATAAACGGGTGGACGGATAAAAGTTTCACTGACTTACTGAAGTTGTTGAAAGAAATGCTCCCAGCTGGAAACACCTTGCCGAAAAGTAACTATGAGGCCAAAAAGGTGTTGTGTCCTATAGGTTTGGAGTATGAGAAAATACATGCATGCCCAAATGATTGTGTATTATTCCGGGGTGAGTTAGAAATGCTGTATCGATGTCCTAGATGTGGGGTGTCACGGTATAAGAAGAAAGAGGCGGATTTTGATGAGGTATACACTAAAGGGTCTCCTGTAAAGGTGTTGTGGTATCTGCCTATAGTTCCAAGACTAAAGCGTCTGTTTGCCAATGCAGATGATGCAAAACTTATGAGATGGCATGCTGATGAGAGGGTTGTTGATGGACTACTTAGGCATCCGGCCGATGGGTCGCAATGGAAGAAAATGGATAGGATTTTTCCAGAATTTGCCAATGAACCAAGAAATGTTAGGCTTGCACTAGCCACAGACGACATGAACCCGTTTGGGAACCTGAGCACAAACCATAGTTCGTGGCCTGTTTTGTTGTTTGTTTACAACTTGCCGCCATGGTTGTGCATGAAGCGAAAATATGTGATGTTATCAATGATAATTTCTGGTCCACGACAACCGGGGAACGACATTGATGTATATTTAACTCCATTGGTTGAAGACCTCAAAAGGTTGTGGGAAGACGGGGTTGAAGTGTTTGATGGGTTTACCGGGCGATCATTCAAATTGCGTGCCATGTTATTTTGCACAATCAATGACTTTCCAGCGTATGGTAACTTATCTGGGTACAGTGTGAAGGGTCATAAAGCTTGTCCAGTATGTGAGGAGGGGACTAGTTCTGTGCGGTTGCATCATGATAGGAAAAATGTTTATCTTCGACATCGAAGGTTTCTTAAAGCGAATCATCCGTTTCGAAGGTTGAAGAAGTCGTTTAACGGTGCCCAAGATTTTGAAATGGCTCCTCCACCACTATCTGGTCGCCAGGCATATGAAAAGGTGAAGGACGTCAACGTGCAATTTGGTAAGTGTGAAAAACAGCACCCGACACAAAACAACTGGAAGAAAAGGTCAGTGTTTTTTGACCTGCCATATTGGAGGGAGCTTGATGTAAGACACTGCATTGATGTAATGCATGTGGAGAAGAATGTGTGCGACAGTTTAGTTGGTACACTCTTAAACATACCCGGGAAGACTAAGGATGGCCTAAACTCGCGTATGGACTTAGAGTTGATGGGTATACGTCAGGATCTGCATCCACAATCAAAGGGCAAAAGAACATATTTGCCTCCAGCATGTCATACGTTATCCAGAAAAGAAAAGCAAAGTCTGTGTGAATCGTTACGAAGTGTGAAAGTTCCATCTGGTTATGGCTCCAACATCAAGTCTTGTGTTTCCATGAAAGATTTGAAGTTAGTTGGGTTGAAGTCTCACGATTGTCACATGTTGATGCAGCAGTTTCTGCCTATCGCCATTCGTGGCATTCTTCCTAAAAATGTGAGAAATGTCATAACAAGGTTGTGTATGTTTTTCAATTCCATATGTTGCAAGGTAATCGTGCCCGGCGAATTGGATGTGTTGGAACAGGAAACATCACTTATATTATGTCAGCTTGAAATGTATTTCCCGCCCTCTTTTTTTGACATAATGGTCCACTTAATCATCCATTTGGTGAGAGAGGTCCGTTGGTGTGGTCCAGTGTTCTTACGGTGGATGTATCCCGTTGAGCGATATATGAAGATATTGAAAGGGTATATGAAGAACCAACGTCGTCCCGAAGCTTCAATTGTGGAAAGATATATTGCAGAGGAAGCAATTGAGTTTTGCACTGAATACATGTCACATGCTGCAAGCATTGGTATTCCAACGACTCATCATGAAGGGAGATTGGATGGGAAAGGAACAATTGGAAAAAAAGTGAAGAGCATGCCACGTGCTGATGTCCTTCAGGCACACTTGTATATTTTAAACAACACGAACGACGTGCAACCGTATCTAGCCACACACAAGGAGCTAGTCAAGAAAACCAACCCTAAAATGACTGAAAAGTGGTTGTTGAATGAACACAACAAGAGTTTCATGCAGTGGTTCCAAAAGACCGTCCTGAAAGATGCATCTGCATCCTCGACATTACATCGACTAGCACAGGGCCCGAACTTTGATGTCCTCACCTTTTGTGGGTATGACATAAACAACTATTCATTTTATACAAGGACACAGGATGAAAAGAGTATAAATCAAAACAGTGGAGTGATGGTTGTGGCTCAGTCAATGCATTTCTCAACTGCAAAGGACAACAACCCTGTCATGGCCGAGTCATGCTACTTTGGTGTGATTGAAGATATATGGGAAGTTGATTACGGTCCCTTCACCTTTCCTGTGTTTAAATACAAATGGGTTGACAATAAGAACGGTGTCACAACTGATGATTTAGGAGTTACGTTGGTGGACCTCAACAAGATAGGGCATAAGGACGAACCATTCATAATGGCAACGCAGGTGAAGCAAGTTTTTTATGTGGCTGACCCAGCTGACAAACGGTGGTCAATTGTTATCCAAGGTAGACACATTGGAGACCCCGATGTTGATATTGTGGACATTCCATCAACTACAATGCGTATTCCAACATCTGTCGTGGAACATGACATAGATGATGTAGTTGCCAGTCGTCATGACCACCATGAGGGCTTGTGGGAAAATATTTCATCTTAATAGGGTATTAATCTTGTTGGTGAGACATTGAATTACATGTTATATTAGTTATTCGTTGTTTTAAATGTTATATTAAATATTTGACAGTTTTTTTCCTTGTTTGGACAGATACTCATGGCTGACCAGGATGGACGATCCAGGTCCGACTCACAGGCCAGTGGCTCCTCTGCTCGGAAGAGTAGAGGTGTTACCCGGATGCCAGACGTCGCACGTAGGCGTCACCGGGGAGAGAGGGTAGTTGTTGAGATGGATGTCAACACCGGTAGATTCAGTGGACCGCATGCCACGAAGTTGAGCAGTTATCTGGGGGTTGTGGTACGGTCGAAGGTGTCCATCATTATCCCCGACTGGGATAGTGTCGAGGAGGTGGTGAAGAACCAGCTATGGAGTGATGTTCTGGTAACTTAGATATTATTTAAGTTTTATTTTAGTGTATTATTTCATGTAACTCTTAATAACTACTCCTTTATGGACTAACTCCTTTCATGTAGGATTCTTTTGACATACCATGTTCCGACATAGCGAGGAGGAAGGTCCTCGGTATCATGGCTGAGCGATGGAGGTCGTTCAAATCCATACTCACCACGAGGTATATTGAACATTAAATTCTTAATCAACGCTTCACCAAATTGTACCAATCCTTAGTTTTAATGTACCTTTCATTGTAGGTATGTATTCGGGGACAACCAAGGAAAGTTCCCTGGAGAGAAATATCCCTTCATCGATCAGGAGACCTGGGATGCTTTTGTTGCATCTAGACATTCTGCCGAGTTTTAGGTACATTGGTTTTTAGATGATTAAATTATGTATAATTTATACGGCTAACTGTGAATATTTTTTTCTTGTTGTAGGAGACCAGAAAGAAAGCCAAGGAGACTAGGAAGCTAAATGACTACCCACACACACTGTCACGTGGGGGTTACCGTAGGTTGGAGGAGCGGCTGGCACAGGAGAGGCTGAGTCAGTGTCAGACTGACACTGGTATTGTGGATCCCCCTTCCCCACCTGCACGCCACGACAAATGGAAGCGGGCTAGGATCAAGAAGAGTGGGGAATACACTTCCTCACAGGCTCAGGAGGTTGCCTCACGGATAGTAAGTATTCCCCTTTATATCAGTGTCTGTTTTTCAGTTTACGTGAAGGAAGTGAATACTAACTTGTTTGGTTTCAGGATTCCTTGGTTGAGCAATCAACCCAAGGGTCTTTCGTAGCCCATGGACGGGAGGATATTTTGACTACCGCCATTGGCAGGCCAGAGCACCCAGGAAGAGTGCGTGCTATTGGTCGAGGTGTAGGTAAGTGCTAACTAACTCTATGCCTTCATTTTGTTATCTGTTAAACAATTATGGGCTAATCATTCACATTTCACAGGCCTCCGCGCCTATTACAGTGCTCCTGACCCTGCCCCATCCCTTGAGCAAATGGTGGAGCAAAAGGTGGCTGTTGTGAAGGCTGAGTACCAGGAGGAGATATCTAGGCTCCACCAGGAGATGGCCCGATTCAGGGAGGAGATGAAGGCCTCACTCAGCCACCACCAAGAGACTACTGCACCAGCCAGTGACCCACAGGTTAGATTCTTTATTTAATTTCCTTAATTTTATTGTTTGTAATCACTTTATTTCATTGTTGAATAACTTCTGCTTGATGTGTAAATATGTAGGTACGGAAGGTTAGTACTAAGGGGTCGTGCGCTGTGGCTGACCCTGACGATGACGGGGTCGAGCCACCAGACACCCGTTAATGTGACCTGTTCATTGACGGGTCGGAGGAGCCAGTTGCCACTGGTATGGTGTACAACTTAGGCCCTGTGGTTCACCATCAGACATTACCTGATGGTATGTCCAGGGTCTCGGTTGTGCTCGTCCTCGAGGAGGATGCTGCTGTGCCAGTGGCAACTCGGGAGGTGAAGACCGTCGGTCAGGCGGTGGGCCACTTTCTGATATGGCCCAACAGACGTCTGGTGATTGCCCCTGGACAGGTAAAAACCCTAAA
Source organism: Clitoria ternatea (assembly GCA_037962975.1). Lineage (NCBI taxonomy): Eukaryota > Viridiplantae > Streptophyta > Magnoliopsida > Fabales > Fabaceae > Clitoria > Clitoria ternatea. The sequence continues at coordinate 90,175,414 of CM075675.1, forward strand.
CACTAACTAGCTTTATTTCCTTGTCAATTATGGTACAAAATGTGATGGTTGTCAATTGTTCAACAGGAACAGACATTGAAGAAGCCAGACCCGGCCAAGGATCCCATCCGGATGCTATGGCGCATCGGGTATGAGCAAGCTGACGACACTGTTCAGGTCCCATGGCAGCCACTAGTGTTCGGCCGTCCCAGTGATTTTCCAGTTTACGTTACAAATTCTGACATTTGTGACATTATTACGGGGACGTCGATGCTGAACGGCTCCATCTTTCAGTTGTGGGAGCTGTAAGTATATCCTTGTTTTGTCCAATTTTTTCATTATACAAGTTATTTGTCGCTAACCATGTCTTAACTTGTTTAGGTTTCTGGCAAAACTCTGTGTGGACTTGGGTTTCCAAGGAACTTACGGTTTCTTAGAGCCCTCTCTCATACAGAGGCAAGGAAACACCTCGCAGAACACCCAGACATACATCCAGAATTGGATGTTTGAGTCTGGGAAGTCTATATACATGGGCCCCTATCATAAAGGGTAATACTCTATTCCATAATTATTGTCATGATATTTTGCATTTTGAAGTCTCACTTATCACTCGTAACTGCAGGGCTCACTGGACGCTTCTGGTGATCTGTCCGAAGGACTATCTTGCTCTGTACTTTGATAGTTTGCATCAGACAGCTCCACAAGACCTGAAAGATATAGTAGACCGGTAAGTTCATCCCTAAACAATAACCACAAATTCGATTACATCATTTTTAGAACTATACAATTCTAACTTATCTTGTGTTTTGTTTGACGCAGGGCGGTGGTTGGATACAATCTACTGATTGGAAACAAGCTCAAAGGAAAAACAGTTGTATGGGTGTACCCAAAAGTAAGTCAATCGTATTCATTCAAATCTTCAGTACATATTTTTTAAGTTCCGAATTCACTTATTCTATACTATATGTCCATTGTAGTCTTACAGGCAGAAGGGTACCTTTGAGTGTGGCTATTTCGTCATGCACACTATGCTGACCATTGTCCAACATCATTTAGTAGATGGATGGACAGAGGTAATTCTCATCATTTGGACTACTTTTCTCCAATTTCATCAATTTCATGTAATAAATAAAGCTTTTGTTCTAATTGTTTTGTGCATTGTTTGCAGTACTTTAATGATCGGTCATATTTCCCAAAGGAACTTGTGGATGATGTTAGAAGGCAATGGGCCTCACACTTCATTGAACTTAGGCAAAGCTAGATATAGGATCTTTATTCTTTTATATATGTATCTAGTAGGATTTAGGGTTTACTTTTATTAGATTACATTCAACTTAATTGTATATACTTTCATTTTTTAGGTTGTTATGAATTGATATAGAAAATAAATTGTTATATATATACATACCATTCTTTCGGCATAGTGTTGTTGTGGCATACTGTATACTGTACTGGTTTGTTTGAATGCAGGGTTGGGAAACGATAAAACAGAATCCATATTAAAAAAAACCTCAGTATTTATTCACGGTTATGGCAACAACCGTGAATATAGACTATATTTATCCACGGTTACTACCATAACCGTGGATATAGATACATTTTATCCACGGTTGTCCATCACAACCGTGAATATAAGTAGTTTGTAACTGAAACCAATCCATACTTATATTCACGGTTGTGATGGACAACCGTGGATAAAATGTATCTATATCCACGGTTGTCCATCATAACCGTGAATATAAGTGGATGTAACTGACATCTTTCAGTTCTTATATTCACGGTTATGCTCGATAACCGTGAATATAAATAGTAAGTTATATTCACAGTTGTTCTTAACCGTGGTTAGATGTGATTTATTACCACGGTTGTTAACCGTGGTTAAAGACCATCATCTACTACCACGGCTGCAACAACCACGGTTCTTTAACCGTGAATAAAGGCCTTTTTTAACCCTGATTATATCCTTTTTTTCCACTAGTGATAGAGAAAACATGTGGCCCGTGAAGTTTCGTGGCAATCAGACATAAAACAGGTTATTTGGGTAGGTAGAAAGTTAGCCAAAAGGCTTAAAATCCATAACAACAGCATTGCTGCTACTGTCATGTCCATGCGTAGCGTGGGGCGGGCGCCCAGTGACAGGTGCTAAGTTTTGTACTCACGCGTAACGTGGGACTCAGGCCCCTATTTCTGTTTTACATAGTTTTATGTTGGTGACTAATGTGGGGCATTAGAGATATTTTATAGGTATTGTTTTGGGTTCACTTGGGCTGTTAGGTGGAATAATTCATCTAATGGGTGATAAATTATTGGCAAAAAATTTTCCTTAAATTTTATTATTATATTAAAGATTAAGATGTTTCAACATGCATATGTGTGATACTTTTTAAATCATTAATTTTTAATTGATAGCTATTATTGGGCGTGATATGCATTGTTTCGTATTATTCATTGTTTATTTCCTCCGTTACTTATCTTCTAAGCATGATATATTTCTTTAAGTTTTTTTAAAAAATATATTATGTCTTTTCATTAAAAAAGTTATATAAGAAAATGTTTTTTTTAAACAAAGTATTTATTTCAAAATAAATTCAAAACACTAATCTAAGAAATCAATTCCATTAAAATTTAAATATGTTTTTTCTACTCTGGTAGCATGTCATCTTAATTATCTCAAAATCTTAAATTTTTAAAAGTTCGAAAATATTTCAGGTAAAATGTTTTTTCTACTCCGCAGCATGTTCATATTACGAGGACTCACCTCCAAGACTTATAAATAAGCATTATTAAGCACATAATATACAGTGATTATAGATCCAAATCCGTCGCATTCGCCCCTGCATGGTGATAAGTAATCACAAAATCCCGACAAAAGATAAAGATGTTTTTTTAAAAAAAAAAATAGGCAACCAAAAATAAAATGTTGGTGCAATAATTCATACCTGATCTCCATGGGTTGGGGCCACCAGAATTGAGAACCCAATGGAACTGCAATTTCTTAATCAATATGTATTCAATTATTCTTATTCTTCTTATCTTCCTCATTACATCATTAGCAAACTCCTCTTCTCCAACTAAAATAATGTATCAATATTGGTATAAAATATTCTATTTACTATAGCTACTTTTAATTAAGTTTGCTCTTATTACCATAAACATTTTCTCTGTACCCGAAAAAAAACCACAAACTTCTTCAGTTGGATATTGAACAGTTAGTATAATAAAACTTAATGTTAGTAATGTGGAGCTATCATATATACTTATTACATGTTTTTTTTGGTTACCTAGTTATCATATTTACTTAAGAGTTTATTTTTTGTTTAAAAAATACTTATAATAAAGTCTAATTGAACAACAATTCATTGAATTTTTATATTATTATTTATAGTAGTTTTGCATTATTCGAATTTAAATAAATTATTTTTAAATCCTTTGAAATAATTGTTGGGTTGGGCTCCCAACTATGTGTCCAAAGGCCCAATATTTTTCAAGCCCACTTAGTGACCTAATTAGGGAAGAGAGTAGTCAGGAAAGAAAAAGAAGGGAGGTCTCATTTGTAACCAACCCGCAGCCATAGAGAGAGAGAAAAAAGAAGAGAGAAAAGAGTGCAGAGTTTCTGGACCAGCATACTTCCATCAACGATCTTCGTCAATCCCACCGTTGGATCAGCCTGAAACTTTGAGAGTGTGTTTTCAACATCCTCCTCTACATTCTCACTGTTCATGCTTTCAGTTAGACATCTGTAGATGGAGAAATCGTGTTCAGACCGCAACCCTGTTCCAGTTCACGGGAATTCTGACCAGCTTCGGGAAAACTACCATTACCGATTCGTTAACCGTTGGATCGGGCTGAAACTGTGGTATGAGGTTGCTGAGACGTGGTGCTAGGTACTGACCGTTGGGATCTTGGTTATGAGGTCCATACTGGGAGATATTGTGCTTGAACAGTAGCACGAGTTTGTGAGTTTTCAGCTTCTTGTTCTCTATTTGAAAGCCTAGTTGGTTTGTTGTATTGGCTGGTAGTATGCACGAATTTGTACAGCGTTTTGAGACTCTTTTGTACTCTTAATTTTGATCATAGTGGAGCTTGATTATTGGCTTGTGCCCGTGAGTTTTTATCTCTCAAATTGAGACGGTTTTCTCACGTAAATAATTGTCGTGTCTCTCTTGTGGTGATTATTATTGTGTTGCTGTCATTTGCTATTGTTGTTTCTCCTCACAGATTCTTGCAAGTTTGGGAAAATTATATCCGTTGCGTACTTTGGTACTTTAGTTGTGTATTGTTATTTTTCTCATCAATAATGTTAAACAAAAGATAGTTCAAATGTTACTTTTGGAATGTAACTGGTAGGTTTTGTTTCAACTTATTCTCTCGAGTATCTTCTGAGCTGGAAATATAGAGATTATGTTATTACACAAAACGTTAGATGACTCATAAAATAATTTGTTTTATTTACATGAATCAAATATTAAACATCTAATCACATGCTTAATAAGGTGTTGAAACATCGTATCAACCATGTCTTTTATTAAATTTTAATAGAGAGTTTTGACTCTTGTACTTTTTTTTGGTAACTTGGGTTTGAATAGAATATGAAAACGCTTAAAAAGTATAAGAAAAACGAAAAACTAGTTAAAATCAAGTTTTTTTTGTCACAAGTTTAACTCAAGTTTAAATCAAGTTTAACTCAAGTTTAACTCATAAAATATGTATTTTGAATACATATTTAACTCAAGTTTAATATGTATTTTGAATCGAACACATCAGGTGACAATATATATATTTTTTGTCTAGATGGTAAGCTTGTGGTTTTGTCAATCAAAGTTGGTCTAATATTAAAAGTTGATTAATTGGACCAATTTGCTTTTTTCCTTTGAAACATATGTATAACACCTCTATTTTTATATTTATATTAAAATTTTGAGGGAATTAAATTATGGTTCTTTAGAATTTTTTAATCTACATATTATTTATGATGTTTTGGAATTTTTTGGAATTTTTGAATTATTTTAATAAAATAATATTTTTTAAATAATTTTAAATTCATATAAGTGACTTAAAATTAAAAATATTTATAAGAAAGTGAAGTTAAATTATAAGAAAATTTTCTAAAATTTATTTCAAGTAGACTTATCTAAAAATGATCAGTTTGAGAAAAATCTTAATTTTTACCAATCGTAAAAAAATCAGGAACGTTTCAATAAATTTTTATTAACAGAAAATTTCAGATTTTTAAAATTTAAACTTTATATTACTTATTATAAAATTAGTGAGGACTGATATAATATCGCTAAATTTCAAAAAGGACTGATTTTAAATATACCGAGTGAAAGGTTACTATTTGGCTTAATAATTCAGTTGACAGTTACAATGCAAAACACTCTGCATAGTAAATTATTATTTATTGTTACTATTCAAATAGTAAATTACTATTTACTGTTACTATTTATCGTTACTATTTACGTTTTACTATTTACTATTACTATTCATGATTTACTATTTACCATTACTATTCATATTTTACTATTTACTATTACTATTCATGATTTACTATTCACTATTCACTATTCAAAATTTACCATTTCTGCTTTAAGTAGTAATCTTAATTTTTATCTTGTAACTATATTAAAATAAAATTGGTACGTTTTAGAACTCAGAGACGAGACACGCGTGGATTTTCAATAACGAACCAGTATACAAGAGGTAAGGGGGAGTGAGATAAGAATATAATATGAAAAGACATAAGAATAATGGAAGGAGTCCCCTACTCCTTTTAAATTTAATAATATTATTATTTTAAAATATTAACATTTTAACTTAAAATTTATAATAAAATTTAAATTAAATATCTGATGTAACTAACTTTAAAATACCTATGCAAATACCTGAATAACCTATGCGAACTGGACTGAACCTATGCAAGGACTTGGATTATTATGACCTGTATGGACTGAACTATACCTATGCGAGGATTGGACTATATGGACCTACATAGACCCATGCGAGGAATAGACTATAAAGACTTAAAATCAATCTTATTAATCTAAATAACCATTAAGATTTGAATTACATTTATGAGTGATATTTAATTTATTTGAATTGTTTATAATTGATAATATTTGATTTTGATTGATATTTAATTTTGATTAATAATATTTGATGTGAATGATGATATTTAGTTATGATTGATAATGTTTGATTTTGATTGATGATTTTGTGATGTGGAGTTTGAGCATATAACGAGCATGGCGGAAAGCTAAAACTCAGTAAAAATTTTCTTACCTTACTCTTTAAATTTTTATTACTTTAAATCTTTTCTTCTTAGAAATTATTTTTATTAACTTTACTTTCAATATTTAGAATAAAAAATTAGTATTTGTTTTAGAAAGAAGACATTTTATGAAAATTAATTTATAACAAATTGAGATAATTAAATCTTGAATTAAAGAAAAATTTTATAATTTTAAGTATTTTTGGTTAATGATTTAAAGATTATTCTCTTTTAATAAAATAAAATTTTCAAAAAAAATTATTTTATTTTTCCAACTTAATAACTAAAGATATTTGAAAATAATTGAGAATTTAATCTTGTTAAGATTCAATTTAAGAAAGATTATGTAAAGTTTTATATGAGAAAGTTTTGAGATATTTAAGACTTAGAAACTCAATTTCAATGAGATTCGAAAACTGTACCAAATTTATTTCTGCGGGACAGAAATTCAGAGAATTGAGAAAATGTATAGTTTATTGAAATGATGTTGCAAACCTTTAAGGTATTTAATAATTGAGTTTCTAAAAGCCTTAACCAATTAAATACGCGAGTAGTTCATGCATCATAAATCATTAAAGTGAAACAAAATAATATTGTCTGGGGACAGATTATAGAAACCGAGGATACATTAGAGGAGGCCTAATTACGAGCCTTGGGATGAGAGTGTGTGAAAGGGTGCTTCAAGGGACCTGGGGTAGCTCCCTAGTGTCGAGTACTTTCACAATAAAAACTTTCTCAATCTGACTAGTCTCTAAGTGTTTCCATGTCAGTTGAGCTGTTCATGTAACACCCCTATTTTTATTTTTATATTAAAATTTTGAAGAAATTAAATTATGGTTCTTTAGAACTTTTTAATCTACGTATTATTTATGATTTTTTGGAATTTTTTGGAATTTTGGAATTTTTTAATAAAAATAATATTTTTTAAATAATTTTAAATTCATATAAGTGACTTAAATTAAAAATATTTACAAGAAAGTGAATTGAAATTATAAGAAAATTTTCTAAAATCCATTTCAAGTAGACTTATCTAAAAATTATCGGTTTGAGAAAAATCTTGATTTTTTCTAATCGTTAAAAAATTAGAAACGTATCAATAAATTTTTATTAACAGAAAATTTTAGATTTTTAAAATTTCAACTTTATATTACTCAGTATAAAATTAGTGAGGACTGATATAATATCGCTAAATTTCAAAAAGGACTCATTTTGAATATTTAAAATATACCGAGTGAAAGGTTACTATTTGGCTTAATAATTCTGCCGACAGTTACTATGCAAAACACTGTGCATGTACGAAATTTTCAAAGCATGCATAGTAACCTGGAATAAAAAATTCAAAAATGCATAGTACTTTTATATTAAAATAATGAAATGCATAGTAAAATTTTTTTTCCTATAAATACCGAAGGATTTCTTCTTTAGAATTCACAATTTCAGATTAAGTTTTCTTAATACAGTAGTGCTAGTGAGATAGTGGTGGAAGTGAGAGAGAGAAGAAAAGTTTTTGGAGAGAAGGTTCTGCCAAAATCCTAAGGTAAGAATACTTCTCTTTTATATTTTTTTAGATTATTTTTATATCGTTTTTAGAAATCTGTTATTATACTGAAAATAATATTATTTTAAGTTACTATTCTGTATAGTAAACACTATTTCACTAGTAAATTACTATTTCAATAGTAAATTACTATTCAAATAGTAAATTACTATTTACTGTTACTATTTACCGTTACTATTCACGATTTACTATTTACCGTTACTATTCACGTTTTACTATTTACTGTTACTATTCACGTTTTACTATTCACTGTTACTATTCACGATTTACTATTCACTATTCACTATTCACTATTCAGAATTTACCATTTCTGTTTTAAGTAGTAATCTTAATCTTCGTCTTATGCTTATACTAAAATAAGATTGATATTAATATTTCTAGAAATCGGAGGCGCAAAGCAAATCTCTTTTTGGTAACGACTCAAGGTAAGGGGGAGTGAGATAAGAATTATAATATGAAAAGACATAAGAATAATGGGAGGAGTCCCCTACTCCTTTTAAATTTAATATTATTATTTTAAAATATTAACTTTTTAACTTAACATTTTTAATAAATTTTAAATTAAATATCCGGTTAACTAACTCTAACATACCTATGCAAAGACTTGGACCATTATGACCTATATGGACTGGACTATACCTATGCAAGGACTTGGACCATTATGACCCATATGGACTGAACTATACCTATGCAAGGACTGGATTATATGGACTTACATATACCTATGCGAGGAATTGACCAAAAGGACTAAAATTGACTATATTAATAATCATTAAATTTTGTATTATGATATGTATTAATGATATTTAATTGATTTGATTATGATTTGATTATGATTGATTGATTGATGATATTTAGTTATGATTGATATTGTTTGATTTTGATTGATGATATTGTAATGTGGAGTTTGAGCATATAGCGAGCATGACGGAAAGCTAAAATTCAGTAAGAATTTCTTACCTTACTCTTTAAATTTTATTATCTTTTATTTCTTCTTAGAAATTATTTTTATTAACTTTATTTTCAATATTTAGAAAAATAAAAATAAAAATTAGTATTTATTTTAGAAAGAAAATATTTTATGAGAATTTATTTAATTAAATCTTGAGTTAAAGAAAAATTTTATAATTTTAAGTATTTTTGGTTAATAATTATTCTCTTTTAATAAAACAAAATTTTTTTTGAAAGAAAATTGTTTTATTTTTTCCAACTTAATAACTAAATATATTTGGAAATAATTGAGATTCCTAAATTTGATTTTGTTAAGATTTAATTTGAGAAAGATTATGTAAAGTTTTATATGATAAAGTTTTTAGATATTTAAGGCTTAGAAACTCAATTTCAGTGAGATTCAAAAACTGTACCAAATTTATTTCTGTGGGATAGAAATTCAGAGAACTGAGAAAATGTACAGTTTATTGAAATGATATTGTAAACCTTTAAGGGATATAATAATTGAGTTTCTAAAAGCCTTAACCAACTCAATACGCGAGTAGTTCATGCATCATGGATAATGAAAGTGAAATGAAATAATATTGTCTGGGGACGGATTATAGAAACCGAGGATACATTAGAGGAGGCTTATTTACGAGCCTTGGGATGAGAGAGTGTGAAAGGGTGCTTCAGGGGACCTGGGGTAGCTCCCTAGTGTCGGGTACTTTCACAATAAAAACTTTCTCAATCTGACTAGTCTCTAAGTGTTTCCATGCCAGTTGAGCTGTTCATATTATTATTATCCGGACTTATGGAACAGTGTAAACTCCTGGTTGGCCCAGTGCAAATTAAAATTTAAGGGCCCACATATATAGATAAGTTATGATGAAGATATTGCATAACATTCATGCATTCATAATTGATTGTGTATGTGATTGTGATTGATATTATTATGTATTGGTTGTGAAAACCCTTTGTTGCTTATGTCTTATTCGGAAATATTATATTCTGTTTCTCACTCCTTTCTCCGTATTTTTGTTTCATATATTCTAAATTGATGATTCAGAGGGAAGGATCGAAGAATTTCAGCAGTAAATATAGCACGTTCTAGAAAGGGAGCTCGGTATGAATACCGTGGTCCAATGAATAAATAATGTTAATAAGTAACTGCTTCTGGGCCATGGAGTTTCCTCTCTTTCTTATAATGTTTAATGTTTATTTTCTTCGGATGAATGTACAAATACTTTATAAAGTTTTTAATAATATTTGTGAGGTATTTCAGAAATAATGTATATAATTTATTCCGATAGTTTCTTTTTAACAATCATATCTTTAGTAAAAAAAAAAAATTATGAGTTTTTCTAGAATTTATTAAGGTGTAACCGAGGGTGTTACAAAGTGGTATCAGAGCAGTTAATCCAATAGGCCTGGGGAAAAGGTCTATCTTGCTTTGTCTGTAAACTCTGTATAGGTAGAATATCTGACTTGGTAGTAACTGTGATTGATGTGACAAATCTCAGTTACTGTGAAACAGGAAACTAATGGCTGGAAACGATCTTGCTGGAGTTGTAGAACGCTTAATCAATGCAATGGGAGCACGTGAAGGTCAAGGTAACGATGCCTTGAGAAGGCTGGACCTATTCGAAAAACGCAATCCACCTCGTTTCAAGGGAGGATATAACCCCGATGGAGCACAAATCTGGATTCGAGAGATAGAGAAGATCTTTCGAGCATTGCAATGTAATGAAGCTGATAAGGTAGTCTTCGCTACTTATGCCTTATCTGAGGATGCCGAACATTGGTGGGATAGCATGCGTAAACAATTCGAAGTCAACGACGTGGAGATCACTTGGGACTATTTCAAGGATATGTTTCTAGAGAAATACTTTCCAGCTGATGTTAAAGAGAAAAGACAATTCGAATTCCTGTCGCTGACCCAAGGAAATATGACCGTTGGAGAGTACGTATCCAGGTTTGAAGAGCTATCTCGTTTTCATTCTCATTATAATGATGCTACTAATGAAAGAGATCGGTGTGCAAAGTTTGTAAATGGACTGCGGCCAGAAATTAAGGAAGCTATACGAATGCAGGAAATCCGTGAATTTTCTGTATTGGTAAATCGCTGCAGGATCTTTGAAGAAGACCATAAGGATAGAATGACCAAAAGTCGTGAGCCCATTCACAAGGCAGGAGAGATAAGAAGTGGAGGACCTCACCATCACCAAAGAAGAGATTTCAGAAGGAATAAGCCTTACCAAGTACCATTTCGCCGGTTTGGAGCAGCATCTGTTCCTAACAGACCCCAAGCTTCAACTGGAAGCTATTATCCAACATCTGCACCAAATTTTAAATGTTTTATCTGTGGAGGACCCCATTTGAAAAGGGATTGTCCTAAAAACACTTATGTTTGCTTTAAGTGTAACAAACCAGGTCATCACATCAAGGATTGCCCAGAGATGAAGAGAGAAAACCCTGAAGGTGCAAGTACAAGCATAAATACTCAAGGAGGCGCGCACAGTGCAGTCGGAAGGCCGAAAGCAAAAGGAAAGGTTTTTGCAATCACTGGAGAAGAAGCATCTCATGCTGATTCCATGGTAGAAGGTAAGTGTATCATTAATAAGATTTCTTTAACTGTTATGTATGACTCAGGTGCATCACATTCCTTTATTGCCAATGACTGTGTAGAAAAACTAAAATTACCTGTGATAGAACTTCCATTTGACTTATCTGTACATACTCCTGGAAACAATCCCATTGTCACTTCTAAAGCTTGTTGGAAATGCCCTATTGTCATAGATGGTAGGGACTTTAAGGCTAATCTTTTCTGTTTACCCCTTTCTGGCTTAGAAGTTATTATTGGGCTAGATTGGTTGTCTGACAATCATGTTCTAATAGATTGTCATAATAAAACCATAATGTTTAAAGAACCAGTGAATTTGAATCCTGAGGATTCGAGATTTCTAACCGCCAACCAAGTGAGTGCCTCTTTAAAAGGAGGGGCTCAAGGATTCATGCTATTGCTTTCAACGAAAGGAGAGCAAGAATCAAAAATCAAAAATCTGCCGGTTGTGTGTGAATTTCCTGACGTTTTTCCTGAAGATATCCCTGGTTTACCCCCAGAAAGAGATGTAGAATTTTCCATTGATCTAGTACCTGGAGTTAGACCCATTTCAATTGCACCATACCGAATGTCACCTCTAGAATTAGCAGAGTTGAAAAAACAACTTGAAGAGATGATAGAGAAGCAGTTTATACGACCCAGTGTATCCCCCTGGGGTGCACCAGTGTTGTTGGTTAAGAAGAAGGATGGTAGCATGAGGTTGTGTGTAGATTATCGACAACTGAACAAGGTGACAATCAAGAACAGATATCCTCTACCAAGGATTGACGACTTGATGGATCAGCTGCGTGGTGCCACGGTGTTCTCCAAAATTGATTTGAGGTCTGGATACCATCAAATAAGGGTGAAGAAAGAAGATGTATCGAAAACTGCTTTTAGAACACGCTATGGCCATTACGAATATCTAGTAATGCCTTTTGGTGTAACTAATGCACCAGCCGTATTCATGGATTACATGAATAGGATTTTTCATCCATATCTAGATAAATTTGTAGTGGTGTTCATTGATGATATATTAGTGTACTCTAAAAGCAGAGAAGAACATGTTGAACATTTGAAGGTCGTGTTGGAAATCCTGAAAAAGAAACAACTATATGCAAAGCTGTCGAAGTGTGAATTCTGGTTGGAAGAAGTGAACTTTTTAGGACATGTAATTAGTCAAGGAGGAATAGCTGTAGACCCTTCCAAGGTGGAGGCGGTTTTAAAATGGGAGAGACCAACCACGATCACTGAGATTAGAAGTTTCTTGGGCTTGGCTGGATACTATAGGAGATTCATTGAAGGATTTTCAAAGCTAGGATACCCATTGACCAAGCTAACACGGAAAGGACAACCTTTTGTGTGGACGACACAATGCGAGAATAGTTTCCAAGAGCTGAAAGATCGACTTACTTCTGCGCCAGTGTTAGTACTCCCTGATCCACATCGAAGTTTTGAAGTTTACTGTGATGCGTCTAAACAAGGACTAGGAAGTGTACTCATGCAAGACAAGAAGGTTGTAGCCTATGCGTCACGTCAATTAAGGCAACATGAGATTAACTACCCTACCCATGACTTAGAGTTAGCCGCTGTAGTTTTTGCCTTAAAGATTTGGAGGCATTATCTATATGGTGCAACATTCGATGTGTTTAGCGATCATAAGAGTCTCAAGTATTTATTCGATCAAAAGGAGTTAAACATGAGGCAACGGAGATGGATGGAGTTCTTAAAGGACTACGACTTTGAGTTACAATACCATCCTGGAAAAGCGAACGTAGTAGCTGATGCTTTAAGTCGAAAGTCTCTACATGCATCCACAATGATGATTAAAGAGTTGGAATTAATAGAGAACTTCAGAGATCTTAACCTAGCAGTAAAGGTTAATGCTAACAGCTACAGATTAGGAGCGTTGCAAGTTACAAGTGAATTCCTGAGACAAGTTTTAGAGGCTCAACGAGAGGATGAATTCCTGCAAGAGAAGAAAGAACTCTTGAAACAAGGAAAAGAAGTCGAGTTCAATGTGGGAAACGACCAATTATTGAGATATAAGGATCGAGTGTGTATCCCTGACAAAGAGGAGTTGAGGAAAGCAATTCTAGAAGAAGGCCATAAAAGTTATATAAGCATTCATCCCGGAGCTACTAAAATGTATCAAGATTTGAAGAAGTTATTTTGGTGGCCTGGAATGAAGAAAGCGGTGGCAGAGTATGTGGCTGCATGTCTAATTTGCCAGAAGGTTAAAGTGGAACATCAAAAACCCCCTGGAATGCTACAATCAATGGAAATACCAGAATGGAAATGGGATAGCATTACCATGGATTTTGTGACTTCTTTACCCAAAACTCCATTAGGACATGATTCGATATGGGTAATAGTTGATAGACTAACAAAGTCTGCCCACTTTATTCCCATCAATATTCGTTACTCTATGGAGAAGCTGGCAAAATTATACATCGAGGAGATTGTGAGATTGCATGGAATTCCTTCAAGTATCATTTCTGATCGGGACCCTCGCTTTACATCACAATTCTGGAAGAGCTTGCACAAGGCTTTGGGAACAAGACTGCGTCTGAGTTCAGCATATCATCCTCAGACGGATGGACAATCAGAAAGAACAATCCAATCTCTAGAGGACTTGTTACGAGCTTGTGTGTTAGAGCATAAAGGAAGTTGGAATCAATTCTTACCATATGTGGAGTTTACCTACAACAACAGTTTCCATGCTAGCATTGGCATGGCACCTTTTGAAGCATTATATGGAAGAAAATGTAGGACCCCGCTATGTTGGTTTGAGACTGGTGAAAACTTGATGCTAGGACCAGAGTTGGTACAACAAACCACGGATAAAATCAAAATAGTTCAGGAAAAGATGAAGGCAACACAGAGCAGGCAGAAAAGTTACTATGACAAAAGAAGAAAGCCGCTCGAATTTCAAGAAGGCGATCATGTATTCTTGAAAGTCACACCTATGACTGGGGTCGGTCGGGCAATGAAATCTCGAAAACTAACTCCTAGATTTATCGGTCCATACCAAATAATTCATAAAGTTAGTCCCCTTGCCTACCAAATAGCATTACCACCTTTTCTTTCTAATATCCATAATGTTTTTCATGTGTCAAACTTGCGAAAGTATATATCTGATCCTACACATGTTATTGAACCTGATGTCATACAAGTTAAAGATAATCTTACATATGATGCACCACCTGTTAGAATAAGTGACAGAAGAATAAAACAATTAAGAGACAAGACAATTCCGCTTGTAAAGGTTATTTGGAGTGAAACGAGAGGAGAAGATGCTACATGGGAACTAGAAACTGTGATGAAAGAGTCTCATCCTCATTTGTTTTACTGATTATGTAAATTTCGAGGACGAAATTTTCTAAGGGGAGTAGAGTTGTAACACCCCTATTTTTATTTTTATATTAAAATTTTGAAGAAATTAAATTATGGTTCTTTAGAACTTTTTAATCTACGTATTATTTATGATTTTTTGGAATTTTTTGGAATTTTGGAATTTTTTAATAAAAATAATATTTTTTAAATAATTTTAAATTCATATAAGTGACTTAAATTAAAAATATTTACAAGAAAGTGAATTGAAATTATAAGAAAATTTTCTAAAATCCATTTCAAGTAGACTTATCTAAAAATTATCGGTTTGAGAAAAATCTTGATTTTTTCTAATCGTTAAAAAATTAGAAACGTATCAATAAATTTTTATTAACAGAAAATTTTAGATTTTTAAAATTTCAACTTTATATTACTCAGTATAAAATTAGTGAGGACTGATATAATATCGCTAAATTTCAAAAAGGACTCATTTTGAATATTTAAAATATACCGAGTGAAAGGTTACTATTTGGCTTAATAATTCTGCCGACAGTTACTATGCAAAACACTGTGCATGTACGAAATTTTCAAAGCATGCATAGTAACCTGGAATAAAAAATTCAAAAATGCATAGTACTTTTATATTAAAATAATGAAATGCATAGTAAAATTTTTTTTCCTATAAATACCGAAGGATTTCTTCTTTAGAATTCACAATTTCAGATTAAGTTTTCTTAATACAGTAGTGCTAGTGAGATAGTGGTGGAAGTGAGAGAGAGAAGAAAAGTTTTTGGAGAGAAGGTTCTGCCAAAATCCTAAGGTAAGAATACTTCTCTTTTATATTTTTTTAGATTATTTTTATATCGTTTTTAGAAATCTGTTATTATACTGAAAATAATATTATTTTAAGTTACTATTCTGTATAGTAAACACTATTTCACTAGTAAATTACTATTTCAATAGTAAATTACTATTCAAATAGTAAATTACTATTTACTGTTACTATTTACCGTTACTATTCACGATTTACTATTTACCGTTACTATTCACGTTTTACTATTTACTGTTACTATTCACGTTTTACTATTCACTGTTACTATTCACGATTTACTATTCACTATTCACTATTCACTATTCAGAATTTACCATTTCTGTTTTAAGTAGTAATCTTAATCTTCGTCTTATGCTTATACTAAAATAAGATTGATATTAATATTTCTAGAAATCGGAGGCGCAAAGCAAATCTCTTTTTGGTAACGACTCAAGGTAAGGGGGAGTGAGATAAGAATTATAATATGAAAAGACATAAGAATAATGGGAGGAGTCCCCTACTCCTTTTAAATTTAATATTATTATTTTAAAATATTAACTTTTTAACTTAACATTTTTAATAAATTTTAAATTAAATATCCGGTTAACTAACTCTAACATACCTATGCAAAGACTTGGACCATTATGACCTATATGGACTGGACTATACCTATGCAAGGACTTGGACCATTATGACCCATATGGACTGAACTATACCTATGCAAGGACTGGATTATATGGACTTACATATACCTATGCGAGGAATTGACCAAAAGGACTAAAATTGACTATATTAATAATCATTAAATTTTGTATTATGATATGTATTAATGATATTTAATTGATTTGATTATGATTTGATTATGATTGATTGATTGATGATATTTAGTTATGATTGATATTGTTTGATTTTGATTGATGATATTGTAATGTGGAGTTTGAGCATATAGCGAGCATGACGGAAAGCTAAAATTCAGTAAGAATTTCTTACCTTACTCTTTAAATTTTATTATCTTTTATTTCTTCTTAGAAATTATTTTTATTAACTTTATTTTCAATATTTAGAAAAATAAAAATAAAAATTAGTATTTATTTTAGAAAGAAAATATTTTATGAGAATTTATTTAATTAAATCTTGAGTTAAAGAAAAATTTTATAATTTTAAGTATTTTTGGTTAATAATTATTCTCTTTTAATAAAACAAAATTTTTTTTGAAAGAAAATTGTTTTATTTTTTCCAACTTAATAACTAAATATATTTGGAAATAATTGAGATTCCTAAATTTGATTTTGTTAAGATTTAATTTGAGAAAGATTATGTAAAGTTTTATATGATAAAGTTTTTAGATATTTAAGGCTTAGAAACTCAATTTCAGTGAGATTCAAAAACTGTACCAAATTTATTTCTGTGGGATAGAAATTCAGAGAACTGAGAAAATGTACAGTTTATTGAAATGATATTGTAAACCTTTAAGGGATATAATAATTGAGTTTCTAAAAGCCTTAACCAACTCAATACGCGAGTAGTTCATGCATCATGGATAATGAAAGTGAAATGAAATAATATTGTCTGGGGACGGATTATAGAAACCGAGGATACATTAGAGGAGGCTTATTTACGAGCCTTGGGATGAGAGAGTGTGAAAGGGTGCTTCAGGGGACCTGGGGTAGCTCCCTAGTGTCGGGTACTTTCACAATAAAAACTTTCTCAATCTGACTAGTCTCTAAGTGTTTCCATGCCAGTTGAGCTGTTCATATTATTATTATCCGGACTTATGGAACAGTGTAAACTCCTGGTTGGCCCAGTGCAAATTAAAATTTAAGGGCCCACATATATAGATAAGTTATGATGAAGATATTGCATAACATTCATGCATTCATAATTGATTGTGTATGTGATTGTGATTGATATTATTATGTATTGGTTGTGAAAACCCTTTGTTGCTTATGTCTTATTCGGAAATATTATATTCTGTTTCTCACTCCTTTCTCCGTATTTTTGTTTCATATATTCTAAATTGATGATTCAGAGGGAAGGATCGAAGAATTTCAGCAGTAAATATAGCACGTTCTAGAAAGGGAGCTCGGTATGAATACCGTGGTCCAATGAATAAATAATGTTAATAAGTAACTGCTTCTGGGCCATGGAGTTTCCTCTCTTTCTTATAATGTTTAATGTTTATTTTCTTCGGATGAATGTACAAATACTTTATAAAGTTTTTAATAATATTTGTGAGGTATTTCAGAAATAATGTATATAATTTATTCCGATAGTTTCTTTTTAACAATCATATCTTTAGTAAAAAAAAAAAAATTATGAGTTTTTCTAGAATTTATTAAGGTGTAACAGAGGGTGTTACAGTTCATATTATTATTATCCGGACTTATGGAACAGTGTAAACTCCTGGTTGGCCCAGTGCAAATTAAAATTTAAGGGCCCACATATATAGGTAAGTTATGATGAAGATATTGCATAATATTCATGCATTCATAATTGATTGTGTATGTGATTGTGACTGATATTATTATGTATTGGTTTGTGAAAACCCTTTGTTGCTTATGTCTTATTTGAGAATATTATATTCTATTTCTCACTCCTTTCTTCGTGTTTTTGTTTCATATGTTTTAAATTGATGGTTCAGAGGGAAGAATCGAAGAATTTCGGTAGTAAATATAGTACGTTCTAGAAAGGGAGCTCGGTATGAATACCGTGGTCCAATGAATAAATAAAGTTATTAAGTAACTGCTTCTGGGTCATGGAGTTTCTTCTCTTTCTTATAATGTTTAATATTTATTTTCTTCGGATGAATGTAAAATTACTTTATAAAGTTTTAATAATATTTATGAGGTATTTCACAAATGATGTATGTAATTTATTCCGATAGTTTTCTTTTAACGATCATTTCTTTATAAAAAATTATGAATTTTTCTAGTATTTATTAAGGTGTAGCAGGGGGTGTTACAATATGCAATCGGATTGCTAAGTGCGAACACCTGTAACCCTAGCCTAGCCCATTCATATATGATTGTTTTAACTCCTAGGTTTATTAAATAAAATTATAGAAAGTTTCACACACTTATAAATATTTTATTGTGAAAATTATTATTGATTTGAAAGGAAGAAGAAATCTGTAACCAAAAAAAGAAAAAAGAGAAAGGTTTTCTTATGTGAGAGTGAAATGAGTGAATTTTGTTAAAGCTTAATAATAAAGCACGAATAACACACTGAATATGTGAAGAGATTAGACATTTATTCAATCATACGAAAAAGGCTTTATAAGCCTTACAAACTTGACTCTTAAAACAGAATAACAATAAAACAAAAAACCACGAACTGCATGACAACAATCTAGGCGTAAACTCAGCAACTAACAAGACCCAGTCAGTCTTATAAAATATAGGACTGTTTATTGACACATTAAAATAACTAACAATCCCTCCCTTAGGCTTTAGCTTATTTCATTAGCTATAAGTACTCCAAGCATACGTCTAAGTTTTTCAAATTGATCAAGCTTTAAAGCTTTTGTCATAATGTCAGCCACTTGCTTATTTGTATTGCAGTACTTCAGTGTGATAATTTGATCATTCACTAAATCTCTGAGAAAGTGGAACCTTACTTCAACATGCTTACTTCTGTCATGAAAAATGGGATTCTTGGACAGATGTATGGTACTATTGTCACAAAATCTCATAGCTTTTTTCCCTTCTACTCCAAGATGCTCTAGAATTCGTTTGAGCCAAATACATTGACATGCACAATATGTTGCAGCAATATATTCAGCCTCAATGGTAGATAGACTTACCACATGTAAGATCCCTCATTTATTTTTTATTTCAAGCATTTAAATAAAATCTCAATAAATTTTTCATAAATTTGTTTAATTAATAGTCCATTCAATTATCTAAACTTCATTTAGCCTCAAAAATCTCAAAACCACCCTCTATACAGCAACTATGAAGCTAAAATTCATTTACAAGCGTAAAATCAGTTTGGGAAAAACAGGGACCTGACGCTATATGCGTGGGCACCCTCGCAACCTTGACGTTACGCGCCAGAATGACAGTAGCAACAATGTCGCTGTCATGACATTTTATACTATAATTCCAACTTCTTAATGTCCTATTTTGCCCAATTCAACACCAAACCTTACCAAACTTTAGGGGCACTATATTACACCCATTCTGAAGCTACTAGCGCAGTTCATTTCCCAAAATTCCCATCCAGTAATGAGATATGCGTAAAAATGTATTTAGGCCAACTTATGGCCATATTTCATATCAAATCACTATAAAGCCATTCAAATGTAAATTAGATATACAAATAAATTCTAAATGTCCATAAGGACTTGAGCATTTTCGGGGATACAAAATCCCACCGGATCCCCATTTCTCCCATCCAGTTGCTTAATTTCATTATTAAATTCAATAATAAATTAATCCAACTTCGTAATTTCATTTCTAATCTTAATAAATTATTCACCTCATACTTTCCACCCAATCACACAACAATCATACAATACAATTCCTGGCAATAATGCATGACCATAGATATCATATGACTCTGTGCCATATGAGCAATCTCTGGTTATTATGCATGATCAACTATTTATTGGCTCGATGTCATCACATAATCAGACCTGGACATGTCACATATATAAACACTAATGGCTCAGTGCCATTAGTTATCATACCATAATCCACGTACGTAACAACACATATATCACACAGGCATACACAACATTAAAACACATAATAAAACCACATCCTCCTATAAATATATACATATCCATAAATTATACATTCCATAATTATGAATGTCCTGTCATTGCTTCGCTGCTCACCCATGCTAGTCTCTGCGGCATCCGCAATGTCTCCCTTCATTCTCTGTAAAATTAATTGTAAGGGTGAGTATCTAACATTATGATATAATAAAATCAACTGAAACAAAAACGATATTACCTGGAGGAGCATTCACAGCTCACTCACTGATCTATCATCTAATCCTTTGTTTTAACAACTTCTCAATATGCTCACTACTCACCAAATTCATCATCAATCATAATTATTTTAGAATACCTCTAGTATGTCACTTAATATTATCATAAATCATTCACAATTTCATAAATCAATCATCATCATTAATCAATTATAATATCATAAATCAATCATCATCATCAACATAAACTAGTCACGATATCATAAATCAATCATCATTATCATAAATCTGATTTTTATTTTATTATTATTATCTCAACCTGTCATTGTTCATGATCATCACACTTTGGTTCTATTTTTGGGCACTCTGACCTCCTTTTTCCTTAGCCCTCTTCCCTGTTATCTCCATTAGTGGCAATTGGAGGTGACAATTCACAAGGTCAATAGGGGAGGTCCCAGGGGGACTCTAGAGTGGCCAGCTTCAGTAGAGATTTGGTTTAGATTTGCAAGCAAAAATGGTAAAATTGATGGGGCACAAAAATGGAATATCAAATTCAATAAATAAACAGAACCAATATAGTAACAGAACAATGAACCTTCTCTGAAAAATTCAAACTTTCTCTCATCCCTTCTCTATTCACAATCACTCTTTGAAAATCAAGAAACTCTTTCCCCCCTTTCTTTATACCCACAACAAGCAAAAACCAACAACAACCTAAATATTCATCAAAACCATAAACCAAAGACAGAGAACCCAACTTCAATATATCATCTTCATCAACCACACCATCTCCATCATCTTTACAAAACCAAGACCAAGAATCCTAACCAGAACCATTCCTTCATAACCAAACAGCCACTAAAAAATAAGAAATAACCACAAACAGCAAAGGAGAAGAGCTCTCAGCCCAGTCACCTTCCCCGACAAAGCCAGCCGCCCGAACTAGAGCCACGACCTCTGCCCCTGAACTACCCCCTGGACTGCGAGCAGAATCGGCTCCCAGCTTCCGAGCACCACCACGATAGACCCCCCCACGAGCGACGCCGACGACGAACCTGACCAGTGCCTGACACCCTGAACCCCACGAGCTCCGGCCTTCCTGCTCGTAAAACCGAGCCTGACGCCCACTCCCGGACCTGTGCACGCCAGTCGAAGCTCCCCGTCGTCGGCTGTCCCTCTGATCTCCTTATCCTCTTTCGGTTTCTCACTCTTCTCCTCTCCCTCTCTCTCTAAACTCTCATTTTTCTATGTCCCTTCAGCAAGTGTGTCGCCCCCTCTTGTTGCTCTCCTTTCTTTTGTGTTCCACTAGTAACCCTAATGGGTTATTGTTTTTGGCTCTCCCTTGTCCCTTTTGGTTACGAACTTCAGTTGTTTTTGAAGCCCAATAAGAGTGGGATTTCATTTTTTTTTCAAAAACCAAAATATATTTGTTATGTTATTATTATAAAATGTTATTAAACTATGTTTTTAATAATAAAAGTTCTTAAATAGAAAAATAAATACCCTTTTGTTATCATTTACTATTGTTTATTATTATTATTCGGTTCTTTCTATTCTCAAACTTTGAATAAAAATCAATAGTTTATTGCTATTATTTTGGTTAAATTTAGAATGGTAAAAACCAACAGTTTATTATTTTGGTTAAATTTAGGATAGTAAAAATATCAAAATCTAAATACCTTTTTGAATAAAAGTAGATAGTTCTTATTTACGTCAAATACAAAAATGTAAAAAATATTAAAATCTAACATCTTTTTCAAGAATAAAAAGTAAATGGTTTTATTTATGTTAAATACAAAAAATGAAAAAATATTAAAATCTAAACATTCTTCTTAAAATAAAGATTAGGTGTTTTTCTATTTTTGTTGAATTTTAATATAAAAATCTGAACTAGTCTTTACCGGGGTCTACGATCCGGTGTATGGACCAGCCACAAAAGTATATGATTCGAGTGTTTATACACCGGTACAGTGGGTATCCGGTATTATCATCCGACCTCTCAGTGGGAGAAGCCGGTCTTGTTGTCCTGGAGATCCTTCACACCAGAGTTTCACGTTGTTAGGGGCGAAAGGTGGTGTCACCTGCGAAGATTCTCCGACGCTCAAGTTAGAAGAGTGTAAGAACTCAATGAACACTTAAGCAATGCAATAGTAAAATGAGAGTAAGAACAACGTAACCTTGCATGTGTTGGTGAATATGCTATTTATAGTTGAGTGTGGAAAATGAATCGTTGGGTGCAAGTTGTAAAACCCTCTGTTACACCTTAATAAATTATAGAAAAATTCGTAAATTTTTTTTAAAGATATGATTGTTAAAAAGAAACTATCAGAATAAATTATATACACTATTTCTAAAATACCTCATAAATATTATTTAAACTTTATAAAGTAATTGTACATTCATCCGAAGAAAATAAACATTAGACATTATAAGAAAGAGAGGAAACTCCATGGCCCAGAAACAGTTACTTATTAACATTATTTATTCATTGGACCACAGTATTCATACCGAGCTCCCTTTCTAGAACGTGCTATATTTATTGCCGAGATTCTTCGATCCTTCCCTCTGAACCATCAATTTAGAATATATGAAACAAAAACACGGAGAAAGGAGTGAGAAACAGAATATAATATTCTCGAATAAGACATAAGCAACAAAGGGCTTTCACAAACCAATACATAATAATATCAGTCATAATCACATACACAATCAATTATGAATGCATGAATGTTATGCAATATCTTCATCATAACTTACCTATATATGTGGGCCCCTAAATTTTAATTTGCACTGGGCCAACCAGGAGTTTACACTGTTCTATAAGTCTGGATAATAATAATATGAATAGCTCAACTGACATGGAAACACTTAGAGACTAGTCAGATTGAGAAAGTTTTTATTGTAAAAGTACCTGACACTAGGGAGCTACCCCAGGTCCCCTGAAGCACCCTTTCACACCCTCTCATCCCAAGGCTCGTAATTAAGTCTCCTCTAATGTATCCTTGGTTTCTATAATCCGTCCCCAGACAATATCATTTAATTTCACTTTAATGATTCATGATGCATGAACTACTCGCGTATTTAGTTGGTTAAGGCTTTTAGAAACTCTAATTATTAAATACCTTAAAGGTTTACAACATCATTTCAATAAACTGTACATTTTCTCAATTCTCTAAATTTCTGTCCCACATAAATAAATTTGGTACAGTTTTCGAATCTCACTGAAATTGAGTTTCTAAGCCTTAAATATCTCAAAACTTTTACATAATCTTTCTCAAATTGAATCTTAACAAGATCAAATTCTCAATTATTTCTAAATATCTTTAGTTATTAAGTTGGAAAAATAAAATAATTTTTTTTGAAAATTTTATTTTATTGAAAGAGAATAATCTTTAAATCATTAACCAAAAATACTTAAAATTACAAAATTTTTCTTTAATTCAAGATTTAATTATCTCAATTTGTTATAAATTAATTTTTATAAGATGTCTTCTTTCTAAAATAAATACTAATTTTTTTTATTCTAAATATTGAAAATAAAGTTAATAAAAATAATTTCTAAGAAGAGAAGATTTAAAGTAATAAAAATTTAAATAGTAAGGTAAGAAAATTCTTACTGAGTTATAGCTTTCTGTCATACTCGCTATATGCTCAAACTCCACATCACAAAATCATCAATCAAAATCAAGCATTATCAATTATAACTAAATATCATCAATTACATCAAATATTATTAATCACAATTAAATATCAATCAAAATCAAATATTATCAATTATAAACAATTCAAATAAAATAAATATCACTCATAATGTAATTCAAATCTTAATGGTTATTTAGATTAATAAGATTGATTTTGAATCTTTATAGTCCATTTGTTACATGGGTCTATGCAGGTCCATATAGTCCAATACTCGTATAGGTATAGTTCAGTCCATAAGTCCATCTAGGTCATAATAATCCAAGTCCTTGCATAGGTTCAGTCCAGTTCGCATAGGTTATCCAGGTATTTGCATAGGTATTTTAGAGTTAGTTACATCAGATATTTTATTTATATTTTATTATAAATTTTAAGTTAAAAGTTAATATTTTAAAATAATAATATTATTTAATTTAAAAGGAGTAGGGGACTCCTCTCGTTATTCTTATGTCTTTTCATATTATATTCTTATCTCACTCCCCCTTACCTCTTGTATATTGGTCCGTTATTGTAAATCCGTGCACGCCTCGTCTCCGAGTTCTAAAACATACCAATTTCATTTTAATATAGTTACAAGATGAAAATTAAGATTACTACTTAAAACAGAAATGGTAAATTTTGAATAGTGAATAGTGAATAGTAAATCATGAATAGTAATAGTAAATAATAAAACATGAATAGTAACGGTAACTAGTAAATCGTGAATAGTAAAGATAAATAGTAAAACATGAATAGTAAAGGTAAATAATAACAGTAAATAATAAGTTACTATTTGAATAGTAATTTACTATTGAAATAGTATTTTACTATTCAGAATAGTAACTTAAAATAATATTATTTCCAGTATAATAATAGATTTCTAAAAACGATATAAAAATAACCCTAAAAAATATAAAAGAAAGGTATTCGTACCTTAGAATTTTAGTAGAACCTTCTTCCAAACAATTATATTTCTCTCTCTCACTTCCACTACTATCTCACTAGCACTACTATATTAAGAAAACTTAATCTGAAATTGTGAATTCTAAAGAAGAATTCCTTCGGTATTTATAGGAAAAAAAATTACTATACATTCCATTATTTTCATATAAAAGTACTGTGTATTTTTTGAAATTTCAAACTTGGTTACTATGCATTTTTTGAAAATTTCGTACATGCACAATGTTTTGCATAGTAATTGTCGGCAGAATTATTAAGCCAAATAGTAACCTTTCACTCGGTATATTTTAAATATTCAAATTCAGTCCTTTTTGAAATTTAGCGATATTATATCAGTCCTCACTAATTTTATAATAAGTAATATAAAGTTTAAATTTTAAAAATCTAAAATTTTCTGTTAATAAAAATTTATTGATACGTTCCCAATTTTTTAACGATTGGAAAAAATTAAGATTTTTCTCAAACCGATAATTTTTACATAAGTCTTCTTGAAATGAATTTTAGAAAATTTTCTTATAATTTAAATTCACTTTCTTATAAATATTTTAATCTTAAGTCACTTTATATGAATTTAAAATTATTTAAAATATATTATTTTATTAAAATAATTCAAAAATTCCAAAAAATCATAAATAATACATAGATTAAAAAGTTCAAAAGAACCATAATTTAATTCCTTCAAAATTTTAATATAAAAATAAAAATAGAGGTGTTACAACTCTACTCCCCTTAGAAAAATTTCGTCCTCAAAATTTACATTATTCAGTAAAACAAATGGGGATGAGACTCTTTCATCTCAGTTTTTAGTTCCCATGTAGCGTCTTCTCCTCTCGTTTCACTCCAAATGACCTTTACGAGTGGAATTGTCTTGTCCCTTAGCTGTTTTATTCTTCTGTCAGCTATTCTGACAGGTAGTGCATCATATGTAAGATTATCTTTAACTTGTATGACATCAGGTTCAATAACATGTGTAGGATCAAATATATACTTTCGTAAGTTTGACATATGAAAAACATTATGGATATTAGAAAGAAAAGGTGGTAATGCTATTTGGTAGGCAAGAGGACTAACTTTATGAATTATTTGATATGGACCAATAAATCTAGGAGTTAGTTTTCGAGATTTCATTGCCCGAGCGACCCCAGTCGTAGGTGTGACTTTCAAGAATACATGATTGCCTTCTTGAAATTCAAGCGGCTTCCTTCTTTTGTCATAGTAACTTTTTTGCCTGCTCTGTGTTGTCTTCATCTTTTCCTGAACTATTTTGATTTTACCAGTGGTTTGTTGTACCAACTCTGGTCCTAGCATCAAGTTTTCACCAGTCTCAAACCAACATAGCGAGGTCCTATATTTTCTTCCATATAATGCTTCAAAAGGTGTCGTGCCAATGCTAGCATGGAAACTGTTGTTGTAGGTAAACTTCACATATGGTAAGAATTGATTCCAACTTCCTTTATGCTCCAACACACAAGCTTGTAACAAGTCCTCTAGAGATTGGATTGTTCTTTCTGATTGTCCATCCGTCTGAGGATGATATGCTGAACTCAGACGCAGTCTTGTTCCTAATGAAGTTGCATATGTAAGTATGCAAAGTAGTTTTGATGAATGACAAAGTATTCATGATGATGATGAAATGGCAAAGGTTCTGAAACAAGAAGGTTCAAGCACAAGGACAATGGCTAAGAACAAAGAGATGAAGATGCCTCACAAAGAGTTAAGGAAACATGAGCTATGGAAGACAAGTTTGATGACATGAACTAAATCATGAAGAACAAGCTCATAAGCTGAAGAAGAATCAAGGAAACAAGCATGAGGATCAAAGGAATAAGCCATGGGTCAATACATATCAAGAACATATCAAAGACCTTGAAGAAGTACATTTTCTAATCGATTAAACCATTGCCATAATCGATTACATAGGTTCTGGAATGAACATAATCGATTACAGATAAAAGCCTAATCGATTACCAATTGAAAAGGTTGAAGACTGAGCATCAGGTATGTGGAATAATCGATTACAAGGGAGAATCTAATCGATTACTGAGCTTCTGTTTTGTCCATAATCGATTGCACAAGTACCTAATCGATTACCATGCTGCGAGACACAATTAAGAGCATCAGGTATCATTCATAATCGATTACAAGGAAAGGAATAATCGACTAGAAGAGTTCTGTTTCATAGCTAATCGATTACAGTAGAAATGCTAATCGTTACCTGCTGCATAACACTGAAGATTTCAAAAACTAATCGATTAGAGCTCAAAGGCTAATCGATTACCATAGTGTCAGAACGTGGGAAAATGCTTTTAAGTGGAACTCCAGCTCATTTCTTCACTCCCACTTTATGCCCATGCTGAGGTATCCGTTAAAGACAATGTGCAACGGCTGGAAACCCTAAAAATGGCTATAAATGAAGCATGGATTCAAGCAAGAGAAGCAAGGCACCAAGGGAGAGACCAAGGCACAACACAAGGCAATCAATATTCTTCTTCTAGAGGTCTTCTTATTAGATTTCTCTTGTATATTCTGCAACTCTTGTTTCTAAACTTGTATATTGCTTAAGAGTTGTTAGATTGTGAGTTTCAATTTGCATATCCTCTCTTGTTGAGAGTTAGAATTTGTGAGAGCTTTCATTTGTGTATCTACTCTATTGAGAGAGTTAATTGCTTGTAAACCAAACACCAAAACACCAAGGTTTTTCACTCTAGGTTGAGTGGTCACAAAGGTTGGGGTTCAACCTTTGGGTATTGAGAGATTGTAAGATTGGGTGGGTTGCCCTTTGCTTATGAGGATTGAGTTCTTGAGTGTGGGACACTAGGAAGCTGCAATTGCTCAAAGCTTGTATCTCAAATCTTCAATAGTGGAATCCTTCAAGTGGGTTGCTTGAAGGCGAGACGTACACCGGGTTGGTGGAACTCGTTAAATTGGTTTGCATTTCTCTCTACCTTGAACTCTTTATACAACTGCGCATATAAACTGTTTGTTGAAATGCTTGAGCTGAATGTGTGAATCAAAGTTGTTGTTCAAGTAGAAACCTAACTCTGCATGCCAAGTGTTTGATAATGTGCTTGAATCAATATTTGGTGAAGTTCTTAAAAATTGGAATTTGCTATAACTTGCCAAGTATCTAGAACATTGTTTCCTATCAACTCTTGTGTGATACTTACTTGATTGCTATTATTTTTCACATGTACACAAGGTGTTTGATAACTTGAATGAGCTGAATCTTTATAGGAAACATCACATTATTGACAAATAAATCTGTGCACTCCAACTGTTTGATAAATCGCTCTAGCCAATAACTTGCTTGTTTATCACACTCTAAGCTTTATATTGCCATTACACATCAAGTGTCTTATAATGTGATATGTGCATAAAAGTTATTGTATCTTCATCATTGCATCATTTGTATATTACTAACCATTTCTAAGGGGATTCCGCGCGAAAATTTGAAACACTCAATTCACCCCCCCTCTTGAGCGTTGAGGCCTTGGCTAACACCTAAAGCCTTGTGCAAGCTCTTCCAGAATTGTGATGTAAAATGAGGGTCCCGATCAGAAATGATACTTGAAAGAATTCCATGCAATCTCACAATCTCCTCGATATATAATTTTGCCAGCTTCTCCATAGAGTAATGAATATGGGAATAAAGTAGGCAGGTTTGGTTAATCTATCAACTATTACCTATATTGAATCATGTCCTAATGGAGTTTTAGGTAGAGAAGTCACAAAATCCATGGTAATGCTATCCCTTTCCCATTCTGGTATTTCCATTGATTGTAGCATTCCAGGGGGTTTTTGGTGTTCTACTTTAACCTTCTGGCAAATTAGACATGTAGCCACGTACTCTGCCACCGCTTTCTTCATTCCAGGCCACCAAAATAACTTCTTCAAATCTTGATACATTTTAGTATCTCCGGGATGAATGCTCATATAACTTTTGTGGCCTTCTTCCAGAATTGCTTTCCTCAACTCCTCTTGATCAGGGATACACACTCGATCCTTATACTTCAACAATTTATCGTTTCCCACATTGAACTCGACTTCTTTTCCTTGTTTCAAGAGTTCTTTCTTCTCTTGCAGGAATTCATCCTCTCGTTGAGCCTTTAAAACTTGCCTCAGGAATTCACTTGTCACTTGCAACGCTCCTAATATGTAGCTTTTAGCATTAACCTTTACTGCTAGGTTAAGATCTCTAAAGTTCTCTATCAATTCCAGCTCTTTAATCATCAGTGTGGACGCATGTAGAGACTTTCGACTCAAAGCATCAGCTACTACGTTCACTTTTCCAGGATGGTACTGTAACTTAAAGTCGTAGTCCTTTAAGAATTCCATCCATCTCCGTTGCCTCATGTTTAACTTCTTTGGTCGAATAAATACTTGAGACTCTTATGATCGCTAAACACATCAAATGTTGCACCGTATAGATAATGCC
This sequence comes from Clitoria ternatea, assembly GCA_037962975.1. Lineage (NCBI taxonomy): Eukaryota > Viridiplantae > Streptophyta > Magnoliopsida > Fabales > Fabaceae > Clitoria > Clitoria ternatea. Next base: position 90,204,903 of record CM075675.1, read on the forward strand.
TCTAAATCTTTAAGGCAAAAACTACAACGGCTAACTCTAAGTCATGGGTAGGGTAGTTAATCTCATGTTGCCTTAATTGGCACGACGCATAGGCTACCACCTTCTTGTCTTGCATGAGTACATTTCCTAGTCCTTGTTTACACGCATCACAGTAAACTTCAAAACTTCGATGTGGATCGGGGAGTACTAACACCGGCGCAGAAGTAAGTCGATCTTTCAGCTCTTGGAAACTATTCTCGCATTGTGTCGTCCACATAAAAGGTTGTCCTTTCCGTGTTAGCTTGGTCAGTGGGTATCCTAACTTTAAAAATCCTTCAATGAATCTCATATAGTATCCAGCTAAGCCCAAGAAACTTCTAATCTCAGTGATCGTGGCTGGTCTCACCCATTTTAAAACTGCCTCCACCTTGGAAGGGTCTACAGCTATTCCTCCTTGACTAATTACATGTCCTAAAAAGTTCACTTCTTCCAACCAGAATTCACACTTCGACAGCTTTGCATACAATTGTTTCTTTTTCAAGATTTCCAACACAATCTTCAAGTGTTCAACATGTTCTTCTCTGCTTTTAGAGTACACTAATATATCATCAATGAACATCACTACAAATTTATCTAGATATGGATGAAAAATCCTATTCATGTAATCCATGAATACAACTGGTGCATTAGTTACACCAAAAGGCATTACTAGATATTCGTAATGGCCATAGCATGTTCTAAAAGCAGTTTTTGGTACATCTTCTTTTTTCACCCTTATTTGATGGTATCCAAACCTCAAATCAATTTTGGAGAACACCGTGGCACCACGCAGCTGATCCATCAAGTCGTCAATCCTTAGCAGAGGATATCTGTTCTTGATTGTCACTTTGTTTAGTTGCCGATAATCTACACACAATCTCATGCTACCATCCTTTTTCTTAACCAATAACACTGGTGCACCCCAGGGGGATACACTGGGTCGTATAAACTGCTTCTCTATCATCTCTTCAAGTTGTTTCTTCAACTCTGCTAATTCTAGAGGTGACATTCGGTATGGTGCAATTAAAATGGGTCCAACTTCAGGTACTAGATCAATGGCGAATTCCACATCTCTTTCTGGGGGTAAACCAGGGATATCTTCAGGAAAAACGTCAGGAAATTCACACACAACCGGCAGATTTTTGATTTTTGACCCTTGCTCTCCTTTCGTTGAAACCAATAGCATGAATCCTCGAGCCCCTCCTTTTAAAGAGGCACTTACTTGGTTGGCGGTTAGAAATCTCGAATCCTCAAGATTCAAATTCACTAGTTCTTTAAACATTATAGTTTTATTATGACAATCTATTAGAACATGATTGTCAGACAACTAATCTAGCCCAATAATAACTTCTAAGCCAGAAAGGGGTAAACAGAAAAGATTAGCCTTAAAGTCCCTACCATCTATGACAATAGGGCATTTCCAACAGGCTTTAGAAGTGACAATGGGATTGTTTCCAGGAGTATGTACAGATAAGTCAAATTGCAGTTCTATCACAGGTAATTTTAGTTTTTCTACACAGTCATTGGCAATAAAGGAATATGATGCACCTGAGTCATACATAACAGTTAAAGGAATCTTATTAATGATACACTTACCTTCCACCATGGAATCAGAATGAGATGCTTCTTCTCCAGTGATTGCAAAAACCTTTCCTTTTGCCTTCGGCCTTTCGACTGCATTGTGCACGCCTTCTTGAGTATTTATGTTTGTACTCGTACCTTCAGGGTTTTCTCTCTTCATCTCTGGGCAATCCTTGATGTGATGACCTGGTTTGTTACATTTAAAGCAAACATAAGTGTTTTTAGGACAATCCCTTTTCAAATGGGGTCCTCCACAGATAAAACATTTAAAATTTGGTGCAGATGTCGGGTAATAGCTTCCAGTTGAAGCTTGGGGTCTGTTAGGAATAGATGCTGCTCCAAACCGACGAAATGACGCTTGGTAAGGCTTATTTCTCCTGAAGTCTCTTCTTTGGTGATGTGAGGTCCTCCACTTCTCATTTCTCCCGTCTTATGAATGGGTTCACGACTTTTGGTCATTCTATCCTTATGATCCTCTTCAAGGATCCTGCAGCGATTTACCAATACAGAAAATTCACGGATTTCCTGTATTCGTATAGCTTCCTTAATTTCTGGCCGCAATCCATTTACAAACTTTACACACCGATCACCTTCGTTAGTAGCATCATTATAATGAGAGTGAAAACGAGATAGCTCTTCAAACCTGGATGCGTACTCTCCAATGGTCATATTTCCTTGGGTTAGCGACAGGAATTCGAATTGTCTTTTCTCTTTAACATCAGCTGGAAAGTATTTCTCCAGAAACATATCCTTGAAATGATCCCAAGTGATCTCCATGTCGTTGACTTTGAATTGTCTACGCATGCTATCCCACCAATGTTCGGCATCCTCGGATAAGGCATAAGTAGCGAAGACTACCTTATCAGCTTCATTACATTGCAATGCTCAAAAGATCTTCTCTATCTCTTGAATCCATGTTTGTGCTCCATCAGGGTTATATCCTCCCTTGAAACGAGGTGGATTGCGCTTTTCGAATAGGTCCAGCCTTCTCAAGGCATATTTACCTTGACCTTCACATGCTCCCATTGCATTGATTAAGCGTTCTACAGCTTCAGCAAGATCGTTTCCAGCCATTAGTTTCCTATTTCACAGTAACTGAGATTTGTCACATCAATCCCAGTTACTACCAAGTCAGATATTCTATTCTCTATCACCTATACAAAGTTTACAGACAAAGCAAGATAGACCTTTTCCCTAGGCCTATTGGATTAATAGCTCTGATACCACTTTGTAACACTCTCTGTTACACCTTAATAAATTATAGAAAAATTCGTAAATTTTTTTAAAAAGATATGATTATTAAAAAGAAACTATTGGAATAAATTACATACATTATTTCTGAAATACCTCATAAATATTATTAAAACTTTATAAAGTAATTGTACATTCATCCGAAGAAAATAAACATTAAACATTATAAGAAAGATAGGAAACTCCATGGCCCAGAAGCAGTTACTTATTAACATTATTTATTCATTGGACCACGGTATTCATACCGAGCTCCCTTTCTAGAACGTGCTATATTTACTGCCAAAATTCTTCGATCCTTCCCTCTGAACCATCAATTTAGAATATATGAAACAAAAACACGGAGAAAGGAGTGAGAAACAGAATATAATATTCTCGAATAAGACATAAGCAACAAAGGATTTTCACAAACCAATACATAATAATATCAGTCACAATCACATACACAATCAATTATGAATGCATGAATGTTATGCAATATCTTCATCATAACTTACCTATATATGTGGGCCCTTAAATTTTAATTTGCACTGGGCCAACCAGGAGTTTACACTGTTCCATAAGTCCGGATAATAATAATATGAACAACTCAACTGGCATGGAAACACTTAGAGACTAGTCAGATTGAGAAAGTTTTTATTGTGAAAGTACCCGACACTAAGGAGCTACCCCAGGTCCCCTGAAGCACCCTTTCACACCCTCTCATCCCAAGGCTCGTAATTAAGCCTCCTTTAATGTATCCTCGGTTTCTATAATTCGTCCCCAGACAATATCATTTAATTTCACTTTAATGATTCATGATGCATGAACTACTCACGTATTTAGTTGGTTAAGGCTTTTAGAAACTCAATTATTAAATACCTTAAACGTTTACAACATCATTTCAATAAACTGTACATTTTCTCAATTCTCTAAATTTCTGTCCCACAGAAATAAATTTGGTATAGTTTTCGAATTTCACTGAAATTGAGTTTCTAAGCCTTAAATATCTCAAAACTTTTTTATATAAAACTTTTACATAAAATCTCAAATTGAATCTTAACAAGATCAAATTCTCAATAATTTCCAAATATATTTAGTTATTAAGTTGGAAAAATAAAATAGTTTTTTTTAAAATTTTATTTTATTAAAAGAGAATAATCTTTAAAACCAAAAATACTTAAAATTACAAAAAGTTTCTTTAATTAAAGATTTAATTATCTCAATTTGTCATAAATTAATTTTTATAAAATGTCTTCTTTCTAAAATAAATACTAATTTTTTTATTCTAAATATTAAAAATAAAGCTAATAAAAATAATTTCTAAGAAGAGAAGATTTAAAGTAATAAAAATTTAAAGAGTAAGGTAAGAAAATTCTTACTGAGTTTTAGCTTTCCGTCATGCTCGCTATATGCTTAAACTCCACATCACAAAATCATCAATCAAAATCAAGCATTATCAATTATAACTAAATATCATTAGTTACATCAAATATTATTAATCACAATTAAATATCAATCAAAATCAAATATTATCAATTATAAACAATTCAAATAAATTAAATATCACTCATAATGTAATTCAAATCTTAATGGTTATTTAGATTAATAAGATTGATTTTGAGTCTTTATAGTCCATTTCTTGCGTGGGTCTATGTAGGTCCATATAGTCCAATACTCATATAGGTATAGTTCAGTCCATAAGTCCATACAGGTCATAATAATCCAAGTCCTTGCATAGGTTTAGTCCAGTTCGCATAGGTTATCGAGGTATTTGCATAGGTATTTTAGAGTTAGTTACATCAGATATTTAATTTAAATTTTATTATAAATTTTAAGTTAAAAGTTAATATTTTAAAATAATATTATTATTTAATTTAAAAGGAGTAGGGGACTCCTCCCATTATTCTTATGTCTTTTCATATTATATTCTTATCTCACTCCCCCTTACCTCTTGTATACTTGTTCGTTATTGTAAATCCGTGCACGCCTCGTCTCCAAATTCTAAAACATACTAATTTCATTTTAATATAGTTACAAGATGAAAATTAAGATTACTACATAAAACAGAAATGGTAAATTTTGAATAGTGAATAGTAAATAGTAAATCATGTATAGTAACAGTAAATAGTAAAATGTGAATAGTAACGATAAATAGTAAATCATAAATAGTAACGGTAAATAGTAAAACATGAATAGTAAAGGTAAATAGTAATAACAAATAGTAATTTACTATTTGAATAGTAATTTACTATTGAAATAGTATTTTACTATTCAGAATAGTAACTTAAAATAATATTATTTCCAGTATAATAATAGATTTCTAAAAACGATATAAAAATAACCCTAAAAAAATATAAAAGAGAGGTATTCGTACCTTAGAATTTTAGCAGAACCTTCTTCTAAAAAATTATATTTCTCTCTCTCACTTCCACTATTATCTCACTAGCACTACTATATTAAGAAAACTTAATCTGAAATTGTGAATTCTAAAGAAGAATTCCTTCGGTATTTATAGGGAAAAAAATTACTATACATTCCATTATTTTAATATAAAAGTACTGTACATTTTTTGAAATTTCAAACCTGGTTACTGTACATTTTTTGAAAATTTCATACATGCAATGTGTTTTGCATAGTAAGTGTTGGCAGAATTATTAAGCCAAATAGTAACCTTTCACTCGGTATATTTTAAATATTCAAATTCAGTCTTTTTTTAAATTTAGCGATATTATATCAGTCCTCACTAATTTTATAATAAGTAATATAAAGTTTAAATTTTAAAAATCTAAAATTTTCTGTTAATAAATTTTTATTGATATGTTCCCAATTTTTTAACGATTGGAAAAAATCAAAATTTTTCTCAAACCGATAATTTTTAGATAAGTCTTCTTGAAATGAATTTTAGAAAATTTTCTTATAATTTAAAGTCACTTTCTTATAAATATTTTTAATCTTAAGTCACTTTATTTGAATTTAAAATTATTTAAAATATGTTATTTTATTAAAATAATTCAAAAATTCCAAAAAAATTCAAAAAATCATAAATAATACGTAGATTAAAAGTTCTAAAGAACCGTGATTTAATTCCTTTAAAATTTTAATATAAAAATAAAAATAGGGGTGTTACACAAGTGGGCCCATGAGTTCTGATGCCGTGTGCAAAGTGTCAATTAAAGTAGTTCAGTGTTCAGAGCGTGACAATGGGTAGGTCAATGATCAGTGTACGATTCTGACACAGGGATGGGGATAATCCACCTTTTCCGTATATCATGCCTGTAGTGAATGGTATAGACACATTCCGCTATGCAGGGTATCTACTTTGATAAGTAATGACTCCACTTATCTTATCATGTCACTGAGATAAACAGTTATATGTGACGGAGGAATGAGAGCGGATGAGGGGTTCGGTGTCTCAGATGCGACTTCGGATGACCGGTGTAGGAAGGGATCCTACATGGTGTCTTTTCAGTACGGGTATGTGACATATGACACCGGTTGTCCTTCAGTATAGTTAGGGTGATGTCTCATCATAAGGGCCGGTATCCAGACCGGATCAAAATCTAAAAATACTAAACATATATTTCCTTTTAGAATAAATACCACAAAATCTTATAAGCAATGTCGTGCAAAATTACTTTTGCCTACATTTGCGATATAAGACTTCGAAGGTTTATGCACGTGCGAAGTATTCGGCTTGTATTTTTCCCTCCTCGTGAATTTTCTTTTATTATTAAAAATCAAATCAATTAAATAATTTTAAATATAATCTTAAATATTTTTCTCGAAGTTAACCCAAAGAACTACGTAACCCTGATTTCTCAAAAGTTCAAGAATACGTAGCAGCGGGAATTAATTCTTGTCGGGCCCATTTTCCTTTGTCTAATTTCCAAGTCTCCGTCATTATCTCGATTAATTGTATGTTGTTAATATTTAATTTTAAAACCTGAGGCTAATTTAGACGAGACGTCTTGTTAACCTCTTATTTTCAATGTCTCTAATTAAAATACCATTTATTATAAAATAAGGTTAATTTAGACGAGACGTCTTGTTAATCTCATATTTTCGATAATAATATTTCTTATAAGAGGAGGTTAATTTAAATGAGATGTCTTGTTAATCTTCTCATTTCTTTCTATAATATCCTTTATTTATCGTATTATTTCCTCATAAAAAAGGGTTAATTTGGATGAGACGTCTTGTTAACCCGTTTGTTCGGTTTTAATCCACTCAATTTTATCTCATATTATTTTATCCTATCTCATTTAATCTAATCCATTCAACTTTATTTTGTCTTAATTTCTAAATCTTTATTACAATTTAATGTTAATTTGGACGGGACGTCTTGTTAATCCTTACCGTCACTGTTTGGTTTCTACCGTCACTGTTTAATCTTCTACTGTCATTGTTTGGTTTTTTTACTGTCACTGTTTAGTCTTCCGCTCTTACTGTTTGGTTTTTCATTGTTACTGTTTGGTTTCTTGTCGTCACTGTTTAGTCCCTTACTGTCACTGTTTGGTATTTTATTGTAACTATTTAGTCACGTTATTCGATTTAAGATCAATTTGGACGAGACATCCTGTTAATCTTATTTTGAAACTTCCTCGTCTATTTTGTCTATTTATTTTCTGAAAGTCAAAATAATTTTTAGGCTATTTAACATGTGCGTAATCAATTTGAGGTAACCGTTTTATAACAGACAGTGTTAGGTGCTAATACCTTCCTCACCTGTAATTGGACTTCCAAACTTGGAATTTCATTTTTATAACCAGTGCTTTGACAAAGGTTTTCCCGGTATTTTATCCTTAAAAATATTGGTGACGACTCCCAGTTTTTTTTTGAAAGGATTTCAAACGGTCTTATCTTTAACATTTTAAGGGCCGGCCTCCCGCCGCGATCCCGATCGCGACAGGGAGTAAAGACTTCTGTGTAGTTGATTCCATATTTCTGAGCATACCCTTTTGCCATTAATCGGGCTTTATATTTTTCTACCCGTCCTCTTTCATTAAGCTTTGTTTTGAAAACCCATTTCACACCTGAACTGGTCTAATCCGGGGTTAAAGATCCGAAGTGGGGACCAGCCTTAAAAGTCAAATTGAAGTGTTTGTACACCGGTACAATCGGTATTCGGTATTATGATACCCTCAGTGGGAGAATCCAGTCTTGTTGTCCTGGAGATCCTACACACCAAGCTTTCACGCTGAAAGGGGGCGAAAGGTGGTGTCACCTACGAAGATTCTTCGACGCTCAAGTCAGTCACCGGAATGAGAATTCAGGACAGAGAACTTAAGCAATGAAACAATATATCAAGAGTAAGAACCACCTCACCTTTTATGAGTGTGAGAATCGACTATTTATAGATGAGCTTAGAGAATGAATCGTTATGAGCAGGTGGGGCCAGGGGGACAAATAGTACACTGCTCAGTGTACGATTCTGACACGCGACGCGGGGAGAGCCACGTCTTCCGTGAATTCCCCTTGCGACTGTACCTTGTACTTCCTATCAGGTGACGTGGAGCTTCCTGGTGTGTGAGATAACTACTGGGTCATGCCGGTGTAGGGCCCCCTCTATGGGGTTCATAGCCTGGTGGTATACCTGTCACACAGGTATCATGATGAAGGCGAACAAAATTACATCCCTGCTTCGGTACCGATATTGAGACCGGATCAACACCTATGGGTAAGGTGAGACAACTAGATCCCATGTGTTGTTTCTTTCAATTGCTTCCATCTCAGTGTCCATGGCCTCCTTCTATTTCTGACTCGTACTAGTTTCCTCGAAGGTTTAAGGATCCTCAAAATTGGTTGTCAGCATTGCTAACAAGCTCTCCTCTCCTGCAAACAGATTGGTTTCATAATCTGTCATCCACAAGGGTTGTCTTTGAGTCCTTGTTGCCCTCCGTTCAATTGGAGGATCAGTAGATTTAGAATCATAAGCTAATTCAAGTGGTTCTGAATTATTATTGCTACCTCTGGATATAACAAGTTGAGGTGTAGAATCAGCATTGTCACTCCTTTCTTCATCTTGACCCTCCATATCGATAGCAGGATGTGTACCCTCAGTTGTACCCTTATGCCAACTCCAGCCTTTGTCTTCTTCAAATACCACATCCCTGCTTATAATTACATTCTTTGAAATAGGATCAAAGAGTTTTTAAGCTTTCACTTCATCATTCATGCCCGAGAGAACGCATATGTGACTCTTGTCATCTAATTTGCTTCTTCTTTGATCTGGAATATGAACGTGTGCAATACATCCAAATGTTCAGAAGTAATCAACATGAGGTTTAATTCCACTCCATACCTCTTCTGGAGTTCCATGATCTACTGCAGTAATAGGACTTCGATTTTGAACATGAACACACTATCTCACTGCCTCAGGCCAGAAGGACTTTGGAACTTTCTTTTCATGAAGCACAACTCGTATTGCATTCATAATGGTGCAATTCTTGCACTCTGCAACTCCGTTCAGTTGAGGGGTGTAAGCAGTTGTCAGTTGCCTGGAAATACCTTGATGAGTGCAGAAATCTGAAAACTCCTTAGATGTGAATTCTTTTTCTCTGTCAGTTCTCAGACAAGCAATATAAGTTCCAGCTTCCTTTTTAACACAAGTTTTGAAGCTCTTGAATGTATTGAAGGTTTTGGATTTTTCAGGCAAAAAATAAACCCACGTTTTACAGGAATAATCATCAACAAAGCTCAGTATATACCTTTTGCGGCTGTTTGAAGCAAGTGAGATAAGACCACATACATCAACATGAACTAACTGTAATTTAGTTGATGCGGGCCAAGAACTTAACTTTGGTATGGCATCATGGTGGTGTTTATCAACAAGACATGTAGTGCATACAACCATGGAAATTTTTAGTGAGGGTAGCCCGATCACCATTTGCTTCTGTGCAAGTGTATTGAGTCCTCTGAAATTGAGATGACCAAATCGTCTATGCCATAATTGTGTTTCCTTTTCTGAGATATCTTCCACTTGGAAACACTGAGAATGCTAAGAACACATTGAGGCTAACAAATAAAACATTTGGTTCCTTCGCATAGTAGTGTGAATGACCAATCCTTTGTCTGGATGAAATATTTTGCATGCACCATGTTGGATCAAAATGGTAAGCCCTTTCTCTTGAAGTTGTCCGAGACTTAAGAGATTGGTCTTGAGTTTTGGAACGTAATAAACATTTAAAATAACGTGAGCAATATTATTGATCTAAACCCGAATGCTTCCTTTGGCAGCTACTTCCATTGTAGTATCATTACCGAGCTTGACAGTTTTATGGAGTCCTTCTTCATGTATTTTTGTGAACCATAGCTTATTTCCCGTCATATGATTACTGCAGCCAAAATCCAAAAACGAATCCTTCATTTGAACATGATGTGTCACCTTTTCATATGCTACCAACAAAATCTCATCTTCGACTTCAGTTACCTCTTCAAATGTTGTGTAATGGGCTTATTTCGCAACTCCAGGGCATTCATACTGAAAATGGCCCAGCTTATGGCATTGAAAACATTCAATGAATGCCTTGTTGAAAGGTTGTCTTCCACGACCTCTCCCACGTCCATGATTTCCATGTCCACGACCACAGTCTACTCCTGTTCTATCATCATGCGTAACTTTTCAGAACTTGTTCCTCTGGTTGAGCACCCTGCATTTGTTGTTCATGAACGAGCAGACTACTATGGAGTTCATCAAGACTCAGTGTTCAAGTCATTGGACTCCTCGATAGAACATACTACATAGTTAAAATTTATGGTTAAAGATCTGAGTATCTTGCTAACTATTGTGCTAGAATCCATTACTTCACCATTAGATTTTGTTTTGTTAACAACACTTAGTGTGCGCCCAAGGTAGCTCTCAACCTTCTCGTCATCCTTCATCGCCAGTAGTTAGAACTCATGTCGAAGAGCTTGAAGTTGAGCACGTTTGACTCTCGTTGATCCCTGATATTTCTGTTGCATAGATCTCCAAATTGCTTGTGATATGCTTTTGTCCAACATTGTTTCAAGAATTTCTCGATCAATAGCTTGAAACAAGAAATTCTTCACCTTCAGATCCTTTAGTTGTGCCTTAGCTACACTTCTCTTCTGCACCTTAGTGGGTGTTGCACCAAGCGTTGGTATTCCATCCTCCACGAGCTACCATAGTTCTTTACTACGTAGGAAATTTTCCATAGTCATGGACCAGAAATCATAGTGTCCATCAAACCTTGAAATGGTTGGTTGAATAAATTTGAGGTAGTCATGGATTTATACTCACAGTTGTGTTGCGTTTTAGATCTAGATGCTCTCTTCACTCACCCCGGATCAGGCCACTTGCGGAGCTCTCATACCAATTGTTAAAGCTTAATAATAAAGCACGAATAACACACTGAATATGTGAAAAGATTACAAATTTATTCAATCATTCGAAAATGGCTTTATAAGCCTTACAAACTTGACTCTCAAAATAGAATAACAATAAAATAAAAAACCACAAATTGCATGACAACAATCTAGGCGTAAACTCAGCAACTAACATGACTTAGTTAGTCTTATAAAATAGGACTGTTTATTGACACGTTAAAATAACTAACAAATTTGACACATACAACCATATAATGAATGATTGAGATTAATCATGTGAGTTTTTTAAAAAGTCATGTGACCTTTTAAGTGATCATATGACTTTGAAAAACTTTTAATCTCAATTATCCATTATATGATTATACGGTATAGATTCACTCATTTTACTCTCACGTAAGATACCTCCCATGTGTATATATATATATGTGTGGTAAGAAACGAGATAAATGAAATTTAAGTGTGTATTTCATAAAACATTTTAACTGATTGAAAGTTTGTTTTCTTACTAGTTAAAATATCACTTAAAATAAAATAGTATTGTTTGGGTAGATAATATTTTTAATTAACTAATAACGTTATTCTAAATGCTATTTAAATTAACGTTTCGACCCTACTAGCTAAAGTATTACTATTCTTTAATAAATTTGATAATTCTATCTTTACTCTCTTTTGTATTTCGTAAACATAGAATTCTCTTTTGCTGTCACTAACAACTATTAATATTTTTAACTTTTATACACAATTTATTTTTAATTTTAAGAAATTAAATTTGACCAATAGATGTTAAATTATTTTAATGAGAATTCTATAAAATATATAAAATAAATATATTTATAATCTATCAAGATTTATTTATAATATATACTTTTAAAATTATCATAATTATTTAGATAAAAAATAATTTGAAATCAATTAAGATATGAAAATAAAATTCATAATTATCTGAAAATATTATCAAATTATATATTATATACGCCATTTAAATATTTATCAGTTAGTTCAATATTGAATTTTACTCAATATTTTCAATTTAATAAATTAATTTATCAATTTTCAATTTTCAACTATCAATCCGCTTTTCAATTTGAAGTTAGATAGTTTACTAGTTTTATCGACCACACTAATAAGACATTATTGTATTTCCCAATATAAAAAGGAGATATTATTGCATTTGATGATGATGAATTTAAAGGATATTTTCTCCATATATACAAATGAGAGTTTGGCAAATTAAATATCATTTTCATGTAATCAAATTCAATCAAGTATTTTCTTAAAAAAAATAAAATAAAATTCAACGTAGTATATTTAATACAAAACAACAAGTTTAACTTAATATTTTTAGTTGATGTATGACTTTATTCTATACCTTCCCTTTATTTACTGCTAGAAATTTACGAGTAACTCGATATTTAAACCGGTCAAACTCTAAAGTTATATTAAAAAATAATGTTTTTAATTTAACTTAAAAGTTAATTTATAGGAGAAGAATTGTATCAAATTTTATAATTTACAATATGTTTATTATTCATATTCTTAAAGGACGTGGAGCTTATGTAAATATTTTAGGGGTATTTATCTATTGATTGAATGAATCTTGTTAGGAAATTAAGTTGGAGGCAATATTTAGTGATAGAAGCAATTATAATTAATGGAGTGATGAACATATGCAGTATGAGAGACGTATGAATAGAAACATAGGTTGTAAGAAACAAACAGAACAAAGAAGATAATCACAAGATATATAATATTCCTTATCTTGTCACCTTTCTATATCATCTTTGTCATTACGGAAATTAAAGCAAAAGCCTAATTTTGATGGCGAAAAAGATTATATAGCGCTATGACTCGATCGATAGGATAAAGCATATTGTTTATCAATGAAATGCAACTTGCAGGTGCAGGTGCCCAACCTAATCTTCCTAATTAATTGGTCTATAATTGTACTAATCTATTTTTAAAAATGGGTTCTAGACTCAACACTTGATATGATTCGTGGATTTATAAAATTTAAATTTTTGGAATGCCATTCAAACCTTGTCTCAATTGAATTATAATTTAAATAAAATAAAATCTCCATGTGGAAACAACGCTAAAATCAATACGGTTTTTGGACACAATTATTCTTGCTAGTGTTTAGAAATTAGAAGATCACGCTTTGCCATCAACATTTTAAAGATGCCCAACGCGAAAGCCTCTGTAAATCAAATCTTCGACGTTACAGTTACTTTTGGTTGGCAACAAACAAAATATACTTTTTTTTTTTAATGAAATAACTTATTTCAAGAGGGAGATTTAGTTTACAACTATCATTTTTAATTAACTGAACTTGTAGGGACTGGTAAAATCTGTCTTAACTGAAAATAAATGAAAACTTAACTCGACCCAATTTAATGGGGATGGAGCGAGTGTGCATAAGTAATTACCCACCTAAACCTATTTTTATATACAAATTCAATAATTTTATTTGTAATTATAGTTAGGTGATAACAATAGGTTTATCTATTTTTCTTAAAACAATATATAATCATGAAGTTATTTGTATATTTTATATATTATTTTAATTAAAATTTCTCAGATATATATATAACTTATTTATAATTATATATTTAAGTTTTTTAAAATGAAAGAAAAATAATGCACAATAAAATTCCCACGGTCACAGGTTTTTCTAAACTCAACAAGAAATCTATGAGGATGGAGATCAACTTTAAAATTCCAAACCTGTTTTATTTTAACCAAATCTCAAACTCATCTTGATTTTTATGAGGACGAAGATGAGAATAACATAACTTATCCCCGACCTACCCTATTATCATGTCTACTTTACCGTTTTCAACTAACTTATATGTTAATTTTACCAAACAGGTGTATTTCAATATTTATTTTTGAACCACATAATGATGTTGATAACACAATAAAGAAAAATAGAATAAAATATGTTTTATCCTTTTGTATCTTTTTTCATTGATTTTAGCTGCAAATTTTTAAAATGGAACATTTTAAGTTCCTAATTTAACACTGTTACTGATGTAGAACACGTTACAAAGAGTAAAGTTTATAGACTAAAAATAAAATTACAGAGAGAGAATAAAACCAAATATGAGTAAAACGCGGAAGTAAAAGCATTTGATAAAAATTCTAACCGGAGTATAGCTTGGTTTGGATAGAAGGGAAGACAAAAAGGTTGGTTTTTAATTGGGGAAAGAATTATAAAAAAAATACTTGTTGGTATGAGCAATCCCTTATGGTGTGACCGGTAAATGCGAATGGCGATCGTAGGTGATCGGAATAGAGGAATACCTTATCGCTGTGAAACGAAAAGGATGAAGATGAGATAACCGGAACCGACGAACGAACGGAGGTTCCAATCCCGACACTCGCAGATCACGATCTGTTTTTTTGACAGTGTCGAAAAACGTTAATGTCGAGCCTGTTTGGTTATTTGGTTTGGTTGGTCAAACCGAGGTTTGATCAACCCCAAAAATAAATCCTACGGTCAAACGTAGTTTTGACTATCTCGAACGGCGTGAAAGATCAATATCAACCCTTAAATTTTTTCATTTCCACAACTCCGTTCCCCAACTGAAAACCAAACGGTTCTATTTAAACTTTTCTAAACTCACACACTTTCTTATTCACTGTTATGGTGAGGGAGTGGTGAAGGATAGAGGGGACGATGGTGAGGGATTTTTATTTATTTTTGGAGAAAGAAATTGGAATTAGTATATATATTTTTAATAAAATATTAGGAAAAATAAAAGGTAATTTTGTCTACTCAATTTAATTTAACATATTCTATTTTTTTTATTTCGCTCTATCAAAACACATATACCTTTTTTTTAATTTCAACTCAATAATTTTTATTTATTTTATTTCTAAATCATTTTTTTCCTCCAAGTCCCTCCCACTTTTTTAAACAAAGCAAATATGTTGAATCAATTTGAAGGTTTCCCTAAATTGAGCTGAATATGTATTTGAAAGTGCTTATAAAAATTATAAAATATTTTTGTTGTCAAGAAAAAAATATGTAATTCTCAAAATCTTTTGGGTTTACATCATTAGTATCATTTAAAAATAAGTAAACAAAATGTAAGAATATAATATATTATCTAGTTGAGCATATAATGTTTTAAAAAATTAGTATAATGTTTTTTTACATTATCAATCAATTTTAATCTGTTAGTTCTGACAAATATTTATTTTAGTCTGTATTTTTTATTTGTTTGTCTTGTTTTATATGGTGTCATTTATTAAATAATTTTTTCAAATAACAAGGAAAAAAAGAAATTTATGTATTAATAACACATTTTTTAACAATTTACATTTGAAGACTAAAAATATCCAATTTCATGAACCTAGAGACTAAAATCAATAAAAGAAAAGTTACATCAAAGCTAAATATTTACAAAAATTAAGGATGTAAAAATATGTTAACCATAAAAATAAAATATCTTTTTACCATCAACAAAATTAAAACTGACATAATGATGAATATTATTTTTCAAACAATTTACAAATCGAATACTTGTTCTGTCCTAGAACTGAGAATAAGAGTTGACCATCTTGACCGGTATCTAGAGTTACCTCACAATCTCTTAATTTTACACCGTTTCAATAGAGTACGGTATTTTATTCCTAGGTCCAGTGGGGAGCCTAAGTTCTTCTCATTTAGGGTGAGTCTGATGTCAAGTTTGTGCCGAAGTCAATGGGACACACCAGAGGTGCACCTGTAAAAGATTCTCAGTACAGGTACTACATGAAATAACATTATTACGAAGTATAACTCTTTGATTAGTCGAGATACTTTTATAGTAATAAATGAGTTGTATTTATATGGAATACCTAAGTAGGAGAAATAATTTGACCCTTTTTCTAACTTACTATAGCAACAGTGTTTGTAGGGACATTGTTACCCATATTAATTCTGACCCAAGCTCAGTTGTTAGAGAATGACTGGAGTCCTTGATGTTGGTCCGTACTTCCTTACATTTGGATCTAAATTTAGACCCCGATAGAGGTGGTTAATTGGGATGTTCCTTGTACTTGTGGTGACATGGCATTGGTTTTAGGTCACCCTGATCATAGTCTTTGGAGTCCGGTTCTTGCCCTGAATCAATACTTATTTTGGAACCATGTGCTTTTGAATTCCTTTTTTATACATATATCATGTCCGAACTTAAGTTGTGCTGGTAAAATTCCCAATACTAGTATTTAATGATTGGACTAAAATTTAATATTACAGTTTAAGTTGAACAACTATTTATCAACTAATCTATTTAATTGATGACTTGTTAAGTTATTCTATTCACAAAGCTTAAAATAGTTTTAGTTCCTATAAAATATGAGTATTTTTGGTCTTGATTTTTATAATTTGTTTTAATATTCAAATTATAGTTAATATTTTATTTTTGGTCATTATTGTAAATTAAAATCTGTTAAGGGTTGATGTGATAAACTTTATAAAATATAAGTATTTTGGTTTGGTTTTATAATTTATTTTAATATCTAAATTATATTGAATATTATAAACTAGAATCTATTAAGTGTTGATGTGACTAACGAAATTAAATATCATCTTAGATAATTTTAGTATGTCTATATAACTATTGACATGTGACTCTAATGATTAAAATACAATTTCTAGCATTTAGAGTTACTTTTAAAATTGTTAGAAAATAAATTTGTTGAAATTTTTAACGATAAAATGAAATTACGTTTTTTAGCTATTAGAATCACATATTAATAGTTAGTTGAATATGCGTGAGAGTCGTCTTAACAATCGTATGTATAATTTAGGTGATGTTCTAGGTGGTTGTGAGTTATTATTTTTTAAAATTTAAAATCTACATTTTTAAATCATAAAATTTTGGTTTTTAATTTTCAAATTTGAGTTTTCAAACACTATTCATAATCTTCAAGAAAGGCTAAAAACTAAAACTCGCGTTAAATGAGGCTCAAGTTAATCATAACTTGATATTTAATGAATTCAAAATTGTGATAGAAACTAAAAAATAAAAAAAATCAAAATCAAAAGTAATTTAGATGGGCGATCGCTTAGGGCCCACGATTAAAAAGGGCTTGATTTCAAAAATTGTTCTGTATACTGATAAAAAAGTATAATTTTTAAAAAATTAAAAGCTTTGAGTGTAAATAATATTTACCATGACCTTTATTAAAGATGAAAAGACCGTGTTTAGGACACAATACCTAACTTATTTAAAATTTAATTTAATAATAATATTTAAAGTTTAATTTCAATAATAAGATTAGACTAAAGCTTTTCAAAAAATCTATTTAATTAAAGAAACTGAGTTTTGGTTTTTGAAAAAAAATGTTTTCAACATATACAATTTTTAACTCTTATATGAATTTATAAAATAAATCATAATTTATGATATATTATGATTTGTAAATACACATGATATTTTTTATATATAAAGTTAAAATTATAAGATTAAAATATGTTATATTTTGTATATGTTGTTAACTTTTTAGAGGCTCATTTGTTTATTTAAGATGAGTTCATTAATGTTCAATATTTATTTGTTGATATTTTGATTGGTTTTGATGTAAATGAAGTTTTTATATAAACTATCAACAGGGATGGGAATAGGCCTGAGTCTGCCCTAGTTCATAATTGTATGACCTGAGCCTCACCTGTTACCTGACATATGCCAAAATTATAGGTCTGACTCCTAGGCCTAATAACCTATATAAAGGCTTGATTTTATAAAAGCCAATAAATAGGCTCACGAGCTTGATTGAAATAGGCCAATATAGACTTATTCTTGATAATTTTTTTAAAATAGGTCAGTAGACCTATATATTTTTAATAAGACAATAGACCCTCTTTTAAATAGCCCTCTTTAACTATTACAATGATTTAAAATTAATAAAATAAAATCTTAAAATTATAAAATATAAATATATTTTAATTTATTAATATGCTTTATAAGTCTGATTTTATTTTATAAAACTAATATATATAAACTAATTATATAAATTTTATATAATGATATATAAATAGCCAGTCTGACAGGCCTAAAAGGCTTTTTTAAAAGCTTAAGTTTAAACTTTTAAATTAAAAAGACTTTTTAAAAAGTTTCAATCCTGTCTTTATATTAAATAGGTCAGACCAGGCCATTAGCCCCTATCAGTCGGCCCGACATATTCCCATCCCTAATTATTAAGATAATTTAAACTTTAAAATATAATAGATTAGATCTAAAAATATAGTTTGTGTCTTACATTGTCATTATTGGATTACATATATGGTCATCATTGCTATATTACTACTGTTAAACTACTTGGTCGTATATAGTCATTATTGAATTATATATATCAAATATATTTTAATTTTTATAGTATGGCTAATTTTTCAAATTTTAATTAATATAAAAATGAATACTTAAATTAAAGAACTCTTTTATTTAATAAAAAATATTTATTTATTTTATGAGATTATTATAATTGTTCCAGTTGGGGAAACAAAGTTAGGGAAATAGAGAAATTTAAGGGTTGATATTGATCCTTCACGCCGTTAGAGACAATTAAAACTTCATTTAACCATAAAATTTATTTTTGGGGTTGGTCAAACTAAGGTTTAACCAAACAGGGTTAATAACCAAACGATGTAAAAGAAAGGTCATGTGGGAGTCAATTCAACGTTGTTTGCGGGTTGGGAGATTTGAAAAGCCCACCGCATGTCTCCTAAAATTATTTACACCAAATCACTTTGAATTTTGGTACCACACATTACAATTACAAACTTCACTTTGCCACCGCACTAATTCATAGTGCTATCCATCAAACACGTATGTTTGGTATTTGTGTCCCAGCAATTCATATTTTCTTTTTATTTCAACTTATTGCCGACTAATTAACATGACATAAAGTAGTATTAGTTTTTGTTTAGAATTCTAACTCCAACCTGCTCGGGCCTAATTACCTATACAGATCTATTGATTTGGAAGAACTGCTTTTAAATTAGATAAACATACCCTTTTTTTTTTTTGTATATTTGATTACAAGGGTGAGTACTATAAATAATGGAAACAGAGGAGCGAAACATATGGCAGATGTAGATAAGAAACAACGTGGACACAACAAATTGCGTAGTTAAATTGTTATGTTTTGCTTTTTTGTTAACTAAATCAGTCCATAAATACACACATCTATGTGTTAATTCGCTTTCATTCCGTTAATACGCAATCTCTCTAATCCTTTAAGTTGCATCCTAATCCAATCCATTATCCACTATGGTCTATGGATATTGCTTAGCCATTAATTCTAAGGCTTCATCGGGTCTAAAATCTAAACGTCTAATCTTGTCACCAACTGTTCCCGCTATACATGAAAATGTCAGCAATCTTTCAAGCCCACATTGACATCACAAAAATCTACCTAGCCCCATTTTATTTATCAAAAAATTAATCAGATTAAAAAATGGCACTATATATTTGGCGGTTTGTTGATGATAATACATTGGTAGTTGATCAATTATGCAGTACACATAACTTAACCTCCGCATTTTGCCAACTACTACGAGACATGTTTCCTTTTACATTGTTGTTTTTTATGATCAATAAAGGATCAAGGCCAGTTAGAATAGAAAAAAAAACACCACAATTTTATTGTACGCTTTGATGGAATCATGGAAAGTTTCCAAGGTTATTGATGCTGCACACTCAGTGGAGAAGTCATAGTATTAAAACTTACGCATAGATAAAATTGCAGTGAGTTCAAGTAGAAATTCCAAATATCAAATAGTCAACACATGCTAAATATATTAGGTTGTGGTGGGTTATAAGTTCCTCTCCGAGCTGATCGGAAAGTGTTGACTGAAATTAAAAATTCATTTATACGATATTATTAAAAGGTAACCAAACAAGATACTAAGTTAATATCATATTTGTATCAGAATAAATTAATTCATTAGCTAACAAGCTTAATTGTACAGTTGAAAGGAAACATTGAATGAAAGTGTGAAAAGTGCTACAAGAAAGTTTTCATTCATGAATCATATATTATGAAGCCAGGACATATATACATAACATCCGCACGGTTGTCTCTTCATCATATACCCTGTCCAAGTGTTGTAAGATAATATTTAAAGCATTGGTGAGGCGAACCATACATAACTATAATTTTATCACTGCCATCTCTGTCACATTTTCAGAGATAACCAAATCAATGTCACAAAAGTAACCCTCCTTCATGTTTTTTTCCATCCTACGTGCAGTATAACTAACACTAATTTATTCACTCGAATGGGAAGTTCCTTCTCAAGAAGAAATGAAAAGAAAAAAGTACACGTCACAAAATAAAACCATTTGCTATACTCCTCTTGTTTGTTTATTTACTATATCACAAACCTGATAAACTTTAGTCCCCGTGTATAATAACTACTAATCAACCAAGTTATCTACAAATTGGTAATGTGGGGCCTCCCAATCCCTCTATATATTAACTGTGTACTCATGCTCTTTCATGTGCACCATTAACTAATCTTCTGTCCCACCCTGCATTTTAGCAGACTCACTCTGGTCACTACAATGCCATCATTGATTTCTTCTCACTTTCACATGCTTCCTCTCTTCTTTCTTCTTTTATTCTCACTCATGATCCTTTGTAGTAGTGCTCAGGGTCCACCTTCACCTGGCTACTACCCTAGTTCCAAAATTAGCTCTGTTAGCTTTGATCAAGGATTTAGAAACCTCTGGGGACCCCAACATCAGAAACTAGACCAGGATTCATTAACAATCTGGCTTGACTCTTACTCAGGTATGCAAAATGTCTAACATACATACTATACTTCTTTATTTGTATTTGTATGTTCATTATTTACTAAAGGGTCTACATAACGAAAACATTATTTAAGGAATAAAAAATAAAAAGTTTTTTAGAAAATGATATTAGACCTGTTTTATATTGTCAACGAAACTAACTCATTGATTAGATTGGATATATGAATTATTGTGAACTTTAAGATATATTTGATATCTATTTAAAAAAAAACCTGCACTATATTAATGATTCCTATTTAATAAATACACGCACTCTATTAATTTCAAATGAAAATTTCTGATTCTTTAATTGATTAACATTTCCCTTTATTAAATATTGAAGTTCCCTTCCTTTACTATTACTAGTACCTTACTAGCACTTTTTTCAAGCACAGGGAGTGGATTCAAGTCATTTCACTCTTACCAATCTGGATACTTTGGTGCTTCGGTTAAGCTTCAACCTGGTTATACTGCAGGGGTCATAACATCTTTCTACGTGAGGATCACTCTATAACTTTAGCCAATGTTGAAAATTGAGCATATCTTTTTTCATGTTCAGTTTTACATCCCTTTTCTCTGTTGTTTTTCTTTTCTTTTTTTTTACTTCTTGGAACTGTAGCTTTCAAACAACCAAGACTTCCCAGGAAACCATGATGAAATAGACATTGAGTTCCTTGGTACCACATCAGATAAACCTTATGTCTTGCAGACGAATGTATTCATCAGAGGAAGTGGAGATGGGAATATTATAGGAAGAGAAATGAGGTTTCACCTTTGGTTCGACCCAACACAAGATTTTCACCACTATGCTGTTCTATGGGAACCCAATGAAATCATGTAATATTTTCCTGCACTACTTTTGATCCTCATATATCCTCTGACTCTAATATCAACCTATTCATTACTCTAATCTGTTCACACAAATATACATAGCTATGCTTAAATTGTGAGACAAATGATTTTTTTGTGAATAATTTATTTTTTCAGTAATAACTAGTAAGAAATTAATAAGCATCAACAACAATGTTTGGTTAAAAAGAGATTTGGTTGAAAAGACCATTTGTGTACAATAATGGAATGGGGTCCTTTTTATAATACACCTATTAACCTTTTATCACATTTGTCGATAAAGGGGGAAAAAACTCTGTATCTGTATACATGTAGCTTTTTTTGGTCACTCAATCATTTATAACTTATTATAGAATGAAGATGAATTTTTCACGGGAGCAGGTTGATTATGATATAATCTTGCTTGTGAGATCATGTGATAAAATATTCCTTGCTAGTATAAGTAGTTTTCTTAACAATGAGAATAATTAATTGATAATATATACAGATTTTTAGTGGATGATGTCCCAATAAGGAGGTATCCTAGAAAGAGTGATGCCACGTTCCCAACAAGACAAATGTATGTGTACGGATCAATATGGGATGCATCTTCATGGGCTACAGAGGGTGGAAAATACAAAGCTAATTATAACTACCAACCCTTCATTGGTAGATACAAAAACTTCAAATTGCAAGGTTGTACTGAAGCCTCTGGCTCATGCAAGGCACCATCCATTTCACCATCTGGGTATGGCACCCTAAGCACTCAGCAAGTATATGCAATGCAATGGGTCCAAAACAACTTCTTGGTCTATGATTATTGCCATGATCCTAGGAGAGATCATACACTTACTCCAGAATGTTAAATGTGTTCTAAAATTAGTTAGTACCATTTAATTTACGCTTTACCAAAAGTGTTTGCATAAGGGGTGGTTTTTGAGATGGCCCCACTTGCTAAGTGTAATTGCAACACTAGTGAGCGTCCAAGACCCCCTCATCAAAGATTGGGATGTTTTCGTTGCTTTATTGTGATTATTGTGTTATTCATGTACCCCACAAAAGATTGGGATGCTTTTGTTGTTTATGTAAGTGTGATGTACTATTACTTTGGTACTTTTCCTGTTGAAATAAATATATTTGGATGCTTTCCTAATTCTTGTTAAGGCATATTAATAGAAAATGAGAAAAGGGACTTTTGTTCCCTTGAAAGCAAGCCGTTGGAAGGAACCTTCTGATGGACTTTTTGTTTAATGCTGAATTGGACAACCTGTGATTCCAGGGAAATAACTATGCTCCATTCTGCTTTTGTCGGTAGAGTGTGCCTATGCCAAGGATTGTTAATACCAACTACAATGAAATGACAAGAGATTATTATGGTACATCCTGATATAGAAAGCGATGAGAAGTGTTGCTTTGAAGGTAGAAATACTGACACAGAAAGGCAGAAATGTAATCAGTGATTAATTTCTGTTAGTAATTTTTACTAAAGGTTAACAATTTATTTTCTAGCTATTTTTTTTCTTTTTATTTTATTTCTAAACATTGATTATTTTAAATATAAGATTAAAATCATAAATATGTATTTTTTTCTCGTAATCCTTTCATATCATTTAAACAAAATCAATTATTTTAAAGTAACATCTCACTTAACATGTTTTAATATATAATTGATTGATGACATTTAGAATCAACAATTAATTAGATTAATCTATATTTTCTATAATTAAACCAAACAGACAAACTCAATCATGCATAAAGACAAATTATTGACTTGCTAACCAACTAATAAGACAAAAGATGACATGAGTACAATTCAATAACTTGGATGGAGTGTTCTTACGTACAATGAAAAAAAAAAATCAGACTACTATTTTAATTAGGATAGCATATCTACAAAACTCCCCAAAGGAAAAAAAAAATGATCCTTTCCATTCTGGAATTTTAAAAAACTATCAGCTCTAATTTGATGGGCTATAACTTTTATCAAAGAGGCACAAAATATAACAGCAGATTTGTTTTTCCACTTTAAAATTCTTGATTGATAAAGCACAGCTAATTGAATGTAAATTGAGAAATTATCATGATTTGTGATCTTTGTGAATGCACGTGATAATTAAATTAAACTTTTATTTACTAAAGGCTGATAAATTTAATTAACTTTTATTTGTTAGAAAAAATTGTCCTAAAAACTAATTTTGCAGCAAATTAAAGATAATTGCAGAACAAAACAAAGAATTATGGCTTAGGAGTAATGAAACCGTGTGATTAGAGTTGAAAGACATGAACATGATGGTAGGAAATGATGCTTGATTTGATAAGCTACTGCCCAAAAGATATCATGTAATGTATTCAATTATTTAAAATTAACTGTGCATATGGTTACATTACTCGTAAATATAAGACTTTCACACTTAAGAATAAGAATAAGCATCTTAAACGTGGATAAATATGGAGATATTATGAGACTTAACATACATTTTAAACCTAATTAAATCCTAAAAACTGAGGAGAATTATTATTTTAATCGACTATTCACTCCTCAACGTTCTTTTCCTGATAAATAAAACTAACTATTCATCCTATCGGCAGACATTGGCAGTGTGAAAATCAGCGACTGGTTAAAGCAAGACAAAATTTTCAAGTTAAAAATTAGTGTCATGGACGTAGCTAGACAAGAGAAAGAGAGGGAAGCAAGCAAGAACTTTGTCGAATTACGTCCTGAACTGTGGTATATCATTTATTCCATAAATCATGAATACTTGAATCATCACTTGGAGCTTTCAACTTAAAGAAGATGCATTTGGATCATCGCAAGCAGAACTGAAATTCAAACCATCAAGTTTCAAGGTCAGCTTCTGTGAATAAAGATTGTTATGCATGGTCTGCTATTAAGGCCGAGTTGCACAAACATGTACTGCATATGCATGCCTCACAAGAACTTCATAAGGATGTTTCTGTGAAACTTAATGATTTTGACAAACTGTCTTCATCATCAACATCACTTCCCAAGGTTCTGGGAGACATCATAGAATCTCAGGCTGGAGCTATAAAAGTTGTGGATTCCAACTTCATAAGGCCTCTGTTGGAACCCTTTGTCAGTACAAACATTGACGATCATCGAAGAAGAGAGTATGGACTCTGCCAGAATTATAATATAAAAAAGGAAGTGTCATGAGGATCATGTTACTAAATATAGAATGGATGTTTACCAAAACAAAACAAATATAGAATGGATGCTGATGGGTGATTCACCAGTATGAGTATAGGGGTCGCGTGCATAAGGATGCAGCCAAGAAGATAGTCTGCTAGGAACTTTTGAAGTCCTTGAAGAAAGCAACATCATAGGATCATACACAAGTTTGTTAACAGGTTTTTAATTAATCCTTGTTTTGTTTAACATTAACCAACAATGCCAGTTTTAATGAGGAACAAAAAATGTACAAACTATAATTTGCAAGCAGGAAATCTTACAGGCTAAAATTTTATTTCAAATCCTCATTATCATTATCGATCGTCACCTTCATAATTGGAAAGGACAGCAACTTTGGAAAGCTCTTGGCGATCTATCTTGGAACATATTTAACATATATACATATATATTAAAGGAGATCATATGAATGCAGTTTGCATTTTAAATATAATTACTAATTTTAATTTAATTATAAAATTGACAAAACGCAAGGAAATTTTTCATTGAAAATAAAATGATAACATGCATGAAGTGGATGTCGTAATGATATGAGTAGGATTGATAAAGAAAAATAGTTTCGATTAATTGTATATGGCTGGTGAAGGTGCAGGGCACGTAAACAGGGACGAAGAAGAAATCGGCTTAGTATGGGTGGAAGGAAGGTTCGAACCTCGCTTGCCTTATGAGTGGCCACTTCCGATGCAAACAAATGGCTGCTACAACTCTCATTCACTAGCCAATCTGTGTTGTACTTTGGAGGAAGCTCATACACGAACACCTTCAAGTTCTTCAACAATTAATGCATGAACGTGGGTGCATAAACAAATTTGATTCCGAATGGAATAATATCTAGCTTTAGAAAGACACCAATATGACAATGCAGCACAAAACTAAGTTGAATGATATGAGGATTGAATATGCTATTGATAAATTGATTCAACACAAGAATTGAGTTCAAGTGATTATAATCGCAGGGTTTGATCAATTTAGTTTAGAGCATCATGACAAGAAAGGATAGATATTTTAAATATGTGTGTGTGTGTATATATATATATATATATATATATATATATATATATATATATATATATATATATATATGCGCTTAATCTGTTTAAGTTGTAGTATGCAAAGTGACAAAATTTGAAACTTAATGCAACTATACAATAATTTGTAGTGCTAGCATAATTATTTATTGAAATTGTCTAAGTTTATTACTATTATTATTATGGAATTGGAGCAAATATATATGGTAACTAAATAATTATGACAAAGTGTTTGTGCATGGCTAATATTCCTTAAAGATAAAGTTAAATAAGTCACGCAATGCACTGAATTGAGAAGGAACTATAAAATGTAAAGGAAGTTGGAGCTGGAAAAGGTCCCAACATTTGTTTATGCATTGACCCTACAACACTACCGTTTGACCTGTGTGAGCACATCTGCACATGCAAAATTATCGACATACAGAAAGGTTAATATTATTAAGATATTAGTGATAAGTTTTAGAATATAATTTATATTTAATTTATAAAATTTGAGATAACTTTTAAATTATAAGGCTTTTTAGATAAGTTAAGGCTATTATTTTCTAATAAATATTAGTTGTGTGTGCATGTGACACATTAAAGTGAACAATAAAAGAAACTAATACAATAAAACTTATTTCAATTATGTTCACAATGAGAGTTCATAAAATCTTAGAGAATCACTTTAGGAAAAGTAGGGTTGTATTTGCTCAATAATATATCACTTGAATCACAAGGGGACTTCGAAGTCATATTTATACAACAGTAAAAAAGATGATCCTCGATACAGACCCAATGTAATTAAATCTGTTAAGATTAATAGGAATCAGAATCTCATTTATTCTTGTCTAAAATGAGGAAAATAGGGGATATCGTGGGCCCCCTCAACCAGACAACATTTTATACACTCACACATAAGGGAAGAGAATAAAATAGGTGTGATAAACCTGATAAATAATACGATGCGAGAAAATAAAGTTTGAATACATAAGAATTATTAATTTAAACATTGTCAAATAAGTCGCAATACTGTAAGTTCAATGGAAATTACTTATTCCTAAATTTTGTCACATATCAGATCATTTAAAAAATACACTTTAAATAAAAAATAAAATCAACTTTTTTAAGATAAAAAGATACATATAAAGTAAAAAAAAAAGAAGTAATAATAAGATACATATAACATAATTTTATTAAATTAACAAAGAAGGATAGAGTTTGAAGAACCCGAGTTATTACCTACCTAACTTGCATTAATTGTAATTGAAAATTCTACTTGAAGCTTTGAATTGAAGCACCAATATTGGTAATTTTTAGCTCTTTAATTACTCCTTAATTACCTTTTATACATCTAGTTTATAACTCTTGTTTCAGACTATTCAGTCTGACCTGACCTATATATCTAAACCAGGTTAAAAGGGTTTGTTTTGATTTCACACATTAATTTCCTAGACGGTGCCCAACTTGCTTCGGGTTAAGGGTTTGATGAGTTTTCATGGTATTTGACAATTAGACCTGTATTAACAATATACTAAAATTTGTTAACGTTGTAAATCAATTACAAGATCTAACTCAATTAAGGGTGAAAATAAGCTAACCTGAATTAAGTTTTACAAAACTTAAGTCTGACATGGTACTTAATTACGATATCTGAGGCTGATTTGTTACATGACATAAACCATAATTTTATGTATGACTCAACCTATTTAGAAAACCGATGTCTAATTTACATTAAAGTCAATGAAAAATCAATAAACATACATTAAATAAACGACTGAACTTATCTCAAACAAATCTACAGACTTTCAAAATATTAACAATCTACATACAATATATATCTAATTATTAATTTTACATATTGAAAGGTAATTTTAGCTAATTTTGATTTTTTAAAACGATGATTCATAGACAATATTATATATATTTATAAATTTTAAAATAAATCTTAAAAAGGTCGACCTAATAGGTTAGGGATGCTTTTTTAAAAGTTTAAACCCGACCTTTTATAATTAAATAGTTTTTTTGAAAATTCATAGTCTAATCATTTTATTGAATAAGTTAGGCCAAATTAGGCTCACTCTTATCCTTAATTTAAATAAAAAAAACTAGAGAGGAGAATTTTCTTTAGGTTTATAAAAAAATATAATAGGTTACCTATGGGACCAACCTAACAAAAAGTCTAACTAGGTAAAAGGCTTTTACCGAGTTGGGTCTAACTGACCCGTTTTTAATTTGAGCTCATTTTTTATTGTATAAGCTCATTTGTTTTTCTAGTTTATTTTGACAGCTCTAGTCCTGTTTGTAATTTTTATTTGTTCCTAAATATCTATTCAATTACAAATTGAAGATGACATTTAATATTTATTTATTTTCCAATTATACTTTAACATCTAGTTATTTTACTTACTTTATGAAAATATAGGAACAAGAATTAATCATGAAATATAATAAGAGAAATGACATTTTTCACTAAACACATTTATGAAGAAAACTAAATATCAACCAAGACTATTTTTAAAGGATGATGATAGATGTGGTTAATAGAAAGAAAAATCTAGCGGAACTTTGAAAAGAAAAAAAAACTTAAGGAATTTTTTTGGCTTAACTACTTAAGGATATTTCAATTCCCAAATCTAAATGTTGATTGGTTTTTTTTTCTTTGGTTAAGTTGATTGGGTTATGGTCAGAATTCCAAGCACCAAAAACTGAACATTACAGAAGCAGAGTCTCAGATCTTCCAGGCCCGGATAAGATCGAAATCTGGAGAAAATTAAGCCCAAACATTTTGCATGCAACTCCAATTTCATAATTGTAAATTAGACCCAGAGTCAACGCAACTGAACCCGAATACGCCGTTTGTCTCAATGGTTGGGCTCTTTATATTCATATCATCATCTTCATTCATTCTTGACCAAAAACAAAAGAAAAAAGAAAGGGTTATCTTATCATCCATGAAAAGTTTATTGGAACATTGATATGCTACTATCTTTTGTATTCAAACCCTATTAGTATTTTTAAAGTACTAACTATTTTGATATAAAAAATCAACTATCTATCTAACAGCTATGTTAAATTTGGATAGTTTTTATGACGGGTAAGTCAATTAAGAAGTTATACAATACAACATTTTTAAACGAGAAATTATACTATAAATTTAATCGTAAAATTTATAGAAATAAGTTAAAAATAATTTTCATTAATAAATTATATTAAATAACTTATCAAAATAAGTTAAAAATAACTTACAATAATTATATGTTATTTCTATAAATTGTTAATAAATTCTTTTAAAATCACCTTCTACTTATATCAAGCCTCGAATAGATCAAAAAGGACTAGCAAAGTATGAATAGAAATCTTTGAGTATGCTAGGGCCTTTGCTCTTGAATTAATTGGAGTAAGTTTAGGTCTCTTACAATTTCTATAATTCTTTGTGTTGTTTAACCAAGTTATGCAAGTTGCAGTGATTGGTTATTCTTCAAGTGTTTCCACTAAAAATGCAAGAAAAGATTAGGTTGAAGACAAAAGGTTAGTTCCCACTTGAATTTCATATGGATTGACTCATGTCATTTTAAAATGGTTGACACAAATGTCATTGCCAGTGCCACACTATCATTTTCGTTGAAAAAAATCCACCAAGATACTCAATATTTCGCGGGCTTTTTTTATCATGTTTACGTGGTGAACATGCGTGTGATTTTATATACTTCTATGCATTTTTTTAAACAAGTTAGACGATAAAACCTCATTAAAAAAGCTTTTGGTGTTTCAAAAAACGTTAAATAACTGTTTTTTATGTACTAAATTAGAGCATATTCTTTGGTTGATAATTGATTTTTTTTTTTGCTGAGGTTACAAGTTTTAATCTGGAGTATTACACTTTTGTTAAAAAAACAAAGTGCTTTTGTTTCACTCTCTTCTAAAATCTTGAATTCAAATAAGTTTGAATTTGTTACACATTCTTTTATTATTTTAAGTGTTTCTTATCTTGAGCGTTTTCTCTTTTAAATTGAAATTAGAAAATTCACATAAAAATAAAAATTCCGGTGTAATTAAAAATGAACATAACACAGATTACAGATTAGAAAATGTCAAAATCAAGGTCGGTCTCCATTTCCATGGCGTGGCCTACACTGATCTCATGATCTTCACTAATCTATTTTACATTAATAATAACTTTTTTTTGGTCAACATTAATAATAATAATAATAATTATCACATGCGTTTTGTTTCTAGAATGGACCATTTGGACTGAGATTGCGATGCAGTGAAGGTCCAAAATCCAAATAGTCTTCAAAATGTAAGCCCATTAAGCTTTGTGAAGATATCTAGAAACTTTTGTCATAAGTGAAAGAGACAGTAATGTTAAATTAAAGAAATAAAATGGTCTTAAAGCCATGCGAACTTTTTCTTGAGAAGTGATTCGTGACCAAAACAAATCGTGGAACCATGTGACATGAGACTCATAGTCAATACCATAATTCTTGGGTGCGCTGTGTAACATAGCACCTTGCATGTTCTCCAAATTCGCTTGTAGAGAAACCGTGTGGGGCCTACTCTTTATTACTTTTATTCCATTTTCATGCCTAATAAAAGTTATATTAGTTATTAAATTGATAAAAATATTAATTTAAGTAAATTATAGTTAAGAAAAAATTAAATTGATTAAAACTAACAGTAATAATAAATTGACTTAAATTAATTATTTAATTAGTTTACAGTTTAATTGTTCACACTGATTAATCAGATTTAAATCCTTTCTTTAGAAAATGATGTGCCTTCTATCAACATATTCTTTTGCTTGGCCCTTAATGGCTTAATCACTATCATTGTCATACAAATTGGATTTTCTTTTTCTTTTCTCTCTTATTTTCCCCCTAAAACGAATCACGCAATTGAGTCTCGTGAGGTGAGCAAACTAGCATATCGTCCCTACAGATCCCAATGCACTAAAGACATCCATCCTTTTGGATTTTGGGATTGTTGCGGTTAGTTTGAAAATTAAGAAAACGAAGCCACGTGTCAATTTATGAATTAATAGTATTGTATCTTATAATATATTTTAAACAATTAAAAAAATAATAATTTTGTATTATTTAAAATATATCAAAACACATGTTAAAGAAACTACTCCGATAAAATTTAGATAGGTATTTGATAGAAGAATAGCAACAAATATGTCCTCCTTTATTTCAATTCAAGACTTAAAATCATGTCCATCCATCAATTTTCCTTTATTTTTTTAAAAAGTGAATTTAAATATACACACCAATTTAAAGCACATGAGCATGTTTGGTCTGGTGTTGTCCCCAACGGAACGAAGTTGGGTGAAAGGAAAAAATAATCCTACGGTCAAATAGAGTTTTAATTATTTTGAACGGCATGAAGGATCAATATTAATCATTAATTTTTTTCTTTTTCTAAACATTCCCCAACTACATACCAAACGTTCTCTTAATGTGACACTTGAACATCTTAATATCAAAGGTTTGATTCCTAAATTGTGATTTATGTGAATAAAAAAATATACACTAATCATAAAAATGAAAAATTAGTTTCGTGGTTAACAGTTTGGAGGATTCTACTATAGATAAAAAAGCTCTCTCAATCCAATTTTAATATCTCATAAATAAACTTAAACTCAACATCTTAACAAAACCTTATCAAAGTTGTGAATTTACTTAATGTTGGAATTTTAAAATTAAGCATATAAATTACAAATGAGTGGAGGTGTATAATGAAATTGAAAATTGATAATAGGGTAATGAATTTAATAATGGGCCCAAAAGGTTTGTGTTGTTAACCACCGCTTGGGATTCCAAAGATATGATTGGAGATGGAATTGACGACCCACCTAAAGCCTTTAATAAAAAAAGGTTGGTTTTATTTTATTTTTCTACTTGTAAATTCAGTGAGTTAATGGAGCCCACACGGTTTTAAACAAAGTTGGCATCCATGGGACATGTTGTGCTAACCACTGCCTCTTTTTACCATTTTTGACACAACCTTCAACCTCATGCAAATTACCTTCCTTTCACTTCCATCCATTTATTTAACTTTACAACAATTTCTTCATCTCATCACATGTCTACAATTGCTAGAATATACTATTTGTTTTTGTCTGTGGGGTATTTGAAACTTACGTTTTCCAGTTATTCGGCTTTCAAGTGGAAACCAACTTCTTATTTTTAAATGATTTCTAATTGTTACAAATTACAAATAAACATGTTGCTAAAAGTTTTGTTTTGCTATATCTGGAGATACGAAAACAATTATATACGTTCGCAATTAATGGCCTAAGCTTTAGGTGTATGAATGAAAAGTGGAGGAGTCAAAAAGTGTAGTGTAGAATTGTGACTCGTTTAGATACCAGACCAGAGACTCTCTTTAACTGCCCCCAAAAGAATTTCGTTAATTCTTTTTCTATAGTCATTGTTTCTCTTTCTTTTGTTATCAACACTAGTTATTAAAGCGATTCCCTCTGTATCCTTAACTAAGGCATGGGCCAAAATCTGTTCTCCATCTAATTTCACCAAGTTCGAATATATCCTCAAATGTAACATAATAATTAACAAAATAAAATAATTCGAAAATTCTTTTAACTCAAGAAACACAAGAGATATAATCACACTATATATAATTATATTTATATATTTTAGTTGAAATGAAGTTAGATAAATGTTATTATAAATGATAACAAAAACTATCAAATTTTGAAGCAGTTTTTTTTTAAAGAATTTATTCATTATATTATAACAATGATGTACGTGTGCTACGAATATTTATGTGCATCAAGACTAATAAAATTTGATGTGTGAAAATAATTATTTCAGGAAGCGTGAAAACTTGGGTTAAGGAATGAAAACAAAGGCTGGGACAAAAAAACTATTGGTGATGAGCCTGACCAGTTATGTTTTTCGAGATTCTGCTAATGATTGAAGGGTTGGTCATGAGTATGGGACAAAACTTATTCGAAGTTCACTCTATTTGTAATCAGGGTGACTTTTTTTTGCCCGGGAGTTTTTAAAGATTCGAGGAGAAACCAATAATAAACTACATTAATTAATCTTTACCAACATCCAAATAATAAAAATGACATCACCAAACTGAGAGAAAGAATTACTAACCCACTTTATACATTATATCTTCTAAGTATGGCAGGTGACAGACCTAGGTAGGTACGAGAGTGTGTTCTCAGTTAAGTGGAGAATAAGATAATCGGATGTTAGTGTTTAATTTGATATTTTTTTTATGTTATGGGTGAAATATGTAATAATTTGTAATAATATTTTAATACTGAAGTGGATATGATGTCTTTATCGTAATTTAAATGTGTAAGATTGGATTAACATACCCTGTGTGTCATGAATGTTAAATATTTATAAGAGTTAATAAGTATCTCCTTGTTATAATGTAAGTGTCTTTACCTTTACCTAAAGTAATGACAAAACTTAGTGATCCGGGGTGGTAACAGTAATGGACGAGGTCCGAATACATCACGCCACATCACTAATAAGAGCTAGAAAGTTACGACCGGGATCCTAAGTCATATGTTGACTACGGATCTTTCCCCTCAACCCCGGTCAATGACTGACAATCCGATAATCAGTCAGAAGAGGTATGGGTATCCTGACCTTCCAGACACTGTACCTACAGTAAGTTAGGAAGATAGTCAAATCATTTCTGAAACTAAGGTAAACCCTATAAATACAACTCATTTATTACTGAAAAAAATCTGATCTAATTTCCGTAAGTTACCTCTGTAATACTTAAATAACTTTGGTTACCGTACTGACTTAAGCATCGGAGAATATTCTGCAGGAACCCCTCTGGTGTGGTTTTGAAGCTCTAGTACGGATTAAGACATCAATTATCACCTTTACTTGAAGAGCCTTAGATTCCCACTGAACTGAGGTTTATAATACCGTACTCCACTGAGACGGTGTAAGATTGAGAGCACGTGAGGTAACTCTGGTTAGGAGACTGACTAGGATTCCGGTCAGGACAGTTGATACCGACCCCGAATTTCAGGACATATCACTTAGCACAATAATTTTAACACTTCTACATGTCCAATCTGTTATGCCCCATATATGGTTATAACACTATTAGTTATACTATTATAGTCTTGACAACTGTATATATGTTTTTCTTAATGATTATACCTTGTTGAATCACGATAAACAAGTCTTATACGCTTCATATATTAGGATATTGGTTCTAGTATCATGTCTGGATCAACATATACACATACACATACACACTCACGCACCCACCTAGGCAATGATGGGCCAAAAAAATTAAGAAGTAAAGGAAAGTTAATATCTTTTACTTTACATGAAAAGAAAATATATTTTGTGGGGGCAAAATACAAATTATAATGTAAATAATAATCTAATATTACAATAGTATTAACAAAATTAAAAATGTAGTGGGGGCATATGTGCTCGCATACCCTACTATGTGAATTTGTCCCTGTGACTTAGGTATGCACACATACACACATTTGATCAACAAACAAAGTAAAATATCAAACATGTAAAAAGGTACCTAAATGCATATGCATTTGACTAGAGAACCAAGTAATATATTAAATAAGTACAAATTAAAGGTACTGATCCGGTCTGGATACCGGCCCATAATTAATGACGTCAGCATGACAGTTTAGAGGGATAACCGGTATCACAGGGCAGTGTTCTCATACCGGTTATTGCATTCCGCTCTCACCTATCTGGATACTTTGTCCGTCCTCATTCCCCAGTCCCATATAACCGTTTGCTACAGTGTCACAACGAGATAAGGGGGGTTATAACTTATCAGCTTGGATACTCTACACAGCGGAATGTGTCACTGTCACTCGTCGAAAGGAGTAGGTACGATTGCGGGCGTGGTGTATGGAAAAGGAGATTATCCTCCATCCCTGTGTCAGAATCATACACTGAAGATTGACCTACCCCCTGCCACACTCTGAATATTGAGTTACCCTGATTGACACTCTATACACGTTATCAGAACCTATAGGACCACCTGCATCCGATGATTTATTTTCCACGACCAACTATAAATAGCAGATTCCAATATACATGCAAGGTGATGTTGTTCTATCTCATATCTTACTATTGTATCGCTTAATCCTTCATTGAGTTCACTCACACTCTTCTAACTTGAGCGTCGGAGAATCTTCGCAGGTGACACCACCTTTCACCCATTCCAACGCGAAATGTTGGTGTGAAGGATCTCTAGGACAACGAGACCGGTTTCTCCCACTGAGAGGCTGGATTACAATACCAGATACCTACTGTACCGGTGTACAAACACTAAAATATATATACTTTTGTGGCTGGTCCCATACCGGATCCTAGACCCCAGTCCAGACTAGTTCATTGGCACGCCCAGTGGGACACGTTAGAGTTACTCCCACTTTTCACAGAAGTTTGGTAGTTCAAAATGGAAGGTGATGGACGTAATTTTGTTGATGGTCATATGGAGGATGTGACCCATCAGCAAACTGGGAGGAGACTCGTCTTTGAATCTCCTATAACCAACACGAGGAGGATGGTACCTGTAGCAACCCCTGACCCTCGGGACGAAGTTATAAGGCAGCTCAGGGAGGAGTTGATGGAGCTGAAGCGGGAGAAGAGAGGAGCTGGGGACAGAGTGACGTCCCAAGCAGAAGATGCTCACCATGCATCCGCGAGGGAAAGGTCCACAACCCTCCAGTACTCGAAAATCCCTACGTACGAGGAGAGGGAACAGACTCAGGACTCTGGTGATGGAATCAGTATCAGGAGGAAGGAGCAAGCAGTGGTGACTTCTGGGGCATATAGACTCAGTGTTCCTTTCTTGAGGAGGCTTATGAGTGTCGTTATTCCCAAACACCTACAGACAACTCAGCCACTTTCAATCAGAAAGTATAATGGAGAAACTGATCCCACTAAGCACCTCGATGCTTATGTGTACGAGGCCATGTATCTGGGAGCTGATGAAGACGTCATGTGTAGAATGTTCCCAAGAACACTGACGGAAGAGGCTCTTAGTTGGTTCAAGAGCTTACCATCAGGGTCCATAGATTCCTGGGAAGAGATGGCAGCTGCATTCGAGAGCCATTCGTTATTTCCAGGGATATTCCAAGGACTTCTCACACCTTGGCCCAGATAAGACAGGGAGAGAATGAAACTCTTAAGGAGTTTTTGAAGAGATTCTACAAGGAAGCTGCGTTGGTACCTAACCTCACGGAGGCTATACAGCTCCATATCGTGGTTGAAGCTTTGCAACCTGGTTCTGCTTTTGCCCTATCTTTGGCAAAATGCCCTCCAACGACCTTCGAGGAGTTCCGAAGGAAAGCTTCCAAGTATGTTGGCATGGAGATGCACTTAGAGGCTACAGCTGCTAGAGTGAAGTCGCCAGCACCCTCACACCTACCACGGAGGGATAAGGAGAGAGTAAGGCCAGAGAGGCATGCTCCGAGGGATAATCTCATGAACACTCGACCTCAGTAGCGGGATAGACACGTCTCCGCTTTCAGTAACTACGCCCCACTGAACTCCAGGCATTCCCAGATCCTGAGGGAGGTTGGCTGGCCCACACTCAGTGTTTATGGGGTAAGGAAACCTCCTCCCATGAAAAGACCGGGAAACTCTCGTAAATACTGTGCTTTCCACGAGCAAGTTGGCCATCACACGGATGAGTGTAAGGTGTTGAAGAATGCAGTGGAAACTCTCATCAGAGAGGGAAAACTGAAATAATATTTGTTCAAGGAGAAGTCCGTGGATGAGCCTGACAGGATGGATAAGAGGGGGAAAGACCCAAATAATGAGGGCGATAACAGTCGTAACCCGGTTAGAAGATTCACAGCCGCGGAGAAACAGAAGGGGGTAGTAATTGCT
Source organism: Clitoria ternatea (assembly GCA_037962975.1). Lineage (NCBI taxonomy): Eukaryota > Viridiplantae > Streptophyta > Magnoliopsida > Fabales > Fabaceae > Clitoria > Clitoria ternatea. The sequence continues at coordinate 90,241,798 of CM075675.1, forward strand.
GGGGGAGCTTAACAAGACGGTATGCCTCAACAACAAAGGCAAGGCCAACGTGAGGTGATAGAGATGATAGCGGGAGGATTCGCTGGTAGAGGAGCGTCAATCACAGCAAGGAAGAATCACCACCGGATGATCTTGTCGGTTCAAGGAAAGCCTAGGGATAACCGCCCTCTCAGGGACGGTGTGCCAGCACCGGTGGTATCATTTACTGACGACGATTTTGGCCCGACGATCCCAGGAGGTGACGATGCAGTGGTTATCATCGCTGTCATAGCTAACAAAGATGTTAAGAGAATCCTCGTCGATCAGGGAAGTTCTTGCGATGTAATTTTTTACAACTGTTTCAAAAGAATGGGTTTTAATGATGCAGATTTGCAACCGTATACGCAAGAACTCACAGCATTTAATGGAGTGAAGCAACCCACCAAAGGGTATCTTGATACCCTCATTTCCTTTGAAGGCGAGCCAGGAGCGAGAACGGTGAAGTCTAGAATCCTGGTGATTGATGTGGAGTCCCCTTACAACGGGATCATAGGCCGCCCTACCCTGAACGCGATGGAAGCAATCGTGTCTACTCCACATCTCCTTATCAAGTTCATTGATAAGGACAACTGTGTATCTTCCCTCCGCGGTGATCAAGAGATGACCAGGTATTGTTACAACCTAAGCCTTAATATGGTTAAGTTGGAAGCGTTTAACAAGAAGAGGAAGCTGAATGATAGAGGAACAGCGGTTGGGTCTGTCAGTTTGATTGACTTAGACCCCAGGGCGGAATTGAAAATTGACCCTCTCAACCCCTCAAAGCCCACACCGGATGGTGGTTCCAGGGACATCATCTTAGGGGATTCCCCAGAAAAGGTCACACACATCAATGATAATCTAGAGTCAAGCATGGAGCAGCGCTTGTTGGTTCTCTTACATGAGTTTAAAGACCTATTCGCTTGGACTGCTGCGGACATGCCTGGGATGGACCCTGATTTCTGTTGCCACAAATTAGCTGTATACCCAGAGACAAGACCGGTGGCCCAGAAGAAGAGGAGGTTGGGACCGGAGAAGCAGAAAGCAGCATGTGAACAAACAGAAGAGTTGTTGAAAGCAGGTTTTATAAAGGAGATCTGTTATTCATCTTGGCTTTTCAACGTAGTAATGGTGCAAAAGGCCAATGGCAAGTGGAGGATGTGCACAGACTACGTGGATCTCAACCGATATTGCCCAAAGGATCCATATCCACTCCCAAACATTGATCGTATGGTTGATGATTCATCTGGTTATCAATACCTCAGTTTCATGGATGCTTATTCGGGGTATAATCAAATTCCGATGTGGGAGGAAGATCAAGAAAAGATGGCTTTTGTTAATGACCGTGGTGTTTTTTGCTACACCGTCATGCCGTTTGGATTGAAGAACGCTGGCGCCACTTACCAGCGCATGATCAATAAAGTATTCGAAGGCATGCACACCAAGTTGGTGGAAGTGTATATTGATGATATTATAGCTAAGACTCCCGCTGGAGGTGACCATATTGAAGATTTACGCCAAGTGTTCACTCGGTTGCGACAATACAACATGAGGTTGAATCCATTAAAGTGCACCTTTGCAGTCCCAGCTGGGAAGTTTTTGGGTTTCATGTTGACCCAGCATGGCATCGAGGCCAACCCTGGTAAATGTCAGGCGATATTAGATATGCAAAGACCCAAGAGTCTGAGGGAGGTACAGTCGTTGAATGGAAAGGTGGCCGCTCTGGCTCGATTCATGCCCAAAATTGCACACAGATCTCTCCCCCTGTACAAGGCGTTGAAGAAGCACAAGAAGTTCGAGTGGGGAGAGGAGCAGGAGCAGGCTTTCCAGTAGCTCAAGGCCATGCTCTCAAGTCCACCAATTTTGGTGAAGCCAGATCCTGGTGAAACTCCCATCCTATACTTGGCAATTTCTGATGAAGCCTTGGGCGTAGCTTTGGTCAAGGAAACCACAGAGGGACAGAGGCCAGTCTACTTCACTAGTAAGACGTTTCAAGGAGCAGAGGGCAGATACCAGAAAATAGAAAAGGCCGCCCTTGCAGTTGTATGGGCGTCACGACAGTTAAGACCGTATTTTCATGCGCATCCGGTGTTAGTAAAAACAAATTTGCCACTCAGATCCGCGCTTAGTAAACCCGACCTTGTTGGGAGAATGATCAAGTGGTCGGTCGAGCTGTCTGAGTTCGAAATCTCTTATGAACCGCGAGGGGCCATTAAAGCCCAAGTCCTGGCTGATTTCGTCGTAGAAATGACTGGGTCGGATCCAGCCACACCTCGAGCACATTGGACCATTTATGTTGATGGGTCGTCGAACAATAAAGGCTGTGGAGCTAGTGTTGTTGTAGAAAGTGACGACAGTGTGCACTTGGAGATTTCCCTCCGATTCAATTTCAAAACTTCCAACAATCAAGCTGAGTATGAGGCACGTTTGGCCGGCCTCCGTGCGGCAATAGATATCGGTGCAACAGAAGTAACATTGTGCAGCGATTCACAGCTGATGATTTCGTAAATTCAAGAAGAATATCAAGTCCGCGAGCCCCAACTTCAGTTGTATTTGAATTGTGTGAACGAGTTAAAGGGAAGATTCGACGTATTGGAGTTTAAGCATGTGCCAAGGGAAGAGAATACGAGAGCGGACATTTTATCGAGACTTGCAAGCACAAAACAGCCTGGTAGCACAACGACGGCGGTGTAGAGTACACTGACATCACCTAGTATTCCTTTATTCCCTTCTCTTAACGCTATACTGGTTAATTACCCTTATGAGAATTCTTGCGTTATCCCCTACATCCGTTATCTAGCTGGCAGATAGCTTCCCACTGATGAGAAAGAAAGAAGAAGAGTGAAAAGGGAATTGTCATACTTCACTATGGTCGATGGTGTTTTATACAGAAGAGGATTCTTAGTCCCATATCTCCTTTGTCTGAAGGAAAGTGAAATACAAGGAGTAATGGAGGAAGTACACGAGGGGCAATGTGGGCACCATACTGGGGGTAGAAGCTTAATGAGAAAAGTCCTCAGGGCCGGATATTGGTGGCCCATAATAAAGCAAGACTCAGTTGATTTTGTGAAATGTGATGCTTGCCAGAGATTTTCTAATCTTCATCACACACCAGCCCAAGAACTCTCTTCATCCGCTGTGCCATGGCCTTTCTACAAATGGGGCCTTGATATCCTGGGCCCATTCCCCACCGCTCCAGGAGGCATTAAATATCTGATCGTGGGGGTTGATTACTTCACCAAGTGGATCAAAGCAGAACCAGTAATGCATATCACCTCCGCACGAACAAGGCGTTTTGTATACGAGAATATCATAGCCCGATTCGGCGTCCCAGGGCGGATTATGACTGACAATGGAACCCAGTTCACAGATAAGAAGTTCATGGATTTACTCAAAGGGCTGGGGATAGTCCAAATATTCTCATCTGTTGAGCACCCTCAGACAAACGGCCAGGCGAAAGTAGCTAATAGAGAGGTGCTTAAAGGGTTGAAGAAGCGCCTTGGCGAAGCAAAGGGAGGATGGACCGATCAACTATGCCACGTTCTGTGGGCATATCGTACTACGCCACACTATTCCACTAACGAATCCCCATATCGGTTGACTTATGGGGTCGAGGCGATGATCCTAGTGGAGCTTCAGACTAGATCGGCTCGAGTGTAATACTTTTCAGCTGAGGACAATAACGCCAATCTGGCATCTGAGATGGACGTTCTCCATGAGCTGAGGGAAGAAGTTTTTGTTAGAGACCAGACAATAAAGGCGAAGGCAGCTCTCCGGTACAATAAGCGTGTGCAATACAGAGCGTTTAATACTGGAGATCTTGTTTTGAGGAAGGCAAGTGTGGGGAATAAATTCGCTCATCAAGGAAAACTGGCGCCAACGTGGGAAGGCCCTTACAGAGTTTCTGAGGTGACTAGAAAGAGATCATACCGGCTCGAGGAGCTCGATGGAACCCCAATCCGTAACAAGTGGAACACCCAGAATTTACGAATTTATTACAGCTAGTTGGTAAGACAGCATGTACTCTTTTTCCTCACTTGAGTTTTTTCCCAGTGGGTTTTCTCAAGAAGGTTTTAATGAGGCATGACCCCAACTACGCTCCTTTTGTAATATACATTCAGTTTAATGAGAATGCAATTCATGACTCTATCACTCTCACTTTTCCTTTGTATGTTGTGATTCATAGCTATAGGCCGTCACGTATAAGGATCCCCAGGATGGATAATCTCAATCACATATTCTGTGCATTGACGATGTAACTCCTCGAGGGATGAAATGGGTTGTAGGATTAAACCGAACCCCATTTGAAGGCCCATATTGTAGGATTAAACCGAACTCTGGGTGCGGTTAGTAAGTTTGGCTGAACATCATTTGAAGACTTGGGTTGTAGGATTAAATTGAACCCCAAGTATGGTTAGTAGGAATAAACCGAACTCCATTGAAGACATGGGTTGTAGGATCAAACCGAATCCCATTCGAAGGCTCGGATTGTAGGGATAAACCAAACTCCGAGTATGGTTAGTAGGATTAAACCGAACGCCACAGAAGACATGGGTTGTAGGATTAAACCGAACCCCGCTCAAAGGCTCGGATTGTAGGATTAAACCGAACTCCGAGCGTAGCTAATAGAGGCGGCTGAATGTTCGTCATCATTATTGATTGAATACGCTCAGAAGTACCTTCCCCGAGAATTTTTCACTCGAAAATATCCTACTACGAAGTCACTCGGAAATATCCCCGAGAATATCTCTGTCCGAGACATAGTCATCGAGGTTAAAGCTTTTCCCTGTTAAAGGTACTTCCCTTGGAAACAATCCAATTGGAAATGCCTCACCCGGTGTCATACCATGCGGAAATCGGAGGTGAATCACTCGGTGTTATCTCATTCGGAGATACTTCACTCGGTATTGATCTACTTGGGCATGTCTCACTCGGTGCCATCCCACGCGGAGGCATCACTCGGAGATACCTCACTCAGAAAAATTGCACCTAAAAACATCCAACCCGAACGAAGACTCAGATTGAAAGACTAAACTGAACTCCGAGTATGGTTGATATGATTAAACCAAACACGGGATCGGAAATGATCCGCTCGGTGCAATACCACGCAAAGGTCAAGAATACTTCGTTCGGTGCTATGCCAAGCGAGGATCGGAAATGTTTCACTCAATGTCATCCTACTCGGAAACTAACGCACTCGGAGACATTCCACTCGGAAAAGTAGTACTTAGGAAAATTCTCACCCGAATGAGGACTCGGATTATGGGGCAACCACTTATTCTGATTATGTAAACACGTCCATTATCGAAGCGGACCAAATCCCTCGTCCCTAAAGAGTTCAGGGCAGCAAAGAATCTCACTCAGAAATCGTCCACCCAGAAGTGTTACTCGATTTTCTTGAAGATGAGTTCGGACACAAGCCCTCGGAACCGAAGAAATAGAAGACTTGGATAACGCACACTTATCTTCACCAAATGGGACGAGGAGTCTCCAGGTAAAGGAACTTCCCAGGTAACAAGGCCAGAATTTGCCTCACTTGGAGTCATTCACTCAGAATCGAAAGTTCACTCGGAACCATTCACTCAGAGTTAAATGTCAACTCGAAATCACTCAATAACGCTTGGGGACAATATTCAACTGATAACAAGCATATACCTACAAGTTATGTAACAAGCATACGCTTCTTGCAAATGGTAAAGGCAAACTGAAGGTAAATTTCATTTACTTGAAGCAAAAATTGTATACACAAAAGTTTATGAAAACTGGAGCTGATCCCAGTACACAGTTATCAAATGAAAACACAAAAACTAAGGAACAGATGTCTAAGTCTTCGTTATGGGCACATCTGTTTCCCCCCTCTTGGTTTCTTCACCTTGATGTCTCTCAGCTCCAGTCCCTTGGCCAGCTTGGGCGTCATCCAAAGGAACATTTTCAGGTCCCGAAGTGATTGTTGGTGGTCCCATGCTCTGACCCTCTAGAAGGGGAGGCAATTCATAAAGGGAGTCCGGAGGATCAACATGCGAGCCGTCACTCTTCACCATAACAAGTTTCCCTCCGTGAAACTCGTAAAACGGATCCAGCACGTACAAGTTGAGTTTCACATCGGGATTATGATAATAAACCTGACGAAGAGCTAGGCCGAAGGACTCGTAAGCCACTTTCTTGCATATTTCCAAAGCTTTGGCAGCCTTAGCTTTGGAGGCAGCTAACCTCTTTTGAAGTTTAGTGACTTCTTCCTCCAACGACCCAGTGGCTGCATTCCCCTTCTTCAGCTCTTCAATTTGAGCTTGCAATTCCTTCCTAAGGGCCTCCCACTCTCCCAGGCTTTTGGCGTGACCGGCCTCCGCTGTTGAAAGATCTTCACTCAATTTAGCGATTTTCTTTTTCTCGAGCTGGAGTTCTTCTTCCAGGAGGGAAATGGACTTGTTTTGTTGCTGAAGTTCAGATACCTGCCACTCCAATGATTTATTGGTAAAGTGAAGTTGGCTTATTTCACCAGTCTTCTTCTCCAGCAGCTCTTTAACATTTTTCAACTCCGATTCAACCCCCCTGGCAGTTTCAGCTTGCTTGGCCACCCAGGCTTCCTTCACAGCTTGCTCGGCCTCAAGTTTTTCAACTTGCTCCATATAATAAGCCTTGTCACTGAGGGACTCTAGCAAACCAGAAAGTTCATCCAATTGCCAACGTCCGGCCTTGTATGCACCTCGAACCTCTACAGCCTCGAGAGAAGGACGGAGACAGTACCTTGCCTTAGGAAAGGTGGGGGGCATGGACCCCTGGAACCAAAGATAGGGAGAGAGGAAAGATTCCTTCGGAGGAGAGCTAGCAGGGGGAGGTAAGCTCTCTGACCCAGTTTCTGAATTGATGTGTGAAGGAGGGGCAGAGGAAGAGAGAACGGGTTTCTTGCCCTTGTCTTTTTTATGCCGGACTCTTCTAGAGTTTTTTGGCATTTTCTTGAAGATTCATCAGCAGAAGATTTTTCTTTGTCTACTGCCTTGATCAGGGCCCTCTTTTTCTTCTTTTTCTTCTCAGGCGCAGGCTCCTCTTAATCTTCTCCCTCAGGTTGAGTTTGCTCCTCACGCTCCTTTTCTTCAAGAAGAGGGACGTCGTCCCCCACAGCGGATGTAAGGGGGATGGTAGGAGCTACAGCTTTAAAGGAGTTCCTCTTGGCTTGGATCTCATTTTCTTCAAAAGAGGAATCGCCATCTGCCAGCATTGACTTTAAAGACAGCATTTCAGAGGAAACCTTCTCGATTTGCTCTGCAAGGTAGAAAAAATTGAGTTAAAATATTGAAGAAAAAGTAGTAAATACAGAATGAATATGCGATATAACGCAGTTAAAGAACGGTTATTACGGAGGTAAGTATTTCAGACTTAGACATTCCCCAGAAGAAGCCTGCAGGAGAATCCCTTGAGGGCCTTTGAGGCCGACTGTATGGCACTTAACACCTCTACCGAGTGAGAAGAAAGTTCGCATTCTTCAGTATAATAAGCACGGCTCAGCAGCAGGAAATGTTCGTGTCCAGCTAGTGGGGAATTTTGTAAATCCCTCCTTGTTGAGCCAGAAGACCGACCCATTTGCTTGCACACGAATCCGCGTGTAGTAATGCTTGAAAGAACGTCCGTCGATCTTCGCGGATTCAGTGTAAGATTTGAAGTTTATTGTCCTTGAGTCACAACGGAGCGTTATGAACCCAAGGCCGCCTTTCTTGTTGTCACAGCGGACCACTTGGCAGTAATAGAAAAGTTTTGTCACAGTGGCTGTGAAGTTGAAATGTTCCCCAAGGATTTCAAGAGCACGCACCAAGCCCCAACCATTGGGATGCAGTTGTGTAGGGGCACAGTCGAGGAAATGGAGAACGGCCATTTGGAATTCCGTCATAGGAAAACGGACTCCTAAGTTCTAGAAGACGAAGTTATACATGTAAACCGACCTCTCATCTGGGACTCGATGGCAAACTCGCTCCAAAGGCCGGGGGGCAAGGATGAGAAAACGGCCCTTGTATTTCTCTTCGGAGTAGATTCTGCATTGAAGCTTAACCGGATTCCCGCCCTCTCTGGCATGATGTGAAGGAATGCCCAAAAATTCTTCTTCGACCCAGCAGTACGGTTTCTCCCTATTCAACCTTTCCCAGTTCAGCCGGTGTGACACAACGTTAACACACCCTTCTGCAGTCCTCAGGATCAATGTCCGACCAGACCCAGGAATCTCCATAATGCTTGATGCGTGTTGAAACGCCTCTGTACTGTGATAAAAGGCAAGGTCGTCAGAGAGGTAGCCTTCAACATTTGACCCGCTGTCAGAGCGGCTGGTATCCCTCGAGTCAAAGGAACCCTCAGTATGGCGCCTAACCACTGGCGCTCGTGAGGAAGAAGTTTCAACCCTCTCTGAGCGACGAGGCCCAGCCACAGGAAGATTCACAGGAATCCTCCCACCACGGTGGCTAGAGGGGGCTCGTGAACTCAAATTCCCCCTGTTCGAGGTACTAGCACTACTTGGCCTAGGGCGCATGGTTGAAGTGAAGCAGCCAAAAATAATATGAAGGCAAGAGTTCAAGAGGTTACCTAAAGAAGGGATAACAGAAGGAATAGCTTCACGAAAACAAAGAGCAGCAACAGTATCTTCGAAATTTCAGCAGAGGTTTACTAAGCTAGAAGACAGAAGCAAGTCCCGAAAATTGCTAAGTTCTCCTTTTATAGGTAACGAAGGACCGCAGTGATCAGCCAAGAGTCATGTCATATGCCTCAAAACACAATTTTTTGGATTTAAAAGACTCCATCGTTTCATGGTCCTAGGCGCAAAATGGTGACGCTTCATGTAAAATTTCGAACAAAACAGGCCAGTGGGAGCCAAAGTCCAGGCCCAATAAGCCCAAGTGACGGTTATGTTCTTGAATAATGATGGCTCATGTTTAAAAGGGGCATTTAATGTCCAATCATTTCAGGCGCATTAAATGCATCCCAACAACTCTTTCGAATACCAAGAGTTGCGATTTTCAAAAACTCTTGGGATTTCCCCTGTTGCAAATCTCTGTCCGAATCCGTTGTAAGGGCATTAACAGGGTGGACGCATAATCTATGGAACGGGCACGTTGGCAGAAAACCAGCACGCAGTTAGCAAGAGTTTTAAAGGATATTTTTGGAGTATTTTATTGGCATCCAGACCTCTCGAAGACTAAATAGCTCATATGAGCAACTTCACAGTCCCTCATACAAGCTAGGGGACAAATGATCAGGTCTGGATACCGGCCCATAATTGGTGACGTCAGCATGACAGTTTAGAGGGATGACCGGTATCACAGGGCAGTGTTCCCATACCAGTTATTGCATTCCGCTCTCACCTATCCGGGTACTTTGTCCGTCCTCATTCCCCAGTCCCATATAACCGTTTTCTACAGTGTCACAACGAGATAAGGGGGGTTATAACTTATCAGCTTGGATACTCTGCACAGCGGAATGTGTCACTGTCACTCGCCGAAAGGAGTAGGTACGATTGCGGGCGTGGTGCATGAAAAAGGAGATTATCCTCCATCCCTGTGTCAGAATCATACACTAAAGATTGACCTACCCCCTGCCACACTCTGAATATTGAGTTGCCCTGATTGACACTCTATACACGTTATCAGAACCTATGGGCCCACCTGCATCCGACGATTTATTTTCCACGACCAACTATAAATAGCAGATTCCAATATACATGCAAGGTGACGTTGTTCTATCTCATATCTTACTATTGTATCGCTTAATCCTTCATTGAGTTCATTCACACTCTTCTAACTTGAGCGTCAGAGAATCTTCGCAGGTGACACCACCTTTCGCCCATTCCAACGTAAAACGTTGGTGTGAAGGATCTCCAGGACAACGAGACTAGTTTCTCCCACTGAGAGGCCAGATTACAATACCGGATACCCACTGTACCAGTGTACAAACACTAAAATATATATACTTTTGTGACTGGTCCCATACCGGATCCTAGACCCCGGTCCAGACCAGTTCAGGTACCTCAACCAATATACAAGAATATGTCATATGATTTGTTTAATTATATTATGTCCAAGCATAAATTTGGTTCATTCCCCCACATAAAAGGAAAAAGAAAACCCTTTCAAATTAAGTTTTGGCTAAGACTATACCTTCATTTTTATTTTGTCAAACACTTGTTCATTAGTGTAGAGCCTTTCCTAGTAAACTAGCTGATATTTCTTTCTACTCACACCCCTCGTATTATTGTCTGCCTTACCTAACTTACCTACCCTATTCCCCTGTAATTTTAAGATAACAATGTCTTCCTCATTTTTTTCATATTTTCTTCCCATTTTCTCAAATTTCTCCCCTTCTCCTTACCTACTCCATTTTATTTTTTCTCTATTTTTTTCTACACCTTTCTCTTGGTTCTTCTCAAATAGCTTCTATATTCACATTGCATTTCTCTATGATAATAGGACTATAACTTTCCTCGAATGTGACTTAAGTGTTATTTGAGTTAGCCTTCTCTAATTTCTTAATAGTACTATCACATTTCAAGTTGCTAATTGGCCATAAGCTTGTGAGTATTGAGCCAAGACATACTTAAATTTAGAGGATGAGTATGGTTACTGCTTTGGATGGTACTCTTATGGAGGTGGGTTAAAGCATGCTGGTAAAGAATTTTAGGTACGTGGCAAGTTTATCCCACTTCCCGTTGTAGTAATAAAGATGTCATTCCATTAAGGGTTGCTATAATTCTAAAGATACAGTTCCAGATAATTTAAGCGGGAGAGTGATTTGATTTCATTGATATAATGCTAAAATAAAAGTTAAGTGCAAAAACAAGCATAAACAGGAGTGTAAATAAGAAGAAGATTCAGATAATGAGAAGTTGAGATTGGATTTTGTTTATCTCGTTCAGTCATACTCTGGATACATTCATATGGATGACATTCAGAACTATTGATTTTTAAGCAATAAATCTAAAATCATCCGTATCGATTCTTCGAACACGAAATCCTAAGAAAACTCCTAAAATGTTGATTCCTCGATTATTTCAAGAAACTTTCCAGTGTTATAATCGATTGTTAAGAGCGTTCGATACGTCAGAAGCTATTCCTAACACCTGATCATATCGAGTATGTCATTCAAATCTATTTTCACAAATTGTTTTCCAATAACTAATGAAAACTAAATCAGGAAACTATTTATTTACAACTAAAATGGAGTTGGCCATAATTGAAATTACATAAAAGATTTTGCATGGTCTCATGATTGGAATAAACAATGTGTTTACTAAGTTGATAACTGAATCAGATTCTTAACTAACTTTGCTGGTGATGTAATGAAAGCTATCAGAATGACATTCATAATGTTCAATTATTAAGGAGATCCATTGGAAAATGGAGATGCAGAGGAGATATCTATGCTAAATTTGGATTATCCCTCAAGAACATGACTCTGTTTATGCATCTTCTTGCTTTTGCTTCTAAAGTTTTCTACATTGATTTTTTTTAGAGTTTCTTGCTTTGGAGACTGTTAGTGACCTTCTTGAGGCTTTTTATCTTATCTTGTCCACTAAAAGAAACAAAAAACTTACCATCAGTAATGAATGAAATATTATTTTTAGGTATTATTCAAAGGAAGAATTGACTTACCAAAAGTAATAATAATAAATCATTTTAAAATTACCATTGATATAATTTTTTTCTATTTTCTAAGACATTTCTAAACATAAATGTTTCATTAGGATTGAAAAAATGGATTTGGTCAAGTTAAAATTTGATAAATCTGACCTTGACCTTTACCCTGACCTGATTCATAATTATGAAATTTGATTTTAATTTATTCGTATGTTATATGCAAAAGTTTAATATTAATTAATTAAGTTTAGCATATTTAAAAGCTTGTATGAGCTACAGTTTTTGTTTAAGAAACCTATTTCAAAAGAAAGTTTATATAAAATTATTTATTAAACTTATAAGCTTAAGTATGCCAATGGAAAGTATTTAGGGTTAAAATATATTATAAATTAGTAACTATAATTTTTTAATATTATGTTTATCCGTATAATAATAAATTGATCTATATTTTTAAAACTTTTTTTTTATAAAACAAGACTATTTTTTAATAAACGAGGTAGGCAAAGTCACGGATCCTATTTATCTTATTCCTGCTCTTATATTTTATAAGATTTTTTAAAATAATCCTTTTGTGCTACTAGTTGATTTAATGCATCTTCATTCCATTGGGAATAAAGTTTTTGTTTTGGGTTTTTGGCAAAAAAAAAATCTAAAACTGAATTTTTCATGGATTTCGTTAAATATTTATAGATTAATTCTAAGGTATGGAACTTTTACATGTGAAACTTTTATAAATAAAAAAGCTTAATTAAGTTTTTAATATATCGTACCCCATTACATGAAAAAGGAAAAGGTTGAGAAATGTTAATTCTAAAGTGTGAAAATGTACATAGTGTTTTGGTATTCTAGTTGTAGAAATATAAATTGGTTGAAGATTCTATTGATTTTGTAAATTATTGAGATATTAACTCATCTTATCTAGTTAAGGATTATAAACTTGTTTTCAAGTAACCCCAACTGAAACTAAACATGTACCAAGAAGAAAAGAAAAAGAAACTAGTATAAATTAGAACTATTAAAATATGTTAGAATTACTAGTCCAATATAAATTTACTCATAAAATAAGTGATTTTGATTATTAAAAATGAAATCTAAAACAATTGGGTTTATTTAGCCCGACCCGTTAAAACCCAACCGGGTCCAGGGAGCCAACTAAACCAGTTATATATAATTACTAATTTTATCTTAATAAAAATAAAAACTTTACAAAATAATATTAGTAATCCGTTAAATCCAAGGCCCAAAACGAATCGGGTCTACGCATAAATTAAAAAGCTTGAAATTTTCTAGGTTTTTTAAGTCTGAGCCAAACTGGGTTGGTAACTCAATAGAATAAAAAGCAAAGTGTGAATATCGCTTTTATAATTTTAATTTTATATTTTTTGTTTATTTTATTTTTTTCCTCTTCCATGCTTCCCGACTTCTCCTCTTCTCTGTCTCTTTTCCCCTTTTATTTTTCTAGAAATTTGAAAGCCATGTATCCTAAAGTCAATGGTTCAAGCTTCAAGAAAAACAAAAATGGCAAAGCATAGTGAATTAAGAAAAGAAAAAATCTTAAAATTTGAATTGAAACATAAAAAGAGCAATGATAACAAATATAAAGAATCCTCAAATTTAAAGAAAAAAGGATAGCAATAGTCACAAGAAAAAAACAACAAACACTCTTTTTTTCTCTCATCTTCATCTTCTTCATCTACACCATCATTCACTAATTTCCATCTCCTCCATCACCCACAACACCCACCATCTCTAACATCATTTTCTCTACTACCAACAACCTAAAAAAATCATCAAACTTCATCCTTTCACTCACCCATAACAACCCCAACACCACAAACTCATAAACCACCACCACAAGAAAAGCAATAGAGAGAGAGAGAGAGAGAGAGAAAAAGGGTTTACAGCCGCATGCACTGCCGCCCCTTTCGTCTCCCTCTCTTGGTTTTCTCTCTTTCCCCCCTCTTACCCACTCTTTTGCTCTTTCTTGCAAATGGAGGTACATTTAGGGTTTCCCCTCCTCTAACCTAATGGGGATGGACCTTAGAAGGCTAAAACTCATGTTGTTGTTTTTTTTAAATGGCCCTTTCCCTCTTTTTAAATAAATATAAATGTTTACCTTGTTTTGTTATAAGAAGTTCCCTTAGTCTAGTGGAAATGAGAGCCTTATGTACTCTAAGGGTGTGAGTTCAATTATCTCTATACCTTTTTTATTTTTTATAGTTTTTTATTATTTATTGTTATATTATATGTTAATCTTTTGATGCTCCTTTTAATTATCCTTGTTATGTTTTACACATATGGAAGGTTCATCTCCTTTGTTTGCATTGTATATTTTATTCATTATTTTATTTTGTTATTTTATTTGTTTTAGCTCCTTTCTTTTTTAAATATATTTAATCCTTTTTTGTATTAACCATTTGTTAGTTTATCTAACAAAAACAAAAACTAAAAAAATAAAACATGTCCTCAATTTATTTTCAGGATTTGATTTTTTTAAAACTCCTAGAAAGTAGAAAATAAATTTTACTAGAAAAATATATACAAATAAATACAAAATAGGAAAAAATACAAAAAATGCATCTTTTTTTTAAATAATAAGCTGCGTAACAATCTTATAACGGTGTCATGTAAAAAACCTTTGCCTACATAGACGTTATAAGACTTTGAAGGTTTATACAAGTACGAATTTCTTTGTCTTGTTCTTTCTTTATGAATTTTCTTTTGCTACAAAAAGTGAAAAATTGGTTCAAAAATATTTTTGAAAGCTAATTTCCACCAAGAACTACGTAACCCCGAATTCCCGACATACTCAAGAATACGTAGGAGCGGGAATAATTCCTATCGGACCCGTTTTCCTTTTAGTAATTTTCACGTGTCTTTATTTTGTTCTAGTCAATTTTATTTTGTTACTATTTAATTTGGAAGCACTATTTTGCTATAGCAAGGTTAAATTAGACAAGACGTCTTGTTAAGTTTGTCGTATTTTCAATCTCTTTTTCATCAATTAAAAAACAATAATCTTTCTTACAAAAAGATTAATTCGAACGAGATGTCCTGTCAATCTTTTATTTTATTTTATCTCATCTTATTTTATCTCCTTTTTTACTTTCTTTTATTATTGTTGTTGTTGTTGTTGTTGTTGTTACGTTAATTTTAAGATTAACTTGGACGAGAAATTTTGTTAATCTTTATTTTATTTCCTTTAATTTTACTCTATTTTATTATTATTATTATTATTATTATTATTATTATTATTATTATGTTCGATTTAAGGCTAATTTGGACGAGACATCGTGTTAGCCTTATTTCATTTTATTTCATTTTCATTTTCCTTCCTTGAGAGGTTAAATTAATTTTTAGGCTATTTAAAATATGCGCGATCAATTTAAGGTGGCCGTTTTATAACGGTCATACCTTTCTCACTTGTAATTTGACTTCCGAACTTAGAATTTTATTTCTTTTTATAACTAGTATTTTAAGAAAAAAATTTCAGATATTTTACCTTTAAGAAATATTTGTGACAACTCTCTATTTTTTAAAAGGATTTCGAAACCTCCTTTTCATGTTATTTTCTTTTTATGGTCGGTCTTCCACCGCGATCACGGTTGCGACATCAAAGTATTAAAGACCCTGAAGTAAAGCTCATGTATAATTTTTTCGTTCTTTCTTTATGCAATTTTTTAAAAATGTAAAGCAAAATAACTGACAGGAGATGGAGTAAATGTGACTCCTAAGACATTGATGCGAAAACGATGAACAAGTGACTTAGGTCTCACGTGTTCGTGTCTTTGCAATGAAATTCTTATCCATGCCTGAACAACATCGACCTTACCATATTTGGCCGACAAGAATATCTCAAATTGCAACCTAAATGGGGGAGCTCTTATTCGTATTTTTCTTTTGGATTCCCTTATTTCATAGCATATTGGAATACTTTGTAGGCTTGTAAAGGGTTCAAACTCATTAGTCACATTAGAATTTTGCACTCCAAATTACCAACCGGATCATAACTTTTGCTCAATCTAGTAGTATAATATGTGGTCACTGAAGGGGGCACCATGCATCAATGGGGCCAAGTTGAATCGGTCCCACTTCAACCAAGCTATCGTATTGTGGAATTATATCATTACATTACAATATTCGCATCTTATTGTAGAGTGGACAATTATTTTAGTAATTAAAGGTGATAAGGTTTATTGTCTTGTCTGTGATATCTTTGTATAGGAGGCATCAAGTTTATATGGATTTTGGCTTACCTTTTCGATTTTTGATTGATTAATAATCATAATTGCTAGTATCATGCCATGTCTATTACTATTTTAAATTATGGCTACATAACATGCCTAAGACATTCAATTATATGTCTTTGAAAATAGATTACTATAATGGTGCAACTACTTTTTGCCCTTATCCTCCTCTTTTAGAGCAACGACTTTGCTAACTACTAACTAACATTGAATTCTTATAGCTCACACTATTGAAGGTTATGAAACATAATTAAATAATTAAGAAACATTGATGGTGGATACAAGTAGGAAAATGGCCTGGCTGCACGCTTGCTAAGATGTATGATAACATATGCCACACCCTAATTAATCAGTGGCATAGTAGTGGACAGCACAAAGGCCAAATTAATTAAAGCTCCTCAAATTCTTTAATCCTACAAGTGGACAACATATTAAAGACATCTCTTTGTACCATTTATACGAATATTGTATATTCAATTGAGAAAACTAGAGGAGAAATGAATCTCACTGTTAGTAATAATGAATATGATAACCAAAGTCTTGAAAACATAAGCAGCGTTTCAAGGTCCTTCCTGTCTGGCATCTTCCCTACCCAGCAAGCTTACTCGCCAATTAAGGTTTCCTTGCGCTTATTCTTAAGTCTGCCGCATCCTTTACATTCATTGACACACTTGAGCGTGTAGGTTATTCTCTTTTCAGGTGAAAGAAATAAGTAAATTCGTCCTTAACATGGTATAGGTTGTACTTTTTTTTCCTAATAAAATTTCATTCATAGCCTTGAAGGTAAGTTAAACGGCACTTAGAATTTACAAGAAGAGAAATGCGCAATATTACAACCTAAATATGTTTACTCAATAGAACGGAACTCTCAACATTAACAATTGGAAAAAAAATCCAACAATTTTCAATTTTCGTATTCAATACCACAAACATCAAATTTATATAAAGTGATTTTTTTTAAAGAACTTTGAAGAGATTATTCTGTCAACCATAACTAAACTTCATCTATTTTTCTTTTATGTTTTCTCATATTAACTTTGTTAATACGCAAAAACAAAGCAAAAATATATCAAGAGAGAAAAAAACAGTTGAAAGACCATTATAAATAAAAAAAATAGAAACTAAAGGTCAAACACAAACAAAGGAAAAGTAGGGAAAAAAGGGCTCCACGACATGTGAACGAGGTTAGTGGCGGAAAGCCAACGACTAAGTATAACATCCCAAATTTCTAAATAAATTTTTCGCAAATATTTCAAATTTTAAAACAGAATTTTCAATTTAACATAATAATGCAGTCGACATTACATAAACCAGCTCATTCAAATTTACAAATATTTTACAAATCGGTATACACAGGAGCCGGCCAAGGCTTCTACAAACAACTATGTGCATTATGTACAATACACATAAATACATAATGCTCCAGTCGGTTGAGTGATCTCACACGTCATTGCTGGGTCCTATGTCCACTGTAAAAATGACAACAGTAGGGGGTGAGCATAAACATGTCAAATGATAGTTATTGAATCGGATTAAAAGTCCAATTCATAACTACATATATAAATCATATCAGAATACACAGAAACTCATCATATATCATTCGTTCTCATTTCATCATGTTATTCTCATATATAACAATGCATATACATGCTCAATCAAATGGATCCATTAAGTCTTTTAATTTTGTGTTGCAACACTGGCTCCCCGAGCCATAACTCAACTCTCAGCTGATCCGGCCGTTTTACTGGTACCAAACCGTTTGTCCTCTCATATGACATAATCACTCCCAGCGACAACGGTAGTGCCACGGGCTAAACCCCGAGCCCCGCTCAAGAGGTTTGCCTTGAGTCCCACCCAAGGTCTTTTGTCTTTTGCCTTGAGTCCCACCCAAGGTCTTTTGTGGAATCCTCGAAACCAGATCATATTTCATATTTGTTCATCATAAAAGCATCCCATGCTTTATCAGTATGCATCCCATGCAATCATATATCATGAAAAATTCATGAAAAACATTCATATCATCATCAATCACATATCAACAACATATTTCCTACTGCATCTCATGCATAGGAGTAATCACAATTCACACATCACATAACAACATCAATTACATATGAACGGAAATATCACAATTATCACAAATATGTATAAATATATTCAGGATTTCTTATTAAATACAATAATATTATCCTCAATCCGTTCATAAACCATGCATTTAAAATGTAACGCTCCCCCTACCTGGAAATAAAGAATTCCTCAAGCTAAATCAAGTCACAGCTCACAAATTCCAACTGGAATTCAACTCTGAACAGTGCAAAGCTTCCTTATAAAACTCAAAGCTCTTACTCCTTAAAAGCCAAACTTTCACGTTAAAGAGAAGAATACAGAATGGTCTCATCTTTTATTGATAATTTCCAATAATGATTGGAAAAGAAAAAGATTAAAGGTGATGTTGACACCCTAATAACTCCAAGCTAATCTAATGATAGGATAAGACATAATTTGTTCATGAAAAAGACATGAACGAATTGAATAAGCGAATTGAATAAGCACTGATACACGCATTTATGATATAAGGACAAAACGAAATAATAAAATAAAAGAGGATAGAATAATGGAGAGGGTCTACCACTTAGCAAAATCAGGAAAGAGAATCTGCTAGAATAGTGACGTGGAAAGCTCCAATAATTGGAGTAATTATCAATCCCGACTCAGTTTCAGTATTCTGGGCACATCCCTCTTTCCGAGAAAGATCTATCAAAACCTCTTTCCGTTCAGAATTACT
The DNA here is from genome assembly GCA_037962975.1 of Clitoria ternatea. Lineage (NCBI taxonomy): Eukaryota > Viridiplantae > Streptophyta > Magnoliopsida > Fabales > Fabaceae > Clitoria > Clitoria ternatea. Next base: position 90,260,454 of record CM075675.1, read on the forward strand.
TCACTCGGAGTAAACTCACTCGGAAAGGTTTTCACATGAAACTCTCAGCTTTCCTTCCTCGGAAATAATCCACTCAGAATGTCTCATTCAGACATCTCACTCAGATATATTTTTGCCCGAGTCAAGCCTTCACTTGCGTAACTCGGAAGTCTTTCATTCGAAAAGATCACTCAAAGTTTGAAGACAATCCTCTTTCGAAAATCTTTCCACACGAAAGGATCACTCAGGGTTGAAGATAGTCTTGAAGACTAATCCGAGAACAAGCTCTCGGAAACTCTGAATATCGACCCGAGCATGATTTGAATGAAGTTTCACCACTCGGAAACTCACCTCTCGAATATTTACTTCCCTTGGAATTATTCACTCGGAAACATATTCATTCGGAGTTAAAGTCTTCCTTTGTCCAGAAGCACTCTTCCTGGAAAAGACTCACTCGGTATGTCCCATTCGGTGGCACATTATACGGATATTAGAAATTTCTTACTTGACGCCTTTCGACTTGGAATCGTCTCACTCGGTACCATTCCACTCGGAAGTATCACACTCAGAGACACTTCACTCGGAAAGTCTCTTAACTCGGATATACTCCATTCGGAAGTTCACTACTCAGAAACATCTTAGTCCGAGAAGTACTTATTTGAAATTAAAGCTTATCTACACTCGGAGGTACTTCTCTCAGAAACGATCTATTTGAAAACGTTTCACTCGGATTTACCTCACTCAAAAAGTGTCTCATTCGGACACAGTTTTCTTAACTTAGAAATAATTCTCCTAATGATGTTTTACTCGGAAACATCTTAGTCTCATTTGGGAATAGCTTTCTCCGTCTTACTTCACTCGGAATAACTTATTTCCAACAATATTCACTCAGAATTTCACTCAGAAATTCCTCACTGATCCTAAATAAATTATTTTCAAAAATTCAGGATGTTACACTAAGTATACTCATCACCGACTAAAGTTGGTTGGTAGTGAGAGGAGATGCTATAAAAAAGCAACACATAATGACCATGGTCGAGATTCAAGCATGGCAAAGGAAGATATAATGGCAATCGATCCATGTGATGGTTGGTCGGACAAAATGGGAGGAAGAAGTCAATTGGAGTTATGGGTGGCATTAGTATGGTGGTCGGAGGAAAAAAAAAACAAAGACAAAGGTTAGAAAAACACACTAGTGAAGTGTTAGCCAAGGCCTCGATACTCAAGAGGGGGGGTGAATTGAGTATTTCAAATTTTCGCGCGGAATCCCTTTCAAAACGGTTAGTAGTACACAAATGATGCAAGATAAAGGATATAACAATTATGAAGCACATGTCATACTAAAGTATTTTGAGTTGAATGAACTATATTCAAGAATTGATTTTGATAAGCAAGTTATTAGTTTAGGCAATTCTTGAAACACTTAACATGCAATAATTAATTTTAACATAAGTATAACTTGAACACCTTCTAGCAAATTAATTAAGCATGATAGTTTTACCAATTTGTTAACACCAATATTTTTCTTCCTCAATAATTAAATCCAACAATGTTTAATTCAATTGATTCAAGAATTCAATTTTACTAAACCAATTTGATATAAGTATTTAGGCATGCAAATTAAGTTCACAATAATAAAGAGTTTAAGGGAAGGGAGAATTTGCAAACCGATATAACGAGTTCCACCACCCCGGTGTACGTCTCGCCTTCAAGCAACCCACTTGAAGGATTTCCACTATTGAGAATTTGAGATTACAAGCTTTGAGCAATTGTCTCCTAGTGTCCCACACTCAAGAACCCAATCCTCACAAGCAAAGGGCAACCCACCCAATCTCACAATCTCTCAATATCCAAGGTTGAACCCCAACCTTAATCTCTAGAAATTTTGGTGTTTGATGGTTACAATGATAACTCTCTAATAGAGTGGATACACAACTTAAAGCTCATACAAAAATAACTCTCAAAGAGAGGATATACAAATTTAGCTCACACAAATATTTTCTCTCTAACTCTTAAATAACTTACTAAGAGAATATACCAATGTAGAATAAGAGAGAATGAGTAGAAGAGCAAGAGAATGGAGGAGGAAGAAACCAAAGGAATTGCTTCAATGGTTTGGGACAAATTTTGCCTTCTCCTCCTTCTCTATTTATAGGCTCCAATGATATGGCATGTTGCAATATTAAATTCCTTGGGAGCTTGAACTTGGAACATGTGTGTCTCCATTCAAAATGGCATTGCAATTCCAATGAGCTTTTAATGTCTCCAAGAAGAACATGGCATGTGCATCAAGAAGCATGTTTCTCTTAATTCAAATTAATTGCATTTCCAATGTAACACATGCATGTGGAGAGGGACAAGTCATGGAACATTGCCTAGGGTCTTCCAATTTGATCCAACCGAAGGGAATTTAGAGTCTGCGCATGATTTTTGTTCCTGACAGCATGTTGAATCGATTCAGGCAAGGAAAGAATTGATTCATGCACTTTGATTTGCACAATTTGGACCCCTGCAGCCGTGTGAATCGATTCACACATGGGTTGAATCGATTCAACCCTGATAAAATCATATTTTGGCCACTGGAAACCGTATGAATCGATTCATACTTACCTTGAATCGATTCATGCACCTGATCCTTGAATTTTAGTGCATTTTTCACCCCTTTTTGGAACCCTTTTGCATATACCTTGGTTCCTTTGATTCTTAGGCATTTTGATGATCAATTCTCACTTGTTTTGAGCTTCTTTAAATGCCTTTAACATATGTCCTTAATTATTCATCAAATTTAAACATCAACCAATTTAGATTCCACATTAAACATAATCAATTGCTTGATAACATCTTTGATACTTCTTCATTTGTTGTGTCATTATCAAAACCTACATCAACATACAAATACATGAAGGTTCAGAGACAAACTTAGAAGGGGGTGAATAAGTTTGTGGCTCTTTTGTAAAAAATTAAAACCTTTTTAAACATGAGAAGATAACAGACTTAAGGTATAGGCTCAGACTTAAAGAAAAGAGAAGGGATAGATAGATATGCACAACATATTTATACTGGTTCACTTTCAAATGATGAAATTACGTCTAGCCCCTTCAGTCCAAAAGCTTTTTCACTATGTAAAAGTCCTTTTACATAAATAACACCAATTGTACCTTGAGTATTCTTGACTCCGACCACTTTTGATTCAATTCTCCAAGTATTCTCTCAACAAGCCACTTTTGGCTCAAAACCGAAGTATTCTTTCAAAATCTTTTTCAGGCCAAAAGTGTTTCTTGCAAGAAACTAAGTCTAGTTAACACACCAGGCCTAATAAGGTACAAAGAATCTAAAGAGAGTGTACAACAAAGATATGCTGAGAAACAGAGAATGTAACTGTAAGAAGCAGCGTTTCCAAAGAATTTATATGATTGATTTTCTTTTTATCTGTTTTTAAATCTTCGATATTTATAATCCAAAGACTAGGACTCTTCACTTTGGCATCTTTTGAGAAAAGCCATTACTATTGCATTGGTGAAGAGATAGCCATTTCAATTCGTTGATGCATGAGGGAAGAGAAGAGTACAAGGTCTATTTTAACGAAAGACGAGGATTGCACGGAAATAGAATGCCTCGAATCGTGTGAAGAGAAAATCTCCTTTTTGTTCTCTTTCGTCTAACGTAAGACATAGAGCATCTTGTTTGACCTTCTAAAGCCTTCTGACATAAGCAGAACACGTTGGTAGCTTTATGAGGTACTTAGAGTAGCTTCATTGATTTCTTCCCATGCGAACATTTGTTCCTTTGAAAGTTTTATCTTATTGTTTATTTTAGGAAAGGAACAAACTTTGACTGAAGGAGTTTTGTAAAGAGACAACTTTGCATAAATTTATATAGGAGTAGAAAAGTATTCTTTAATCTTGAAATGTATGAGTCCGATGTCTTAAAGCTTGAAAGATGAGAGAGATGAGATACTCAGTCTAAAGGATGATTTGTTTGAAGAGCGAGACTCATGAGACCCAAGTCTGGGATAGACGAACTTAGAGAAAATTCTTTTGAGCATTGGTCTTCAACTCAGACTTGAGGCTAGGACAAAATTATAATATTTTGAATTTGTCTCACGTAGACTTCATCTAAAATAGACTTGAAATATTTTGTACTACTTTTCACAAACTTGGAATGATGGACTCCCCCTTTAAGTTATAGCTTATGCATTACAAACTTTCCATCTTGAAACACTTAAGTAAATGAGTTAAATAACACATAAGCAGACTTTATTTAATCAGGTCTTGATGTGTGTTATTAATAAATCTTGAGGTCTTTAAAATAATAATTAAATTCTCCAAAGTTCTTTATAAGACAGTCTTGGTTCTAACAACCAGTAAAGAAAAACAAAATACAAAAACACAAAAAGAAAATTAGCTCATAAATGAACACAAAACAAGATAAACTTATTCAAAGTGAAAGAAACGATTTCCTTATGGAGGAAGGAATGCTTCATCCTATTTTAGGAAGCAAAAACTTTATGAAGAGAGAGATAGAAAAATCTAATCTATTATTATGTGGAACAACTCACCCATCAAAATCAGAAAAGGCATGGATTTTATTATTAGTGGTGGATGGGTAGAATAAACCCAAACCTAGAGAACCCTCAAGGTATCTAATTACACACATGGCTACTTGATAATGATGAACCCGGGGCAGAGTAACAAATTAACTCAATTGTTGGATTGTGAAGTTGATGTCAAGATGAGTAATAGTTAGATAAAGCAAATGACCTATGACCCTTCTATAAAAGGAAGAATCAAATAAGAAGTCTCTATTATTAGCATACAACTTGATTGCAAGATCTAAAGGAGGGGAGGTTGGTTTACAACCTGTGAGGCCATATTCAGCTATTAATTCCAAACTGTATTTCCTTTGATTAATGATGAGACCTGAAGAAGATCTGGAAATTTCCACACCGAGGAAAAATTTTAAGGCACCTAAATCTTTGATGCTAAATGCATTGTGAAGGTAATACTTGACATGGTTAATTTCATCAATGTCATCCCTTGTTAGCACTATGTCGTCCATATAAACCAACAAGGCAGTAAAAGAAGTAGACTTCTTCACAAATAAGGAATAATCAGCCAGACTTTACGAGTAATGCAAATAGGTTAGAGCAACGGTGAGCTTATAATTCCACTGATGACTGGATTGTTTAAACCCATATAGAGATTTTTGAAGCTTGCAAACAAGGGTAGAAAAGCAAGAAAGTCCTAGAGGGGGTAACATGCAGACTTCTTCAGATAAATCACCATGAAGAAAGGCATTGTCTACGTTTAGCTGCTGCAAGTGCCATCCATTAGTTACAACTAAAGATAGAAGGAACCGAATAGTGGTTATTTTGATAATAGGAGATAAGGTTCCAAAATAACTGACACCCCCTGTCTATGTGAAACCCTTCGCAGCAAGCCTTGTCTTATATCTTTTAGTGCTATCATCAGCCTTATGCTTGATTTTATAGACCCACTTACACCCAATTGGATGCTTTCCCAAAGGAAGTTCATCAAGGGACCAAGTATTATTTTTGTCTAGAACTCTTTGTCGCAACCTGGATCGCGACGGCACGACGAACAAGAGAAAGGTGCGTAGAATGAAACAGGGAGTCGCCACCAACGTTTTTATCCATAGGAAAAACATTGGGAAAAAACTAGGTTCAGTAAAGCACTGGTTAAAAAAATTGAAATCCAAGTTCGGGAGTCGGTTACGAGTAGGGAAGGTATTAGCACCCTACATCGCCTGCCAAAGACAGTACCAAGATTGAAAGCACAACATAAATAGCCTTAAATAAAACATGGTTTCTTCCCTTTTATTTTGAAAATGATAGAATGGAGTAGAGAACTGTACAGACATAGAGTGTTAAAGCGAGGTTAATGGGACGTTTTGTCCGAATTAAGCTCGACTTCGATATGAGACAGAGAGGGTGAGAGAATGCCAATAAGACGTCACGTCTAAATTAAACATCCTCGGGTAAAAAGGATAGGGATAGGAAAGAGATAAGCGGGACGTCTCGTCCTAAGTATCCCTTCCCTATGAAATTATGGCGAGGCTTGAGCAAAACTAGGGGGAAACCAACAAGACGTCACGTCTAAATTGATTTTCACGGAAGTGACCAAAGAAAGGAACATTTATGAAAGAAACACAAAAGTAAGGAAATAAATCAACAAAAAAAGGAAATAAGAAAGACGGGCCCGACAGGAGTTAAAGTCCTGCTCCTACGTATTCTTGAATTATCAAAAAATCAGGGTTACGTAGTTCTGAATGTTTTTCTTTTAGGAAAAGACTTAGGAGATGATGATGGATGTCACTGAGGTGGGGAACTCGTACAAGGCGAAGTTCTTCGCACGTGTACGAATCCTAAAGGGGTTGTGTAGACGGGAGTGTCCCCGTACGACACTATATTTTTTTTTTAAAAAAGAAGAAAAAAGAATTTTTAGACTGGAAAATAAAACATATATAAAATCACTTATTTTTACTATATGTGCTTGTTAGGGAAAAGGACAAAAATATTAACAGTGTAAACTATGGCACACAGACGAACATAACCAACAAACAGCGAACTGACAGGAAAATAAAAGGGTAAAAGTAAAAGAAATAAGGAACAGGGTGGAACCGGTGTGATGGGCTCAGAACCGATGTGTGAGTCAAACGCAGTGACGGTGTCTGACTGATTCCGGACTTGCACGCTGATAGAAGCACTGGACCGGTGTTGGGCACGAATGCTGAAAACTGAAGAGTGTAGCCGATATTGGTGGGAGCTAATCCGAGGTGAGGGAGTGACTGGGTGCTGTGTATGGACGATGTTGAGGATTGGCAAGGGTAATGACTAGGTAAGGTACAGTATGGAATCTGGGGAATAATTTAGTACTGGGACGGTGTAGGAGAAGGGGTGAGGAGGTCGGTTTTGGTGAGGACGGTTTCGGGAGAAAGGGACGGTGTTGTGGCTTAATGGACAATGTATTTGCTGGACGGTGTTGTATTTTGGGGGTATTGGGACGGTGTAGTGTTTAGGGAGTATTGGGAGTGTTCAGGAGTTGTTGGGACGGTGTGGAGGGATTAGGACGGATTAGGGCAGAACCGGGCGGTGTTCGGGGATATAGGTATGATATGGTAAGTTTAGGAGATCGGTGTGAAGGGCTATAGTGAATCGGTGGAGTGGATGAGGATCTGAGGGAGGACAGTGCTGTTGGGAGGATGCTGTTAGGACGATGTGGGTTGGAGGCTGAGACGGTGTGGTGTTCAAGGAATATGGAGATGGTGAATTGGGAGGTGTTGGGACGGTATAATTTGGGGAGGTGTTTATATTGGTGATTATGACAAGTTATTGGTTTCCCAGTGGGGAAGGGTTTCAGAAGGTCTTCAAAGAAATCAGAGAGAGTTTTGAAAAAAGATTCCTTACGAACCAGCCTCTCAAAAACGCAACCCCCATAGCTTCTTTGGCTGGGGCATTTATAGGGCCTTGAGGCCATGGGCTGAGGGTTTGGGACAGCCAGAATTCCCACTCACCCATACGCGTAGTGGTGTGCAAGCCTGGCCATTAACTGTTCGTGGGGGACAGGATTTTAGCATGGCATTTTTAATTGTCCACTTCCGCCTCCCCCTGTCTGCCACTTTTGGGGAGTGCGATTCCAGGTCATCGCGCACAAACTTCCGACCTCGTCTATCCATTGTCAAATCTGTGACATCGGCTAGCGAAGATATCGGTTGGACGGAGTCTCCCGTTTATCCGATGTAGTATCTTAAGAACCTTTACCTGTGTCTAACACCGGTTGAGCCTTTCCATGTAATCACAGGGGCGGTGTTCTAATTTTTAGTCCGGATCCACTACCAGCCGGTGTGCCTATTTTGATCTGATCCCTTTCCTTGGGGCCGGACTGGCCTGTTATTCTGTTGTCAGGCGCACGACATCGGTCCGGTGTTAATTTGGGCCTTGTCCGGTGTTGCCAGTTTTAAGGCCGGGTCCGGTGTTATAACAATTTAGGCCGGACTGAAAGAGGTGTTCACAGGGGCGGTGTTCTCTCTCCTAGTCCGGATCTACTACCAGCCGGTGTGCCTATTTTCAATCTGAATCCGCCCACGAGATCGTCGTTTCTTACTTGGGCCGGACTCACTCGTTCTTTCGTTGCCAGGTGCATGACATCGGCCATCAAGGGATTCCAATAACTGGTCCGGTGTTTATAGGGCCTTGAGGTCATGGGCTGAGGGTTTGGGACAGCCAAAATTCCCACTCACCCATACGCGTAGTGGTGTGTAAACCTGGCCATTAACTGTTCGTGGGGAGCAGGATTTCAGTGTGGCATTTTTAATTGTCCACTTTCGCCTCCCTGTCTGCCATTTTTGGGGAGTGCGATTCCAGGTCATCATGCACAAACTTCTGACCTCGTCTATCCGTTGTCAAATTTGTGACATCGGTTAGCAAAGACATCGGTTGGACGGAGTCCCCACTGATCCGATGTGGCCTCTTAAGAACCTGGACCTGTGTCTTCACACCGGTTGAGTCTTTCAATCACAGGGACGGTGTTCTCCCTCCTAGTCTGGATCTACTACCAGCCGGTGTGCACATATTTCGACCTGAGTCCTCCCACGAGATCGTCGTTTCTTACTTGGGCCGGACTCACTCGTCTTTTTGTTGTCAGATCCGTGACATCGGTCATTAAGGGACTCCTGTGGTGAGGATGATTGGGCGGAGTGTTGAGGTGGAGTGTTGAGGTGAGGACGGTTGGGCGGAGTGTTGAGGCGAGGACGGTTGGGCGGAGTGTTGGGGTGAGGACGGTTGGGCGGAGTTGAGGTAAGGACGGTTGGGCGGAGTGGGTGTTCCCCCTTTTAGAATTTGGACCGATTATATTTCCATTTGGGAACGGTGTCTTTTCCATTTGGGTCGGACCGAAATAGGTGTTCACAGATGCCCCTCTTTACTCCTTTTTCACAAGAAAAATACGGAATCTTCGTATTTCCGAGGTGAAAAGGGAGTAAAGACATGAACACCGATGTAGGGGATAAATGGGACCCATCAACCGGTCATCGTCCTTGCAAAGCATAGAACCTCGGATTAGAGCATCATGACCACCCCGTCCTCAACTTGTTCCCTTTTGAATGGCCTGTGTATTGTGCATGACATCGGCCTTAGCAAAAACCCTGAAACCAATTCTATCCGAAGTAGATTTTCTGACACCGTTTGTTGCTTCCCTAAAGTAGTAACCGGTGTGACCATCGGGACACCGTCTCTTATAACTTCACAGGGCCTACTTCGTTTGACTTTAAGAGCCATGACACCGTCTTTGGAATCACCATATTCCGTAATAGAGTGAACCTCTACCTAGCGTCCATATCGGATCAACACCGTCTATATTTTTCCTTTCTTCCTCTTTTTTTTTTTTTATGGTGCGCCGTCCCTTGGGTGACAGGAAGGCGAGAGTGGGGAGTTGCCCTTTTACTGAAGATAATACATGGGGTGTGGCCCTTGATTTGCAGGAAGGTAAAAGGTGACAGGAAAAATAAATGTGGGGTGTGGCCCTTGGTTTGCAGAAAGGTAAAAGGTGACAGGAAAAGTGAATGTGGGGTGTGGCCCTTGGTTTGCAGAAAGGTAAAAGGTGGGGGCTTGCCCCTTGACTGACAGGAAAAATAAATGTGGGGTGTGGCCCTTGGTTTGCAGAAAGGTAAAAGGTGACAGGAAAAGTGAATGTGGGGTGTGGCCCTTGGTTTGCAGAAAGGTAAAAGGTGACAGGAAAAATAAATGTGGGGTGTGGCCCTTGGTTTGCAGAAAGGTAAAAGGTGGCAGGAAAAGTAAATGTGGGGTGTGGCCCTTGGTTTGCAGAAAGGTAAAAGGTGACAAGAAAAGTAAATGTGGGGTGTGGCCCTTGGTTTGCAGAAAGGTAAAAGGTGGGGGCTTGCCCCTTGACTGACAGGAAAAATAAATGTGGGGAGTGGCCCTTGGTTTGTAGAAAGGTAAAAGGTGACAGGAAAAGTGAATGTGGGGTGTGGCCCTTGGTTTGCAGAAAGGTAAAAGGTGACAGGAAAAATAAATGTGGGGTGTGGCCCTTGGTTTGCAGAAAGGTAAAAGGTGGCAGGAAAAGTAAATGTGGGATGTGGCCCTTGGTTTGCAGAAAGGTAAAAGGTGACAAGAAAAGTAAATGTGGGGTGTGGCCCTTGGTTTGCAGAAAGGTAAAAGGTGGGGGCTTGCCCCTTGACTGACAGGAAAAATAAATGTGGGGTGTGGCCCTTGGTTTGCAGAAAGGTAAAAGGTGACAGGAAAAGTGAATGTGGGGTGTGGCCCTTGGTTTGTAGAAAGGTAAAAGGTGACAGGAAAAATAAATGTGGGGTGTGGCCCTTGGTTTGCAGAAAGGTAAAAGGTGGGGGCTTGCCCCTTGACTGACAGGAAAAATAAATGTGGGGTGTGGCCCTTGGCTTGCAGAAAGGTAAAAGGTGACAGGAAAAGTAAATGTGGGGTGCGGCCCTTGGTTTGCAGAAAGGTAAAAGGTGGGGCTTGCCCCTTGATTTGACTGAAAGTGGTAGAGACCTGGGGTGATGCCCCAGTTTGAGTTGTTTGGAACTTCAGGGTACTGCCCCTTTGACTTGACTGAAAGCGGAAGAGACTTGGGGTGATGCCCCAGTTTGAGTTGTTTGGAACTTCAGGGTACTGCCCCTTTGACTTGACTAAAAGCGGAAGAGACTTGGGGTGATGCCCCAGTTTAGGATGGTTTGGAGGAATCTAGGAGGAACTGTCTCTTGACTGTAAGAGAATGGACCAGGGGGAGATGCCCCAGTTTGATTTGTTTGAGAAGTGCAGTTCCATTGTTGAAGAAACTTGGGAAGTGCCAGTTTTGACGATTAGGGCTCCACTGGGAAAGAGAATTTTGAGGCTCTAAATGACTGCTTGTTATAACAACCTGCAAAAAAGGGATAAGCATAGCAATGGCAAAGTAAATAGAAATCAGAGGAGGCTCCCCATGGAACCATGATCTCTTGAGGTGACTCATGACTGAACAGAACGAATGAAGTAACTCTAACTTCAAAGAGTGTGTCTGGGTTTAAGTCTTCATAACGATCCCCTGAGGTGAGATTTGAGCAATAGGATCATCTTTCCCCACAACTTTAAATAATTATATTTCATTTTATTTGATAAAGGGAAACACATGCCTTATCAGATTCATGAAATTCACGATATAAACACGTATCGAAAAAGAGGTGAAATTTATTTATGAGTTGAGTAAGTACATAGAGAGGGGAGTAGGGAAAACAAAAGAAGTTTAATACACAAGTTGATAGTTGAGGGAACAGGGAAAACTCGCTGATCTCTTGGTGAACTCCTGAGGATAACGCACATCTTAAACCCCACATCATGACTTCAAGCTACCTCTTCGACTTTGCTTCTAGGAAAGTGATTCAGTCGTGACTTGTATGCCCCAGTTTGGACTCGTACTTTTTGCATGGGAAGTCTCAGTCATACTGTCAGGATCTTGACCCTAATTTTGCCTGAGCCGCATTTTCAGGTTTTCGACTCACCAGGTCGCTCTAATTTCTGCCTAGGCCGCTTTTCAGGTTTTCAGCCTAGCGAGCGCCTCTTTTTTTTCTTTTCTTTTTTTTTCTTTTTTCTTTTTTTTGACATTATTTCCCTAAGAAAAGTATTTTTTGACCGCATCCGCATTTATGGGCATTGGCAAATCTTCACCGTCCATGGTTGTGAGTATCAAGGCCCCCCCAGAAAAGGCTTTCTTCACTACATACGGACCTTCATAGTTAGGTGTCCATTTGCCCCGGTTGTCTTTTTGGATTGGCAAAACTTTCTTGAGGACTAAGTCTCCTTCCTGAAATTGTCGAGGTCGTACTTTCTTTTCAAACGCTCGTTTCATACGCCTCTGATACAACTGTCCATGACAGAGGGCATTCAGTCTTTTCCCATCTATCAGGTTCAATTGATCATATCGAGCTTGGACCCATTCAGCCTCTTCTAGTTTTGCCTCCATTATCACCCGAAGGGATGGAATCTCTACTTCAAAAGGCAGAACTGCTTCCATACCATAAACCAGTGAAAAAGGGGTTGCGCCTGTCGAAGTTCGAACTGAGGTGCGATACCCGTGTAATGCAAAAGGGAGCATGTCGCTCCAATCTTTGTAAGTTAGGACCATCTTCTATATAATCTTCTTGATATTCTTGTTGGCCGCCTCGACTGCCCCGTTCATTTTTGGCCGATAAGGAGAGGAATTGTGATGACGAATCTTAAAGCTTTCACACAGTTCTTTCATCATCTTGTTGTTCAAATTTGTGCCATTGTCAGTAATGATCTGGCTCGGCAAGCCATACCGACATATCAATTCTCGCTTGACAAATTTGACTACAACGTTCCTTGTCACATTGGTATATGAAGCTGCCTCCACCCACTTGGTGAAATAATCAATGGCAACCAAAATGAAACGATGACCGTTGGAGGCTTTTGGCTCGATGGGTCCAATAACATCCATGCCCCACATCGAGAAGGGCCACGGTGTCGATAAGACATTCAAGGATGACGGGGGCGCATGAAGATGGTCAGCGTATATCTGACACTTGTGACATTTTCGAGAATAAGAGAAACAGTCGGCCTCCATGGTCATCCAATAGTATCCAGCTCTCAAGATCTTCCTCGCCATGGTATGCCTATTGGTATGAGTTCCAAAGGATCCTTCATGAATATCCGCCATGATCTTGCTTGCTTCAACAGTATCGACGCAACAGAGGAGGATAAAGTCATGATTTCTCTTGTAGAGCACATCACCATTCAAAAAGAAACCCATTGCAAGTCATCTCAAGGTCCTCTTATCATTCTCTGTGGTACCCTCAGGGTATTCCTGAGTCTGTATATATTTTTTGATATCATAGTACCATGGTTTCCCATCCGACTCTTCTTCTATTGCTTGACAGTATGCAGGCTTGTTGTGCCTTTCTACCTCAATGAGGGGCATATCACAGTCATTGCTTAATTTAAACATTGAGGCAAGGGTGGCCAAAGCGTCAGCCATTTGATTGTCATCTCGGGAGACATGGTGAAAAGAGATATCATCAAATTCCTTGATTAGTTCCATGATATGAGCTTGATAAGGGACTAGCTTGCTGTCCCTAGTCTCCCATTCACCTTTCAATTGGTGAATGACCAAGGCGGAATCCCCGTAGACTTCTAACTTCTTCACTTTTACACCTAATGCGGCTTGGATTCCCAGAGAGCATGCCTCATATTCGGCTATGTTGTTAGTGCAGTCAAAACAAAGCCTAGCGCATACAGGGATGAATTCTCGATCTGGGGAAATTAGGATGGCACCAATCCCATGCCCCAGTGCATTAGAAGCTCCATCAAATCTCAAAACCCATTTGTCTTTCTGGGTATCTTCTTCATTGAACAATGCCAAGATATCCTCGTCCGGGAACTCAAAGTGCATGGGTTGATAGTCACTTATAGGTTGATGGGCTAAGTATTCCGCCAAAGCGCTCCCTTTTACGGCTTTGTGAGTGACATAGATTATGTCGTATTCAGTTAATAGAACTATGTCGTATTCAGTTAATAGAACCTGCCAACGAGCGATTCTTCCTGTTAAGGCCGGCTTTTCAAAGATATACTTGACAGGATCCATTTTGGAAACAAGCCAAGTAGTGTGGCTTAACATATATTGCCTTAAACGTCGGGCTGCCCATGCTAATGCACAACAAGTTCTCTCTAAAGCCGAATATCTCATTTCACAGTCAGTGAACTTTTTACTCAAGTAGTAAATGACATGCTCTTTCTTTCCAGTCTCATCATGCTGACCCAATACACAACCCATAGATTCATCTAACACTGTTAGGTACAAGATCAGGGGCCTTCCAGGGGTCGGCGGTACCAATATCGGTGGCTCCCGTAAATATTGTTTTATCTTTTCAAAAGCCACTTGACAATCTTCATTCCATTGCGTCGGTTGATTCTTACGAAGTAACTTGAAGATCGGCTCACAAGTTGCCGTCAGCTGTGAGATAAACCGAGCAATGTAGTTCAACCTTCCTAAGAATCCTCTGACCTCTTTTTCTGTACAGGGAGGAGGCATTTCGAGAATCGCTTTGACCTTGTCAGGGTCCACCTCTATTCCTTTCTTGCTTACAATGAACCCTAACAGTTTGCCTGATCTTGCGCCAAAAGTACACTTGGCCGGATTCAACCTGAGCTTATACTTCCTTAATCTTTCAAAAAGCTTTCTCAGGTCAACAATATGCTCTTCGTCAGTTTTTGACTTAGCAATGATATCATCCACATAAACCTCTATCTCCTTATGCATCATGTCATGGAAAAGGGTCACCATTGCCCTTTGGTAGGTTGCCCCAGCATTTTTCAGACCGAAAGACATAACTTTGTAACAGAAGGTGCCCCATAAAGTGGTAAACGTGGTTTTCTCCATGTCTTCGGGTGCCATCTTAATCTGATTATACCCAGAGAAACCATCCATGAATGAGAAGATTGTATGTTGGGCTGTGTTATCCACCAGGACATCAATCTGTGGCAGAGGAAAATCGTCTTTGGGGCTAGCCCTATTTAAATCCCGATAGTCTACGCACATTCGTACCTTTCCATCTTTCTTCGGGACAGGGACGATATTTGCTACCCATTGAGGGTATTTTGCCATTGCTAAGAATCCGGCATCAAACTGCTTTTTAACTTCTTCCTTGATTTTCAAGAGCATTTCGGGCTTCATCCTGCGTAATTTTTGCTTTATCGGGGGACAGTCTGGCTTTAGTGGCAATTTATGCTCAACAATGCTAGTATCCAGGCCGGGCATATCTTGGTAAGACCAAGCGAAGATATCGCAGAACTCTATTAACAGTTTAATTAGTTCTTGCCTCCGCTCCTTATTCAAGAAGGTACCAATCTTGACTTCTTTTCTATCCTCTTTACTCCCCAAATTAATAATCTCGACTATCTCCAAATAAGGCCGAATTTCTCTATCCTCTTGTTCCAATAACCTTGTTAATTCAGGCGACGGATCACAAACTTCCTCATATTCCTCATCAGCATAGTCAACCGGGTGGTCAAAGTCATGAAATGGGATTGCAAGCTCATTATTCTCAAGAGGATCATCTTTAGATCTGCGTTTATTCAGGTTATTACGGTGAATAATAAAAATGAATAAGTAAAGGATAAAGGAATCAATGCAAAGATATGGAAAGCCAGAAGGAATGGAATTTAATACACATTTATTTATGAAGACTGAAAATGATAAAAACATGTGTTTGCCCTTATTACAGAAAAAAATGCCTCAAAGCCTTAGGCGTAGCAATGAGGCCAACAATTCATTAAAGTCTTTGTCAATTACTTTGATAGAACATTTAAAGTTGTGGGTAGCTCGATGGCTTCCCAGTTACAAAGATCTCTGCCTGATGAGCACGGGATCACAAAGCTTCCACCTTCATAGGGATCATCTTCAATAGCAGCTATATGACCAGGGGGTACCAAACCAGCACTTCAGAAGCTCTGGTAGAGGTCACATAGGGGGACTTTAGCGATGCGGGGCTCTCGACCCTCTAAACGGGCAATCCTTCTCTCTTTCTTTTATTCTACTATTCTTCTCCTGTCAGCAGCTGAAGGTTGGTATCCCAAACCATACCTGTCTTTATTTTCTGGAAGATGCACCAGTTCCATTCTTCCTTTTAAACCATGCCCCAAGCCTTTCCCAGGTTGATATCCCCCTTGTAACATCATTTTGGCCATCATCAGGGATGTATTTGGCATATGGGCCTTTATTTCTACACTTCCTTCCCCAACATATGTGGTATTTGCGATCTCCAGCGCTTGAAATGAAGTTTCAAGTGCTTCCTCTGCAGCCTCGATGTAGGGGGTAGATAGGGGTTTACTGACCAGAAAATCTTCCTCACCAGAAACGATAATTAGTTTATTATCAATAATAAACTTTAGTTTTTGGTGCAAGGTAGAGGGAACCACTCCAGCTGAGTGGATCCAGGGACGGCCCAACAAACAGCTATAGGCAGGCATAATGTCCATCACTTGGAAGAGGATCTGGAAAGTACATGGCCCTACTTGGATTGGAAGCTCAATTTCACCTATCACCTCCCTCCTAGTGCCATTGAATGCTCTTACCACCATAGAGCTCAGCTTCATATAGGTTCCATCAAAAGGGAGCCTGGCCAATGTAGATTTTGGCATGACATTTAATGACGACCCATTGTCGACCAGCACCTTTGCCAATATGTGATCTCGACACTTCACTGAGATATGGAGGGCTTTATTATGCCTCATTCCCTCCACGGGTATCTCATCATCTGTGAATGACAGATAATTATCAGCAGCGATGTGCCCCACTATTCCTTGGAACTTATCAATGGTGATATCGTGAGTGACGTGAGCCTCATTAAGCACTTTCATCAAAAATTTTCGGTGGGGCTCAGAATTCAGCAAAAATGATAAAAGGGAAATCTTCGCAGGGGTATTGTTCAACTGGTCTATCACCTGGTATTCACTCTGGCGAATAAATTTCAAAAACTCTTGAGCTTCCTCATCGGTCACAGCTCTTTTGATTTCCTCATCAATGCCTCCTTTGACCATCTTGGCTTTTCCACTACCACTAGTTCCACTCGCTGGAGTCGGTTCTCTCCTTGATTCCGGTGGATAGTAAACTCGACCGCTCCGGGTCACACCTCCTATCCCTGATATGTTTGACAGAAATGAGTCATTCATTTTTGGGCTTTCAGCTGTTACCTCGACATTATATTTCCACGGAACAGCGTGAGAATCTTTGAATGCAAAAGGAGCGGGTGTCTAGATTATGACAGGCTGATGCGTAGGGCTTATAGTCTTTGAGGTGTTCTTGGTGTAGTAAATTACCAACGGTTTAGGAACGAACATTCCTGTTTCCCCATGTACCATGTTCACCTCATCAGAGACATTCGCCACAAGCTCTTCACCTCCTTCCACAGCATTAATCTCAGGACCTTGATGGTTGGGCAACGGATTTGTAGTCACATTTGGCATTCCTTCCTTAAAATTTAACCAATTGGCTTTGATCAAATCTCACACTCTATATTTCAAGGCCATACAATTTTCCGTGGAGTGCCCAGGTGCCCCAGCATGATAATCACACCGGGCGTTTGGATCGTATCCCCTAGGGTATGGAGGTTCTACTGGCCTAGAAGGACAAGGGACTGCAAGGGAGTATCGAATAAGGTGAGGCAGAAGTTCAGTGTATGTCATAGGAATAGGGTCGAATTGGACTGGTGTCCGGTCATTATTTGTTCTCCTTTGGTTTTGGTTGGGATTAGGTGGTTGCGGCCATTGTTGTAGAGGATTGTACTGGGCTGGCTGCGGATTCGGTGCCCTGGCAATGGGCGGACGGACGTGGGGTTGTGGAGATGCGGGATAGGGGACCTGGTTATGGGTAGCGGCTGCCATATGGGGGTATGGAGTATGAGGGAAGTGATTGGTGTGTTGAAAAGTGGTAGAGCCAAATGGCCTGGGCTGAGCTCTCCCCTGGTCATAAGAGACAGAGTTGGTTTCCCCATCTCTCTTTCTTATCTCACCTGGTGCTGATCTTTTTGCAGTGGGTGCCCCAAATGGGTTTTTGGAAATCTTCCCCGTCCTTAGACCACTTTTTATTCTCTCTCCAATAATCACAATGTCAGAGAAATTGGATGAAACACTGCTGATCATCTTATCGTAGAAAGGTGGTTGGAGAGTGTCAATAAACATGGCTACTACCTCTCTTTTAGAGAGTGGAGGATCTACTTGCGCGGCTATCTCACGCCAGCGCTGCGCATATTCCTTGAAAGTCTCACTATCCTTCTTTGTCATGTTTTGGAGTTGAATTCTATCAGGCGCCATGTCTAAGTTATACTTGTACTGCTTCAAAAAGGCATCTGCCAGATCTTTCCAACAGCGAATACGAGTTCGCTCCAAATGAGTGTACCAAGTGAGTGCAGCCCCAGCTAGGCTGTCTTGAAAGCAGTGTATCAATAGCTTATCATTAGAGGCATGGGAAGCCATCTTTCGGCAATACATCGTAAGATGATTTCGAGGGCAAGTCACTCCTCGATATCTGTCAAAGTCTGGCATTTTGAACTTTGGTGGAATAATGACGTCTGGAACTAAACAGAGTTCAGAAGCACTTGTTAAGCCAAGGCCTTCCACACCTTCCACAATTCGTAGTCGCTCTTCTAGGATTTCTATCTTCCCTCTTTGCTGGGACTCTACGGTTGCGCCATGATCAACAACCAGATTCAACATCTGGGTCACATCCCGCGGGTTGGCAGTGTAAGGACTCATGTATCCATACGGGTAGCCGTAATATGGGTAGTAGGGTGTTGTCGAATGAGGTTGGTTCACCAGGTTAGTGTTTTGTGCCGGCTCCTGTGATTGGGCTGTTGCTTGGGTAATGGGAACTGGTTGAGCTGTTTGGGCGGTTTGAGTCAGGGTTGCTTGAGCCGGGATGGTTTGAGTTTGAAAGATTTGAGCTTGAGCTTGGGCGGTTTGAGGACCTAAGGCTTGGTTGACTGGTGGAATGGGTGTTTGGATAGGGTTTGGAATTTGGAAGTTTGTCCATTGTAGGGCATTGCCATCTTGGGAATTGATTAATAGAGGAGGGAAATATCCTAGAGGTAGGCCGTACGGTGGAAAGGGTACAGGGCTACCGTCTGAGCCAATGAAAATGTGTGGTGGCGTATGGCCATGAGGCCTGGCGTGGGAATCGGTAGGTTGATTAGGATTCCCAACATTAATAGTGAGGGGAACTGCCGTGGGATTTATAACCTGGCTTGATGTCAGACCCTCGTTTCCCGCAGAAGGCCCCCCTTCAGTGACCCCTTTTTCCAAGAGCTTCGTTAGTTCTGCAATCTGTTCCCGTAGTTGATTATTCTCATTCTTGAGGTTCTCATTCGTTTGTTCTGTTTCAGCCATGAGTTTCCTCTGTAGTCGGGTTCCGTAAGGGTGCGTCCTCGTGTTGCCTTTAGAAAGGAACACAAAAAATTTAGAAAAGATAAGTGAATTAAAGAAAAGAATTAAGTGAAATGAGATTACGCGGGAAGCAATGTTGGAACTTGACGGATCCTTCGACCGTTCCTCAGAACGTCACGTTCAAAAGTACTAAGTAAAGCATTGAATGGAAATTAACATGAGATAGTTGTGAAGACAAAGGAATCCATTATCTTGAAAAGAGTACATTATTGCCATAAAGTGCTGAGTTACAAAGCGGGAAAATAAATCAGTCATTCTTAGCTCGGGCAATCATTTCCCTCATTTTACAAATTCGTCCTCTGCAGTAATCTAAGAATGTTGCAATTTCTCTAGGAGTATTGACAGGGTTGGCCATTCCCTCCGCTTGTTTGAGTAAAAACGGGAGATCTTCTAGAGTCCCGTTAGCCAGGTACGCCAGCTTAGCAAAGCGATCCATCCATAAGTGAACAGTTTCATTTTGTTCAGCTTCCAAGAGGCGTATGGTCTCTTGACAATCTTGTTCAATGTTCATGGCGCGTTGTCGTTCCCTATTTATCTCTTGCTCGCAAGCCTTTACCACTTCATTGAGCTGTTGTTCTAATTTGTGGACTTGTGTCTGTAGGAGCTCTTTTTGCACCATGATATTCCGCTCATTTTCTTTTGATCGTGCCAGCATATCCTTCAGAAGATGTTTCTCAGCCAGGATGGTATCACTTTGCTTGTTTTTCATTTTTAGTTGAGAATTGGCCGCTTGAAGACATTGGTCTTGTTTTATCATGTAGTCTTCATCAATCTTTCGTTTCTTCCTAATCTCTTCAACAGCTTGCTTGTTCTCCAGGTTCTCCCTTTTCTGAAAGGTGTATTCTTGCTGACATCTCAATAAGTCTTCCTCTAGCCTCTTGTTCTTGGCAGCTAACTCTTCTATTTTGGTCTTTAGCGCCTTTGTTGCTTCATCCTCCGCAACAAGTGATGGAGCAGGAGGATTTCCCTGGAGATGAGGGGGACTTCTGAAGGGTAATTTAACAATAGAGACCCTATTCAGGATCCACTCATAATATTCTTCTCTGACAGCATGGCTTCGGGCCCCCAGCTCTCTTCCCCTTCGGTGGACTTTCTTCCATGCATTCGCTATATCCCGAATGACAAAGACACAACTTCCCTTCGAGTAATATGAGATGAAAGGAGTGAGAGACTCTTCATCAGGTGGTCCAAGCAAAGGATAAGCTAGCTGACGCTTGGCTATGATGGGATTATAGTTGATACATCCTTGCGTACCAATAAGGGGAACATTTGGGTAATTTCCACAGTGATGAACAATTGATTCAACTTCCAACCATTGGGGATACCACCTAACTTTCTCAGCTGTGAGCCCTATAAGGTGATTGGCCCACTCACGCCCACTTTTCACTGCTAATTGACATAGCTTCAGATCAGAAACCGGACATTCGGCCTTACAGACTTGGTGGAAAACATGCGATGTGAGCCATACATACAAAACAGGTAAACAACAAACAACCCTTTTTCCACCTTGTGTGTGGCAGAAATCCATGGTGCAGTACACGTTTGCCAATACAGCCGTGACAGGATTCTCAAGCCTGTGCTTGCGAGCTAGGAATACGGCGATAGCATCATAATCCACATAATTATCAATGTTGGGGAACAAAACAACTCCATAGATGGTAATAGCTAGAGCATCCATGAAGGCTTCCCAATCTTCCTTTTCTGCCAGGACCTGCATATGTTTCTCGAGAAATTCTCGAGTGAATCCGGGGATCTGATTTCTATTTAGTTGTGCGTCCCTTAAGGTGTCGGGACGGATCTTCAGAACACGGGCGACGGAAGCAATAGTTGCATGATGGTCGAGATGACGATAAGGTATCTGTCCTTCCAAAGGCATCCCCAAGATTTGTTCAAATTCTTCAATAGATGGGGCCAACTGAAAGTCTCTAAATGTGAAACATCTGAGAGGTGGGTCATAGAATTGTGCTAAGGCAGTGATCGCCTCAGTTTGCACTTCCACTTCTAACAACTTCAGAATCCTTCCATACTTTCTTGTAAAAGCCATTTTCTCTGTCAGGTTTAATTTTCTCCCCATTGTTTACAGACTACCCATGTCAATCTTCTTGGCCTTAAGGTGCAATACTTTCCTCAACTCGGTCACATTTGTGTCACAACTATCAGATCTCATGTTAATTTCCATATTGCTCAAAGGTACCCGCTAAGTTCCAAACGGCTTCCTGCAAGAGCAAAGAGAGAGAGAAAAAGAAATCAGTTTCTGTCATGTTTTGTGAACCACTATTTCTTTATTAATTTATCGGATAACACTTTCAG
This sequence comes from Clitoria ternatea, assembly GCA_037962975.1. Taxonomy (NCBI): domain Eukaryota; kingdom Viridiplantae; phylum Streptophyta; class Magnoliopsida; order Fabales; family Fabaceae; genus Clitoria; species Clitoria ternatea. Next base: position 90,281,725 of record CM075675.1, read on the forward strand.
TTTGAGACGTAGCGGTCGGCAAAACTCATGTGAAACTAAAGTCGCGTGGGTTATGGATCTTCCCAACGTCATCAATATCTGCTTGAATAGAACTTTGTTTTCATTTTTGTTTTGACGATTGGGAAAATCTATAACCCAGGACCCATAAGTACACAAAAGAGAGGGAACTGCTTACTTGTTAAAGGATTACTATTTTTAGAAAGAAAAAAGATTCATCCCTCTTTCGGAATAAAGTAACCCTTTGAACATGTAAGCAGTTCGTCAATTTTGGATTTAAAGGGAAAGCGAGAATGAGATAAGGTATAGTAAAGCCTGCCTTTTTGTGCCTTAAGCCAGGTTTTTCTGAAAGTCTTTTCTGGGACCTATAGCTTATCTAACAGTGGATTTCTCACATTGGGTGGCTTCCGCTAGACTTCTAGAAGGTCACCAGAACCAAGATCCTAATCATGACAGGGACGCAAATAGTGAGGAATTCACTAAGTGCGTATATCATGAGAGGTCGAACTCTGGTTGAGGTTCTCACGAATACCGGATAGGAAGTACATCCCATACGATTCCGTTACCAACCTCTCCTAACTTAAGCTTCATTTGGGGCCCGGGTATAGGGCGCCTCTCATAGGTGTGTGCAAATAATTGTGAGTGTAGTGTGTGAAAGGGCAGTCCATACCTTATACCTTACCCATCCTGCACAAAGAACAAACACAGTGCAAATATACAAAGTTGTCTACCCTAGGGTTCAATATTTGCAGAAAAGTAACATGGTCTCCTACCCTAGGGTTCGATAAGCATGCAAACATAGATAATGAAACAAATAACTATATACGATTAAAACAAGAACAAACTTTCACAACAATTAACAGAAAATAAAACGAGGGAGAAGAAATCCAAGCTAACAAAGGCTATATAAAAAGAACATGCGCTTTAAATCAAACTGGCCTGACTCTCTTAAGTGTCCCCAGTGGAGTCGCCATCTGTCGCAACCTGGATCGCGACGGCACGGCGAACAAGAGAAAGGTGCGTAGAATGAAACAGGGAGTCGCCACCAACGTTTTTATCCATAGGAAAAACATTAGGAAAAAACTAGGTTCAGTAAAGCACTGGTTAAAAAAATTGAAATCCAAGTTCGGGAGTCGGTTACGAGTAGGGAAGGTATTAGCACCCTACATCGCCTGCCAAAGACAGTACCAAGATTGAAAGCACAACATAAATAGCCTTAAATAAAACATGGTTTCTTCCCTTTTATTTTGAAAATGATAGAATGGAGTAGAGAACTGTACAGACATAGAGTGTTAAAGCGAGGTTAATGGGACGTTTTGTCCAAATTAAGCTCGACTTCGATATGAGACAGAGAGGGTGAGAGAATGCCAATAAGACGTCACGTCTAAATTAAACATCCTCGGGTAAAAAGGATAGGGATAGGAAAGAGATAAGCGGGACGTCTCGTCTTAAGTATCCCTTCCCTATGAAATTATGGCGAGGCTTGAGGAAAACTAGGGGGAAACCAACAAGACGTCACGTCTAAATTGATTTTCACAGAAGTGACCAAAGAAAGGAACATTTATGAAAGAAACACAAAAGTAAGGAAATAAATCAACAAAAAAAGGAAATAAGAAAGACGGGCCCGACAGGAGTTAAAGTCCTGCTCCTACGTATTCTTGAATTATCAAGAAATCAGGGTTACGTAGTTCTGAATGTTTTTCTTTTAGGAAAAGACTTAGGAGATGATGATGGATGTCACTGAGGTGGGGAACTCGTACAAGGCGAAGTTCTTCGCACGTGTACGAATCCTAAAGGGGTTGTGTAGACGGGAGTGTCCCCGTACGACACTATATTTTTTTTAAAAAAAGAAGAAAAAAGAATTTTTAGACTGGAAAATAAAACATATATAAAATCACTTATTTTTACTATATGTGCTTGTTAGGGAAAAGGACAAAAATATTAACAGTGTAAACTATGGCACACAGACGAACATAACCAACAAACAGCGAACTGACAGGAAAATAAAAGGGTAAAAGTAAAAGAAATAAGGAACAGGGTGGAACCGGTGTGATGGGCTCAGAACCGATGTGTGAGTCAAACGCAGTGACGGTGTCTGACTGATTCCGGACTTGCACGCTGATAGAAGCACTGGACCGGTGTTGGGCACGAATGCTGAAAACTGAAGAGTGTAGCCGATATTGGTGGGAGCTAATCCGAGGTGAGGGAGTGACTGGGTGCTGTGTATGGACGATGTTGAGGATTGGCAAGGGTAATGACTAGGTAAGGTACAGTATGGAATCTGGGGAATAATTTAGTACTGGGACGGTGTAGGAGAAGGGGTGAGGAGGTCGGTTTTGGTGAGGACGGTTTCGGGAGAAAGGGACGGTGTTGTGGCTTGATGGACAATGTATTTGCTGGACGGTGTTGTATTTTGGGGGTATTGGGACGGTGTAGTGTTTAGGGAGTATTGGGAGTGTTCAGGAGTTGTTGGGACGGTGTGGAGGGATTAGGACGGATTAGGGCAGAACCGGGCGGTGTTCGGGGATATAGGTATGATATGGTAAGTTTAGGAGATCGGTGTGAAGGGCTATAGTGAATCGGTGGAGTGGATGAGGATCTGAGGGAGGACAGTGCTGTTGGGAGGATGCTGTTAGGACGATATGGGTTGGAGGCTGAGACGGTGTGGTGTTCAAGGAATATGGAGATGGTGAATTGGGAGGTGTTGGGACGGTATAATTTGGGGAGGTGTTTATATTGGTGATTGGTGATTATGACAAGTTATTGGTTTCCCAGTGGGGAAGGGTTTCAGAAGGTCTTCAAAGAAATCAGAGAGAGTTTTGAAAAAAGATTCCTTACGAACCAGCCTCTCAAAAACGCAACCCCCATAGCTTCTTTGGCTGGGGCATTTATAGGGCCTTGAGGCCATGGGCTGAGGGTTTGGGACAGCCAGAATTCCCACTCATCCATACGCGTAGTGGTGTGCAAGCCTGGCCATTAACTGTTCGTGGGGGACAGGATTTCAGCATGGCATTTTTAATTGTCCACTTCCGCCTCCCCCTGTCTGCCACTTTTGGGGAGTGCGATTCCAGGTCATCACGCACAAACTTCCGACCTCGTCTATCCGTTGTCAAATCTGTGACATCGGCTAGCGAAGATATCGGTTGGACGGAGTCTCCCGTTTATCCGATGTAGTATCTTAAGAACCTTTACCTGTGTCTAACACCGGTTGAGCCTTTCCATGTAATCACAGGGGCGGTGTTCTAATTTTTAGTCCGGATCCACTACCAGCCGGTGTGCCTATTTTGATCTGATCCCTTTCCTTGGGGCCGGACTGGCCTGTTATTCTGTTGTCAGGCGCACGACATCGGTCCGGTGTTAATTTGGGCCTTGTCCGGTGTTGCCAGTTTTAAGGCCGGGTCCGGTGTTATAACAATTTAGGCCGGACTGAAAGAGGTGTTCACAGGGGCGGTGTTCTCTCTCCTAGTCCGGATCTACTACCAGCCGGTGTGCCTATTTTCAATCTGAATCCGCCCACGAGATCGTCGTTTCTTACTTGGGCCGGACTCACTCGTTCTTTCGTTGCCAGGTGCATGACATCGGCCATCAAGGGATTCCAACAACTGGTCCGGTGTTTATAGGGCCTTGAGGTCATGGGCTGAGGGTTTGGGACAGCCAAAATTCCCACTCACCCATACGCGTAGTGGTGTGTAAACCTGGCCATTAACTGTTCGTGGGGAGCAGGATTTCAGTGTGGCATTTTTAATTGTCCACTTTCGCCTCCATGTCTGCCATTTTTGGGGAGTGCGATTCCAGGTCATCATGCACAAACTTCTGACCTCGTCTATCCGTTGTCAAATTTGTGACATCGGTTAGCAAAGACATCGGTTGGACGGAGTCCCCACTGATCCGATGTGGCCTCTTAAGAACCTGGACCTGTGTCTTCACACCGGTTGAGTCTTTCAATCACAGGGACGGTGTTCTCCCTCCTAGTTCGGATCTACTACCAGCCAGTGTGCACATATTTCGACCTGAGTCCTCCCACGAGATCGTCGTTTCTTACTTGGGCCGGACTCACTCGTCTTTTTGTTGTCAGATCCGTGACATCGGTCATTAAGGGACTCCTGAGGTAAGGACGATTGGGCGGAGTGTTGAGGTGGAGTGTTGAGGTGAGGACGGTTGGGCGGAGTGTTGAGGCGAGGACGGTTGGGCGGAGTGTTGGGGTGAGGACGGTTGGGCGGAGTTGAGGTGAGGACGGTTGGGCGGAGTGGATGTTCCCCCTTTTAGAATTTAGACCGGTTATATTTCCATTTGGGAACGGTGTCTTTTCCATTTGGGTCGGACCGAAATAGGTGTTCACACTCTTAATTCAGCTTGCATCGCCTTCTTCCAACATTCTTCTTAAGCAGCTTAAGCATAAACATGAGGCTCAACGGTTCCCAAAAGTGAAAAACAAAAAGAAGTATGAGAAAGTGAACACTTAGTATAAGACAAATAATTCTGTAAAAGGTGAGGGGTTTTTGATGAGCTAAGATGAAGCGGGGTTGTATGAGATACATGAGTTCCACAAAAATAATCATTTAAGTAAGGAGGTGGTCTACGTTATCGAAGAGGCAAGGAACTTTGACTCAGTTGTGGAAAGGAAGAAGATGGGATAAAAGTAGAAATTGGAATGGGTGAAGGAAATGAGTGGGGAGAAAATAGGGTAGAAGCATTGGAAGGTGGGTTTAAAAGTAAAGATGAGTTATGATCATTTGGAGGGTGAGGTACAATTATATTTTCAAGGTTATTAGTAAAATTAATAATGTTAATAGGCTGGTTCATGGGACTAAAAGCTGAGGGGGATGGTTCAAGGGTAAGAAAAGTAAGAAAAGGCTGTGATGAGTCAGCAAAAGTACATGGGCTGGCTGGTAGGGATGGGAAAACTACATGTGTCCAATGAAGTATTTATTGTAGTATTATTATTTTTGTCTTTTAGGGGAAAAAGTGTTCATAAAAACAAACATCCTTAGAAACAATTATGGTTTTTATATGCAAATTAAAAAGCAAATAGCCTTTAGTTCCTGATTTATATCCTAACAATACACATTTTAAATCCCTTCGGTCTAGTTTTATGCGACTAGCAAGTAAAGTATTTAGAAAAACCAAGCATCCAAAAGTTTTCAAATTTGAAAGAGGTGGTGGTTTATTATGTAATACTTCAAAAGGTGAATTGTGTGAAAGGAGATGGGTGGGCAAACAGTTGATAATATGAACAAAATATTTCATAACAAAATACCAAAAAGGTTTAGGAAGATGAGATTGAAAAAGAAAAGCGCACCCCACATTTAAAATGTGTTGGTGTTTTCTTTTAACAATTCCATTTTGTTGAGGATTTTCGACACATGAAGTTTCATGTAAAATACCCATTTTAAGAAAAATCAGTCATTAAAATTTTTTTACCATTATCCGAACGCAATCTTTTTAGTTTGACATCAAATTGATTTTCTATAGTGGTAATAAAATTTTGCAAACTAACCCGAGCTTCTGATTTGTTATGCATAAGATGAACCCAGGTATAACGCGCGAAATCATCGACAATAGTGAGAAAAAACTGGTAATTATCAACAGAAACAACATTAATGGGACCCCATATATCCACATGTACGAGTTCAAAAAAATTTAATGCTCTGCTAGAACTAACAGGGTGAAGAAGCTTATTTTGCTTAGCATAATGACAAATTTCACAATCATCAAAATCTTTGTAGGGTATATCAAAATTTTGACTAATAATTTGTTTGAACACTTTATTAGACACATGACCAAGCCTGAAGTGCCATAAGCTAGCCAAGGTGTTGGTGTTGTCCATTGTATGAGAAACAAAGGTATTGGGGGTAAAAGTTTGTATATCAGTATCTAAGGGAAACGTAGAATGAGTCAAATTCCTTGACAACTCCAAATAATAGAGCCCATGTCTCCTTCTAGGTAAACCAATCATGTTCGAAGGTTGTTTCTGCAGTATTTGACATATGGAATCATAAAAGAAGATTAAGTAATCGAAGGAGCTGGTCAATTTAGATATGAATATAAGATGAACAGAAAATTCAGGAACATACAAAACATCAAGCAAGGCCAAATGTTGGAGTTTAACAGTGCCAGAAAAAATATGCAACAACATGATTATTGTTGGGAAGTTTAATGGAAATAGGCTTGATTTTGGTAAGAGAAATAAAAAAAGATTTAGTAGGACAAATATGACCAGTAACACCAGTATCTAAAATCCAATGAGAAGAATGACAAGAAATTGTACCTGAGGAGGTTTGATAAGTTTGAATGTGGTTGGTAGAATGAATGTCGTGGGAAATGCCCTTGGACTCTTATAGGAGAGCAATGAAAGCATCATAATGATCCATAGACAAAGTAAACTGGTCACCCGAAGAATTTTCTATCTCAGGTTGAGTATCTTCTTGAAAAACATGAGACTATACTTCAATCAAGCTAGCTAACTTCATGTTAGAAGATGTTCCTTTGCCTTTAGACCTATAGCCAACATGGAAACTGATTTTGAAGAAACATGACTCCACAGTATGGTTGGTTTTGCCACAATGAGTACATAGTTTGTGCCCTCTCTTAGTGCCAGAACCATAATAGCCGCCACCACCACGACATGGTTGTCTTCCTCTGTGGTTGGCTGAAATTTTAGGAAACCAAAACTTTATGACGAGAGAGAACACAGGTCAGAGAAAAACTCATTCTATTATTACGTGGTATATTGACTTAATAACAAAAATAGAAAAAAGAAATATATATATATATATATATACACACACAGAGAGGACTAAAGAAGCAAACCTAACTTTAAGACAAACTAATTGAAAAATTAATAACAAAATATTAATTCTAATATCTTAAGGGAGACTTATAAACGGAAATAAGCAATGCTAGAATTTTCAAGGTTCCAAAAGAAAGAAGCGATATTACCCCTCTCATTTCTCTTTATTTGAATATGTTGTATATTTAAATAGATCAGCTCTTAAATTGACTCATCTCATCAAAGATTAAAATAAATAAGACATATTTAAATTGAAATCATTTATCCTAAATTAAAACAAATTTTATCCATTATAGTAAAGAAAAATACACAAGTTCGGATACAATTACTAACCCTCTTCCATCGGTGAGATAGAAAGTAATTTGAGAAAATGATAAAACCAAATAGACAAAGGCAATAATCAAAGCTCAATAGCAAACCCAATGAGACACAAAGATGCGGCGCAACATTTTATTCCCTCTGGGTTTGGACTTTGTATTATTGATTTGGATTTTACTCTTTTCTTGGAAGCAGAAAAATATTATGAAAATGCAATATGATAACACATCAATAAAATAACTATTTCTCCTCATATAATAACACATCAACAAATTAACTATTTTACCCTCATTATTTGTTTAATTAACCGTACACGTGTCTTTTTCTGCACAGGATTTTATATTATAATAAATAATAACAAGAGAAGATACCCTGCCAAGTTAATCAAAATGTGATTAATGTTCCTACAAATTGAGGGTTAGGGTCTTGATTAAGTCAAATAGAAGCCCCATCCTTTCCTTGGTGTAGGACTTTATTGTTTTCAAAGGGGTCCATCACCTTTCTTTGGACAAATATTGGTGGGAAAGTTTGGTTACCAGCTCCTTTTTCTGACCAATTAAATTAAACTAATATCCATTGACCCTGTATATGAGTGAGACAGAGAAAAGATAGAAATGAATAATATCTACTATTTTGAGGAAGTCTGCTAAGCACATGTAAGGAATTGGGATACTTATCAAGTCAAAGATTAGTGCAATGACATGTTTGATAGTTAATTTTACATATTTTCTTTCATTTACTTGGTTTGTCAAAATTGACATGCTGGGAATCCTTTTTCTTTATATATATATATATGATGGACTCGCATAATGCAAACCAAAATGAAGTAATTAAGGCTTACTCATTGATTACAAGCACGCTTAGCTACCTGGATTAGTGGACTATATATGATTATCTTAATTTCATGAAAAGTAATTAAGGTAGCAGTATCTCAAGCAAAAGACAGTGTGGAACACATTGAACATATTATTTGATTTGATTGCTCCCTCCTTTCAATTTCCCCAATAACAAGGTCCGAAATAGATTTAATAAAATGTACAAATTAGTAGTCGTATTTTTGTATGTTCTGGTGAGTTGATTTTCCAATATTGGAAAAAAGGAGGTTAAATTTTGATAAATAAATAATCAAAATTGAAAATAGCTTTTTGAGTAAGTGAGTGTAGTTGGAGATATACGGTAGAAAAATCAAAGTCATTGTAAGGATGAAAGAAATATGAAGGAACGATCGAAGAGACAATGGGGTGCTTTTTTCAAAGTAAAGCAAAATATTTTATTTAAACTAGCAAACAAAAATTCTCTCGAAGTTCCAAGTGAAAGCTACAAGAATCCTACCTAGTTACAAACTTATATCGTAGTTTAATACGATTAACGGTTTAACTTTGAAATCATTGATAAATTTAATTTAACTCTACTGACTAGTCATCATTCTAGGCAGCAGCTGCAGGCATTGTCTAGACGTAACCCCTTAAATTTGTTTGGCAAGTATTCCCCACTCAACTGCTGAAATCAACCACCAACACAAACACTGTAAATTGATCTCATTCATACATAATGTATACGTCTATGTCGTGTAATATATATTATCGGTCTAGTATAGGGTATTCATCATCTAATCCAATAAAAAAAATACTGCTCAATCGAACTAAAAAAACTAATTTCTTTTAATGGATTAGATTGGATTTTGGTTCCACCTTCAGAAACCAATCCAATCCAAACTGGTCTAAAGTTTTTTTACTACTAGTACTACTCTGGACTTGTTACCTAAAAGCTCAATATATTTCCTTTGTTTCTAAAATTTTTAAAAGTAAAATAGCTTAAGTTCAAATGACAATGCCTAATGTTTCAATTTTATAATTCATGCGTAAAACAGCTTAAACCCAAATGACATTACCAAATGTTTAAATTTTAATATTTGATGATTCACGCTTATCAAATTCTCAAATTAGAAAGAAAAGAAACCTTCATTTCGCTTCGTTTGTCTATTACTACTATTAGTATGTGATTTCTATAGTAAGAGATTTATTTTTAAGGTAATTTCTAAAAACCAAAATCCAATCCATTCCAAACCGATATATATCGGATCAGATCGGATCGGATTTCATGGAACATCCTAACCGATCCAATCCAAAGAGCATAATGATTTCTTGATTGGATCAGATATTTTTTGGTCTCAAAATCGATCTAATCCAATCCACAAAGACCCCTAATATCTGAAATGTTTTTGTTTAGTTTAACAGAAATTAATGAAGTTTGATGCCTTTGTTTAATCTGATATGATTCTATATTTAGTAGTTAAATATATAATATTATTTAAAAGAAGATACTTAAATTGGTATAATATTATATTGGAATACAAACATATAAAAATTAAAAAAAAACATATATCAAGTGTTATGTATAATTAGTATTAATAGGAATGATGTAGGTAAAGTCTACTTTGAAAAAGGAGGATCCAACTTTCCTTACTTTTTTTTCTTGGAATTTCAATTGCCTTGTTGAATTTTGGCAATGGAGAAGCCTTGGAGGAGAGAGGGATTTGGACGTCACTCCTCTAGGAAGAGATAAACCCTAAAACTGCCACCCTAGAGGAGGAAACCTAAGGATAAAGTATTCGGTGATGTGTCAAGCACAAGGGAGAGACTAAGAGAGAGGGAATTCTTTCTCACTCTAAATTTCTTCAATTGAATTCTGAAGTTAATTTTACAAAAGAGAGAGGCCTATATATAGGCTATGGAAATTCATAACTGGCTTGGGTAGGCTTGTAAAAGCTTTACTTAAGGCCAAAAATCTAAAATAAATTACCTAAAAATATCCGAAAATTAGTATATACCTATACAAGGCCCAAAATGAAAATTATGATCATGCAAAGCCCAAAATATCAATTATTTTTTAAACCTAATTAATTCCTAATGAAATAATATTTTTAACAAAAATATTAACAAAGTGAAAAGAATGGCCCAAAGAAGGCCCAAGTGAGGCATGTGTCATGCTCCTCTTTTTTCAAGAAGATTTGCCCTCAAATCCTGAAAATCTTCAAGACAATGCTCAAAGTAGAGACAAACCTACAAGATGAAGGGAGAACAAAGTGAGTTGCAAAAAAAGTGAAAAGGAAAACAAATATGAAAGAAAGAAAGACATGAGACCAAGATAAAAAACTAGCCTTTTTACCTTTGTTAAGATAAAATGAATGATATCAGAAAAGAACACAAAGACAAAAAGAAATGATAATGCATAAGCCAACCTATAAATCATCATGCAACCGTATAATGGTATGAATGACATGATGCTCACTGAAAAAGAGATGAGGTGTAGATAAATAATCATGTGTAATAGCAGTAAATAAGGGCATATGATGCAAAAGCATAGAATAAACTACTCTAAAAGGATTATAATGTGTAATGGCATTTAAACTAGAAACTAGAATATGTATGGAATGCAAAGATGATGTTAGCTCCCAATATAATCCCATATTAAAGTGAATATCAACAACATGATCATATGTATGATTTGGTTGTAGATGCAAAAGGTTAGGGGATGAAAAAATGGTAAACCTATGAAAGTCCTAGATACAAGAAAAATAACTAAAAGTAAGACATGAGGAAAAGTTAACTCAAAAAAATAAAGACACATCTCTATCCTAAAAGAACCTATAGTAACTATATACTTCCCACTAGTAATCCTAAGCAAACTATGTACACATAGAGTTCCATCTATCTCATAGTTAATATGAGAAGTTGGAAAACAAGCCTCTAGAAGAGTAGCCACTCTAAAGGGCAAAGCAGAAGAGCCCACTAGGCACAAATAAGTGCTAGGAGTGTACTTATCATAAAGAATATAGAGAGGTTGGTGAAGAAGCAAGGTTCTCTTCACAACAAGTTTGGAGGCAAAAAGAGAAAAATACCTCTTGGAGCCATTAAGAGAGATAACTCATTTACCTTTATCTTTTTTAGTTTTTCTTATTTTTTGTTGGGAGGTGGAAGGTCTATCCCCCCTTTCCCTTTTCAACTTCATTTGAAGTTGATCCTCTATTGATTGCTTAGGAGTCAATGGATGTATGACAAATTTCTTACTATACTGTGGTTGAAAGTAAGGGTGTTGGTGAACTCCTCATGGGTAACCTTCTTGTTAAACTGCCAAGGTCGAATCAACAACACATAAGTGACCTTTATAGGAACCACATTACACTAGACAAAATCTTCATATTTTCCTATTAAGAATGCAAGGTTAACTTGCTTGTTGACTAGCATTTCACCCTCTTTATGAACTAGCCTTAGGCTAACCATATTAGCACAACTACCACTATCCACAATGAGAGAGCAAAGTTTTTTTTTGTTAATATAACATCTTGTATAAAAGATGTTCTCTCGTTGTGTAGTGTCATCACCTCTAATATGGCTTATAAGAAGCCTTCTTATCATGTAAAGATCCCCTTCATCCCCTAACACATGTTTGCTTTTCATAGGAATCATTATCATAGTTATCATTGGATTATGATGAGGCAGATTTCTCAGTGTTAGTATAGTGACCATGCCCTCTTAAAATCATTATTTTCTTGTTTGGGCATTGAGAGGCAATATAATCTATTCCTAATCATTTAAAACATTTAAGAGAGCTGGTCTTAGATGATGAAGATTGAGATGATTCACTATTCTTAACATGCTTAAAGGGTTTGGCAAAGGAACTCTCTTATATAGACTTCACTTTTTATTTGAGAAGTAGTGCCCACTATCTTTTTCTCATCCTTTTTATAATTGTTTCTAGGATAAGAGTGCTCATTTCCTTTCCACTTGGGCCTATAGGGTTTGTTATCCCCTTTATAATACGAGTCTCTTTCACTCAACTGACTCTCTACCCTAGTGCATTGATGGAGGAGCTTCATAATATCAACATGAGGTAATAGCTCAGCCTTTTGTTTGATTTCCTTATTTAGACCATGCAAGAACCTATGTATTAGGGCTTTTTCATCTTCTTCTATGTTTGCTCTAATCATAGCTAGCTCTAGGGATTTATAGTAGTCTTTTACACTCTTTGAACCCTGGGTTAGCCTATTGAGTTTAGCCAATAATTCACCTCTAATAAGAAGGCACACACTATTTACGTAGTAAGGCCTTGAGGTCTTCCCAGTCATATATTGGTGGAGAATTATCTCTTTTCCATTCTTTACAGACCTGAGTCCACCAAACGAGAGCATAGTTTTGAAATGAGGGGGTAGCTATCCTAGTTTTCTTCTCATTTTTGATATTGTGAGAGTTGAAGAGTTGCTCCACTCTCATTTCCCATTCCAAACACGCCTCAACATCACTTTTCCTATGAAACGGGGGAACATCTAGTTTGACTTCCCTAAGTCCCCAATCATCATGGTGTCCATGATGTCTCCTTGGACGTTCCCCTTCCTCACTTTCACTATGTTCATTATGTCTAGAATGTCTCTAATGGTAGGGTCTATGTTCCCTGTGGTGATTTCTTTGCCTTGCCCCCTATTCTCTATATGATCTAACCTAGTGTTCATAGCATTTAGTTGTTCAAGAATGGCTCTCATGTGGGGAAGAGTGTTACCTCTTTCTCGCTCGCTAAAAGAAAACATGTTATTTATCCTAAAGCGTAAAATGATTAAGAGATAAGATACTAGTCGGTTGGTAAAGAAATAAAGCAAGCAAAGAAAACTAAAGATAGATGAAAAACAAGCAAGTATATAACTAGAAATAACCTAGAGAATTAATAGGCAATTCTAGTCGGAAGTGCAAAAATTAAACTATCCTAACAGGCAAAGTGTTGTTATACTAAACTAGAAAAACAATTAAAGCAAAACTAGTCGTTTGTACACAAAAAGTAAATTGGTACTTAAGCGCACTACTTCTAGTTAAACTAAAAAAAGTCCCAATTAAAGTCCAGAGTCCAAATTTTTTAAGTCCAAATACAAGGATTAAAAAAATTGAACTAAAGAAATATTTCCCAGAATACAAGAAAAATAAAATACAAATGAAATGAATAACTATTTCTATGTGTTTTCCAGTGTCTTCAATTATCTTTAAGATCCTTCAAGTTTCAAGGAATCTATTAAGCTACACAAAACACTTAAACTCAAAACCAAATTGGTTAGCACAAAAGTTATGTTTTAGAATTTTTTTTTGTCACTTTAGTGTTTATTCACTCAATGTGTTTGCACATAAGTCTTCTCAAAAAGAATTTCCAAGTTTGCTTAGAACACAACTCAATCCTTATCTTTTTTCCCCAAGATGTTATCCCTATAGATGGAAGTGATTGTTTTATTTCAAGAATTCTAGATGAGTGAAAACTCTATGACAAAACTCAAGAATAGAAAAAGATAAGCAATAAAATCAAGTTGGAGTTTATGAGACAAACTTGAATATGAAAAGTAATAAAGGGTAAAAGCTACTAAGAAAGAAATTAACGAGAGAAACCAAGAATGAAAGAAAATTAAATGCAACAAAAAATTAAGTACTTAGAAGATCTCCTAAAAACTCTAGAATATACATGTCAATTCAACCAATATCTAATAGCACTTAAACATCTCCAATTAGTAACACAAGTATGCAATTCGATAGGCAAACAAATGGTGAATTAGGGCCTGTACAAAATACCACACGTTGCTGTGTTTTTCAAGATTTTAAGCTACACACATTTTTCTTTTGATTTGTTTTTGTTAAGAAAGCACTTATTTTTTTTTGAAAGACAAGGTTTTCAAGCTATTTCTTTTTTCTTTCTTTTTGTATTTTTTTCACTTTTTTCTTTGTTTTATACTATCATTTTTACCGTAACCAAACAATTAAAAAATAACTCCAAAAGAATTTACCTCAAAAATTGCACAAAAATAGAGAAAGGGTAGCTAAAGGGTGAAGTTTAATCAAGTAAAAGGTATTAATTCAAAAAAGGTATGCAAGGATCAATAAAAGATCCTAAGAATTAAGAAAATTTTTTGCAAAGATTAATAAAAGATCCTAAGAATCAAGAAAAAACTTACAAAGATTAATAAAAAATCACAAGAATCAAGAAAAAAATTGTAAAGATTAATAAAAAATCTTAAGAATCAAAAAGATTGTAAAGATGAATAAAAGATCCTAAGAATCAATAAAAGATTACAAATATTAATAAAAGATCCTAAGAATCAAGAAAAAGATAGCAAAAATTAATAAAAGATCCTAAGAATTAAGAAAAAGAATGAAAAAATTAATAAAAGATCCTAAAAATCAAAAACAAGGATTTCAAAGATCAATAAAACAAGGATTACATAATTGAACATGGAACTAAGGGGAACATGCACACGTCTATAGAATAAGATATAACATGTACCAAATTTTAGAATATAAGAAGACAAAAACCAAAAAGAAAAAAGAAAAGGAAAGACATAAGACTACTAATACCACTTGATATAGGAAAAGCCTACTTTGAGAATGGGGGTCTAGTTTTCCTTGCTTTTCTTCTTGGAGTTCCAATTACCTTGTTGAATTTTGGCGATGGAGAAGCCTTGGAGGAGAGAGGGATTTGGACGTCACTCCTCTAGGAAAAGACAAACCCTATAACTGCCACCCTAGGGGAGGAAACCTAAGGATAAAGTATTCAGTAGTGTGTCAAGCACAGGGGAAAGACTAAGAGAGGGGGAACTCTTTCTCACTCTAAATTTCTTCAATTGAATTCTGATGTTAATTTTACAAAAGAGGGAGGTCTATATATAGGCCATGGGAATTCATAATTCGCTTGCGTGAGCTTGTCACCCAGGGCCCAAAATCTAAAAATAAATCACCCAAAAGTGACCCAAAACTAGTATATACCTATACAAGGCCCTAAAAGTGACCCAAAATGAAAATTATGACCATGCAAGGCCCAAAATATCAATTATTTTCTAAACCTATTAAGACCTAATAAAATAATATTTCTAATAAAAATATTAACAAAGTGGAAAGAATGACTCAAAGGAGGCCTGTGTCAAGGAATCAATCAAATGATTACTCCTTAGGATGACGCATGTGTCAATTAGTAATTTCTAACAGTGCTGCATGTGTTATCTTGTGTGCCTCAAATATTACTAGAGCCTCTCATATACTTTGATGTAATCTTGATTTTTAGTATGAGTTATTATAGCAGTAATTTCATACATTATTGCTATGACATTAGATACTATAAGAAGATAACAAATTGGGTATGAAGATATCAATAGCGGTATCATACTTAGCTCATATTTCATATTTATAATTACTTACAAAATCATTTTTAGTATAATATTGTATTTTATATACAAATAACTATGATTTAAGTTTTTGTTGGAAACCACTATGATCTAAGTTATGTTATCTGCATTTTAACAATTTAATTACATAATTTAGCTCAAATTTCCTTAAATATAGCCTCTCAACTAAATTTTTGTAAGAAATTGTTCAAAATATTACTAATGATGCATGATTTATCCTTAATTCCTTGCTTTAAATGTGTATAATTTACCATTGCTAATTGTGTAATATTATGCATTTTAACACATTTTCATAATTCAAGCTTTATTTAATATTAAATGAATTAGGCGATAATCTTTAACTGGAAATAATAAATCTTACTTGATTTCCCTTATATTGTAGTGAATAATTGAGGTTGCAATTGGGGAATTATGAAATTGAGCATCAGGGCTGACGCGTAGCGCCAGTACCACGCGTAGCATAAGACCTCAAGAGCTTACGCGTAGCGTCAAGCCTACGCGTAGCGTCAACAATGACGAGGATCCCATTAACAGGCTGTGTGCAACTTCAGAAGTGGGGGATTTATTTATATTAAACACATATTGGTCAATCCATTACAGACATACGGCACTATCTCAGTGGGGAACATGCAGCACAAGTGTCTAAGCATTATTGAAGAATTATTGGAGAAAATAATGTATTCTGAGTCAGCAAACTTCACGCGTAGCCTCACAACTAAGCGTAGCGTGGAAGCAAATTCGCAACCCTGACGCGTAGCATCCTGCTGACGCGCAGCGTCAGCAGGAGACCTTTACCTTTGCTTTCACTATAAATAGGACCAATGCCAAAGGCTTCAAACACACCATTCCTCCAGCATATTCATTCGGAGTAACAGAGGTACAAAGCCTCTAGGAGGAAATTCTTCTCTCCTATTCCGGGTTTGATCTTTCTTGTTTTTAGTTTGTTTTAGTTATGGAGGGCTAAAACCCTTAGATTGATTTTCTTGGAGGTTAATGTAATGTTATTTTTGAGGTTTTGATTTTTAATTTTTAATACATTTCCTTGTTATTAATCTCTTCATAATTCTAGCTCAATTATTTAATATCTATATTGTTTAATTAAGTTGTATGCTTAATCAATTTAATTATACAGTTAGAATTGAATAAGAATTATATTAAGATAGATTAAGAAATATACATGCTTAATGAATGTTTCAAAATCAATCTTGATAGTTGTGGTTTGCTTAATTCCATAACATTGAAGTTAGATTATGTATGTAGGCGATGTTCTATATATGTTCAATAATTCCTAGAATTTAAAATCTTGACTCCTTTTGCTTAATTAGGATGCTTGATTAAAATCTTCATTTTTTTATTCGAATGAAAGTAAATGAATTATGAATTAAAAGACGCTTAGTTGATTAATTCAAATTGAACTAAGAGATCAATAATAAGGAAAATGTATAGAATTCTTTTCAAATCCAAGGATAAAATGAATTGCAATACTCCAAGAAAATCAATCGTTTGTTAATTATTTGTTTCATATTTATTCTATATTCTAGTATTCTTTATTAAATCTTTTGTGACAATCAAACAAACCCCCCCATTGTATGTTTGTTGAACTGTTGTTTGTAAGAATAAATTTTGTTTGTTAGATTTTAGTTTCTTAAAATTAGTTTAAGACTTGATTTTCCTAAATTTTTGTGTTGATCCTTGAGAGAACGACATAGGTTGACACCCTAGTACTACATTAATTAATTTTAGTGTACTAACTAATTTGACGGAATCACGACTGTAAAAATATTCACGTCAATTACCATGGTAGCCATGCTCAAATTCATTAAGTTGCCCTTAAATTTATGAGTATATGAAACCCACTGTTGTAAAAAAATTGAAAGATCGACACTGAGAATTCGTCATGGAAATATAGAGGTTGCTCCCAAAAAAATATTGATAGTCCTGTGTTCATGAATATTTTTCATTCTTGTGTTTTAATTTTGTTTTGTATGAGGTAAGGAAGTAAAAAATATATAAGTATTTGTGAACCCTATCCATGAAATCTTAAGTTTTTATGTTTTTCATTCAATTAATTTATCTTTATAGTTACACACCACTAAATATATTTGACCTATAGACTATTAACATTTTAATATAGTATTAGAACTCAAACACTTAAACACATAAAACGAGCTAACAAAATGAAGTAATAGAACCTCTTAGAACTTGTAAAAGAAGAGGGAAAAAAGCCTAAACAACTTTTTGTTTTGAGATTCCTTAAGTATAATTAGAAATTTAATTAGACTTAAAAAGAAATATGAAAAAGTCTCACATTAAATAAAACAAAAGGAAATAAAGAGTATATAAATATTAAAAAATAAATTCATATGTTCTCTTACTAATCCATCTAATAATTAATTTGAGACTAAATTTATATTTTTTTCTTGATCTCTGTTAATTGTCTGGATGACCAACCAAACATGCCATTAACATTATTGGGTTAGCAAACTTTCATTTTCTTCCTAACGTGGGCTGCCTAGCGCAGTAAATCCTACGGTGATGATTTTGTTTGTAGCGCAGTATTTTCTCTCAAAACTTGCAAGTGTAAGAGAAAATACTTTGAATTTTAAGTGATTTTTTTCATAGTATGAATACGATCATGTTCAACATTTAATGTTTGGGCAGCGAGTCTTGATTCTCACTATAACGAGTAATAAATTTCAGATACGATATATAGTTATCTTAGAAGTATTAATAAATTCTGCAATATAGACACCGCCTGAATTTATTACAACTCTACAATAGTATTTCGGAATGACCTTATCCCATAGACTTAAACGCCAAATTTGGTTTTCCAAAAGGGAAACATAGAAAATGTAATTTGAATAAGTGGGTCTTTTTCATTCACCATTCTTCTTAATATTAACAGCATAGTTTTTACAGTTATAGTATGCAAGTGGCTAGAAAAGCATAGTAATAGACGTGAAGAGGACGTGTCTGAGTCTGAGATACTGGTTTCTTGTTCCCGCTTTTACTGCTTTTTTTTTTCTTCTTCCCGGCACCACTAGTATCCCTTTCCCTTTGTGCCACCACCACTATTGAAAATCAAAATACTATAACTCTACTGCCCCTTCCTTACTCTTAACTCTCTCTCTCACACACATAGAGTACTAGGATTTCCCCACTATTAACCTTTTGGCTTTTTATGTGCGATTCCTCGCAATACTCAACAGTGACTTGGACTTGTTCTTATAAAACACCTCCCCCCTCCATCCAAAACACCCCTAACACTAACTAACACACCATCTCTCTTTCTCTCTCTATATTCCCTCCATTTCCCTTTCCTCTTTCCTTCATCTTTCAAAATAGCACTTATTTATTTCAATTGAGAAAACATGGACAACAATCAGCGTGCCCCCCTTCTCACTTGGGCCTATTTCTTCCAAGGAAAGGTTGCTACTTTCTTTCACCCTTTAACTATATATTTTAATTTTCCTAACACACACACACACATACATTGATAAATTTCATAATGCTTGGTTTAGTTGCATGTTTTTGGCTTATAAATAATAGTAATAACAATGATAATTGTTGGAATTTGAGCACTGGTTTAATTCTTTGTGATTGTTATACATACAGTCAATGGAGGAACTGAGACAGTCCCTTGTGTACACAACCCTGGAGCTTGAACAAACAAGGGCTGCAGTGCAAGAAGAACTAAGAAAAAGGGATGATCAACTACTCAACCTAAAGGAGCTCCTTAACAAGACCATGAGAGAAAGAGATGAAGCACAAGACAAATACCAGAGACTTGTCTTGGAGAAGCTGGTTTTCCAACAACAACAACAACAACAACAACAAACAGCTCCTCTCTCTGGAATTTCTAGCATTGAAGATGAGCCCAGAAGAGGAATTGACTCCAACAATGGCCTTTCTTCATCAGATTGTGAAGAAAGCATTGTTTCCTCTCCAGTTATTGATCATTTGCCTCAACCACGACAACCACCAGCATTACCATCTCCCATGATTGAACTAACACCTGACAAACCATTACCAGAAAAGGGTAAGCTTTTGCAAGCAGTGATGAAAGCCGGTCCTCTCCTTCAGACCCTTCTCCTTGCAGGACCACTTCCTCAATGGAGACACCCTCCCCCACCACTTGAGTCCTTTGAGATCCCCCCTGTAACCATTCCTTCACCACCATTACCACCACCACAACAACTCCACCAAGATTCCCTTTATAACACTAACGGTAGCAGCACCAACACCACAACCAACTGTGGAAGGGACAGTAGAAAAAGGGTATTTTCTGATGGCTCTGATTCTCCTACAGAGACCAAATTCCAAAGGGTTGTACTTCACTGACTTGTTGTACCAAGTCAGATATTCACACACTTAGTTTCTAATTTTTCATGTATTTCTGCTAAGTTCATAGGATTCTAAGTTAGAGAGTATGTATGCAACTGATTTAGCATCTGTACAGTGGTTTCTTTCTAGGACACAACAAAAGTTATTAAGAGAAGATGATGATGATGAAAGAAGATGAGGAAGAAGACCAAAAGAAAACTTGCTTGGTAATTTTAGGCTTTCTGGCAATGTTTGGGGTGAAGAAGAAGAATTTGTCCTTGGCATTAATTTTCCACTCTTTCACAATTTTTACTATTGTTTCCTCAAAAGTGAAAGGGGACTTGAATTTGTGATTTCTCAGAAATTACTATGTAACAAAAGATACTGTAGTAGTCCAGCAAGCATGTGATTTGAGTGTAAGTGTGAGTGAGTGTGGTAGATTGAGATTGATTATCAACAATTAAGAGAATGGTTGTGGAGTGGTTGGATTGGAAGATGAGTGTTACCAAGGACCAAAGGGAAAGGCCTTTGAGTTCTGCTTGTCGGGTTCGGTGGACCCAAATTTTAGATTTAGAATATCACAGGATCTATTACTAGTGTGATGTATGAATGATTATGTTAAGCCTTTGCTAGGGAAGTTATGATTATTCAGGTCTAATCTTGTGCCTTTTCCATTAACTATTTTTAATTTTTGCCTCCTTTTATGTTTGTTTATTACCATTTTTCCTAAGGCCATTTTTGGGTATCTGCTACCGCCGGACATGTTTTAGCTTCCCATGATTCAAATGTGAGAGCGCAAATATTTCTTCCAGTACTAGAGCAGATAATGTTGACTGTTATTATCATTTTAATGAAAGCATGGCAACTGGGGACGAAAAAAGAGAGAAAAAGAGATTCTGCAGACAAATGAAACATGCTACATTATGGTATAAAAAAAGCAGGGTTGTGATTATTGTTGTGCACAAAAGAAAAGGTTAAATTATGTAGTGTCAATACATTTCTAATTTCTTATTGCCGTAACAGGTTCCTCGTTCCTCACTTTTTGCGTTTTTCTTGGCCTAATTTCTGGTTATAAAATATTCAAATGAAACTCTTAAATTAGTCTTGAATTGTATAATATATTCTGAAATGTTGGGATAGAAAAAATTTCCACATCATAACTTGAATGTTTTGTCGACTGGAGTAAGATTATTTCCGGTGTATTATAGATAGTAAAATATCCAACCCGTATGATCTTAAAACTTAATTTTCAATTTATCAGAAATCAAAATACTCTAATTACTGAGCTGTGGTTGAGCCCTTTGCTTTAATCACTGTTGCAGCCGGTGAAATGGGTCCATACAGTTGCTTTGGTTGTTTTCTCAACAGTTTTGTTTATGCTTGGATGTATCATCATGTGTGTCAAGTTTGTCTCACACACTCATTAGCTACTATTGTGAATGTGAGTGTTATAATGGATCCTAGTTTAACTTCAGAAAAATCTAAACATATACTTCGAATTCTGAAGGGACTCCACAAAAATGTTAAAAAAAACACACGAATTGACAAGGATTTTACTTTATTTGTTTGATTTGAATTAATTTTTTTCATTTATTTATAAAGGTGGGATGCATAATATAATTCAAACTTGGGTGACTTGGATTAGTTAAATGACTAATGTGACATTTAGATATCAATCATATCATACAAAAAAAATTGAACTAACTTTATTTTTGTCCCAATTTGCTGATGTTGATTTTCCAGTATCTAACTTTTTGATCTTGCAAAGAAGTGTTTCAGACACTTCATTGTAAATAAAGAAATAAATGGTGGTGATATATATTTTATCTAAATTTCTTTCTTTTACTTAATCTTTGAACCAATTTCTTTCTGTCACGGCACTACTTAAAAGCTTATAGCTAGCCACCTTATGCAACTGTGGAATGGAATGGTGATTTCGTCAAGGGCAGGTAAAGGGAATAAAAGGTGACATGGGTAGTCTCCTATAGAGGAGACAGATACATGTAATATAACGAGTCTTGGGCTTTGCTCATGAATAGTGTGACATTGCTCTAAAATGTTACATATTCAGGAGCCTCGTGGTTAGTGTAAGGTGCATGCAGAAGAACAAATAATACATTGGATAAAAGTGTTACTTTCATATAGCTAGTAGCAATGCTTATAATTATGTCAATGCATCTTTGGAGTCCTGCAAAACGCGCTAAAAGCTACATTCTGGACAGTGAAACAGGCCGCGAATGGCGCACAACACAACACATATTCTCATTTTGGTCAATCAATACCAGACAAATACAACTAACTTTGGAACATAAGTTGACTTAACAGACAAAAGTTTTAGTTCACAATAGCCCAACTCCATACACAGGCCCATTTTAACTGTACAAGCCCAAGGCAATTCATGCAAACAGATATATTCGAACTATACCAACAGACTCAGACCAAAAACAAAAACCTATACCAACAGACTCCGTCCAAAAAAAAAATTCTATACCAACAGACAGGCCTGGTCATAAAATTTCATGGGTTCTGGCCGCACAATAGATAAAGGTCCCTTAATATTTTTTTTAAGAAAAAAATTTATTAAATAATCAAATCAATATTAACAAAATCATTATAAATTCTAAACACATGAATTAAATATATCATCCTGGTGTAAAAATAATAAAAAGCCAAAAATAATGAACAATGCTCCTATAGTCTCATGTTTTCCTTCAAAAATCATTCTTCCACCTACAATGAAGTAAAAAAACACAAATCATCATAAAAAATGGTTTCTTCTGTCAAACCATTTAACCTCTCTCAGCAGCTAGAGTTATAGGTAATAAAATTCCAATTTGTTGTGATTAATTCCAATTGTGTTATGCCTTTGTAAGGTTAAGAAGTTAGCCGGGAGTCGAGCATGGGACCTTCTAGCGAAATTTAAACACCTTTACCACAGAATCATATAAGTTACATTGAAATTTTTTGATATTTTTTCATATAACCTAAACATTATTTATTTTGGGCTCCAATTATTAATGGGCCCTGGGCCATTGCCCTTGTTTCCAAGGTCCAGGTCCGGCCCCGCCAACAGATATATAAACTAAATATTGTGTAAAAAAAACTAAATATAATTTAATAATCTTTTACATTTTAACCGAAAAAGTCTTTGAGGGTCAGTTTTGAGTATATTCTTAATACTTGAGAAAATATATAAAGAAGAGTAATGAAATAACAGGTCAAGATTTGACTTATAGTCTGGAAATAATAAGATAGATTATTTCAGGGAACGCGAAGTCTTGAAGAAGAAGAGTTGGTTCCAAATTCATTGATCCCAGTCCCTTCCAGAAGATCCCAGCCACCATCATAAAATTTGATTTCTCTTGTCACTTCTTACTTGGATATCCAACCAGGCTAAAAAAATTTTATACCTTCATAAAATAAATACGCTTCATATCGTGAATCACATATAAAATTAATATAAGTCATTAGATGATGTCTCAAATAAAATTTTATATCTACAACTGAGTTATTAAGTAAAAACATGTTTGGCTTTTAATAAGTACTGGATTTAACTAGAAATAAATTTTTAAACCGTTCATTAAATCCAATTGAAATGTATCTGGAATATGATTAATATTTTCAAAGGATGAGACGATTCTGTAACTGGGCTACGGAAGGTGCACTTAAACTGGTCAGAGGGAAATTGCATATTGGGTTTTTTTTTTTGGTCGAACATATTGGGTTATTGAGATGCGGAATATGACACAAAGCCCATACGTAACATCTTTAAAAAAAAAAGATCGCGGGTTTACAAAAACAAGTTCAAAGGAGTGTGTTGGAAATTAAATAACCGAGTTCATTAACATTTTTTTTATCAGCAAAAAGAAATCAATAAATTAAAAAAAGGTATAAGGGGTACCTTAACCCATATACAAAACAAGAGAAATAAATAAATAAAAATTACATTCCAGAAAGACAGAATAGAGGCTCCCTAAACCATTCAAGAAAGCTCCTAAAGAAACCATTCAGTCGAAACCTTAGCCATAACCACGATCGAAATTAGATCTGCTCCAACATATGGTCAACGTTCATAGATCCTTCCTTGAAAATTATATCATTTCTTACCTCCCAAATAGTCCAAATAGTAGCAAACAATATCACTGTCAACCCAAGCTGAATCTCTGTTTTAATCCCATAACCCAAAGTACATTCAAAATGATCTTTAGCCATACAATACAAAACCGAACAATATCCCAATCATGCAAAACACCTCTGCCATAATATATATGCCCATTTACAAGAAAAGAAAAGATGAGAGCTATTTTCCAAACATTCACCACATAATACGCAGGAATCAGAGGAATTTTGTAACGCAATCCCACCTATAACAAGATTAACCTTAGTTGGAAGTCGATCAAAAAGTAAACGCCATCCAAAACTACTAACTTTAAGAGGCATAATGTTGTTCCAAAATAACCGCACAAAATGATTATCTCACCTAGTTGACCGCTAAAGTAAAACATTATAGGCTGACTTGACAGAGAACTTTCCTGAGGAATCTGCTGTCCAGATCCAAGAGTCTTGTTTTGACAATCGAACACCTCCAAAATTCCTAAGATCTTGAACAAGGGATGACAAGAGATCACATTCCCATACAAAAAATTGTCTGTATCATTTTATATCCCAAACCCATATATTATCCACCCATTTCCCCATCTCAGCTACCATAGCATCCTGATGTGATGAAAGTAAAAACAGCCTATGATACCTAGACTTTAATGTTGTATCTCCCAACCAACAATCGGACTAGAACCTTATTTTTGCCCTATCACCCACCTCCCTCCTCACATTAGCCCGAAACCACCCAAATTCCTCAGACATTTTCACAACACTCCCTAAATCCCTTCACCATCGTGATCCTTTTCTAAAAACCTCCCAATCCCCTGCTCAAAGTCCAGACCCATATTTAGATTTTAAAACTCTACTCCACAAGCTCACCTGATCTCCCAAAAGCTGCCAAACCCACTTTCTAAGTAAAGCACAATTAAACTTTTCTAAATCCCTCACACCCAACCCATCCTCCTCCTTACTTCTACACACCTGTTCCCATTTGATCCAACATATTTTTTTCCTCTCCTCACCCCTTCCCCACAAAAAAGATCTCTGCAATGAAGTTAGTACTTTTATAACAGATACAGGTGCTTTAAAGAATGAAAAGAAAAATAAAAGAAGCGAAGAGAGTACCGATTTAACAAGACAGAGACGGCCACCAAAAGATAAATGGCGTTGGTTCCAAAGGGACAACCTCTTCTAAAATTTAACCACCACCAGATCCCAAGTACTCCCTCTCCCTGAATTTGCTCCCAACGGAATGCCAAGATATATAAACGGAAAACTCATTATCTTACATTGCAACAAATCTACATACCTGACCAACTCTGCATCATTACCCATCACTGCGCCTAATTTGCTCTTAAAGAAATTAACCTTCAAGCCAGATACTAACTCAAAACATCTCAAGACACTCTTCAACGTCATAACATTCAGCAAAGAAAACTCACCAAAGAAAAGAGTATCATCAGCAAATTGCAAGTGTGAAATACCCACCTTATCATCCCCCATTGAAACCTCTTGAAACAACTTTTTCTTCACAGCCTCTCTCATTAGCCCATTTATTCCTTCAGCCACAAACAAAAATAGGAAATGCGCCATAGGATCACCTTGTCTAATACCCCTTCTCATAGAAAACTCTTGGGTTGGACTCCCATTTACAAGAACAGACACAACTAATGTAACTAAACAACATTTAATCCATCGTATCCATTTTTCTGTAAACCCCATCCTTCCCATCATATAAAATAAAAAATCCCAAAAACAGAGTCATATGCCTTCTCAAAATCCACCTTGAAAATTAAACAAGACTGACGCCTCCTCTTCACATCTTCAATCAACTCATTCGCAATAACAACTTCATCTAGCATGTTTCTCCCCCCACAAAAGCAGACTGATTCTCACTGACAAGTCCCGCTATAACGCCACCCAACCTACGAGCTAACACCTTAGCAATTATTTTGTAAATACAACCCACCAATGATATAGGCCTATAATCACCTAACCCCATTGAAGGATCTCCTTTTGTAATTAACGCTAAAAAAGATGAATTTACCCCTACAGGTAACACCCCATTTTCATAAAACTCATCCATCATTCTACATACCTCCCCTTTCAACATACTCCAAAATGATTTTATAAAATGAAAATTAAAACCATCAGGCCCTGGACTCTTCGATCCGTCACAATCCCAAACAACATCCCGAATCTCTTCCTCAGAAAATTTCTGATTTATTCTCACATTACTATCCTCCCTCAACTTTGAAAATTCAACCCCATCCAACACAGGTCTACTCCATGAGTCACTAGAAAATTTATTCTCAAAATAAGATTTAACTCCCCCCTTAACTCTAACTGGATCCTCCTCCCACTTTCCATCCAACCATAACCCATGAATTGAGCTCCCACGCCGTCTTTTATTAATTACAACATGGAAGAATTTAGAATTAGAATCCCCCTCCTGTAAACATTTAACTTTAGATTTTTGTAACAAAATAGATTCCTCCGATCTAGCAACCTCCCACCATTCCGCTAGCAAATTCTTACAAATCAACACACCCTCCTCAGTCACACCATCATTCTTTTCGTGTACATCTAAAGCTTTCATTTTCCTCTCCAATTCCTTCAACCTCACACTCTGCACCCCAAAACTACTCCGATTCCACTCCTTTAGCTTCGACTTTAATCTTTTTAATTTTGCTTTTAACACAAAGGATCCCCACCCCTCAATATTCATTTTGTACCACACCCCCTCCACAAATTCTTTGAATCCAGGTTGCTTCAACCAACAATCTAACACCCTAAACAGTTTCGGCCCCTAATCTACATCCATCACCTTTAAAATCACCATATAATGATCTGATAAATTTCTTTCAAGAGCCATTTGACTACAATTCGGAAAAGATTGTAACCATTGATGAGAACAAAGAAATCTATCCAATCGACTCATCGCTATCCCATTTGGCCTATACCACGTAAATCGTCTTCCCTGCAAAGGAAGATCCACCAACTCCATTGAATCAATAAACTCATTAAACAATCTTGCCTCCGAACAACTAACAATAGCTTCATCACCAACCACCCCAATCCTTTCCTCACCACACCAAACAATATTAATGTCACCAAACATGCACCACTCAGAATACTCCTCGTATAGATTTTTTACTTGTAAGAGTCCCTCCCACAACCTTTTTTTCTCCACCATAAAACATGAAGAATAAGCATTTATAATAACACACAATTGCTGCCTCGCTATCCATGTCCTAATCACCCCAAAAAAAACACATCCCTCGATCACCTGAATTCTACGAAACTTGGATTTATCCCAAACACACAATAACGCCCCCAGCAGTACCCACTGATGGAGAAAAGCATAACCCAAACTCTGATCCTTTCCAAATAGCCTCCACAACCTGCTCATCTATAACACTCAACTCAGTCTCTTGAATCCCAACAAAATCAATACCCATCTTATTTATTACCTCCCTGATCAACTTTTTCTTGAGCTTTACCCCCAACCCGCGCATATTATAACTCATTAACTTCATGGATAACTGCATTCACCCCACCTGACGCCTCTATTACCATCTGTTTATTTCTTTCAACTTTGTCCCTTACCTCCTTTTCCACCATACGGCGTATAACCTCATCCTCCTCCCCTTCCACTGTAACTCCCAATTTCTTTCCAATTTCCCATAGAGAGTCCGCCTCATTACGATTATCCTTTAACCAAATAGAGCTATTTTTATTAAAAGACACACCATTGGTATCATCCCGTTCACACCAAAAAGCCTTCCATTCCCTCATTAATCTACTCTTTTCCTTCTTTTTTTCATTTTTCTTTTTTAATTTCCTTCTTCTAAAATTAGAAGATATAAGGTGCTCCCTTGGGATGCCACAAGAAGAAGGCAGGGGAAGTAGCGCTTAATAAATAGGGGATGAATGTTGAGAATCCTCTACACACTCTTCACTCATGCCAAGATCAATCAAAGACACACATTTAGCAATGTGTTTATTAAAGCTTGCACTTGGCATAATGATACTAGGCAAAAAATCATCCTTTGTAACTGATACCCCTTCACACAAATTATCATGCATAAAATCATGCTCCTCCGAATTGAGCCTGCATGATTGAAACAATTGTTTCAATTTCCCGTCCGTACACCTCAACGCACTTAGATTTTATGTTTCACTGAGTCCCATTCGCAATTTATCAATGGAAGAATGCACCTAATTTTCACTCCTTTTGCTAACCGACACAAATGGCTCCAATTCACGTAAATTGTTTGTGCTACCAGCCGATCCTACATGGTCACTGTTATTCATGTGACAATCTACGCCACGCTCCCCTTGACCCACAAAAAAATCCATTTGGCCCAAAAGTTTACCGCCACAATAAGTCCAGGCCCACCAACATTAGTTTCAATTTTACTAGTTACTAGCCCATCATTTTCCTTCAGCCCACAATTCTCTAACTCCACACTCACTGATTCGAGACCCACCTCACCCAATTTGTCTACATTCATTGAACCTCACCCCATATTCTTCACCGTGACCTTCTCCAACAAATTTGGTACACTTAATGGCACTTTGTTAGCTAAGGCACCGTCCGTTACGAAATTCAAAATTGAATTTGAATTTGATTTCTCGTATGGAAATCCCAAATTACCCTTGGCCGGAAACCCACCATCCGACATGCTGTGTCGATCACCCTCTTCTCCAAAACACGACAACAACGATTCTGAGTCATCGCCATCCACCATTGAAGATTGAGAGGAATAACCATGATGACCCCTAAAACAACAGCAACCTTTTCCTTCCTCTCTACCTAACTCCCCAATACATCAGACCAAATATATTCTCCCGTTTATTCTAATATCCTCCTGTTGCAATACCACGCCCTTCTCCGAAGTTCGAACCAGTAATCTTGCATACTCCAATCTTGATAAATTTCTAGTATTATCATTCAACATAACTAAACTTCCAAATGTAGTAACTATCTGTCGGAAAAAACTCTCCTGCCAAACATCTAAAGGAAAACCCATACATCTCACCCAAACAAGTCGATGTCCAGTTACCTGCCCAGAATCCCATGGGGTTAGAGACTCAAACACTAACGGTGGCCAATCCTTTGCAAACTCTAATAGTTCAAATAAGTTATCGCCCTCCATCGCTGAAAGATAAACCATATTATCCCCCATATACCTCATCCGAATTGCAGATAGGCCTTCTAAAATGAAAGACTCATGAAGAGTATGCAACCTTGCTAATCCGGTCTGGATACCGGCCCTAAGACTAAGAGATAATTATCTTAGCCGGCCCATAGTTCAGTCGGTATCACTGGACAATGATCCAGTCGGTATACCACTGGACAACGATCCAGTCGGTAAAAATATTACCCGGCCTCAATCGGTATCACAAGATACCGACTCAATCTGCAACTATACCGGTTATCCAAAGTAGTGACCAAGATATCGGATACCTCATCCGTTTCCCTTTCACCCGGTGTTGAGAAGCTGATCCGGACCGATCAACCGGTTTTTATCATAACACATACAACCGGTGTCATCGGTATACATCCGGACTGTAATCCCGAGTCAGGCGTTCTCCCTGCACCGGTTAGTCTGGATAACACCATGCACACCGGATAATATATGTATCACCTGACAGAAGACGATGGGCATTGCTACAGGAACCGATCAATAATTTCCCACACTACGAGCCAAACTCTGCTTCAGGGAATGATCAACTTGTCCCCTAAGTCTAGCCCATACTCCCTACGCTCAATATAAAATAGCCACTCACCCCAATATGCTGGTAAGTGCGCATTAAACAATAATATACTTGCATAATGAAGGTTAGTGGTTCCCTATTAACGAGTCCTCGTAAATTGAGCCAATCAGGTATAAGAACTCACTTCAGTTTACTGGAGAGGGGTCCCTGATTCCTAGTTCTGGTCTTTCTCTCCCAAATGCTTATATCTGATCCCTGTGATCATTTACATTCCATGCTTGGAATATATCACTGACTTGAGCGTCGAAGAATCTTCGCAGGTGACACCACCTGTCGTCCACACCAACGCGGGAGGTCGGTGTGAAGGATCTCCAGGACGTCAAGACCGTTCCCTATATACAGAGACATCAGATACACATACCGGATATTCACAGATCCGACCTTCAGACATAGACTTTTCTCACTACTTGTGACTGGCCCGACACCGGATCTCTTTGACCCCGGTTCAGGACAGAATACTTGCAATGTCAATTAACCTCCCTACGTACCCTTCCTTTACCCACTCCATCGTACCAGTCCCAATTGTCATATCCCTGCCACGCCACTCAGGAATCTTCCCAACCTCGCCAACATTTTCCTTCTTAAGCCCCTTATCCTTGACTCTCCAAGACTTTGCTTGACCTTCCATCCTTACTGCCTGGGCATACGTGACAAATGTAGTACCTGGATGACATTTTTGAATACCAACACGCTGAAAAGACTCCGCCATGGGCTTAACAACTGACTGTTCATGCGTAAATCTAGCTAAATTAACACGTAGCTTCATGTTTCCGATCCATACTTTATCCAATTGTTTCTCCAATATCCGTGGATTCTGCACATTTAAAAATCTCACAAAGCCATACTTTCCCCCATTTCTATCACGCTTTCTTGAAACAAACACCTCACAAACGCGTCCCCATCTCTGAAACATTCTTCATAGATCTTGATAATTCTAATTCTCAGGAAAATTTATGAAGTAGAATGATGTGACCCGTCCTTGCATTACCCCATAGTCGTTTTTCCTATCCCTACGTCCCGCTTCCCCTCGAACCAGTCCCCTTGAACCAATACCATCTTGTTCTCCGGTGATGCCGCCGCTGTCCCTGTACCTCACACACTCTCTCTCTCTCTCTCTCTCTCTCTCTCTCTCTCTCTCTCTTCATTAACATTGATCAAAAGCCTTGTGTATTGCTAAATTCTGGTGTATTTCTTCTTCTGGATCTTGGTCCTTTTTCACTTTCAATGAATTGCCCCGTATACAAAAAAAATGAGTTCTATGTTGAAAACAAAAAAAGTGATCAATTTTAAGAAGAAATCATTTAAAAAAAGCCCATGATTTTTAGTAAAATACCTTTTATATACCCTTAAGACAATTACGAATTGAAGCTAATGTCGAATTTTTTACAAAAAACTAAAGTCTTTATTTCGTTTCTTCTTAAGAGATTTGTTTAATTCTTAATATAAAGACTATAAAAAATCAATAATATTAATTAATTTTTCATCAAAATATCTTTACTAATCATTAATGAAATAAGTATTAATTAAATAGAAAGAAAGTGAGATTTGTGAATCCCAATAAATATATAAGGATACTTTTGAAAAATTAATACAATTTTTAGATAAATTAAATTACTCTAGCTATATTAACTATTTTTTCTTAAAGCTAAAAATTAGTTGAGAGATTCTTGTATTAAAAGATGATAATACATTAGATTTTTATATCTATTGTCACTTTAAACATGTTCCCACAGATTAAAAAATCATTGAATGTGTAGTTATTTAAGTAGATATGAATTTAAATACTTTTATTTTATTTTATTATATTATTAATAATAAATAATGTCTTATCTTTTTAAGTCTCATTCATTATTTAAAATAAAAGGTGATAGGGATATACATTAATTATAAAAAGATACCATTAAAAAATAAATTAATTATAAATTAAAATTTTAAAATAACAAAAATTTTAGTTAAAAAAATAAAGTTGAAAACAATAGTAGATACAAGACGGGGGTATATATTAATTATGTCTGATTTTGTTAAAGGAGGAAATAATTTTGTTTTGTCTGTAAGTAAGGCTATTAGAATTGGTGCGTGGTATGTAATTCATCTTATCTTATTGCTATTTGAAAGTAAAAAAAACGTTGAAATTATTTTAATCTCATTTTCAAGACTGGATTATTCACTACCAAATGATGCAGAAAAGGTGTTGAAATTGATGAGAAGTTAGGAGGTATAGTTTAATTCGACCCTTTGGAGGAGGGAATTGAGAGGCTCCCCTAGGCCCCTTTGTGATTAAGAGGCATAAGGTTCCTATCACTGTCTCTTACACACTTGCACTCTGGTCTTGCTTCATCGGTTACCCTGAACGTGGGCAACTGGTATGATGTATACAACACTCACTCGCAAATTGCATACCCTACCAATTTTATTACTCTCTCACCTAATTAAGCAACAATTGGCCGCTGAATCATGTATCTCATTTGGAAATGGGCCACTCAAGAGGCATATGTACAACCACTAATCCTGTTTTATAGTCCTACTTTGCTGTTTCTGTGCCATACAGACAAAATACTAAGGCTTTCATCTTTACTATAAGAGTTAATTACCATTCATGACAAAAGTATATCTGTATATGTGAACACTAATGCTTCTCTGCATAAACCAGTTTCCTTGGCAACGTCTCTAAAACTCATTTGTTATATGTAAATCTCATATCTTAAAAAGTTAAAAGATGTTAGTATTTACTACTTCAGTCTTTTCTTTTTTTAAATTTTCTTTTTGATATATTATATTCTATTTGGGTTTAACCACATCATGGTAAGGGATGAGATTTTTTCATTCACAAAGTTCAAATCTAAAAATACCTACTTAAAAAAGAATCAAATATATATCACTTAAACAAAATATACGTTGTTATGTCATTATCTTTGTAGTAATACTTCAATTGATATAATTTCTCTTTTCCCATAAAATTCTTGAATACCCTGAAATGTAATGTACTATAATAACTTCAGATCTACATCTACTTTTCCACCTCACTTCTTAATTTGTAGCAGATAAAATAGCTGCAATTACAATCTGCACCGTATGTATTCATGCAAGTGAATATTTACCAAACTATGCACAATGCTAGCGGCTAAACAAAGGAAACTTCATTTAATATATTAAACATACATATACGGGAATTGAATATAATACTTGTACCTCTTAATGCATTAGAATTGTTTCTTTAAATATTTTAGTATAATATGTTAACGTAGGCATGCTTACTTATTATTTACTCCTTCCAATTAATTAATTTGTATAATGTAAGTACTCCCATTTACTCCTACGTACAGCAAGATTAGAGAGAACTTATCCATGGAAGTGGAAGATGTTGGGATGTGATGTTCAACCATGCAATTTTGGTGGTGTTTAATGGTAATAAGTGAGTGTGTGGAGGTGAGAGAAGTTAAGGTAATTGCCCATGAAACTATACCAAAGGGAGAAGGCTCTTTAGGAAAAAAAGTGAAAGCAACATATTCATGAAAAATTTATTTATAAACATTTTCTCAGTAGTTTGCAATCATAGGGAGAAGATAAAAGAAAATATTCCCAGACTTTAGAAAGGAATATATTTAAGTCATTGCCAAGTGTCATTATTATGTATGACAAATGTTCCTTTTTCTTTTTCATGTGTCACACAATATTCTCAATTATGGATTTCTTACACAGAAAGAAATGGGAAGAAATTCGTTTGATCATCACGTGGCCTTTGTAAAAGTCACAAGATATCGTTTTTTTTAATTGTTGTATATCGCTGACATCGTGAGACCCAATAGCTGGTGTGCAAGTTAAAAAATGGACGAAATAAAAAAGAAACTAAGGTAGTATCTAATAAATTAAAAGTAAATTTCTTTTATTAAAAAATGATGAATTTACTTGAATTATTATCAGGTAAGTCAACATTTTTTTAAAAATCTTCCAAAGATGTCCATATAGCTATGAAACTAATTCATGATCTTATCACGCAAAATACTAAATTTAAACGACTGATTTACTTAAGATTTCAGGTAATAAAGCACAACACAAAGCCACATGGTCATGAAAGTCAACATTTATGTGATAATTAGGGAGGTTAATTTTATAATAATTTTAAATTAAAAACTTTTTTAATTTTTTTAAATTAATGCACTAAATACACTTACCATTTGTCTGGAGAGAGAAAAAAAATAGAATGAAAAAAAAGAAAAGAATTAGAATTAAAGATGTTGTCTCTTTTAAGTCAATTTTTCTCTAATATTTTTTTGACTATTTTTCGGTTCAACTAAATAAAAAAAACAATACACCATTACCTATATTTATTCTGCTCTCTGTTGTTTGTTTCTTCTATTTTTCTCTCCCATCAGTTAGCATGAATTTGAAAAGGAGGAAGGTGCAAGCAGTGAAGATAACATGAGAATCTGTCCATGAAATCAGCCATAAAAGATTACCCCTTCACTTAACTTGTTGTCTTTGTCTCTCTCTCTGTTTCGTACTCTCTTTAATAACCACACTCTCTGTCTCTTTCCCAACGCTTTATTTATATACGGACCCTCCAATTCTCCCTCTCTTCACACCACTTTCTCATTCTTCCTTCCATTTGGATTTTTCTAACACTGCACCTTCTTCTAAGCCTCAATCTCTTATTACTTGGCCACATAGATTCTCGTACGGCCTTTCTTATTGGGTTTATAAAGTTATTTCCTTTATTGTTTATTAATCATCATTGCATTGTTATTGCTAAATGTTTCAGCTTCAATGAGGTTCATGTTAGTAGTAGAGAATTTCTACCCATTAAAAGTGTTATTCTAGTCGTGGAGAAAAGTTTGCATTTTGAGGAGTTTTGTGAATGTGGGTATGGAAACTCGGATGAAGAAGTACCGGCAACTGAGTCCAGAGAGGGCTAAAGTGTGGACAGAGAAGTCTCCAAAGTACCATCAGAACCGGAAGGTGCCGGTCATTTACTATCTTTGCCGGAACAGGCAGTTAGAACACCCTCACTTCATGGAGGTTCCACTTCCATCCCCCGGTGGCTTATATCTGAGAGGTAGACAACATTAAAAAGCAACCTTTTCTGTTGTTTTTGTTTGTGGGGTGTGGTTTTTTTGAGGGATTTTTGTGTGTGTGCAGATGTAATTGATAGACTTAACGCTTTGAGAGGTAGAGGCATGGCTTCCTTGTATTCATGGTCGTGCAAAAGGTGAGTAAGTTGTTTTAAGTATTGATTATTATTTTTCTATCCCCTCTTTATGTTTCTTCAATATGTATATGGTGATTGGTAGTCAAGAGTCTAGTTCATTAGTTGAACAGAGTGCGTAAGTTACTGTAAACCTCTTACATTGTCTTCAATTTCTATGGATAAAAAAAATGGTGAGTAATGTTGGTGAGAATTGAAAAAAATGTAGAATAATACTGAGACTTGATAGGGTCCGTCTTTTTACCTTGTTTCTCTTTTGAATTTTAGGAAAATCCACATCGGTTATGGTTTTAGTTAGATGGTACAATCAAGATTGTTAAGCTTTTTGTTTTTCATTCTGTGGTCAAATTGTTCTTAGTTTGTATTTAGTGTTCACTGTGTATGCTTATTGCACAATTCAGAAGCTACAAGAACGGATTTGTGTGGCATGATCTGTGTGAAGATGATCTAATTCTACCTGCACATGGAAATGAGTATGTCCTCAAAGGTTCCGAGCTATTTTACGAGTCAAATTCAGGTCAAGAATATCATGTTTATGTTTTGTCTTCATCATGCTGTGTTTTATTAGTTGCTGTTGATATCTCATAATGATTGTGAATTTCGGCTTACAGAACGATTCAGCCCCGTTTGTAATGTGAAAATTCAGAGCCTGAAGCAGTTACCTGAACCAGTTTCTTGTAGGAGCCATGATGAAGCTTCCACTTCTTCTAGCATGAATGAGAAAGAGACAAGAAACTCCCAAGAAGATGAGCTTTCCCCAAGACAACAAATTGGTTCCTCTGATGTTTCTCCGGATTCGAGAACTGAAAAAAGTGCTTCTCTAAGCTTACCATTGGCCCAATATAAAATCTACAAGACCGATGGATCGACAGATGCTTCAACCCAGACAGAAGAGAATCTTAGCAATTCCAAATCCCATCAAACTTGTACAAGGGGTGTCTCAACCGAGGATGACGGTTCATTGGAACCTGAATGCGATGAAATATGTAATAGCGAAGTGCCACAAGTGAAAGATAATCCAGAAATCTGTAATGATACTGTTTCTCCTCCTCCCTCAACTCCTAGTTCATCATCTTCTGGAGGGAAAACTGAAACATTGGAGTCCTTGATAAGAGCAGATGTGAGTAAAATGAACAGCTTTAGGATACTGGAAGAGGATATTCGGATGCAAACCAATGCAAGGTTAAAGGCCTCAAATCTGCTGATGCAACTGATCTCATGTGGGTCTATATCGGTGAAGAACCGTAGTTTTGGTGTTATTCCTTCCTATAAGGGTGGATTTTCCCAATCAAAATTTCCCTCTCCATTGTACTCAAATTCTGTTATGTTGGGGAACTATGATTGCCTAAAGGAGAATCCAAAGGTGATGGGCCTCAAATTGGAAGCGAAAGAATATCATAGTGGGAGCATAGTTGAGTCAAAAATACTGAAGGAAGAAGATGGACATAATGTTCTGAAACGCTCTTCTTCTTATGCTGAGAGGTAGGTTGTTGTTTTCAATTCATTATTGCAATTTGTATGAAAAATTATCATTAGGAAGAGTTGCTTTTTCCTTTCCCAGAATTTTGTGGTACCAGCAAATGAATCTGCCAGCTGAATGATTTATTGTACTGCTGTTTGGTTGGTTGCACATGGACTGCACTAATCACATCTTCAGAGAACACTTGTTCAAAGATGAGGAAATGATTGCTTGAGTTCTGATGAATTAGCAGACTCATTTTTTGCTACAGCCATTCTCTAAAAACGTGAATAATGCTAGATTAGGCTAAATAAACTTTCTAACACCTGATTCAAGAGTTTTCCATCTTCATACTATAGCACTACCTATGTTAGAACGTTTAGAGTTTCTAACAGACCTGACATTTGTCTTGGTTGAGCCAAATTGTCATTTATTAAATGAATGATTTCATCATTTCAAACACACAATCCACTGAGCCGCCCGTTGTTACCAATTCATAAGTCAAAACTCAGATGCAATGACTGAACTTTTGCTCACTAGTTCCGTATCTTGCTTATTCTCCTTTTAAAATTTAATAAGTTCACGTCAAACATTTTGTTGGATAAAGAAACCAATTGAACATCTGTCTATTCTAATCACTTTTGTCAGATCTTAATTTGTTCAAGGTGATAGATTCCAAAACTTTCCCATGGCACATGCCTTTGTATTTGCTTTGTAATTTGTTTATAAAATGTTAAAACAATAGTTAATTGAATATAAGTGCTTTAACACACTTGTTTATATCTTTATTTAATAAAGTATTGCAAGATGTTTGAAGGAAATGGAAGCTTCAAAGGCACAAAAGAAGGGGGTTTCATTGCTTTTAATGAATTTCACTATAACTTCTAATATCAGGAATCCTCCACAATGAGAAAAAAAAAAACAAAATAAAAGTTAAAAAAGCAAAAGCCTGGACAAATGGGAGTTTGGATCCCTCTTGAGATTTTCTTTTTTGCTTTCTGTCTCTTAGTTTGTGAAACACTTGAATCCGACCACTAGGACCTGTGCAATAATAAAGAAGAATATGGATTTCTTGTTTTATATGCCGTTTTGAAACTATGTTTGAGACTATTACAATTAGATAATATAGTCTACAGACCAAAACTCCAAAGAGTTGATAGAAATCCCATGGAGGAGTAGGAAGAAACTTCTCTTGTATATTGTTGCTAAATAGATATTGCATTTTTATAGATTCTTTCTAAACCTTTGATTTTTTTGTACGTGCTCTTGCTTTCTTACAATAACAGGTCCTTACTTGAAGACTCATCTTAAAACACATGCTGCTATAAATGGAAAAAAATTAGTGTGGTTACATTTGCGGATTCATGTTTTAGTTTTTGAGTTTTGTGATTGATCTTAATTGGCATGTTATAGGAACATGGTAGTCATCACATCCTAGCCAATGTTTAATCAGTAACAAAACCTATGCACAAATGTGCAGGACAAGCAGAGAGTCGAAATCACAAGACACGACGGATTCATCTTCCTCCGGAAATCCAAAATGTGTTCCACATTCAGTTAAGGCTTCATTGACCAAGCAGCCACCACGTGAATCCATGAAATCTCCTCTTTCTGATGGATCTAGAAACTCCATGGATAGAACTGAAGGTTCAGGGAAACAAATCGCTGAACCATCATCAGGGACAAAGCAATCTAAGAGGATAGACTCAATAAGAGACGAGGAGAAGGTGATCAAAATTGAAGAAAGTTAAGTGTTGACTCTATCTTTTTCTTCATATGCTCTAAAAAATTGTTAGGAGCATGTCCTCACAGTTTCCACTTTTTGTTCATTGATTGACAAGTTTCATTTGAACTCCACAGGCTTGCTTCAGGAGCTCGGGTTATAATTCAATCTAAACTATCTTGCGACATAGCATGTCACAACTCTTAAATATTTGTTTCATAGGTTAGGCTACTGGTGAAAATTGCTAGTTTTTAGCTTTTTTTGAATGCAACATGATGGTATATATCTATGTAGGCCCACGTGATATTTCCATAAATCTACAGAGTGAATATGTTGTCACAGATTATTCACTGCATGGGGGGCTAATAGTGCAGGTGTGGTCCCCTGTGGTCCATTACTCTTGCTGTAAATCTCATGTGCAGTTATAAACTTATAGGGACTGTTATCTGAAATGAAGTGATTGCACTTTCTTTTTTGAAACTACACATTATAACCTTTTGCCTGCTGGTGCTTTTGTTTGCTAAAGTTTATACCTGCTATTTGGTTTGCATTTTCACGGCCAAAAGTTGCTACACAAATAAAATAAAATAAAATGGGGGATCATTTTCAAATCTATCCTCTCGTAGCATTGGTAGTGCTGGTGTTGTTACCAAACATGTTACATGTTATGTATGTGCTGTATTTAACATCAAATTAGCACCACATGAGTTGATTCCCAATCAAAACAGCTGAAAATCTGAAAGAGAAGAATATGATTGAAGTGGAATAGGAGCTGAGGATAAGCCAAGTGTAGAGAATAAAATTGTTGAGTTAGGCTTGCATGCATCAGCATAATCAGAATAGTGGAAGTACCCTCAGAGAGAAAAAGTACTGATGTATGTGGTGCGGGATTTTTGGGGCTGGAAATAGTTTTCTTTATTTATGTTGCTAAGGTTCTATCTGGATTTTTTTTAAAGGGCAATTATTTTCTGAAAACAAGCTACTCTTGGTTATTTATTTTAAGTCACATTTTAAAAGATTTTGTTGCTTTAATTTTTTGTTTATCTTTTAGAATAATGGTAAATTAAAGGAAGAAGCATGAGAATAGGGTTTGAATTATGTTTCTAACACTTTTTTGTTTATACTAGACATCAATTATGTTTGTTTATTATGTTGGTTTCCAAAGTTATTCTTAGATAATCCAAAATGTATTAACCATGTTGATATCAGTGCATTTCAAAACAATTTTCAAAAAAAATTCCATTTTTATTTAGTTCACTAGTTAATATGATTCGTTATTCACTTATAGTTGTTTCTTTGTTGCAAGTTTTTGTATTTAATAAACGAGGATTGTTTAAATATAAGCAATTTGAAGAGTCAAAATATTTCTAATAAGATTATTAACTATTCTGACTCATTTTTGTTAATCCTTTAACATCGGTCTAATGTAGAAAGTTTGAGTAGTTAGTTTAAGCTGTTACCTTAGCCTTGATCAGGAATATTATTATGTATTATTATACCTTTGCCTTACATTCCTTTTTCATTGTGAATATTATTGTATGCCTAAAGCTAATGTGGTGGAAA
This sequence comes from Clitoria ternatea, assembly GCA_037962975.1. Lineage (NCBI taxonomy): Eukaryota > Viridiplantae > Streptophyta > Magnoliopsida > Fabales > Fabaceae > Clitoria > Clitoria ternatea. Next base: position 90,321,192 of record CM075675.1, read on the forward strand.
GAATAGAAATAGAAAAGATAAAATAAGCATGAGAGAAAAAGTAAATGAGTGGATAAAATCCATAAAGGTTAATTTAATTAGTTAAGTGTTAAGTGTTTGTGAAATCTCAAAACAAGTTTTGGTTTTGATAAGTTCTTTCAACTCATTAAAATTTTTGTTGCAAAAGAAATGTAAATAAACATTTAGTCTCAGATCTTTTACTTAATTTAGGTTTTAGTCCTTCATTAAAATTTTTGTATGTTTTAATAAATATATAAAATAGCTAGTCTTGGTATGTGTCCTTAACCTTTTTTTAACTGACATGTGAAACGGAAAAGATATGTGACATGTTTAATTAGCTACTAAAAAAAATAATAATAATAAATTCCAATTCAATAACCATCACTCTTCTCCTCCATCCCTTTTTTCTTTCTCTCTCTTCATCATTTTCTCTCTCCTTAATCTCAACCCTTTGTCTCTCATATTTGGATTCAGTACATTTAACACTTACTACATTGGTTGTGTTAAAAATTAGTGCAATAAGTGATAAAATGTAAAAAAAAATAAAAATTACACTGATTGTGTTAAAAACTGATCTTTTACATTAATTTTTGACACAACCATTATAGTAAGTGCTAAATGCACCAAATATACCCTTTGCCAAATGACACTAATTATCCAAATCCTTGTCTCCTCACCCTACCACCACCACCACCTCCCCATCACCACCAACAACCACCACCCCTTCACTTCATCAATACCAACAACCACCCTTTCCCCGACGAGGATGGTGGTGGTGGTGTGAAATTTGTGGACACATGGAGATTAAGGTTGAGGTTAAGGTGAGAGGGGAAAAAGGTGTGAGAGATTAGGATGATGATGAGGTGGAAATATTTTTGATGTATTGTATTATTATTATTATTACACTTAAGTATAGATAGATCTTTATTTGATACATCATTATTTAAAAAAACATGTTAACAACAAAGATTAAAATTGGTTATTTTATATAGTTGAGGGAATGAAACTTATTAAATTTTAATAAAAAAAATTAAAATCTAAATATTAAATTAAAAATGGGAAATCAAACACTCATTTAAGCTTAAGAAAATAGTGAAGAGACTAAAGAAGAGAAATAGAGGGACAATAGCTAAAAATACTATGCAATATATAGTGTAATCATTGTTTACATTGTGGTTAGTGATAAAACACTCTCAAATTCATACATCAGTCACATCAAATACTATATAATCTTTTTCTTTTATTTATCACTTACTACTAGTTATTACATCTTCTACCCGTTTCCCTTTTTTCCTACATATCTCTTTCCATACATTAAAATAAACATTATCATTTTTGTTAATAAAATTAGCGTCTATGTAGAAAACGATGAGACCATGTATAAATGTATGTCTGGGTTTGCTTCTACTACCTCACCTCAATCGTTCCTCTTTTCACTTGACATTAAAACACATTAAAAACATCATAATTATTTTACTTGTTTTTATCAAAATATTCTTTCAACTTCCTATGATATTCTTTTTTACTTTCACTATCATATATTATTTAATATAAGAGTTTAAATATTAAATTTTAGACTGATGATGACAGTAACATAAGGTTTGGGATTTAAGTCACCCCACCCCCCAAAAGGACACTTATATTCCCAAAATGTATGGGCATAACATGGCTTTTCATGCATGCAGACAATTAAAGTTGCATGATCGTGCTCATACCTGCCCATTGCGATCTTCAGGATCGAGAAAAACTGAATTAACAAAGCTTAGTTTTCACTTTCACGTAAAGCATTTGAACCAATTGTCTTTATATTCTGCAATTTTTTGACTTTTTTGTGTTTCTGCAATTTTTAGGTGCAAGTGATTTAAAAATAAAAATAAAAATAAAATAAGACAGTGGAGTCAAAGTTGTGGCATGTGGAGCCCGATTTCATGTCACTATACGATGATAATAGGGGGGACAAATTTTTCTGTTGGAAAAGAAATTAACTTAGGCTTATAATTAAGAAACAACTAGTTATCACATTTTCTTTGTGTTTAGCATATCCAAAAAAAAAATAATAACCAAAGACATATCCTTAGCAAAGAGTATCATTATTGTCGGTAGTATATATCTTGCTGTTTAGTGCTTGTTTTGTATTATTGTTAATGCAGCGGAAAAAAAATTACTGCAAGAGAATCGATTTTGATAGCTAGCCATTCAGTCACTTACTATGTTTAGCTCGACGTTTGTAACATGTGAAACTCTGTGTGCCTCTATTGATATTTCTTGTTAAGACATTGAGATAAGTTCTATATCGATGGAATATGATCAGTCTCCAATTTATAAGTGTTCTGATCGGTGAGACTGACACTTCTGCAGATTTGACCGGTGTTGCTAATCACTTGTCATTTCATGACTCCGGTCAATGAGTTGTTCAAAGGCTCTGACTCTGGTCATGAAAGTGAAATGCAGACATCGGTTATGAATGAAACCAACCGATGTGTTGAATCTGCTTATGTTATGACAACTTATAGGGCCTATATTATAACATCCCCAATTTCATAAAAATGATTAAATAGGAGAAATAAATATTAAATAATTATAAATAGGTTAATAAGTGTCCCAAAATTTTAGAAATAATTAAATTGAGATTTATTATGGATATTTATAATTTATTGAGATTTAAGGAGTTAAAATTTTACCCGATTAAAATATGAGTGTCAGACCAAGTATCTCCGATTGAGATGTTATTGGTCAGGGCTGTTAAGAATATTATTGGGAATCCAAATATGTCTTCAAAATGATTTTTGGATTTAGTATTAAGCCTGAGCGAGGATCCTGTTTGTTGTAAAATGATAAAATTTTAATGAAGGGGGTCAAGTTAAAAACAAAACCCTTTTCCTTCCCCCTCCACTTTCACTCTACTTCTCCTCCCTCTCCCTTCTACATTTCTTCCATCTTCTTCCTCCTCTTTTCTTACCCAAACAGTGGCACTCCTTCCATGGCTATTTTTCACTTAAATTTCTTGGCCTCCATGGATGCATGAAGCTAGAAGGAGACATAGAGCAAAGCTTGGTTCTACCATTCCTCTCTTTCTCTCCATTTTCATCTTCCTTTTGGGCTAGGAGAAAGAGGTAAGATCTTGAGCACCCATAGCTATTGGGTTATGGTTTTGGGGTTATTGAAGTGTTGTGATGAAAGATTAGAAGCTATTTTGATGAATAGAGGCATATAGAACCAAACCCTAGGTTGGATAACCCTTGGGGATTTAGTGTTGTTGTTGATGATGAGTGGGATACATTGTTGTTAGCCTGTAGATGTATATAAATGGTTAAAATTGATGATTGTTAATTGTTGATATGAAATTTTGGAGGAAACCCTAAGTATGATAAATTGGGGTTTTTGGCTAAATAGGTGATTATGATGGTTTTGGATGCCTTAGAGTGATTTTATATGAGGAAATAAATTTTAGAAGCATTGGTGTTGATTATTGAGGTTCCATTCTTGAGGATTGAGATATATATGTATATATATATATACACACACACACACACAAGAGTATGTATGTGATTAGAAGAATTGATTTTGAGTGTTGTCGTTGTGACGATGATAATAATGGTTGAAAACCATTGATAATGGATTAAGGAAATGGATTCTCGAGTTGATGAGTATGTAGGCCTTGATAAATGCCATTGAGGTTGTTGATTGATGATGGTCTTAAATGGAACCAAGGTGTTTATATTGGACATGAATGCTAATAATGATAATTGAATGGTCCATAAGATGATTTGGAAAACTTGTGGATAAGAGTTTAGACAAGTCTACGACTTGATGATGAGTTTTAAGAGATGATGCCTTGTGATGGTTTATTAATTGCATGTATATGTATGTGTTGTTGATAGGATTCAATTTCGAACGGTGAAGTGGAGCATTTGGAGCGCTTGGATTGCGATTCTTCTCTCGAGGTAGGAAAGGAGTTTGCATTTTAATTGCATGAGTTGAATAATTTGTGATTGATGTATATGATTATGCTCATGCTTTCCTTGCCATGATTATGTTTAAAATGATAAGGTGAATGATAATTCATTGAATGAAGTCATTGGTAATGAAAATGTGACTTGTGTATTATTATTAATATTGTGAATTAAATGCAAAACAAGGAAGGGGATAGGTTATATTTTCATTTAATGGATAAGTACTCAGGTAGAGGTTACGTACAAGTCATAATATATTTATGAAACTTGTGTGCATGGTTGGATGTGACCAAAGAGACTTAGTTTACAATTTGGCATGTTTGGTTTAGCCAATAAGGGCATGAATTACCACTAGGACATATCTTGATCTAGGAAATGATTTATTGAATGAGACTTGTTGGAGCAAGTCACATTTATATATGTGAATATAGGTCCATGGAAAGTTTGGACAAAAACTTAGCCAATTGTATTTTGGTATGTCATGTAAATTGCCCAAAATATGCATAAAACTATCCTATAGCTTAGATGTTGTTGTGGTGGAATTTGGGCTTGAAACTTTGTCACATGATTGATATTAGGGTAGGTAAGTTGTATATAAAATTTCATGCAAATTGGAGTTGAATAGCCTAGTGAAAAGGGGTCCTAAAGTTGGCAAAATCATAAGGGTCAAAAAGCTACAGAATGGTGCTTGCAGCAGAAGATTCCACGGCCAGTGGGTTTTTCCCACTGCCAGTTGGTTTTGCTATTTTGGAAAATTCAAAATTCTGGGCGTTTGACAGTGGACTCCACAGCCAGTGGGTTTTTTCCACTGCCAGTAGGTTTTTCGGTTTTGGAAATTTTGAAATTTTGGGCATTGGGCAGGGAGTTCCATGACCAGTGGGAATTTCCCACTGCCAGTGGTTTTCCCACTGCCAGTGGATTTTTCCCACTGCCAGTGGGTTTCTCCAAAGTTGGATTTTTCATACTTTTATGCCTTTTTGGGTTATGAATTGCGCTTTCTTACTTCATGGAATGTTTGTATCACTGATCGTACATGTTTTGATTATGTCTTGGTAATCACCTTGTGTTGTCTTGGTGGTGTTTGATATGGATTGAGACTTTGGGAAATATGTACGTGCTTATGATATATTATGAAGACCCAAGGGTTCACCACCAATAATATGATGTGATGAATCATATGAAAGCGTAATAATGGAGTTGTAAGATACACCTTTGTGTGATTGTGAAACCAATGAGGGAATGATTAAATGACATGATATGTGTTATAAATCGATGAATCAGAGATAGCATCGATAATGAATAATGATAGATGATATTGTTAATCATTTCCTCGTAATAAAGGATGATATTGTTAATCATTTCCTTGTATGTGTGGATTAAATTATATTAATGAATTATTGTGAATGGCACACTAATATATATGAAACAATGGTGATGAATAATGAGATAAAAATCCACTAGTGATTATGTAGTGATATTGATGATAGATTGATAAATATTATGTGATGTTTGTAATGTCATTGTGGCTGATTACAAGTGTTGACTTGTATGTATGATATACATAATATGTTGAAATGAAATGCCACACTTAAAACATGAAACAATGGCTAAAACCAACAATGATAAAATCCACTAAAGATTGAATGGTGGTGTTGGTGTTGATGATGATGATTGATGAGTGGTGAACTGGTCTGAACCGGGGTCTACGATCCGGTGTGGGAACCAGCCATAAAAGTATAAGCTTTGATTGTTTATATACCGGTACAGTGGGTATCCGGTGTTATAATCTGACCTCTCAGTGGGAGAAGCCGGTCTTGTTGTCCTGGAGATCCTTCACACCAGAGTTTCACGTTGTTAGGGGGCGAAAGGTGGTGTCACCTGCGAAGATTCTCTGACGCTCAAGTTAGAAGTGTGTATGGAAACTCAGTGAACACATAAGCAATGCAATAGTAAAGAGAGAGTAAGAACAACGTAACCTTGCATGTGTTGGTGAATATGCTATTTATAGTTGAACATGGAAAATGAATCGTTGGGCGCAAGTGGGCCCATGAGTTCTGATGCCGTGTGCAAAGTATCAATCAGAGTGGTTCAGTATTCATAGCGTGACAGTGGGTAGGTCAATGATCAGTGTACGATTCTGACACAGGGATGGGGATAATCCACCTTTTCCGTATATCACGCCTGTAATCGTACTTACTCCTTTTAGTGAATGATATAGACACATTCCACTGTGCAGGGTATCTACGTTGATAAGTAGTGACTCTACTTATCTTATCATGACATTGAGGCAAATGGTTATATGCGACGGAAGAATGAGAGCGGATGAAGGATTCGATGTCTCAGATGAGACTTCGGATGGCCGGTGTAGGAAGGGATCCTATATCATGTCTTGCAGTATGGACATTGACCTGTGATACCGGTTGACCCTCTGGGACAGCCAAGATAATGTCTTATCCTAGGGGTCGGTATCCAGACCGGATCATTTGTCCCCTAGCTTGTGTAAGGGACTGTTAAGTTGCTCATATAAGCTACATAGTCTTCAAGAAGTCTGGATGCCGGTAGGATACATCGAAAATACCCATTTAAAACACATGTCAGCTACGTGCTGGTACTCTGCCCGTGCAGCTGTTCTACAGGTGAAAGATCCGCTCTCATGATGCCTTCTTAGCGGATTTGGACAAAGATTTGCAACGAGGGAAATCCCAAGAGTTTTTGAAAATCGTAACTCTTGGTATTCGAGTGGTTGCTGGGACGCATTTAATGCGTCTGAATGATTAGACCATAAATGCCTTTTAGCACGTGAGCCATCATTGTTCCAGAAATGTAACCGTCGCTAGGGTTATTTTGGGCTTGGACTTTGGATTTCCGGGCCCATTTTACTCGAAACCTCTTGCGAAACGTCATCATTTCGCGCCTTTGACCATGAAACGACGAGGTCGTTTAATTTCAAAAAATTGCGTCTTGGGGTATACGACACGATCCTTGAACGATTGTTGCACTTCTTCGTTACCTATAAAAAGGGTAACTTAGCGGGTTTCAAAATTCACTGTTGCCTTCAAGCTAGTGAAACTCTGCAAAAATTCCGAAGACCCTGTTGCTGTCGTTTTTTGTGAAGGCTTCCTCACCCTTAACTTCTTTTCTTAGGTAACCTCCTTCATCCCTAAACTCACATTTCTTTAATTTTCTTTTACCACTACCATGCGCCTTAGGCAGAATAGCGCTAGTACCTCAAACAGGGGGAAACATAGCTCTCGTGCCCCCTCAGGCCACCGTGGTGGGAGGATTCCTGTGAATCTTCCTGTGGCTGGGCTTTACCGTCCAGAGAGGGCTGGAACTTCCTCCTCGCAGTTGCCAGTGGTTCGGTACCGCCCTGAGGATTCCTTCGACTCGAGGGCTATCAGTATCTCTGACAGTGAATCGAGTGCGGAAGGGTTCCTCTCTGATGATGTTGCCTTTTACCATAGCACTGAAGCATTTCAACACGCATCTGATAAAATAGAGGTTCCTGGGTCTGGGAAAACACTGATCCTCTGCACTACTGAGGGGTGTGTTAACATGGTTGCACACCGGTTGAACTAGGAAAGGCTGAACAGGGAGCACCCATATTGCTGGGTCGAAGACGAATTCAAAGAAATAGCCACACGTCACGCCCGAGAGGATGGGGGCCTAGTGAAAACGCGCTTCTAGGTTTATTCCGAGGAAAAATATAAGGGGCGTTTCCTGATCCTCGCACCCCGGCCAATGGAAAGAATATGCCATGTGGTTCCAGACGAGAGGTCGGTGTCTATGTACGACTTCGTCTTCCAGAATTTGGGGGTACGCTTCCCCTTAACAAAATTCCAAATGGCCGTCCTCCGCTTCTTGGACTGTGCCCCCACGCAACTACATCCGAAGGTTGGGGTTTGGTGCGTACCCTGTAAGTTCTTGGAGAGCACTTCAATTTCAAAGCCACTGTAGCAAAACTCTTCTACTACTACCAAGTGGTCTGCCGTGTAAATAAGAAGGGCGGTCTCGGGTTCATTACTCACCGGGCGTGCCAATGAACTGGTCTGAACCGGGGTCTACGATCCGGTGTGGGAACCAGCCACAAAAGTATAAGCTTTGATTGTTTATACATCGGTACAGTGGGTATCCGGTATTATAATCCGACCTCTCAGTGGGAGAAGCCGGTCTTGTTGTCCTGGAGATCCTTCACGCCAGAGTTTCGCGTTGTTAGGGGGCGAAAGGTGGTGTCACCTGCGAAGATTCTCCGACACTCAAGTTAGAAGAGTGTATGGGAACTTAGTGAATACTTAAGCAATGCAATAGTAAAGAGAGAGTAAGAACAACGTAACCTTGCATGTGTTGGTGAATATGCTATTTATAGTTGAACGTGGAAAATGAATCGTTGGGCGTAAGTAGGCCCATGAGTTCTGATGCCGTGTGCAAAGTATCAATCAGAGTGGTTCAGTATTCAGAGCGTGACAGTGGGTAGGTCAATGATCAGTGTACGATTCTAACACAGGGATGGGGATAATCCACATTTTCTGTATATCACGCCTGTAATCGTACTTACTCCTTTTAGTGAATGATATAGACACATTCCGCTGTGTAGGGTATCTATGTTAATAAGTAGTGACTTTACTTATCTTATCATGACATTGAGGCAAACGGTTATATGTGACGGAAGAATGAGAGCGGATGAAGGATTCGATGTCTCAGATGAGACTTCGGATGGCCGGTATAGAAAGGGATCCTATATCATATCTTGCAGTACAGACATTGACCTGTGATATCGATTGACCCTCTGGGACAGCCAAGATAATGTCTTATCCTAACGGCCGGTATCCAGACCGGATCAAGTGGCATGATGGGATGCATAGTATGAGAATGCATTGATTGGCATTTGCATCCATGACATATCATACGCTATCTATGTGAAATGTTAGGGGTTCCACTAGGCGGGTCCAATAGGAGGGCGACCCAGTGCACGGGTAAATTATTGTTGTTCCCTAGTGATTCTGGGAATCATGAAGCTGTCCATAGTTTGGTGACGAGGCACCCTATGTGGCAGGCCCAGTGGACGGGTGGCTCTGTGATAAGTAAGTTACCTCGGTGTCCGATGAGGCACGGCTCTCTCGATGTGTGTTCGAGAGGGGCCCGTAGCACTTTTGGCAAGTGAGGCCATGTTGTTGATCCGCAAGTCACGGGGTGACTAGTGCTACATATGGGCGATGCGGTTTGGTACCAGTAAAAATTGGTGATTAAGCATGCTTTATGAGATATGTGTACACATTAATCTACTGTAGTAGGGGCATAGTAGCACATCTATGCTTGACCCACAATTGGTGTTTATTCCCACAGTCGGATCTACATTTATTGATGTTTATTCCATTGTGCATATGCATTAGCCTAAGAGCATTTGCATATAGCATGGAGATATGCCAAAAGGTGATGATGATTGGGATAGAGATATGATGATGATGAGATGGGTAAATGAATACCTAAAAGACAATATGTAAAATATGAATACAACGAAAAGATATTAAATGTGATAATGTTGTATGTGATGGCCCAATATGATGAAGGGCTTGTTTGTCTATGGTTATTGATAATGATATTGGCCCATTATGGCATTGAGAAAAGATGTGTATATGTAGTTGCTTTGTTATGAATTAATTGATGAATATGATATATGTATATTGTTGGAATGAATGAATTATGATGATTATGGATGATTTTAGCAAAGCATACATGATGTTAATATGCATATGTACATAATCTCAATTGTATTCATATTCGTCATTTGAAATGTATAACTCACTCTCCCATGTTGTCCATTTTGAGCATTGATGCAGGAATATCATGGGATGAGAATATTTTAAAAGTAAAGCTTTGGTGAAGGTAAATAGTGGTAATGGAATGCCTTGGCCGGTAGTGGTTGTAAAGTATTTCATTGTGAATAACATGTATATAATAATGTGATGACTATTGATATTGGGTGGTTTATTGTGAATAATGATATAAGTGGATGATGTATCGATATTTAGGGTATTTTAATTCATACCTACTTGATGAATACAATGATGTTAGATGTGTAGCCCATTTTAGGATGTATAAGTGTTGATGACATATGATTTTGAGGTTGAAACGAATGTGGTCAATTATGAAATTGTGGATATTGGAGATGTATGTTGCATGACCATACAATAAATATATATATTTTAGGCAATGCATGTTTATGATTTATGTGTAAGGTTGATTGTGGCCTATTAGGCTTGTGTTGTATATTTGCATGCTTTGCTGAGCCTTTCCTCATGTTTTCATATATGGGACTAGGCATATGCCCGGTATACACATTTTTCTTCTGCTGTAAACTCTATTATTTTGTATACTGTCATGGGCAAGTTAGTTATCGATCCAGTTTTCTTTTATTAAATATCACTCTTCGGTTTTCTATGGTTCGGGTCTTGATGTAATCATCGAGGTGTTTTCGAAATATTTCAAACGTGAAAAATTTACCCGTATTTTTATTAATTATTATCTTGATTACATCGAGATTTGGGTTTGTAAGACCAGGGTGTGACATATATCGGCTGGAAACTAGTTATGCAGAATGGGGGCCGGTATCTATTCTGGAACATGCCCCCTAGCGACCTGCTGAAGTTCAGAAGACGTAATTCTTGAGCTATCTACTACGTTGGTCCTTTGGCTTTCCTTTGTATCAGTGTGAGACTACAAAGGCTTTGTGAATACAATAGTGGGAATTCCTTTAGCAGGTCCCACTCGGCGTGCCAATGTTCTGACCGGGATATAGGGCGTAAAGTACTTCATGCACAACCGATGTCCAGAATCTCTATTTGATGTGTAAGTAAACTTTGGGAGCCAGGCTGGCCTAACCTTTAACCGAGGTTTTATAGTAGAGGGTGCATAGGCATTACATGTTAATGTCATCGTGTGATGTTGTCAAGCTCCTCACACCGGCCCGACGCGTTGAAGGGCGAAGGGGTGGTACCTACAAAGACACTCTGACGCTCAAATCAGTTCGGATTCTAACATCAGAGCTATATCAAAGTATTGAGTTGGGAATTAAAGCTTACCAGTTATGAGCGTGATTGTAATATTTATAACGAATGAGAGTGATGTCATGCCTCATTTTTTGTGTCAGAGCAAGCATATACATCACGTGAGACTTACACTTCTATAGGTTTGACCGGTGTTTCTAATCACGTATCATTTCATGACTCTGGTCAATGAGCCGGTCAAAGGCTCTGACTTCGGTCATGGAAGTGAAATGTAGAGATTAGTTATGAATGAGACCGATGTGTTGATTCTGCTTATGTTATGACAACTTATGAGGTCTATATCGGCTGGAACTGGGTATGTGGAATGGGGGTCAGCATCTATTCCAGACATTAAGGCTTGAAACAACTCTTATTTCATGAGCTAGCTTTTGGGTTTAGTCAAGTCTGCCATTTTCTAACATGCTATAAGAACCTCTAGGTAGGAGCTCTACTGCGCATCGCTTTAAAATTCTTGATGTTTTTTCTCTTGAGAGAATTTATGTTCTTCGTTTGATCTCTTTCTTCTTGAAGTTTGCTCTCAAAGTTTTTGGTTATGGCGAATCCAATGTTGAATCTGACTAGTCCATGCTATCTTTATACTATTGAAAATCTTGCTTTGTCACTCATTCCTAACAATTTGATTGGTGAAACTTATCATTGGTGGTCTTCCAATAATTACAATGGCTTTACGATTAAGGAACAAGGTAGCTTTCATTGATGGTTTGTTGTTGAAGTTAGAAATTGGCGATCCATTGTATCTTGCATGGGATAGGTGCAATATAATGGTCTTATCATGGATAACTTGTTCTTTAGATCCTTCGATGAGGCAAAGCGTTCTTTGGGTAGAGACAGCTCGAGGTTTGGAATGACTTGTGAGAAAGATACCACCAGGGGGATATGTTTCAAATTTCAAATTTATAAGAAAAATTATACTCGCTCAAACAGGGCCCGTTGTCGATTTTAGCTTATTTCACCCAATTGAAGGGACTTTAGCAAGAATTGGACAATTTCAAACCTGTCCCAAGCTGCATTTGTTAAGTTTGATGTGGTTATGCCTTAATCACTACAATTAGGTCATACCGTGAGAATGATTATGTGATCAGGTTTTTAAAAAGATTAAATGAACGGTATTTTGCTATAGAATCCCAAATCATGTTGATGTATCTAATGCCAACATAAACAAAAAAAATTCATAGCTAATCCAGCAAGAAAGAAAAATGGGGTTGTAACGGAAAACTCTTAGATTTTGGCCACTATGAACAATGGATAAGGTGGAAAAGGAAGTTTTAAAGAAAAAGGGCAATAGGCCCGGTCTTGAAATTTTATGGGCCCTGGGCAACACAACAGATAAAAGTCCATTAATATATATATTTTTAAAGAAGAAAATTTATTAAATAATCAAATCAATATTAACAAAGTCATTGTAAATTCTAAACACGTGAATCAAATATATCATAGAGTATAATAACAAGCCAGATAATAATGAACGGTGCTCCTATAGTCTCATGTTTTCCTTCAAAAAATCATTCTTCCTCCTACACCAAAGTAAAAAAAAACACAAATTATCATAAAATAGTAAATTAACACAAAAAAGAAGTAAAGAACAATAGCACTAAAAATAGAAGCTGACATTCAATACTCGTTCACAACTTCACATGTATATCCTAATTCCAATAGCTAAATTTAAACATTGTTAACATAAAATTAACAAATTAATATGAAAATTAAAACCGTCAACCAATTAGTAATAACTATTATAAATTAAACATTCTTAACATAAAAAATAATAAAAATATAAAAAAGAATTGAATAATTGACAATGACTATAGAAAATAAAAATTAAGATCCTATAAACATAAAAATTAACAAAATATTGATATCAACATGATAAAGTTCCTAAATAATTTATAAATTATAACTTAATTATAACAAGTGATTTGGAAGGTGAAGTGAAACACGTATCAATTTTAAGATTTTTCAGTGTAATTGTGGTATGATTGAGAGATGTCAAAGTGAAAAATATTGTAGAAACAAAAGAAAAAGAAAATAAGGAATAATAGAACAAGAAAAAATAAGTTTTTTAGTTTTATATAAAGAATTTTTTATGAGTATTTGGTTCCAATTTAGCACTTAATTACTGCAAGTGAAAACATTAAATTGAAAAAATTGGAGCTAGTGCGGGTTTGAACTAGAGACCTGAAGGCAAAATGCATATATAATATTACCATAAGAATTCAAATTATATTAAAATTTATTGATTTTTTTTTACATAAATTAAATATTATTTATCTTGAACCCTTATTAAAAATTGGCTCTGGGCCATTGTCTTTGCTTTCAAGAACCACGATCGGCCCTAAAGGTGATAATAAATTAAAATGTGTATTAAATAAAAGTATTTTGAAAATATTTTTGTATTTAATAAACTAGAGAATTAGTTAGATTTATATTTTATTACAAGAATTTTCTTTATTGTTTATATTTAAAGATGGAAATAGAATATATGATAACCGCTCAACACTCACTTGCTCATCCAATATATATTAACACCAAATATGTATATAAAGAAGTTTGTTTATATATTAGAGAATTTAAATAACGTAATGGCTCAGACTTAGAGTCAAGAGATTGCTTTTAGGGTAAAAAAAACACAGACAAACGCAGCAACTTGTGTATTTATGAAACGTTTCATACGATATATACACTACATGCTTCCTAATTGGTATTATTTTTTCACTTGAGTAGCCTTCTATATACCGAACTAGTATTTGGGAATGAAAAAATAAGGCCAAGAGATTGACTCAGTTCAACAGAAAAGAATGGGCCATGCTGCACCATATCCACTTAAAGTTAAGAGACTTCAATCAAATGAAACAATTAATTATATATGACCTTATCATATATTAATGAATTTGTGTAGAATATGCGTGTTGCTTATATATTGCTTCTAGAACCAATTAATATAGCTGCTATAAATATGTTATTTGAAATGTGATCATGAAGCTTATGGCATACCCGTGGTAGAATGAGATAGATGGAAGCATAAACTATGATTTGTGTGAAATAAAATGCAGATAATGTTCCATGGCACGCGTAAGCATATGTCTCACACGCCCCTTTACGTGCATTCCATATTCTTCATTTTTAAGTATTGTACAAAACCAGTTTAAGTTTACTATAAAAAAAACTGCATTTAGTTCTGCATGTTTTCTTCCTTTCCCTGGTTAGAGGAATAAAATAGAGCCCATTTGAATGCAAAACCGTGGTCATTGATGTCAGTTTAGATTCTCTGGAAAAAATATGGAAAGAGAGAAAAAGTCAGAGGTTCAATCATTTGATTAAGGTCAATGAGGCTACAAGTTTTGGAATTACTTAGTCTCACTTTTTGACAGTTTTGGAATTCTTATACATACTCCATATCTTTCAGTAACAGCGAGCCAATAACTAAAAAAATCAAAGTAGATTCATATCACATGTGGGGTTATTGATTCCAAAAATTGTTTTTTTATTTTATCTTATTTTTACTTGTAATTGTAAAATTATCGCTTAATTTTCACATTAATTTTTGCTTTTGCATAATTTGTATAAAAAATCATGAAAACAAAGTAAAAATAAATAATAAAAACAGAAAATATTTTCTTCAACTGTCAAAACTAACCCTGTATATTAAATAGTGTTTTTGAACATACAAATATGTGTTACATTATTATTAAATATTAATATTAGTCATAACAAATCATGATTATGAAATCACTGCATATATCTAGGTGTAAAACATGTTTATTATAGAGTCCAGCATGCATGTTAATGTAAGCTATTCTGTGAGTGTTTTGAGGATCTGGAGCCACATATTAACAGGGTGCAAAGTTTGAGATTATGACATCGAATCACTAACTTCCCATTTGTTTATGAAATTTAAAATATATGAGGGACGTCATTATGTTCCCATATGATTCTGTTCACACAGTAATAGTATTTATTTATCTCTAATAAGAAGTTGCAGTGTTTATCATCAGAAAGTGACCCTTGTACCAATGGGCTAGGCAACAATACTGGCTTCAACTCAAGTAATTTAAAACTCTAGAAATGTTCGTGCACAACCTCAGTTATATATAGGGATCTAAATTATTGAATTTTAATCATATATTTATGCGGAATGAATCAAATTGTTCAGATTCAACCGCTTTTATAGCGGCATAAAATAGTGACAGTGATATTAATGCTAACCAGCATGATATGAATAGTCGTAAGGGCTATTTAAAATTGCCTCTGGTTTACTTAACATCGTTAACATCCACAGTTTTCCAACATAGCATAATAAAGTTTGGTCTTTTCGCTTAGTACATACTCCAAAATACTTCAAAATGTTGAAGCTAGGATGCTAAACTTAAGCATCTTCGTAGTCTTTTTTCTTTTTAACTTTTATTATGACACGTTGAAGTATATATATGGTTTAACATTCGATTAGAGTAACATATTAGATTAACATATTTAATCGGATCATCTGAACAAAACTAATTAAGTTAGATAGATTTTTTTTAATTAAATCAAAATCAATCAAAATCAATTAAGAATTGCGATTGTAATTGGACCAACTATCGAATTTTAATGGCATAAATTCAAGTTTGATTACCACCCAACCTAAATTTGTATTGTTTTATATTTAACCTAACCTAAGAATAAATTCACTTGCACAAAACCTCACCCCACTAGCCACTTATTCTTAAACAGTTAAACCTAATAACATCTTTCATTCTTCTTGGGTTTCTTCCTTTCCCAAATGCAATGTCACCTGCCAAACAAATTTGTTTTATCCAATCCCTTTTAATTTTGAGACTTTAGTTTGTAACGTTGGTTGATTATGAATTTACTATGTTTGATCTTGGATCTAAGTTCTAAATTTATATGATTGATCATGGATTCTAAAAATTGTGATTTTGGATTTTTGTAAAATTTCTATTCTTAAGAATTTATAACAAATTATGAACTAATCATTTTATCATCCGAATCAAACCAAAGTAACTTACATCATATTGGATTAGATTGAGTTCAGTTGGGTTGAATTTAAAAAAAAAATACACAAATCCAATCCAATTAACTTTAATCAATTCAATGTTCCCCCTCAAAGTTTACCTTTTCCCAAAGTACATAAGTCCTTATTTGTAGAGGATGGATGTAACCCTTATGTTAAAAGTGATAATGTACATGTTTGATAATTAATTAGTATGACAGCTTAAATAAATGGAGATGATGCTCTGATTACTAATCCGGGCATAAGATAATTGGACCATAAATGAAAAAGATGAAATTTTTTTAAAAGATCATAAATGATGAGATATAACGAATCTCAAAAAACAATCGGTATTAATATAAGTTTGTACATAAAGTCAAAATGTAATAGATATCAAAATTTCTAAAAACCTATATCTAAGTTTTGTATTCACTTATTTCAATTTAACATATGCATAATACAAAATGGCAATTCCTTCAGTTAATTAATCTAAAAATTCAATTTAACTGGAAAAACACAACTGAACTACGTGTCTTTGAAACTAGCTTCTAGAAGACTATCTTGTATAAATTTATTCACGAGTTGATCACGTCTTTTATTAAACCTTTGGACACATACTAACCTAAAAAACTAGAAACAATACATCTCTACTCTAGTTAACTAACTATCAGAATTAATCAAATAGAAATTGATGCCATGAAAGGAAACTCATATTATTCCATTCACACTCAAAGCATTATATTAATAATCACGTCAACCTTCTATATATTTCTAATAGACCTCTAGGTATCCAAGTTCCAACCATAGACTCAATGGATGTTCACCAAGATACACTTGCATACATCAACAATTTTGAGCTGCATGACTTCATTGATGATCCCAATTTTGATCAATTCATCAATTTGATTCGGGGGGAGAATGAAGATGCCATATGTGACTTTGGTTCTGATCTTATCAATGATTGCTTTGTTGATAACCAGCTCCTTTCATGCCCTGCAAACCCTTTTGATCAGAACAATAATAATGTTGTGAATGTCTATGATCCAACCTCTACATTTAGCTCCTTCTCTTGCTTTGATGGAGAGTTCATGGGAAAAGGAGAAGAGGAACATGATGGACATTCTTCTGAAATAACAACAACCACAGCAACTAGAACTAATGATGCCAAACCAAGACTGAAAACTGATAGGTCCAAGACTCTCATTTCTGAGAGGAGGAGGAGAGGCAGAATGAAGGAGAAACTTTATGCATTGAGGTCTTTGGTTCCCAATATAACTAAGGTATGTGTCCCCATTTCAATCAATCAAGCTGCTAAAACGGTTACTGAAATGCAATGCAAACAGATTGCATGGGCTAAAATTCCCTGCCAATTTTTTCTTTCTAGCAAGTAAAAACTATTTGCTAGAACCTGTTTCAGAAACCTCTCAATTAAGGCAGCTGAAAACAAACTTTTGTGTTTCATATATAAACAAACTTAATGAGGACATACTAAAAAGTTCAACTAAAATAACATGGTTTACGTATGAGAGTGAATTGTTAGTGATATAATTTTGTGTTTACAGATGGATAAAGCCTCTATAATTGGAGATGCAGTATCATATGTGCATGACCTTCAAGCACAAGCTAAGAAACTAAAAGCTGAGGTTGCAGGACTTGAAGCGTCCTTATTAGTGTCTGAGAATTATCAAGGAACAACTAACAACCACAAAAATGTGCATGGAACCCACATTAGTCATTCAATCTACAAGCAGATCATGCAGGTTGGTCTGATTATATATATAAAAAAAATCCTGCCAACTTCATAAGTTTTTACTGTCTCTGTTTGTACATTACCATAATAATAACATTTGTGCATTATACTTCGTAGATGGACATGTTTCAAGTAGAGGAAAGAGGGTATTATGCAAAAATAGTGTGCAATAAAGGAGAAGGGGTGGCTGCCTCACTTTACAAGGCTCTTGATTCTCTTGCTGATTTTAATGTTCAGAATTCAAACTTGGCTACACTTTGTGACAGTTTTCAACTTACATTTACTTTGAATGTAAGTTACCTATTTTGATGAAGTAAATATGGTTTATGTTGAAGTGAGTTATGTTTTTTTCCTAAAGGGTCTTGTCATTGATGTGTTGAAAACAGGTAAAAGGATGCGAAACAGAAATTAACCTGCCAAATTTGAAGCTATGGGTAACTGGTGCTCTTCTGAACCAAGGCTTTGAATTCGTGGCACCCTTTTCTGCTTGATCCACCACACCATGTTTATGATGAGGCATGAAACACGTATACATGAATGAACTACTTTGAGCCTCCAATAACGGCTTGACAGTATCACATATTATAACCTCCACTGCTACTTTCGTTATGTGTGAGTCTCCAATTTTCAGAGCAAACAACAGTACTACAAACATTAGTGAAAACTACATGTTCATAACAAATGTAATGTGACAAGTTACCTGCATAATTTTTTTTCTTGCTGGGAAAATATGTCGTTTGACTGTGACTGGAGTAACTGTATTAATACAAGCATAATCATAAAAAGTCCTTTCACCTGTGATGAAGAAGCCCGTATCTAGGTTTGCGTCACTCACTTTTCTGTGGAAACATGAACGATACAATGGCAAGAGTGTCAGAGTGATGATTCCTGGAGCATTAAAAATAAATTTATTATCAAAATTTATGAACACACTGTCTCGTCTAAAAGTTGAAAAATAATACCTTTAAAATGTATAAATTACTAAAATTAGTCTTGTTTCTTCTAATAAAAAATTTTCTTTACACATAAACATAAACAGGATTCTAACTCCTGACAAAATGTTTAAAAGATCTCATTATTTAGTGTCAAGAGTATATTATTTTTTATCATTTTATAATAACGATAAAATGTTAAACTTACAAAAATAATTTATAATTTTGATGGCTGATTCATAAGTTTTATTTTAATATAGTTTATAAAAATAAGTTTCTTTTAATTTGTTCTAGTTAATTTATGAGCTTTATTAATTTATGATGTACGGTAAACATAAAAACTTTTACACATTTATCAATTAGAAATCAATTTAAATAGTAAAAAATATACTTTGATTTCTGAAACATCCCATAACTGGGTAGTCAACTAATCTCTCATGCCCCGACTGTCGGTGCATGGAAGGGTATATTTTTACTTAATTATTTTTGATACATTTTAAACTATTGAAAACTTAAATGTAAAAAATGCTCCTGTAAAATATCTGAATTAGGACCGCCCACTAAAACTTATTTCGTTAAGATTAGCCTTTAAAAACATTTATTTTATTAGGATTAAACCCTTAAATCAGGACATTTTTAATGTTTAAAATGTTTTCAAGGCCCTAATCATAACAAAATGAAATTAGGGGTTGATCCCAATTCAAATATTTTAAAGTTTTTTTATATTTAAGTAATTATTAAATAAGTCAATGATTTTTGCTTATATAACATTTTATTATTGAATCTCAGTATAAAATTAGGTTCCAATTAAATTTTTTCTATATTATTTATAAGGTAAATTCTTATACGACAAATACCTGATTAATAATTATCTAATCGCACAATAAGTTTAGAAAAACAGAACAAAAAGATTTAAACAATACACTGTAGTTTTTAGCGTCAAATAAAATTAAAAATTATAATAATTATGAACAATTTTTTTAAGCGTGAATAGTTAAGATGATATCATGATTAGCAACCAAGTCTATCCTCTCAAAGATAGACTTTTTCTTAATGATTAAAATATATCTTTCTTAACCCTTTTAATTGCTTGTTTTTTAAAGTGATGAATATGATATCCTAATCAATCTTTAAAATGTATTTTTTTTATAAGATTTTTCCCCTTAAATATTTTTTAAATTTACAATCTAAACACTAATCATTAGTCAAATGATTTATTCTATTTATATAAATCAATGATCGTTCTCCTAACCACATATTTAAGAAATGAAAAGTTAAATTTAAAAAGTTTATTTGGCCATCATTATCTTTAAAAAAAACCTAGTTGATCGCCCCTTTGTTTTTCAAAGACAATTTTAACTATTTACTCTTTTTAAAATAAGAAAACTATATCATGCTTATAAATTTCTTAAAAACAAATAGCGTTTAGGAAAATGTTACTAATATTTATGATTGATTATAAATTCAAGATGATAATTTTTTTATTAAAAAATACTTATTACACCATTTATCTTTTTTAATACTTTTTCAATAAATTCTTGCTACTGTTTTCTAAAACCACAATTAAAACCATTAATACTTCACATTAACCCTAAGGCTATGTTAAATAAACTTATCCTCGTAAAAAATCAACCTCCCAAACGCGCGGTAAAATGGATATTTTGACAAGTGGACAATATTTTGTTATCTCGACCTAAAGAAAGGAAAACTCAAGAAATGGATTAGTTTGCTTGTTAACCTGTAATGGTCATCAGTCAAAATCGAAGGGTCTAAACCAACCAAAGTTTCAATGTTATATAAAAAATACATCATGTAAATCTTTGATAAAGACCATCCACAGGTTCCGGTCAAACTATTATTTTGGCCCCCTTGAAGATCAGCTATACAATACAATACCAAGAACTCTGAGCACAGGGAAAATTTTGTCATCACACTTACCTTTATCGTTTTGCCCCTTACAGGCCTCCCATCACCTGCAAGCCCCTGCTTGACCCTTTTACCCTTTCGTTTTGGTATAATATCTCGCAATGTTAAAATGCTCAGGAACAATACCGTTGCTCTATATTGTGCCCCACGTTGAAGAAAATATACGTAAAAGATAGTAATCAGTATGTTGGCTACCTGATCTTCTATGTAGATGCTGCCGTCCAACTTCGAAGGGCATCACCTGCAAGCAAACTTTGCCTTAATAGTAAGTCTGGCACTTGAATTTCAATAACAGGGAAGGTTTAGAAGCAGTCACGTGAACATTTGACACTAGCAAGGTCTGTATTCCGATCAATACATCTTAATTATTATTGAGAAAATAATTCATGATTCAATATGCATTCTAATTCCTAAGGATGCCTAAGAATTAGGCTATACCGAATGAGAAAATAAATATAATAAAACATAAGGATTGCATCTATCAAATAGTCGCATACCATCTCACTAGGACCATTTCAATTCTCTGTTTACTGATGCACATATCACAGACTCCTCCCAACTGTAGAATACTTTAATTTGCAAAGGGCAGTATCATCGAAACCAATCCAGACAGCAATACTTGAACTACGAAGTTTCAGTCATCCCCGAGATGATTACACGAGCTTATGAACAAGAGAAAGCCAACCGCAGGACCATAAGTAACCAAGAGGCTCACGATTGCACCTAATTAAAAGGCAGGCTATTTATGTACAAACAATGCACATCATCAGACTCTGTTACAATTAACTGCTTGTTTGGGAAGGATTATTGTCTGGAAATAATCACCTTTTTTTCAAAAGCCATTTTACAAAACCAGCAAATATAAGCGAATATTTATTCAAAATAAGCTAAGCAAATCATCCACTGAACAGGTAAATCCATGTTACCAGTTAATACCTTAGTGATGATGAACTCCATGTCTTTCCATTACAGCTCAGTAATTCAATTCTGGACCATACGCATCATCCACAAAGTTACTTCTGCTGCACATACATCTCCAACCCAGCAAAGTCACAAACACAATTATTTCACACAAGAACAGTTAGCATATATCAATTTAATCAGAATTGAAGGCACAATGTTTGATCGGAGACAGTTATCACTCAGTTTTAAACCTTCAAAATTTATACGTCAACATTTATAAATAAAATAAAATGAAGAAATTAATGATAAAACTTTCTAGATGCGTACTACTGCATCTTCTCTACAAAGGAGGAAGACAACATATAATCTGGACTGATAAGAAGGACCAGGAACTGGACATGCAATTGTTCGACATGTAATATCATTGTGTTTCCTTTATCGTAAAGGACCTAGTTTCTCCTTGCTGCAATCAAATACTATATTATTGCAAGGTGCATACTATTGCCCATTAAGCTCTCAAACATGATGTCAGCTAAAGGGCAAAAAGAAGGGGGAGGAACTTCACCTGAGTTTTGGAGAAGCCATTGACATCCTTTCCATTTCACTCTAGCAAGGCCACTCAGTGATTTAGTAAGCTTTTACAGTGTTTGATATCCCTCATCACTGCTCCTCTTGGACAAGATCTGCAGTACTGTGCCTTTGGTGATCCAGGCAGTCATTTCAGGCTGTTGTTCAAAAGGGTTAAGAGGATGCTTCTTTCCATCTTCAAATTGCACGCCATACACAAACGGTAATTTAAGGGTAAGGAAGCTCTCTGGTGGCAATATCACTTGACATCCAAGGCTAAACTGCAATTTTTGTTCACGGTCTGGAACTGACGGGGGCAGGCATGATGTCTACAGCGTAAAGATAACCAGAATATTATACAGTTGAGAAGAACAGTAGAAAGAACAATAATCTTAATATATAATTTTAGAAGTACAAACAACAAAGCCAAGGAAAGAGTAAATAAGCATGCAAAAATTGGATTTAGGGTTTGTTTTAGATTTTGATATAATTGATTATGAAAGAATTGAAATTGAAGGGATTGATTTTGAAAAAAAAAATGAGATTAAAAAATTTATGTTTTGGATAGATGATTAAAAGTGAGTTTGGAAAACTGGTTTTGTTTAGATTATAAAATATAAAGTACACTAGTTTAAGTGTAAATATAGATATGTTATGTGAGTCTCATACCCAGAATAAAATCTATTCATATTCTCTCATTAGTTTTACTCACTGCAAAATTGATTTTAAGAACCTAAACATTAACCACCAAACCATCAACAATACTGCACAAAGCAATTCTCAGCTTCTCGTGGCCTCAAACATGATATTTTTCTTAACGAAATAGACTATTTATCAAGCATCAGTCCATCAGAGGCATATAAATCAAACTTCAATAATTAAATCCATTTAGGGACAGCAGCTAAAAGATATCAGAGGCAACTATAAAGACTTTTAAGTTGTCTGTTGGTCGTACAACATTTTGGTCATAGTAATCCCAGCAATTACAAAATATGAAATATCATGCTAATTAACGCAACTTGGCCTAGGGCAACAGAACAGAGTTACAGAAGGTTGTTCCCTCCAATCATAAAATATTTATTTCCCAATAAGTTCAACTATTAGCTACAAATCTACATAAGGCCTTAGCCTTTTAAATATGTGAACATTTTCTGGGGGGCTAAAAATTCTGTGAACTTTGGTTAATCTATTACATTCAAAATTTCAAGATATGCACACATGGAAAAAAGATAGGCATACCACGTACCTCAAATTGTACAACAGGGCATGTTGATAGTACCAGAGGAAATGCAGGTGTCACCTACAGTCATATCTATAGATTAGGTTGCTAATCTGATAATATTTATTTTAGAATAAAATACTACCTTTACAAGGAAACTCAATAGTCAACATCAATATCATGTGAGATCTAACACATTCACCACCAAAAAGAAATGCATGGTTTTCAACTGCTAGTGTAAATAACCAACAAACAGGAAATAAATCAGATAATGATAAACCACTTATCAGTCACCAGTTAATTCATCTTTGAAGATGCCAAATGGTAAAACATAACTCCCTAAAAAGCAATGGACAGTGTGTAATATTTTGGTATTAAAGAAAAGAAACAGTATTTATTATATACATCACAAGTTGAAAATATTTCATAATCCATATGGTTCCCTTCTTTAAATATCACAAGCATAAAATGTTAAGGAAAATGGCAAGCCTCCAAAATCAGAACATGTTTCAATATCAAATGCATTGTATTAACCCAAAATAAAAAATAAAAAACCAATGATACTAATTGAAATTGCTTAGCAACTCATACCAGAAAAATCCTTTTAAGCTGGGAGGTGCCGTGGGCAAACTTGACATTTGGCGTATCCTTATTCCTAGAATGCTTGCAATGGGGACAGATCATGTAGATTGGCAAGTTCCGATTTAACATGGAGAATGCTAGATCATCGCCATCCATGCTAATAGCTTGGAAATCCCCTCCAAAATCTTTTATAGCATTTGGGGATTTTGCCAATGCATTAGTTGATGTCAAATTATGTTCCTTTAATGGAACGGAAGTATGTATTAGTCCATCTGAATTCAAATCACCATTAGAAATCATTTCATTAGATTTGTTGAAATCTCTTTCCTTATTTGAGGTTGCGGAAAGAATTTCATTTGAGCTTCGGCGAAGTTTAGTCCAGGAGGCATTCTTGCTTACTTTAGTAGGATATGCCTGATTACTACTAGCAGGCTCAGTAGAAGAAGATATATGAGATTCTTCAGTTAATGAGTTTGAAGATCCAAGTTCGGCAAGATGTTCAGCATTCAACAGGAAACGGTGGCCACGGGGGCATTCATGCTCAAATCCCACATATACTATTACGTGCTTTAAAGAAGAGTGTAATTTGTTCCTTTCACCGCCATTCAAGCATACAGGTACCACATTGCTACCTATCCTCAGAAAAGGGTCAATATCCCTGCAGATATTGTTGCCATTACCATCAAGAGGTTCCTGAGTAAATGATATATCTTCAGATTTTTTATGATCAACGGCTGCATTAACCCGATCCACATTCTGATTACTTGACTTGCCTTGCTTCATACCCTTTTCTGAACCTGGTGTAGGCAATTTCCTTTGTTGAAGCGGGGGAAATCCCGAATCACTAGCTGCTGATCCAGCAACAACTTCAGAAAAAGGTTTTCTCATTTTGAAAATAGGGAACCCTCTACAAAAACTAATCTTTTTATCATCAACCTTTGTGATATCTAAAGATGTTCCTTGGTCTTCGACCCCATTCTGCACAGTAGGGTGGGCTTGTCCAACACCAGTTTTCTTTGCATCTGCACTATATTCAACCTTGGGTGCCCTAATCACAGAACCTTGCTTCATTATACTCTCTGTTGAACCATTAGGCACTCTCTGTTTCTCCAGGTATATTGTCCATTTCAAAAGAAATTTCTCAGTGGCACAAAATCCACTTTGAAGTAAGCCTTTAGAAGATTCATAGTATCTTGCACCCCCAATGCGAAGCAAACTCCAAGCAGAAGATCTGACAGGTCCTTCAACTTCTCTTTCTGGTAGTTTGACGGCAGGAAGTAGCTTATCACAGTCAGAGAAGCTACTAACATCAGCTGATTCAAAATCAAAGGGATCAGGACGCAACTGTCGAGAACGACCACAAGCACAGGCATGAAGGAAAAAATAGCCACTTGAATGTGCCTGTGGCAAAGTTCCCGAGTCTGAATTACTGGTTTCAACATCATGTCTTTGGTGCATGCATGGTTTTCCAGTCAAACTAACAGCATCACATAGTTGCCTTCCTGATTCCCAAATGAAAGTGCATTCCTCTTCCAACTTCTTTGCAAACAGTTCAACTGCAGGTCCTTTTACCATAGAACGAAATGCATGCAAAGCCTTATCTAAATGGGCTTCATGTTGAGGAGTAGGATAACAAGCAGGCAAATCCTTCAAATAAATCTCCTTTGCAGCTGGAATGGCTCTTTGGCACCACAAAGTTGAAAATTTAGTGTTCAACCCTCTACCACTTTGTAACCAAGATATGGCAACATCTAAAGGATTTGTACTCTTCAAAGATCCCTCCACCACTGGCAAAGCAGTGTTCCTTGGACGAGGTTTTCTTTTACTAATTTCAATTTCATCCAAGCAACCCCCTTTTGCACACAGAATTCCTCTCAAGATATGATGACTAGAAGATAACCAAACTTCAAAATTTGGAAGATCAGGAGTATTAAATGTTTTCCCAGATGCAGCTGAGGCAGCAGCTGCAGCTGCTGCAACAGCAACCATACCTACACCAGCAGCTGAGCCACTGTTGGCATTGACTAGTCCCCCTCTCCCTCTCAAAATATCAGATTGCCTGTAAATGAACTCCTTGATTGAGATTAAATCTTCTCTACTTGCACTTTGACCATGGATTTCAAGTAGAAGGGAATCTGATGTTGCTTTCCCATTTAAGACATCTTCAACAAGGCCAGTAGCAAAATCAAGAGGCTCGCCTTTTCTATTTGAAAGACGATCTAACAAGACAACTGTCCTTGACGCATCAAGTGAAAACAAAGGTGCAGAATTGGAGGCACCCCCAGCTCTCACACCAGAATGAGTTATTTCAGAACCATATAACGGCCTACATTTCTTAACCAGAAAGCGAATCTGTGCTTCAAGAGACAACTGTAGTTTCTTCCTAAGTCCAACTTCAGACCGACTTGCAGGGCGCGCCAGCACAACTACAGAACCAGAACCTTTAGTGGGCAAGTTTCCCTTGGCTACACAACTCGAACTAGAAGATTGATTAACCGGAGAGACATCCAAAGTTTCCTCTCCGCAGGCGCTGGAATTCGACAAATTGGAGAAGTCATCAACAAATACAAACAGTGTGACAGGTATGCACTGTCCTGGAAACAAAGAAGCATAAGAACCTAAACCCGACATAAGAGATATGGCCGAAGCGTTGCGACTCGAGTTACCACCACCTCTACCCGGAGAAGCATTACTAGCCGATGAGGCAGGTTGGGAGGATGACGACGAAGGATGTGACCTAGTTGGTAAAGGCGGCATAGTCTGGGATCTAACAAAGGGAGCCATAGCATGCTTAGCTGCTTGAAGCACACGGAAATTCCTTAAACTCCTAGTACCAAAATGTGATCCCTCTTGAATATATACGATAACATGACAAACCTGCATTTCTAAGTTGTCAATCACAACATCTACTCACAAATTCACAACTGAAATTATACATAACACGCGCCATTACAACTACAACAGTACAATTTCAGTTTCTAATCCTAAACCATTGAAGGTTACTTAATGTTCTTATCTCTTTGATAGTATAAATAAAACAAACAATCCTACTCTAATTTTGCAAACTTAACCTAATGAAAAACATTATCAGAACTTCCCTAACTGCAATTCAGACGGTAATCGACATTCTCAGAAAATGACTTACAGAGAACATGAAGAGCATTCCCTGGAGGTCACCGAACTGGTGCTCTTCCACGGCGGAGTCGAATCCTGGCGAGTGGTCCACGGAGGCGTGAATCGCGGGGCAGCGCGTGGAGGAGAAGTGAAGGAAGAGAATCCCCTTGTCGTGGTCGCGGAAGTAGCTGATTCTCCGGCGCTTGAACCACTCGCTGGCTTCCTCATCATCGACGAACAAGGGCGTGTCGAGACCGCCGGAGGCGAAGGCGTTGGAGTCGACGACTCGGTTGAGGAGCTGAGTGGAATCGGCGTGCCGGCGGGCAATGAAACCGACGACGACGACGCCGTCGGAGGAGCGAGGAATCGGCGGCGACGGCGAGGGGTGGTCGGAGGAAGAAGGAGGGCGAACAAGGACGCGTAGTTGGGAGGGAGAGGAAGGGTTTCGCGGCTCCATCAATGCCTTCTCTGTTCTGCAAGATTTCGAATTATAGCCTCAACCCATTTTTTTTTCTTTTTTTCTTAGGAAAAAAAATTGTTTAGTTAACTATGGGACTTTGCAGTTTGCACTTGCATTGCAGTGCACAGCTTCATCGTGGACTTTCGTGTTTGAGTTTGGTCTAAATGGGTTCAACTCAAAAGCCATCTATCTATCTACATCATATTCATATCACACTTTTTTTTACCATTAATTACTATTCAATCTCTTTGGTGAAAAATATTTATTTGTTTACATCGTGTTAAAAGGCTCGATTTCTTCATTTCTCACGCTAACTTGCTTCTTCAATTGCTTGGATGTTCCGGTTCGGTTTTTGAAATGAAAAACAGGTCTAATTATTAAATTTGGTTTGGTTTAATTAAAATAAAGTTAACAAATCAAATCAGATAATTACAGTTTTAATTGGTTCAATTTAGTTTGATTTAGCAATTTTAAACTTTCATTATAAAAATAAAAATTTACATATCAATCCAATAAGTATGAATTACATATTAATCTTAAAAATTATGAGAAATAAAGAAAAAAATATAGTTTATCTTTTTATTATTTTTTACATTGCGTTAAGGGTACTCTGAATAATTACTTATATATTATATTTATGTAAAAGGTCATACTTAACTTAAACTACTTGTGTATATTTTAGATTTAATAACCTCATAATACAAATGACATATGATTGTTAATTAAATTATAAAGTTATTTTAAGACATGACTAGTATAAAAATTTAAAAAATATACTTAGGTGCAAGTTGATTTGGAGTAAAAATTGCAGACTAGATCCAACCGCATTTGAATGTGTATTTTTTTTCAATTGTGGTTAATATAGTTAGTAATTTTCACAACTTACAAATTTGGATCATTTATCTTAGAGTTGGTCATATATTGAATTAGTTCCTAATTGTACATTTGAAATATTTCACCCATAAAAGTGTACATTCTGATCTGGTCCTGATACTAGTCTCTAGACATAATGGTAATTTAACCAAAATTCATTCTCAAAGACTGTTGTCACATAATACTCAATGTGAGTCATTCTCTCAACACCGGATCTCTTAAATCACACACGAGGTCTTTAAACTCACTCCGGTATGAGTTATTTTCTCAACACCAGAGGGCCATGGTTGATTTATGCTCCAGCGTATTAAACAAGTAACCTGCAAAATGACTAACTTGTAGGTAGAACCGTTTGTTCACGTCCCTTTCATGTGTCAGCCTTTCTATAAGAGATCAGAAAAGTACTAACACCATGTACGGAAAGCTTGGTGAATAAAAAGACGCTACCACTACCTCCAAGTATAAATTCTCATGCATCAACGTAACAAAGGTAGAATATTCTCTCTAAAACTCACGCTTGAGCTCTGAAATTCCTTTGAATTTTTACTGACTGAGCGTCAGAGTGTTCTTACAGGTGACACCCCCTTTCTTCCCATAACCCCTAAGGCTGGTGCTGTTGGTACGTGGAATCACTCCAAAACCTTTATTCCCCGCCGAAATAGAGGATATAATATCGAATCCCTACTGAACTAGTGTAAAACTAACATCAGAAACCTATTTCAAGGAATGTCGCAAGGCCGGACTCCACACCCCGACATTAGACTAGTCCACATTCAAAATAAGAATTAATAACATGTCACTTTCAAATTTAAATAAAGCTTATATAAATACATGTCGTTAACATTATGCTAAATTATACAAATTAACCTTAAATTTATCAAAATTATTCTCTGTTAGGAAACGTAAGAAAAAACTACATTTTATCATTTTATCCTGTAAACAATTATTTGTAGCAGTTTGACTATTATTTTATTTTTTTGGTCACAAAGGAAGAGAAGCAAACAAGAAGAAAGACTTGAGTAGGCATGACAACAGGACGGTTCAGAGACGAGTTTGACCCCTACCATCCTCGCCCCCGTTATCTCATACCCTAACTGCTCCTGCCTCTGATCCCCACTGGACGAGATAAAATGACTCTCACCCCGCCCTTGATCAGGATCGGGGAAACCCATTCCAGCCCCCATTTACCCATCCATTGTTTTTTATGTAAATGATGGGGGAAACTCATCCCTACTCCAAAAAGAACCTATCCCCGTCCCTGCCCCGCCCCCGTCCCCACTTTTATAAATTTTTTCCCTTATCATAAGTATTTTACAAGTTGTTGTTGTATCTATAAAATTATTAAATATTTTACAAACAATAATAGTAAAAGTGTCCTAAAATAGTAATAAATCATCTTAGACACAATTATTAAACATTGTCCAGACACAATTACAATTGGATTTATGAAATTTAATCATAGATAGTTCACTCCATCGCAATAATAAAAATTTCCATTGAGCATTATCCAACACCACAAAAAGGGAGACTCTATAGAGAACCTTCACAAGTTATTACCCTGGTGAAGAATATGATTAATGTCAACATTCCAATTGGCAAAGACAAGATTTTGAATATGCCTGATAACAGTAGCATACCACATTGAAGCTTGGACAAATTCACCACATGTAAACTGATCTGGTCTAGATACCGGTCTAAGGACAAGAGTGTAATTTCACCTGCCTTCATTTATATACCGGTGTTACTGGTGTAGCCTCGGATTTATATACCGGTATGAGCCATTCTCTCTATACCAGAAAGTTCAGATCATCACCATTGCATATCGGAAAGTAACCTGCCAACTTGACAAATAGTATAAGGCGCCTGTGTCGTGTGTCAGCTTTTTACAGAGTTGTGCTGACACACGGTACAGAATGTCCCCTAGCCCTAAGGACTCATATGTCCCTCGCATGCATATAAATACCAAAGAATACACAATAATGGTACATTTTTCTCATTCTCTAACTTACGCTCAAGCTTACTGCATTCTCTATCTGTTTGCTGACTTGAGCATCAGAGTGCCTTTACAGGTGGTGCCACCTTTCGCCCCATAATGTGAGAGCTTGGTGTGTTGATCCTTCAGGACTCCAAGTCCCCTAATTCCCCACTGGAATAGGGACTATAATATCGGATCCCTACTAGACCGATGTATAAATCTCACAGGAAAGAACATTTGTGGCTGGTTCCCATACCGGATCACTGACCCTAATTTAGACCAATTCATAAACAATCAGAGAAGAGAACCACGCTGTGAAATTCCTTATTCTTAACAAGTAACAAAAAAATTTCTCTAAATAGTCATTACTTCTACCTCAATAATAACAAGAATATTAATTTCCCCTAAAAAAACCACATATCCAACCTCCAATCTCATTACGCAAAAGACATCAAATTCCTATACCAAACTAGTGTTCAAGCTAAAACTTGCATTAACGTGAATAGAAACTGAGTCAAACATAGGAGGAGACCAAGCTACCCACCGTGACACAACAATAGCTAACTCATATCCTTAGTTGGGAATCTTAAGCATGCCCATAATTAACTTTAAGAGAAAGTAGTTGAGCGTTCTCCAATCAAAGAACCAAAATGAGGAGTTTTCATTTCTAATATGAATCAGGAAACCTGGCTTGAGGTCTTGGACTGTCTTTTTTAATTGAGTTCCAAAAAAGTAAAATATTTGTTTGAATATTATACTTAGCATACATAAGTTTTTTTGGTGAAACAGATTTATATTCCATGGAAAAAAGGCTTGGGCCCAGATTACAAATGGGAAGTATTGCATAAGGCATAGGAAAAGAAACACGAGAAAGCCAAAGCCTGAATGCTACTCAGCAACCATTCACCATAACCTACATACCTAACTTGGAAGGGGTTATCAATCTATGGAGAAAGAGAACCCCAACCAACTTAAGCAATAAGGAGATAAGTGTAACACCCTCTGTTACACCTTAATAAAATATATAAAAAATTTTAAATATTTTTTTTAAAAAAAGATATGATTGTTAAAAAGAAACTATCGGAATAAATTACATACATTATTTCTGAAATACCTCATAAATATTATTAAAACTTCATAAAGTATTTGTACATTCATCCGAAGAAAATAAACATTAAACATTATAAGAAAGAGAGGAAACTCCATGGCCCAGAAGCAGTTACTTATTAACATTATTTATTCATTGGACCACAGTATTCATACCGAGCTCCCTTTCTAGAACGTGCTATATCTACTGCTGAAATTCTTCGATCCTTCCTTCTGAACCATCAATTTAGAATATATGAAACAAAAACACGGAGAAAGAAGTGAGAAACAGAATATAATATTCTCGAATAAGACATAAGCAACAAAGGGTTTTTACAAACCAATACATAATAATATCAGTCACAATCACATACACAATCAATTATGAGTGCATGAATGTTTTACAATATCTTCATCATAACTTACCTATATATGTGGGCCATTAAATTTTAATTTGCACTGGGCCAACCAGGAGTTTACACTGTTCCATAAGTCCGGATAATAGTAATATGAACAGCTCAACTGACATGGAAACACTTAAAGACTAGTCAGATTGAGAAAGTTTTTATTGTGAAAGTACCCGACACTAGGGAGCTACCCCAGGTCCCCTGAAGCACCCTTTCACACCCTCTCATCCTAAGGCTCGTAATTAAGCCTCCTCTAATGTATCTTCGGTTTCTATAATCCGTCCCCAGACAATATCATTTTATTTCACTTTAATGATTCATGATGCATGAACTACTCGCATATTTAGTTGGTTAAGGCTTTTAGAAACTCAATTATTAAATACCTTAAAAGGTTTACAACATCCTTTCAATAAACTGTACATTTTCTTAATTCTCTAAATTTCTGTCCCACATAAATAAATTTGGTAGAGTTTTCAAATCTCACTGAAATTGAGTTTCTAAGCCTTAAATATCTCAAAACTTTTTCATATAAAACTTTTAAATAATCTTTCTCAAATTGAATCTTAACAAGATCAAATTCTCAATTATTTCCAAATATCTTTAGTTATTAAGTTGGAAAAATAAAATGATTTTCTTTTGAAAATTTTATTTTATTAAAAGAGAATAATCTTTAAATTATTAACCAAAAATACTTAAAATTACAAAAATTTTCTTTAACTTAAGATTTAATTATTTTAATTTGTTATAAATTAATTTTCATAAAATGTTTTCTTTCTACAATAAATACTAATTTTTTTATTCTAAATATTGAAAATAAAGTTAATAAAAATAATTTCTAAGAAGAGAAGATTTAAAGTAAAAATTTAAAGAGTAAGGTAAGGAAATTCTTACTGAGTTTTAGCTTTCCGTCATGCTCGCTATATGCTCAAACTCCACATCACAAAATCATCAATCAAAATCAAGCATTATCAATTATAACTAAATATCATCAATCACAATCAATCATAATCAAATCAATTAAATATCATTAATACATATCATAATACAAAATTTAATGATTATTAATATAGTCAATTTGAGTCCTTTTGGTCAATTCCTCGCATAGGTATATGTAAGTCCATATAATCCAGTCCTTGCATAGGTATAGTTTAGTCTATATGGGTCATAGTAGTCCAAGTCCTTGCATAGGTATAGTCCAGTTTATATAGGTTATAAAAGTCCAAGTCCTTGCATAGGTATGTTAGAGTTAGTTAAACCAGATATTTAATTTAAGATTTATTATAAATTTTAAGTTAAAAGGTTAATATTTTTAAAATACTAATATTATTAAATTTAAAAGGAGTAGGAGACTCCTCCCATTATTCTTATGTCTTTTCATATTATATTCTTATCTCACTCCCTCTTACCTTGAATTGTTACCCAAAAGAGATTTACTTTGCGCCTCCGATTTCTAGAAATATTAATACCAATCTTATTTTCAGTATAAGCATAAGATGAAGATTAAGATTACTACTTAAAACAGAAATGGTAAATTTTGAATAGTGAATAGTGAGTAGTAAATCATGAATAGTAACAGTAAATAGTAAAATGTGAATAGTAACAGTAAATATTAAATTGTGAATAGTAACAGTAAATAGTAAAACGTGAATAGTAACGATCAATAGTAATAGCAAATAGTAATTTACTATTTGATCTGTCCTGAACCGGGGTCTAGAGATCCAGAGTCAAGTCAATCACAAATAGTATGTAAATACTGTATAGAAGACCGAATGTATGAGTATCTGGTATAAATATACGTTGTCCTTGCGTGAGGAGAGCGGATTGGGCGTTCTGGAGATCCTTCACACCGACCTAACACGTTGATGTGGGCGAATGGTGGTGTCACCTGCAAAGATTCTCCGACGCTCAAGTCAGTGATAATATTCCAAGTAAGGAATGTATTTCAGAGAGTAATCGTTTTTTTTAGATTAAGTTCCCTTCCTCCCACTTCATTGATGAAGAGAGTTCATATACCTGATTGGCTCGTTTTACGAGGACTCGTTAGTGGGGAACCACTAACTTCCATTAGCATTATTTTATTGCGCACTTACCAGCATGATTGGGTCAAGTGGCTATTTTATATTGAGCATGGAGAGTATAGACTAGGATTAGGGAACAAGTTGACCATCCCCGTGAGCAGAATTTGGCTTGTAGTGCTGGGAATTATTGATCGGTCCCTGTAGCAATGATTCTTGTCCTTTGCATAGCGACGTGTGTGTTATCTGGTGTCATGGTGTTATCCTGAACAACCGGTATAGGGAGAGCGCCTGATACGGAATTACAGTCCGGATATATACCGATGACACCGGTTACCCGTTGATGTCTTGACAAAGACGTTGAAATATGTCTTGCAGATCGGATACCGGTATTGAGACCGGATCATATGTCCCCTAGCTTGTGTGAGGGACTGAGTGGTTGTTCACATAAGCTACTCAACCTGCGAGAGGTCTGAATATCGGTAAGCTTACGCGTATAACAGTTCCTTAGCATTTGTTATTATATTGCAAAGAACCGTTCTTAGATTAAAAGATCCGATGTAGTGATGTTATCACAACGGATTCAGACAAAGATTCGTTGTATGAGAATTTCAAGAGTTTATTGGAATTGAAGGCTCTTGAAGTTCGCGTAACGGCTGTAAAGCGTGAATTGCGTCGCATGATTAGACATTTAATGCTTTTAACCACGTGGGCGAGCAATTATCGCGTCTGAGATGGAAATCTCAATAACTGTCGTTTAGGGCTTAATGGCCTACATTTTTCAAAACTTTTGGGCCTAGTAGATAGGCCCTTCGTCGAATGGATATTGTTTTGGCGCCCATGAATTCAGAACAGTTGCGTCGTTTCACTTGTGAACCAACACGTTTAGTTGAGAGCGTCACAACTTCAAGAGGTGGTAACTGAGCCTTTTCATTTCCTATAAAAGAAACACTTAGTGGATTCTGGGTTCCACTCGTTTCTGATTTCTTAGCAACACTCTGTAAAAATTTCATAAGGAAGTTTGTCGCTTGTTCTACGAGATTTTTTTCAGTTTTCGTCCTCATCATCATCCGAGGTAACTTTCCCATGCTATTTTCATCTTGTTTTGGTATACTATTTTTGCTTGAAGAGAATGTGCTTTATTTAGGGGGAGATTAATTTCTCGCAACCCTAACAGTCATGGGGAAGAATCCTTGTGATTCTTCCTAGGGCTGAGTCATATCGCTCAGAAAGGGGATCTTACTCACTGTGGAAAGTGACTTTTCCCTTCTCAGAGTCGTCCTCTGATTGTAGTCGCTTTAAAAAATGAAGTGAGTAATGGTTATCACCTTTCTGACGATATGATCTTTTATCGTAGATTAAAGAGTTCGGTCTAGGCGATTCAGATGGCTGCTGGAGAAGGGACTTTCGGAGATAATACCATTCTGAAGACAACAGAAGGTCTTTACAGCGTTGCTGTTTCTAGGTTGAATTGGGAAGAACTTCAGGCTAAATGGCCTTTCTGTTGGGTAGCTAGTGAGTTTAAGAACTTGGCTTCCCGTCATGCAGACGAGAATGGACCCCGAATTCAACCAAGGTTCACGCTTCATGCAGAAGAAGAAATGAAGAAGTGGTTTAGGGTATTTGCACCACTTCCTACAGAGCGGATATGCCATGCCGTACCCAATGACCGTTCTGTATACATGTACGATTTCATATTTCATTACCTGGGAGTTCGTTTTCCCTTATCCGAGCTTCAGATGGGTGTGTTGAGGTTCTTAAACTGCGCACCCTCTCAACTTCATCCCAACGGTTGGGGCCTCATCCGTGCTCTGGAGGTTCTGGGGGATCATTTCAACTTCACGCCCACAGTAGCGATGCTGTTTTATTACACTCAAGTAGTTCGGAGGGCTAACAAGCAGGGCGGTATTGGCCTAGTGACACTCCGAACTCTCTGTGCTTTTGTAAACTTTGAATCTTACACCGATTCGGCCAAAGTCGATCGAAAATCATTTAAATCCTACTTTACTCGGATATCTGTTAGGAAGAAGAAACCAATCTTTTGGAGGGATGAAGATGGTCTTAACAAATTTCCTTTGAGTTGGACCCATAAACATTTTCTTTTAAACTCCCAAGCATATTATGCTGATCAATCCGAGCTATCCCCTGAATCGTCGAAAGTGTTGTTCGCACTTGAAGCGCACACTACACGCTCTAAAGTATTTTCGTGTAGGCGTCTTTTAAGTAGTTCAAACGGAGTCCGGGATGAATATCTACGTAATTCTCGTTTTATTTCTCTTTTTCTCCTTTGCCAAATGTATCGAGCATTTCATAGTTGTCAATATCTTGTGTTTGTGCATGCAGGTGGGATAGAACAAGAATCTCCGGAGATGAATAAGTTAAAGGGATTTAAAGCGACAGGTAAATCCATAGCCCATGAAAATGAAATTCAGGCCAAGCCCTCTGCAAGGGATCGTCCTGAATTGATCATCCTGACTTCGGATGTTGAAGGGGAGATTCCGCTGGTGGAGGGCGGTTCAACCGGTGTTGGCGCAGCTACGGGTCAGCCCCCAATAACTGAGAGGAGGAGAAAAATCAAGAATGATTCTTTCGGGGGTCCATCGAAGAAACGTAAAACTCCAGAAGGTAAGGCTGTAGAAACCTCGGATGCAGCTGATGTTTCCTCTGGATTCCATAAGGGGATTGCTGCCGGGGTTCCTAGGCCTAATCCGATCTCCTACCCAACAACTTCATTCCTTACCCCCTTCCTCTCATATCGGGGAGCAACCCCAGCAATTCTTCCTCAACCGATGTATGAACTCCGGCCCACGCTTAACACTAAAGAAATCAAGGAAGCGTGTGAGGCCGGAAAATGGCAATTAGCAGAACTGACTGGAATGCTTCACTCGTTCAGTTTGTTAGCTGACAATGTTGATAAGGTTGATGAGCTGAGTGATAAATTAGAACAGCTCAACCTCTCGTTGGGGAAGGATAAAGCCACTATAAAATTAATGGAAGACCGTCTTGCCAAGTCTAAAGAGTTCGGGGATATTATGAACAAAGAGAACCTTAAGCTTAAAGGTATTCTCAAAGACTTGGAAGATAAATTGGCAGAGAGGGAGGAAACGCTTAACAAGTCAAAGGAAGAACTCCGTAGCAGCCAGGCTAAGCAGGTTGAGCTCGAGGATAAGAGCAAAGTTGCTGCTAAGGAGTGGTCCCGAAAGGAGAAGAGGCTCCTTCTTGAGATCGAGGGACTGAAGGCTGGGAGAACGGAATCTGGAGGATCAAGTGGGGAGCTATCGAGGTTGCGGGAAGAATTGGCTATAGTGAAAGCTGAGAAGCAGGAAGCTATTGATATATGCAACCAGGCGGTTGAAGAATCCTTCGGCCTAGTTATACGCCAAGTTTTCTACCGCAACCCCACTGTGAAACTTAGCCTCTATGGAATGGATCCATTCTATGAATTCCATGGAGGAAAGTTGGTCACTGTGGTTGATGGTCGTCATGAAGATCCTCCGACGTCCTTGTACGGTTTGCCTCCTCTTCCTGAGGGTCAAACTATGGGACCGGATTACGTTCTTCCTACGTCTGAGGTCACCTCGTCTGCGGAAGGAACTGAGGCTCCCGGAGGGGGAATTCCTGAGGAAATCCCAAAGGAAGGGACACAAGAGCCTGGAGCTGAGGAAGCACAGAAAGCTGAAGAGCAAATTCCTCCTCCGTAGTCTTGTTTTTATTTATATGTAGAGTTGTATTCTGAGATCAACTCCGGTTTTGAACAGTTATGTGTAATTTCGTTTTTCATGAATAAAATTCATTTAAGAAATTTGTCTCCAACATTTCATGCATATATGTCATTTAAGTCGTTATTAATCCGTTCTATATGATTAACCTTGAGGTCGAACTGAAATAATTGCCTCGGAAGATTAAACAACAAATAAATTTAGAACGGAGAAATATATATATGTCCCCAAGTGTGTGTTAAGAAAAGGGTGCCTGTCTTTAGGGCATGATCCTTAATTCTTTTGGGGAAAGGAGGAGCCGATCCGTCGTTTAGTAAAATAGTGTAACAGGACGGATGACTGTTCTTAATCCGTGTTACTCTCACTGGAGAATCAATGTCGTCCATTGTAAGAATATTATTCCAAGTTTGGGGAACTGCAAAGGTGTAAGAAAGTGGTGTTTGAGTCTTCCATCATAAGGATGATGATGGGAGTTTGTTTACGCCAGGAGTTACGTCATTGTACCACAGAGTAGGTGATAAAGAGTATCCGTCCTGGGAGAATACCACTTGAGAGCGAAAGCGCGGATTAACTTTCAAAATCTTCCATCATAAGAATGATGATGGGGATTGTTTGTACCAGGAGTTACATCATCAGATCACATAATAGGTGATTGAGATCATCCGTCCTGGGGATATGTACGGCGCCAGGAGTTACATCGTCAGATCACAGAATAGGTGATTGAGATCATCCATCCTGGAAAAGTTCACATCGTCAGGAGTTACATCGTCAGATCACATAATAGGTGATTGAGATCATCCGTCCTGGAAAAGTTCACATCGTCAGGAGTTACATCGTCAGATCACATAATAGGTGATTGAAATCATCCGTCCTGGGGATGTTTTTTCAATCGTAGGAGTACGGATTAAGATGAATGATTCTCAATCGTACGGATTGAGTGTTCAATTTTCATATCCGAAATCGGATTTCAGTAGTACTCTACTAGCCCCCTAGCTTATGTGAGGGATTAGTAGATTTGCTCATATAAGCTATACCGATCGTACTGTTGTGTAAATATCCGCTCTTGTAACAAGGTTCCGTTATGATGAAACTCTTGAGGGTGGATTCGAACAATGAGAATCTCAGAAGTTTATTGAATTTTGTAACCCTTGGTATTCGAGTAATGGTGGCCACGTTTCTCATGATTGGACATTTAATGCCTTTACTCACGTGGGCGATCCATTATTGCATTAAATGCGCATGTCTTAATAACCGTCACACAGGAACTTGGTGGGCCTAGAATTTGGATTTAATAGGCCCATTTAGAAGGCCCTGTGACAAAACGATGGCATTTTCGCGCCTTTGGGTTCAAAACGACTATTTTGATCCGCAAAAAGGGAGAGTCGTTTGAGAGTAAACGACAGGTTGCTTGAATCGGTATTTGAGAGCTTTCATGCCCTGAAAAAGACATATTTGGCAATTCCAGTAATCACTTCTTCTTGCTCCCTTGACGAAACCCTGCAAAAGTTTCGAGAAGATCTTCGTGTTTGCCTCTGTGAATTTTGATTCACTATCCTCCTTCATCCTTAGGTAACCATTTTCGTTCGACTTTTCGTATCTTCTTTCAGTATCTGTAAATGTCTAGGAGAGGTTTTAGCTCTAGGGGAAGAGGAGGAAGGGCCTCAACTCGAAATCCCTCAGTTCGTGGTGGGAGGATCCCAGTGATCTTCCAATCGAAGCCACTATATTCAGAGAGGGAGGCGTCGCCGTATCAGAGGCGGAGGGTGATAATACCCTCTTCAGAATCCTCCTCTAGTGAGAGTGCTGAGAGTGCTGATTTGTACCTCTCTGATGATGTGGATTTTTACCGCAGCGTAAAAGCTTTTACGATGGCAGTAAAGAAGACGACTGGAGGAAGAACATCTGGTGGGGAAGCACCCTCTCAACAGTACATAATGAAGACAGCTTCCGGCTTGTGCAATGTAGTTGCACACCGGATTGATTGGGTGAAGTTCCAACGGAAGCGTCCATTCAGTTGGGTGGCTGAGGAATTTCGTGAAACACCGTCCATTCACGCTCGGGAGGACGGAGCAGAATTAGAGCCGCGCTTTACAGTCTTCAAGAAGGAGGAGTGCAGGTTTCAATTTATGGTGTTTGCTCCGCTTCCAACAGAACGGATATGTCATACACCGGACGAAAGGTCCATATATATGTATGACTTTCTGTTTCTGAATCTAGGTGTGCGCCTCCCCTTCACGAAGTTTCAGATGGGGGTTTTGAGATTTTTGGACTGCGCCCCTTCGCAGCTTCACCCCAACGGATGGGGGTTGGTCCGTTTTCTTGAAGTGCTTGGGGAGCACTTCAACTTTAAACTGACGGTGGCTATGCTCTTCTATTTCTCCCAAGTGGTCCGTCGTGCGAATAAGGAGAAGGGGGAGTGAGTTTGATAACCCTTCGGACTCTTTCCAAGATCATCAACTTTGAGTCTTACACTGACTCCGCCAAAGTTGATGGTTGTTCTTTTAAATCTTACTTTACGAAGATCAGTGTCCAGCCTAACGAACCAGTTTTTTGGTTAACTGAAGATGGGATTTCGAAATTTCCTGTAGCCTGGACGCATGAGCATTTCTTATTAACCTCCCAGGCGTATTACACTGAGGAAGATGAATTGAGCCCATCTTCGGTTTCTGTTCTTTCCGCTCTTCAGTCATATACCGCCTCGCATAAATTTTTCTCCTGCAGGCGTTTGCTAGGGTCAAAGTCTACCCGCGAGGAATATTTACGTAATCTTCCTGCCATTTTTCATGCTTTTATATATCATGCTTCGAAATCTTTGATCTCTAATTGTGTTATTTGGTTTTGCAGTTGAAATCGAGACGAAGTCACCAGAGATGAATAAGTTGAAAGGGCTCAAAGCTGGAGAGAGCTCCGTTGCGGCTGAAAATGACATTCAGGCAAAACGGAATTCTAAGAAGGCTACCGCTGAGACCATAATACTGACTTCGTCTGCTGGTGACGATATTCCCTTGCTAGAGGGCGGATCTGAGAAACCGACCCCTGATGTGGTGGTTAAGAAGGGCGGAGAGAAAAGGAAAAAGGCAAAAATTGATTCCTCCAGGACCTCGGAACCTCAACCTTCTCCCAAGAAACCAAAAACTTCGAAAGGGGCTACTGATCCGGAGCCTTCTAAGGGAAAGAAAGTGGAAGGGCATACTCCGGATGCCCCAGGCAACGTGATTACTTTTGGTGCAAAACCAATAACAACTTACTTTGCACCTAAAGCTCCCTGCCCTCCTGAAGGTAATTTCGGTCTTGCTCAATACCTTGTATATGAGGGTTCTGTTCCTGAGAGCGTTCCTGAATCTCCGTACAAGCTGAAGCCTTCATTGGAGAGCGGAGAAGTAATCAAAGCTTGCGATGCCGGACAGAAGCACTTGGCAGAGTTATCCGGTCTTCTGAAGTCAGTTCGCAAGCTTTCAGAAGACAATGAAAGGCTCAGTTCATTGGTTGGCAAGGTTAACGACCTTAGCATTGCTGCTGCTAAGGATAAGGCAAACATCCTCTGTTTAGAAAGTAGATTAGAGGCTTCCAAAGAGGAAGGGTACAAAAAGGATGAGGAAATTGCCAGACTGAAGTATCTTGTCAATGAGCTGGAAGTCCAAGTACTTGACCAGAAGAAAATCAATTCTGACCTCCATGCCAGCTTTTGTACAGAGAAGGAACGTTCTTCGAATCTGGGAGAAGAGCTGAAGGAGGCTAAGATTGTCTATTCTCAAGGAGCAGAAGATTGGTCGTGTAAGGAGAAAGAGTTGCTCTTAAAGTTAGCGGATTCGACTGACAAAGTCAAAACCTTGAAAGCAGAATTGGCTGAGGCTGTAGATATGTGTGATCAAGCAGTCAAGGAATCTTTCGGGTTTGCTGTTCGTCAAGTTCAATACCGGAATCCCAAAGTAGAACTTAATTTGAATGGTATGGATCCGTTCTATGAGTTTCACCAAGGGAAACTGGTGGCCGTTGTTAAAGACCGTCATGAGGATCCGCCTAACACCCCGTACAAGTTCGCTC
This sequence comes from Clitoria ternatea, assembly GCA_037962975.1. NCBI lineage: Eukaryota > Viridiplantae > Streptophyta > Magnoliopsida > Fabales > Fabaceae > Clitoria > Clitoria ternatea. Next base: position 90,362,768 of record CM075675.1, read on the forward strand.
ATCTACCTGAAGGCCAATCAATGGGACCTTCTCTCCTGAAGCTTAGAAGTGAAGGAACTAGCTCTGGTGCTAATGAAGGTAAGGCCGGAGGTAAAGGCAAAGGGAAGGAAGGAGATACAAGTCAGAAGAAATAATGCCTTCCCTGTCTTTGTCTTTATTGATTCAAATTCGCTGTGTTCCGAGATCAGCTCTGGATTACTAAACGAATTTCTTCATGTAATCTTCCATTTGATCAATAAAAGAACCATTTGCCTTTATATGCTTATTTAGTTGAAAATAACTTTAATAGAAGGATTGCATGTGTATTGAATCATTCCGGATTTTTACATGCGGGATGAAGAACGGATAGAGACATATAGCTATCGTTTTTCATGTATAGGCGTTTTGATAGCCAAAGACTTGATTTGACAGAAAAGATAGAGTATCTTTTTGTCAAGTATGAACAATTTGATATAAAAGCCTGGTAGAAAGCGTATCTTGCTTCTTGAAAATCAGGCCTTTTGGTCGTAAATAACATAGTATGGATTGTCGTTGTGAGTGAAAATGCTATTGTCATGAGAACGACTTGAAAAGTTAATTCTTGAGGGGAAATGATTGTGAGAACGTTTCACTAAGAGTTCGTTCCCCAAAATATTTGTTAAACTGCTGATACTGTCCCCCAGTATTATTGGGTGATCAGTACCTTGAACAAACTCTGAGTGATACTTTCACGTGAGAGTTCTTAAGAGTGAGGACTTCGAGTAGAAATCCCTTTGTTTGATAATTCCGAATGTAAATATTTCTGACTGAAAGGTTTCGGGTGAATATGCCTAAGATTGTGGCATACCCGAATGAATTGTTTTTGGGTCGGAGTTCATAAGTCAGGTTTCAATTGAGCATTTCTGACTGAAGAATTAATGATTCAGAATTTAAAGCTATAAAACTCCCAGATAAGGAACTTCAAAAGAGAGTATTAATTTGGAGTTCAGTATAACTTACTTGTATTTGGAGTTCGGTTTAACCCTACAATCCACTCGTTTAATCGGTCTTTGGTTTTACCCATTGACGATTCTTCACCGACGTTCGGTCAATCCTACTAGTCGTACTCAGAGTTCGGTTTAATTCTACAATCCGAGCCTTCAACACGGGGTTCAGATCAGGGCTAATCATGAACCTACTACGCCCGTTACTTGGGGTTCAGCGTGGTCTTGAAGAAGAACCAGCTTACTGCGCCCAAGCCTTCAATACGGTGTTGGATTTTACCCTTTTACCGTTCTTGGAATGGGGTTCGGTTCAATCCTACAACCCATTTCCTAAGGTTCGGTTTAATCCTACAGCCCAGGTCTTCACCGGTGTTCAGCCAAACTTACTAACCGTACCCAGAGTTCGGTTTAATCCTACAATCCGGGCCTTCAGTTTCTTACACATACTCGAGGAGTTACATCGTCAATTACAGAATGGGTAATTGAGATCATCCGTCCTGAGTATGCTCTTGTACACTGCACATGTTCGAGGAGTTACATCGTCAACTACGGAATAGGTAGTTGAGATTATCCGTCCTGAACATGCTTCTGTACGCCGGATAAACTGAAAATCACAGCATAAGAAAAACTCGAAAAGAGTTAAATTGTTGTATGAGATTCTTATTAAATCAAAAATAAGAATTACAATGAAAGCATAGCCGGGAAAATAATTTCTCCAGTATTCAGTTTAAAATGAGGATAGGAGAGTATGTATCGTTCCAGCAGCTAGCTATAATAGATGCGCAAGTTTTGGGTGTTCCACTTATTTCGGATTGGAGTGCCATCAAGGTTCTCAAGGCGGTAAGAGCCTTTGCCAGCAACCTCGGATACCCTGTATGGGCCTTCCCAGTTTGGGGCTAGTTTGCCTTGATGAGCGAATTTGTTCCCTACACTTGCTTTCCTCAAAACCAAATCTCCAACGTTGAAAGTCCTTGATTGAACTCGTTTGTTGTATCGGAGAGCAACTTTGGCTTTGATAGCCTGATCTCTGATGAATGCATCTTCTCTGAGTTCTTGTATGACATCCATTTCTGATGCCAAGTTAGCGTTATTGTTGTCTTCAGAGAAGTATTTGACCCTTGTGGAAGCAATTTGCAATTCCACGGGTATCATTGCCTCTACCCCGTATGTGAGGCGATATGGGGATTCGTTGGTAGAAGAATGAGGCGTTGTCCGATATGCCCACAGGACGTGACACAACTGGTCTGTCCATCCGCCCTTGGCTTCACCAAGGCGTTTCTTTAGTCCTTTCAACACCTCCCTGTTGGCCACTTCAGCTTGGCCGTTGGTTTGGGGATGTTCGACGGATGAGAATATTTGGGTTATTCCTAACCCTTCGAGTAAATCTGTGAATTTTCTATCCGTGAATTGGGTGCCATTATCTGTGACAACTCGTGCTGGGACCCCAAATCGTGTTATAATGTTCTCATACATGAAACGACGAGTTCGGGCTGAAGTAATATGTACCACCGGCTCTGCTTCTATCCACTTAGTGAAATAATCGACCCCTACAATGAGATATTTGATGCCCCCAGGAGCAGTTGGAAAGGGGCCCAGAATATCCAGTCCCCATTGGTAGAAGGGCCATGGAACAGCGGATGTGAAGAGTTCTTCCGTCGGTGTGTGGTGAAGATTAGAGAACTTTTGGCAAGCGTCGCATTTTTTGACGAAGTCAATGGAGTCTTGTTTCATCGTGGGCCACCAGTAGCCTGCCCTGAGGATTTTTCTCATTAAACTTCTTCCTCCGGCGTGGTGTCCACATTGTCCTTCATGTACTTCCTCCATTACACCTTGCACCTCATTCTCTTTGAGACAAATCAAATAAGGCACGGAGAGTGCCCTTCTGTAAAGATTACCATCGATCATGGTGAAGTATGGTAATTCCCTCCTTATCTTTGTCTTTTCCTTCTCATCCGTAGGCAGCTGCCCATCGGCCAAATAACGGATGTAGGGGGCCATCCATGTGTCTTCATAAAGGGAGTTGGTCATTATGGCATTTAGAGAAGGGAAAAGAGGAATGCTGGGCGACGTTAGTGTGCTTTGAACCAGTGTAGTGGTGCTACCTGGTCGTTTGGTGCTTGCTAATCTGGAGAGTATATCCGCTCTAGTATTCTCTTCGCGTGGAACATGTTTGAATTCCATTTTTCAGAATTTCTCTCTCAACTCCTTGACACAGTTCAAGTATAATTGGAGTTGAGGTTCGTGAGCCTGATAATCTCCCAAGATCTGTGAAATCACCAGTTATGAATCGCTACAGAGCGTCGCTTCAGAAGCTCCGATGTCAATTGCAGCTCTCAGTCCGGCCAAACAAGCTTCGTATTCAGCTTGGTTGTTGGACGTTTTGAAATTAAAACGAAGGGAGATTTCCAGGTGCACTCCGTCATCACTTTCAAGGACTACACCTGCTCCAGAGCCCCTTTGGTTCGATGAACTATCAACGTAAATAGTCCAATGGACACGAGGGGTATCTGGATTCGTCCCTGTCATTTCCACAATAAAATCAGCCAGGGCTTGAGCTTTAATAGCGCTTCGAGGTTCATAGGATATATCAAACTCAGAGAGTTCAATAGACCACTTGATCATCCTCCCAGCGAGATCGGGCTTGATTAATACAGAGCGGAGTGGTAAATCTGTTCTTACTATGATTGGATGGGCGTGAAAGTACGGACGTAGCCGTCGAGAGGCCCAAACAATAGCGAGGGCGGCCTTCTCGATTTTTTGATACCGGATCTCAGCACCTTGTAAGGTTTTGCTAGTGAAATAGACCGGTCTCTGTCCATCGGGAGTTTCTTTTATCAAGGCAACGCCCAAAGCTTCATCTAAAATAGCCAAGTATAGGATGAGTGTGTCTTCGGGGTCAGGCTTCGTGAGAATGGGAGGTTTAGACAACACCTCCTTAAGCTCTTGGAATGCTTTCTCTTGTTCCTGTCCCCACTCGAATTTCTTGGACTTTTTCAGTATTTTATACAGAGGGAGTGACCTGTGAGCCATTTTTGGCATGAACCGTGCCAAAGCTACTACTTTGCCATTCAGGGATTGGACTTCTCTCAGATCCTTCAGACTCTGCATGTCTAGAATCGTTTGGCACTTCCCTGGATTGGCTTCAATACCTCGTTGGGTTAACATGAAACCTAAGAACTTCCCAGCAGGGACAGCAAAAGTGCATTTCATTGGGTTTAGCCTCATGTTAAATTCTCTCAAGCGGGTAAATACTTGGCGTAGGTCTTCAATATGATCACCTCCAACCGGTGTCTTGGCTATTATGTCATCAATGTACACTTCAATAAGTTTGGTGTGCATACCCTCAAAAACCTTGTTGATCATGCGCTGATATGTGGCCCCAGCATTTTTCAGGCCAAAGGGCATAACCGTATAGCAAAAGACACCACGATCATTTATGAAAGCTGTCTTCTCTTGATCCTCTTCACACATCGGAATCTGGTTGTAACCCGAATAAGCATCCATAAAACTTAGGTATTGATAACCAGAGGAGTCATCTACCATCCGATCTATATTAGGAAGAGGATAAGGATCCTTTGGACAGCAGCGGTTGAGGTCCACATAGTCAATGCATATTCTCCATTTACCATTGGATTTACGGACCATCACCACATTTGATAGCCAAGAGGAATAACGGATTTCTTTGATAAATCCGGCCTTCAGCAATTCCTCAGTTTGCTGGCAAGCTGCCTTCTGTTTCTCTGGTCCCAATCTTCTTTTCTTTTGGGCAACCGGTCTCGTCTCTGGATAGACGGATAATTTATGACAACAGAAAGCAGGGTCTATGCCAGGCATATCGGCTGCAGTCCATGCAAAGAGGTCTTTAAATTCTTGCAGGAGCATCAGTAGTCGCTGCTCCATTTCTGTATCTAGCTTGTCGTTAATATGGGTTATCTTTTCTGGGGAATCTCCCAAGACGATGTCCCTGGAACTCCCATCTGGTGTGGGCTTTAATGGGTTGGACGGATCAATGCTCAAATCCGTCCTAGGGTCCAGGTCGACAAGGCTTACAGATCCAGCGGCTGCTCCAGAATCATTGAGCTTCCTCTTTTTATTGGAGGCTTCCAGCTTTGTCATGTTGAGGCTTAGGTTGTAGCAGTACCTAGCCATCTCTTGATCACCTCGGATAGATGAAACAGCATTATCCTTATCAATAAACTTGACAAGGAGATGTAGAGTTGATACAACTGCCTCCATGGTATTTAACGTAGGACGGCCTATGATGCCATTAAATGGTGATTTAACATCGATCACCAACACTCGGGATTTAACCGTTCTGGCCCCTGGTTCGCCTTCAAACGAAATAAGGGTGTCAAGGTACCCCCTCGTTGATTGCTTTGCTCCATTGAAAGCTGTTAGTTCCTGCGTATAAGGCTGTAAGTCTGAGTCTTTAAAACCCATTCTTTCAAAGCAATTATAAAAAATAACATCGCAGGAACTTCCCTGGTCAACAAGGATTCTTCGGACGTCCTTGTTGGCTATTACTGCAGTGATAACCACAGCATCGTCACCACCAGGAACGGTTGGGCCAAAATCCTCATCGGAGAAAGAGATTATTGGAGCTTCAACCCCACCTCTGTAAGGGCGATTGTCTTTGACTTTCCCTTGCACAGACAGAATCATTCTATGATGATTCTTACGGGCTGTAATTGAAGCTCCTCCTCCAGCGAATCCTCCAGCAATCATGTCAATGACTTCACGCCGGCCTTGACGCTGTTGTTGAGGCATGCTATCTTTATGTGCTATTTCATCAGTCATCACACCCTTTTATTTCTCCGAAGCAGATAATTTTCTAACCGGATTACGGTTATTGTCATCCCTGTCGTCTGGATCTCTTTCTCTTTTCTCATTCCGCTCTACTCTGTCAAAGGATTTCTCTTTGAACAGGTATTGCTTTAATTTGCCTTCTCTAATTAGCGTCTCAACCGCGTTCTTTAGAGCTTGGCATTCATCAGTGGAATGACCATTCTGCTCATGAAAATCACAATACTTACGGGGATTTCCTGGTCTTTTCATAGGGGCTGGCCTTCTAACGCCATAGATGCTAAAAGCTGGCCATCCGACCTCTCTCAAAATCTGAGATGGCTTGGCAGATAGTTGTGCATAATGGCTGAAGGAATTAACCTGCCTTTCTCGAGGTCAAGGAGAGTGGTTATTAACTTTAGGATTGGTGAATGGTCTCTCCATGTGTTCTGACCTCGTTTTCTCCTTACCCTTCTGAGTTTGGGAAGGTGGTGTTGGTGGCTTTTTCTTTGCAGTTATAGCTTCTAAGTGCATCTCTATACTCACGTACTTTGAGGCTTTTTTCCTGAACTCCTCAAACGTTACTGGAGGGCTCTTTGCTAATGAGAGGGCAAAAGTTGATCCTGGTTGCAAAGCCTCAATGACAATATGCAGCTTAATGGACTCTGTGAGGTTAGGAACCAGGGAAGCTTCCTTGTAGAACCTCTTCAGGAAATCTTTTAAGCCTTCGTTTCCACCTTGCTTAATCTGAGCCAAGGTGTGAGATGTCCTGGGCACATCTCTAGAGATGACAAAGTGAGTTTCAAAAGTAGCTGCCATTTCAGCCCAAGAATCTATAGATCCAGAAGGTAGACCTTTAAACCAACCCAGGGCCTCTTCTGATAATGTTCGTGGGAACATCCGACACATTACATCCTCATCAGCCCCCAAGTACATAGCTTCAAATACATAAGCATCAAGGTGCTTGGTAGGATCGGTTTCGTCGTTGTATTTTCCAATGGAAAGTGGCTGAGTAGTTTGAAGGTGCTTGGGGATGTGGATGCTCATGAGTCTCCTTGAAAAAGGAACTTTTAACTTGTAAGTTACTGGGGGTGCTGTCGTTGACTCCCTCTTCCTTCGGGCAGTTTCAACTTCAGAGTCATGAGTCTGTTCTCTCCCCTCAAACGTAGGGATGTTCGAGTATTGGAGAGTGGTGGACTTTTCTCCGTCAGTTGTATGTGGAGTGTTTCGTGTGCGAGATGATTCCTTGTCCTCGCTTTGCCTTCTTTCTCTTCGCAGTTCAGCGAGTTCCCTCTGAAGTTGACTGATCAGCTCATCACGAGGATCAGGATTAGACACTGTTACTATCTTCTTTGAGCTGCCCCCATGAGAATCAAAGTTGAGTTTCCTGAAGACGTTGGGGTTGGTTCTGCCTTCAGGTTGATTCTCCACGAAATCTTGTCCTTCGCCTTCCATCGAGGACCACTTGTTCTTTCAATAGATATGGGAATAACTTTATCGAGTCCCACTGGGCGTGCCAATGATTTGTCCTGAACCGGGGTCTAGAGATCCGGAGTCAAGTCAATCACAAATAGTATGTAAATACTGTATAGAAGACCGGATGTATGAGTATCCGGTATAAATATCCGTTGTCCTTGCGTGAGGAGAGCGGATTGGGCGTTCTGGAGATCCTTCACACCGACCTAACGCATTGATGTGGGCGAATGGTGGTGTCACCTACAAAGATTCTCCGACGCTCAAGTCAGTGATAATATTCCAAGTAAGGAATGTATTTCAGAGAGTAATCGTTTTTTTTAGATTAAGTTCCCTTCCTCCCACTTCATTGATGAAGAGAGTTCATATACCTGATTGGCTCGTTTTACGAGGACTCGTTAGTGGGGAACCACTAACTTCCATTAGCATTATTTTATTGCGCACTTACCAGCATGATTGGGTCAAGTGGCTATTTTATATTGAGCATGGAGAGTATAGACTAGGATTAGGGAACAAGTTGACCATCCCCGTGAGCAGAATTTGGCTTGTAGTGCTGGGAATTATTGATCGGTCCCTGTAGCAATGATTCTTGTCTTTTGCATAGCGACGTGTGTGTTATCCGGTGTCATGGTGTTATCCTGAACAACCGGTATAGGGAGAGCGCCTGATACGGAATTACAGTCCGGATGTATACCGATGACACCGGTTACCCGTTGATGTCTTGACAAAGACGTTGAAATATGTCTTGCAGATCGGATACCGGTATTGAGACCGGATCACTATTGAAATAGTATTTTACTATACAAAAATAACCCTAAAATATAAAAGAGAAATATTATTACCTTAGGATTTTAGCAGAATTCTTCCAAAAAAATTTACTTCTCTCTCTTACTTCCACCACTATCTCACTAGCACTACTATATTAAGAAAACTTAATCTGAAATTGTGAATTCTAAAGAAGAATTTCTTCGGTATTTATAGGAAAAAAATTTACTATGTATTCTATTATTTTAATATAAAAGTACTGTGCATTTTTGAATTTTTTATTCCTGGTTACTGTGCATCTTTTGAAAATTTCGCACATGCACAGTGTTTTGTATAGTAACTGTCGGCAAAATTATTAAGCCAAATAGTAACCTTTCACTCGGTATATTTTAAATATTCAAAATCAGTCCTTTTTGAAACTTAACGATATTATATCAGTCCTCACTAATTTTATAATAACTAATATAAAGTTTAAATTTTTAAAATCTAAAATTTTCTGTTAATAAAAATTTATTGATACGTTTCCAATTTTTTAACGATTGGAAAAAATCAAGATTTTTCTCAAACCGATAATTTTTAGATAAGTCTACTTGAAATAGATTTTAAAAAATTTTCTTATAATTTAACTTCACTTTCTTATAAATATTTTTAATTTTAAGTCACTTATATGAATTTAAAATTATTTAAAAAATATTATTTTATTAAAAAATTCCAAATTTCCAAAAAATTCCAAAAAAATCATAAATAATACGTAGATTAAAAAGTTCTAAAGAACCATAATTTAATTCTTTCAAAATTTTAATATAAAAATAAAAATAGGGGTGTTACAATAAGGCCAACAAAGATAGAGGGAACAACGTGGATTGATCAAGATGAGGCAACTCATGGTGGGATTCTTCGGTTATCTTCAACTAGGATCTTTCTCAGACTTAAAGGAAGGGAGAGCCACTATTTCCAACCAAGGGAATTAACCTTAGTTAGACGTGCCACTTCATTAGTAGCTTGATTGGCCACTTTTGGAGCCTAAGTTATCCTACATGATTGGAAGAAACTTCAGAGGTAAGTGATGTCTTGAATTATCAAGTCAATTTCCCCAGTTTTACTTTCCCCTGCATGCCCTAACTACATTTTGATTATCTGATTCTATAATCACCTCTTTGGAATCAAGACTACAAGCCAAGGTCACAACTTCCCTAAAGGGAAGACCTTTAGTGTGAAGAGCAATAAGAGCCCAAAAGGAAGAAGATTGGTCATACATAATGTCACCAAGATGGTTTCTGATAACAATACCCGAGGTAGATCTCTAAGTCTCGTTACTTCATGATTCATCTGAATTAAACTTTAATCTGCCTTGAGGAGGAGGTCTCCAGTAGGCTTGGATTGTTTTAGAATGTATATTAGGACTGTTTGTTTGCTGATTTTCATTTGCATTGTAAAATTTTGTAACTTGTATATGAACTTGTTCCATGATTTGATTTGGGTCAGGGAGCAAACCTTGGAAGAAAAATTTGTTTCTTGTATTCCATATAATAAAGAAAAACTTTGATATGAGAAATTGAGTATTTGTTTTGCTTCTTGAAAATAATTCAATTTTCCCTTCTATCCAATTATCGATCAAAGTTATCTGTTCCTCTTTAGGGTGGCACTAGATGTTAGATCCAAACCAAACTGGGATAGACCATTGGTAGAATAGGAAAACATGTTCAATAGTTCCATATTTTCCAAACAGATAGGGCAAGGGGATTCTTTAAGAATTCTCTTCTTTTTCAGATTCTGCTTAACTGGGAGCAAGTTATGGCATGGTTTCCAAATAAAAATTTAGATTTTCTTAGGCACTTTAGAGGCCCATATTGTAACACCCTCTGTTACACCTTAATAAATTCTAGAAAAATTCATAATTTTTTTTTTACTAAAGATATGATTGTTAAAAAGAAACTATCAAAATAAATTATATACATTATTTCTGAAATACCTCATAAATATTATTAAAACTTTATAAAGTAATTTTACATTCATCCAACGAAAATAAATATTAAACATTATAAGAAAGAGAGGAAACTCCATGGCCCAGAAGCAGTTACTTAATAACATTATTTATTCATTGGACCACGGTATTCATACCGAGCTCCCTTTCTAGAACGTGATATATTTACTGCCGATATTCTTCGATCCTTCCCTCTGAACCATCAATTTAAAAGATGTGAAACAAAAACATGGAGAAAGGAGTGAGAAACAGAATATAATATTCTTGATTAAGGCATAAGCAACAAATGGTTTTCACAAACCAATACATAATAATATCAATCACAACCACATACACAATCAATTATGAATGCATGAATGTTATGCAATATCTTCATCATAACTTACCTATATATGTACTGAAATTGAGTTTCTAAGCCTTAAATATCTCAAAACTTTTTCATATTAAATCTTAACAAGCTCAAATTCTCAATTATTTTCAAATATCTTTAGTTATTAAGTTGGAAAAATAATTTTCTTTTAAAAATTTTATTTTATTAAAAGAGAATAATCTTTAAATCATTAACCATAAATACTTAAAATTACAAAAAATTTTCTTTGATTCAAAATTTAATTATCTCAATTTGTTATAAATTAATTTTCATAAAATGTCTACTTTCTAAAATAAATACTAATTTTTTTATTCTAAATATAAAAATAATTTCTAAGAAGAAATAAAAGATAATAAAAATTTAAAGAGTAAGGTAAGAAATTCTTACTGAATTTTAGCTTTCCGTCATGCTCGCTATATGCTCAAACTCCACATTACAATATCATCAATCAAATATTATCAATCACAGTTAAACATCATCAATCATAATCAAATCAATTAAATATCATTAAATACATATCATAATGCAAAATTTAATGATTATTAATATAGTTGATTTTTTTTAGTTCCTTTTGTCCATTCCTAGCATAGGTATATGTAAGTCCATATAATCCAGTCCTTGCATAGGTATTGTTCAGTCCATATGGGTCATAATGGTCCAAGTCCTTACATAGGTATGTTAGAGTTAGTTAAACCGGATATTTAATTTAAAATTTATTAAAAATTTTAAGTTAAAAAGTTAATATTTTAAAATATTAATATTATTAAATTTAAAAGGAGTAGGGAACTCCTCCCATTATTCTTATGTCTTTTCATATTATACTCTTATCTCACTCCCCCTTACCTTGAATTGTTACCCAAAAGAGATTTGCTTTGCGCCTCCGATTTCTAGAAATATTAATACCAATCTTGTTTCAGTATAGGCATAAGATGAAGATGAAGATTAAGATTACTACTTAAAACAGAAATGGTAAATTTTGAATAGTGAATAGTGAATAGTAAAACATGAATAGTAATAGTAAATAGTAAATTGTGAATAGCAACGGTAAATAGTAAAAACGTGAATAGTAACGGTAAATAGTAAAAATGTAAATAGTAAAGGTAAATAGTAATAGTAAATAGTAATTTACTATTTGAATAGTAATTTACTATTGAAATAGTAATTTACTATTGAAATAGTGTTTTACTATGCAGAATAGTAACTTAAAATAATATTGTTTCTAGTATAATAACAGATTTCTAAAAACGATATGAAAATAACCCAAAAAATATAAAAGAGAAGTATTCCTACCTTAGGATTTTAGCAGAACCTTCTCCCAAAAAATTTACTTCTCTCTCTTACTTCCACCACTATCTCACTAGCACTACTATATTAAGAAAACTTAATCTGAAATTGTGAATTCTAAAGAAGAAATCCTTCGGTATTTATAGGAAAAAAATTTACTATGCATTCCATTATTTTAATATAAAAGTACTGTGCATTTTTGAACTTTTTATTCCTGGTTACTGTGCATCTTTTGAAAATTTTATACATGCACAGTGTTTTGCATCACCACTAAAAAAATACCTGTTAGCGACGGAAGGAATTGGTCGCTAATCCATGCCATGACCGTCGCTAAAACCATTAGCGACGGCATCCCAGACGGGACAGAGGACGTCGCTAAAACCCTCGTCGAAAACACATCAGCGACCACGTACATGTCGTCGCTACCATATTGACGGCGTAAGGCCGTCGCTAAAATCGTCTCTGCCCCAATAACTCCAGCCGTCGCTAAGTGTTGCCATACAGCGACCTCAAATCGCCGTCGCTAATGTTAAACGGATAGCGACCAATGAGTCCGTCGCCAGATGTGGCCTTCCAGCGACTAAGTTCCCCCGTCGCTATGGGTACTCATGTAGCGACCACGTGGTCCGTCGCTGTGGGAAGTCATACAGCGACCACGATATTCCGTCGCTGTTTCTTACAATACAGCGACCGTTGTAGTCCGTCGCTGTGGGAAGCCATACAGCGACCACGATATTCCGTCGCTGTTTCTTACAATATAGCGACCACTGTAGTCCGTCGCTGTTTTTAACAATACAGCGATCACTGTAGTCTGTCGCTATTTTTAACAATCAGCGACCACTGTAGTCCGTCGCTATGTTTTATAATATAGCGACCATCTGTTGCCGTCGCTAATTGGAAATTTCTTTTTTAGAAAATTGGGTTAAATATTTATATAGGTTTTGTTAAATATTTTGTATTTTGTATTGGCTGATAAAATTTTATAATTAAATTTAAATAATTTTTTTAAAATATTAAATTATTATTAAAAACAAAATAATAAATTAAATTTATTTATCAAATAGGTTGAATTATTAATGATAGGTACAATAAGGCTTTTTGATTTGAATGTAATGACCAATAAATATTGACATAATAAATAAAGAATGACAAAATAAATACTGAATGAAATATAACATAAAAACTAAAAATCAAATATACAATGTGTATAAATAATAAAAATACAATCATGGTGGTGGGGGATCCTGGGGTGGTGGTGGGGGCGCCTGGGAAGTGGGGGGAGGTAGCCTCGTCATCAACTGCATCAGTAGCTCCTGCTGCTGAGCAAGTTGCCGATGAGTCTCGGCGTGCTGCTCCTCGGCCCGCTGTCGGTCCGCCTCGGCTTTTTGTCGGTCCGCCTCGGCCCGCTCCAACAACAACTGCCTCTGACGTCGCTCCTCCTGTAGCTCATCGTTTAGGTTTTGAATTACCTGAACGACCTCAGTCGGAAGACTAGAGGAAGACGAAGAGGAAAGGGTCTTCCCCTTTTTCGCCAGCTGCGTGCCGACGCCACCCAATCCAAATACCCTCCCTTTCTTGTTCACACCGCCAACAACCTCCATATAGATGGCGTTGTCGTCAGAACAAGATAGGGTGGGAGGAACCTCCCCTTCAGGAGTGAAAGCCACCAGGTCCGCCTCCTTCTCGGCCCTCCTGGCCTGATACGCCTCCTGTAAATTCAAAAACAATGATAGGATTAGTAAGCTGATTTGTAAATTATAAGCATGTGTCAGTTAAAAGTAAATACCGCTAGATCCGTAGTCTTCTGGTTTACCCATGCACCGGCATTGTTCTTCTTGGTCATTTGCATGACCTCAAACAAAGAAGGCTCCCGGTGCTCCCTTAGCTCCTGTGGTGGACAAAAAACATTGAGATTATTATTTGTAAACATGTAAGACGAATCATAATAGAAATGTTTAACATAAATATACTTACAAATCTTTTCTTGTGCTCGAGGGTTGAAATGCTACCCCCAGTGTAAACCGAGGCTGCAGCATCGGCGGCTCTGTTGGCCCTGTTCCGAGCACTCGCCTGCTGGAACGGGACCCCGCCCCACTTCTGGACCATCCCGTCCCAATGGTCCTCCGGGATCCAACGAGGGCGCTCACCCTTGTCCCTCACCTTCCAAAGGGTACTCTTGATGATTTTGGAGGTCTTTGTGGCAAAGACCTTCCTAATCCCATCAATCATACCCTCCGCCCACTGGTAATCACGCTGTAAAATGAAATGAGAAATCAAAATTAATAACAGGTCTATTTTACAAATCAAGTCACAACAAATGAGCTAGGAACTTACCGAGAAGGTGTCAAACCACCTATCTTGCACAACCTTCCCAGCATCTGTCCAAGATATATATGGACCATCCCACTGGGCCTTCAAAACCTTAGTAATCGCTTTGGTAGTGCGACTACTATCAACAAAGTTGTAATGACAACAATTATGTTAGGAGTAAAACAACACACAATCTAGGGAGACTCCCAAAATTTCGGCAGAGTCTCCCCTGTAATAGTAACATTTCCAATCACAATAGTTACCCTGTTACAAACAGAAGAGTGCCCAGTACAATTCAATCTATACAAATACTAATTAAAGTAACATCCAATAAACCAACAAGTCTTTTCACTAAAGTTTAATATAAAGTATCATACAAATAACATAAAAGTATTTGAGGTTTAGTCACTTACTCGTCTCCGGCCGGCACGGGCACCAACATGGGCAGAGGGGATGCCGGAGGTGGGGTAGCCTGATGGCCATGGTCCTCCAAGCCACCAACTCCAGGACTCTGCTCTGGGGTGGTCAGTCGGGGTGATGGGGTGGTCTGCTGTGGTGGTGGTGGTGGAGTGGTCTGCTGTGGTGGTGGTGGTGGTGGTGATGGAGTGCTCTGCTGTAGTGGTGATGGAGTGGTCTCCTGTCCTGGGGTGGGAGTCCCCTGCTGGGATGTCGGGGTCCTGGACCCACCACCCCTACTGAAGGGCAGTCGACGTCCCGTCATCTGTGGATAAAATCATGAAAAGAAAGGTTAGTCTCAGGATATATATAAACCTATGTAACATTTTGTTTAACGACTACATACTCTGTGTCTGTTTCAGTTTCAAATTCCCCCTCAGTTTCAGTGTCACTGTAGTTATCTGTTTGAACAAGTTCATCAGTATCCAAATCAGCGCTAGACCGTTTTGATCGAGAGACAAGGTCTTTGTCAATGTGTTCACCCCCCGTAGTGGCGAGTGTCTTATCCATTATGACTGGATCAATGTTGAACAACAAATTGGCATCGTTGAGCTCGTGTGGTGCAAGCTGATAAGCGTCATCGACCTCCTCGGAGACATTGTCAGTGATCTGACTTCGGGCCTTGGCCTTGATTACTGCATACCAGTCCCGATGTCTTCCCGGGAAGTCGGTGTAATAAACCTGCTCAGCTTGTTGGGCAAAAATGAAGGGATCAAACCCTTTATATGTACCATTCTTCTTGACCTCAACTAAGCCGTAGTTGTTGTCAACCTTTGTTCCAACACCGATTGTGTTGTCGAACCAATCACATTTGAATAGAACAATATCTCTTCTTAGTCGTCCAGAGAATGAAACTTCAACAATCTCCGTCAGCACTCCATAAAAGTCTTCTTCTAACTGTCCGACAGTGCCTTTTACACAAACCCCGTAGTTATGGGTACGCATCCCTTCACTCCATTGAAGAATGTTAAACTTGTAGCCATTTACGTAGTAAATAGGCCATTTTTTAACAGTTTTCACCGGCCCCCAAGAAAGGGCTTGGAGTAAAGAATCTTCAATATGGTTGTTAGGGTCTTGTATCTATGTACAACATAAAAAGTAGGTCATCGTTAGATAACGGGAGTTAGAAGCAAATAGGCTTAAAAACACTTGGTATACGGGTCTTACGTGTTGCGCGAACCAACCAACGAACTTGGATGACACCTCACTATGAATTTGGTCATCAGTTAAATCATTTTGCTCAAGTTTTAGCATATCTGTGTATAAGCTATTCAAAGGAAACAAATTTAGATACTATAAAAGCTACGTTAAGAATGTATAATATAACTTCTATGACTTACTCAATAAAGGGTTCCACTTCTGGGCAATTGAGAAGAATGTACAAGTGAGCCGTCTTTCGATCTTTCTCATCAATGTAACATTTTGTGAGCCTGCCCCCCGGGTGACCAGGATAGTTGAAAATCAATGTTTGTTCATCAAACCCTGTGCGGCTGGCTACCCCAAGATTGCGGGGAATTCTACTCATTCTAGTTTCTATCTCTGTCGGAAAATAGAAAGAAGCAAAGGTTGTCATTTCTTCGACTAAGTATGCCTTACAAATTGATGCTTCAACGCAGGCTTTGTTCGACACTTTATCTTTTAAAGAGCGTAAGAATCTTCAACATCATTAACAAGATAGTGTTAAGTTAGAAAATACTATTATAAGCACGATTTGCAAGGAAATTAAAGAGTTCACCAAGCATTCACCTTTCGAATGGATACATCCAACGATACTGCACTGGGCCACCAACCAAGGCCTCGTACGGTAGATGGATAGGCAAATGCTCTATGGAGTCAAAAAAACTTGGTG
The DNA here is from genome assembly GCA_037962975.1 of Clitoria ternatea. Classification (NCBI taxonomy): domain Eukaryota; kingdom Viridiplantae; phylum Streptophyta; class Magnoliopsida; order Fabales; family Fabaceae; genus Clitoria; species Clitoria ternatea. The sequence continues at coordinate 90,379,003 of CM075675.1, forward strand.
GGAAAATCTGCTCCAACTTACAAATCAATACCGGGATAGTTTCTTCCATCTTCACAAGTTTCTCCACAGTCAACGAAGTAGCTGTCAACTCCTTAAAGAAGTGACTCAACTCCACTAACGGTTTCCAAATAGGCTTCGGTAAGGCATGAAACGCATACGGGAGTAGTTGTTGCATAAACACATGGCAATCATGACTTTTCATGCCAAACACCCTACCCTCCTTAACGTCGACACATCTACTCAAGTTAGAAGCGAATCCGTCAGGCAGGGTCAACCCATTCATCCAAATACACACAGCAATCTGTTGTGGTCTAGTTAAAGCATATTTTGCATGGGGTTTAAACATTCTTCCACGTCCCGCATCCCTCAACTCCAACTCCTTCCTGGAACACCAAATCGGAAGGTCTAGACGACTCTTCTCGTTGTCCTTTGTTCTCCCTTTGATGTCCATAACAGTGTCAAAAATATTCATGAAAACATTACGTTTAGTGTGCATGACATCAATGTTGTGTCTTAACAACAAGTCTTTCCAATATGGCAAATCCCACAAGACACTCTGCTTCACCCAGTGGTGTTCCTTACCGTAACCCGCAAACTCCTTAACACTCTTGTCCCAGATGTAAGGATACTCTTCGACCCTCTGCCAAACCCGTGCACCAGATAACCTACGGGGTGGAGGGTCATTAACAACCTTGTTCTTCTTAAAAGCGGTTTTGTTCCTCCTAAACGGGTGATCCAACAGTAGAAACTTTCTATGACAGTCAAAGAAACTTGTCTTGCCACTAACAGGGAGTGATTCCCCCCCGGTATGTTCCATGCATACAGGGCAAGCAAGCTTCCCAGACGTGGACCATCCAGAAAGCATACCATAGGCCAGGAAGTCGTTAATAGTCCACATCAAAACAGCACGCATCACAAAGTTGTTCTTCAAAGACGCATCGTATGTCATTACCCCGACATCCCATAATTGTGATAACTCTTCAACCAACGGTTGCAAAAACACGTCTATGTTCGCCTTTGGATTTTTGGGTCTTGGAACCAGTATAGATAGAAACATGACCTCCCTCTTCATACACATATCAGGAGGCAGATTGTATGGGGTCAGGATGACTGGCCAACAAGAGTAAGCTCTTCCCTATTGACCGAACGGGTTAAACCCATCAGTACATAAGCCAAGTCTTACATTGCGCGGCTCGCCTGAAAAGTCCGGATATAGCTCATCCAAACACTTCCATGCTTTCCCGTCGGAAGGATGGCAAAGAAACCCCTCTTGTGTTCGGTTCAGAGCATGCCAACGCATGTGTTTTGCCGTGGACAATGAGGCATACAGGCGTTGAAGACGCGGTGTTATAGGGAAGTACCACATTTTCTTCCTGGCCGTCCGGGTTACCTTCCCTCTCCTTTTAACGGTCTTGTAGCGTTCCTCATTACAATGCAGACATTTTGTGACACTCTTGTCTGCAAACTCATTTCTGAACAGCATACATCCACCAACACAACACTCTATCTTCACACAACCCAACCCCAAGTTTGCCACTTGTTTCTTAGCACGGTACAGGTTTGCTAGCATTCTGTGATTACTAGGCATGGTGGAACCCATCAGATTAACCATCCTATCAAAACAACCTCCAGAAAGATTATAATCTGCCTTTAGGCTTAAAGCAGCTAGGGAGGCGGATAACTCAGTGTGACTGTTGCACCCGTCCCACAATGGAGTCTGAGCCGCCGCCAACAAATCATAAAATCTCTTCACCTCCGGATTAGGATCCTCCTCTACATTGTCAGAGTCCCCATGACCTGCTTGGTCATTATGTTCCAGCATACGCCTGGTGGAGGGTCCAACATGATCCATCACCATTTGTTCTATGTTGTTATACGTATCCCTGTTTCCTCCAACCTCGTAGTAAGACTGTTGCACGGTTACGTCTGATGGTCTACGCGGTAACTGCTCACCATGGTTGTACCAACAGTGGTATGTTTCCATGAACCCTTTCTCAGTTAGGTGGCACATGACATCATTCGCGTATTCAAAACTCATGCATTTGCACCTTGAGCACGGACAACGGATCTTCTGAGTCACTTCAAATCCAGGCGTGTTTGCCGTAGCGAACGGAATGAACTCCAATAGCCCCATCATAAACTCCTCAGTCACTCGCCGATTGCGATCTAGTCGGTTGTACATCCATCGCCGATTTGCCGGTACCTCCATTTATAATATCTAACAAGCACGATTTCTGTTACCTTACACGTTTAAATTTTTATTTAACTATCGGTTGTGAATCACTCCATCTCTTTGATGTTGCAAATTGGTGGGGCCCTATCCCATTCGGGATGAATATACAACCATCCGTAACCCATCCCATAATTGTATGTGGTCTATCTTGAGTTGAATGAATGTTCATTTGAAATTTCGGCAGCATTTCGCATTGGTCCCCGAGTACACAGAGATACGTACGGTATGAAACACCATACGCAGACATACACCCTGGGGACAATACGAAACACCATAACCGAAATTTCAAATGAACATTCATTCAACTTCTCAAGATAGACCACATACAACATTGATGGGTTACACCCTACAGGTTACAAATTCATACCAAACTGTCCAACCGGGACAATTCAAGCTCCAACACAACACGGTACATCAACCGGTTGTTTTGACACTTGAACGGGAATCTAATGGGTACACACACGACTAAACCCTACATTATTAAAGTTGAGTTTCATTTTTTAAGTTCCCTAAGAAATGGAGTCTGTTGAAATTTTGGCAGAGTCTCCCCTGTAAACTAGACATTTCCCAAATTTACAAACGGCCTGTTACATATAGAAAACTTCCCAGTGTAGATAAATAAACATATCATACGCATTGTATATGATATTCAGAGTTATGAACACCAAATCATGTTATCAATATATAAAATCAATGCCTAATGAGCTCTGCTCTCCACTAACAAACAACATTACACATGCATCGTAAATCATGTTATCAGCACACAAAACCAATGCCTAATGAGCTCTGCTCTCCACTAACAAACAACATTACACATGCATAAAAAATCATGTTATCAGCACACAAAATCACTGCCTAATGAGCTCTGCTCTCCACTAACAAACAACAATCAACATACATACACTTCAAAAGATACAACACACATAGCCAGAAAGTTAGCGTTAGAGGATTACCTGGGAAAGAGAGATAGCGATGAAGACAAAGCTGATGAGGGCCGAACACGAACCACGCGTAAGGTGTCTTGGTCTACATGACAAAGTCTAGTTAGAATGGAAATTGAGTAATCAAAAGAAAAAGTTTTATTGGCCTTTGCTAATCATACATTTTCAATGTTACCAAGCAAGGTTGTCAGACTCGAGAGTCTACCAAGACTCGTTTTGGCTAGGTAGACTCGACTCGCTAACTCGACTCGCTAACTCGACTCGTAAACTCGACTCGCTAACTCGACTCGCTAACTCGACTCGTTTTGGATATTAAAGAAACACAAATAACTTTTCTAATACATCGATCATTAAATTTTTTTACAAGATTTATGTTAACAATTATTCTTATTCAATTATTTAAGGTATTTAATATTATCGGTATTTCAGGAATAAACAAATTGAATTGTTGATTAATAAATTAACATGAATACTTTCAATCCTTTTCTTTAATGTAGATGAGTTTAGTTATATGTTTCTTATTTAAAAGAAATACAGGAGTAATATCTTTATCAACCATACAAGTTTATCAACAACAACTAGCCCAAGTGACTAAAAGAGCCTTCATACGATTTCTATGACTGTATTTTCTGTTTACAACAACAACAACAACAAAACCGGTATTATATCTGTTTACAAATCATCATATTTCTATCATAGTGCCAGGCTCGAAGCCGAAGCAAGATTGGTAAGAGAATCAAAGCGACGTACAAATTCACATTCTTCATTGCAAAACCACCACCTTGGAACTTGCACCCACTTTCCATCATCAAATGCACCATCATCATCTTCTTCAGCTCCAACCCTGCACAAACATGATCATGCACTCCTACCCTCATCATCATCACATTCTCTTGATCATGCAATGAGAGGTTGGAATAATGATGGTACTAATGTTGCAATTACTAGGATAAGTGGTGGTGCTGGTGATATTGATCTTGAATCTCCTACATCTACCTTGTCTTTCTCTGAGAACAATATTGCACCACCAATTATGACTGGTGTGATTGAGTTTGTGGGTTCTTCAGAGAGAGGGTTAGTGAAAGAGGAAGGTGGACAAGAGTGGAATAAAGGTTATGATCAAAACTCAACACACGATTTGGAGAATTCAATGCCTTTTACGTCTACTCTTCATGCAATGACCATTGATGCCACATGGGGTTCTGCTGATCATGATCAATCTCTTAGGCCAAGCACAAGCACTAGTAGTGCACATGCACATGTTATTGAACAAGGATTCACCAACCTCTTGCTCAATGCTAGCTCCGATCACCGGAGTTTATCGCCTGACAACGGTGGAGAATCTAATAATCACCATGGCAGTGGGGATGATGGCAGCAATGGCAATGATTTCTACGAAGATAACAAGAATTATTGGAACAACATCTTTAATTTGGTGAATTATTCTTCTCCTTCTGATTCGTCTATGTTCTAATTGAGTCCGATTCAGAATAGGAATAAATCCTCTCATGTTATTTAAAATGTTCTATTTTCAAAAAAAATTATCTATCTCTCTACCATTCGGAAATTGATTAAATTCGTGAACTTATTTAAAACTTTAAGAGAGAGACAAATATAAAATTTTAATTAATATCAGAGGATTTCATTCTTGTGTGTGGATGTGTTTGATGAACTGCTAGATCAAAAGAAGTCAAAGGCCATTGATTTTCTTCACAATATGGCCATATATATATTGAAGCGAGCATACACAAGGTAAAATGTTGAATTCTACAGTGGTTTATGTTATGGATGCTTTCACATAGAAAACTAGTATGTGTGTGCATTATCAGAAAGCAGTGTGTGAAAAGCTCGTTGTCTCTTCCTTGCATCACCAAATGTTCATATCATTAATTTGTTTAGGATTTGACTTGATTGTCTGTGTTGGTGGTTGTGTTTTCTGTAGACAAACTGATGATAATAGATACATTATGCGTGAGTTGAATTTTACTGGTTTGTATATTAACATCATATACTACTGCTACTCCTCTATAACTGCACTGCAAAGATTGCCAAACAACAAAAACTGCTATTCTCATGAGCAACATTTTATTCCACATTAATCATAACAGATTGTCCTGTTCAACATTCATATGTTTTATAAAACTCAAGCACGAAAAGAGCTTTTTAAGTCCGTTAACAAAAATCCAACATAAAAATTGACGTGGTGATAATTTTATAAATAAATCATACTACCATCAAAATTTTAAGTCCAATTTAAAATGTTAATAGTTTAAATCAGATTAAAGAATATATAACTTTAAATCTTGTTAGTAAGTTTTTCATTTTTTTAACCTTAATCTTTAAATCCATTCATTTTTACCCTTTCCCTTTCGGACCCCAACTTCGATTCCCTTCCATTGCGTCCTCATCGAACAAGGTTGTCAACCATCATCCATTGCCTGAGGTGTATAAGGGTGTTGAGGGCTGCTGGAAAACAGAAAAAGAAGGAGGAGGAACAACTTTGGACCTGCTGCAGTGGTTGCCGGAGTTGCAGAGGTCGCCGGAGAAGGTTGTCGGAGAAAAGGAGAAGCAAAACAGTGAAGGGAAGGAGTAGAACAAGAATGAAAGCCTGAAACAGCAGTGGGTGGGGCTGTTTATGGCTAATGAAAGCTGGAAAGGAGAAGACCCACTGCTGTTGGAGCTGCAGTAGTGGTGGCCGGAGTTGCAGAGCTCGCCAGAGAAGGTAACCGGAGAAGACGAAGCCCGCGCAGGAGGGAGAGAAGACTTGTGAGTGTTATTCTATGTTAACTACCTATTGCATTAAATTTTAATAGAAAGATTACAGTTAAATCCTAGAAAGATTTTGTCACCCACGATAGATTTCTCCGACTTATACCCAAATCGATATATCAAACCACAAATATAGCCAATCGTTGAGAATAGTCAAAACGGGCATGGAAAATTATGACCACAAAAACCACATCAAGAATGTAGTAAGCTAGCCAGTTCAAAGTTCTGTGTTTTCAGGCACAAGATCATCATCTATGGAACATAGCAGTTACCATACTTAACATTTTATGAAAGAATCAATATACTACATGACTATTACATGAGACTCTTATGGACAAATCAAGGAGTAACAGAGACCTACAAAACAATGAAGGACACAGAACAAGAAATCTACATAAACCATAGCTAGATGTTAAGCTCATATTTATCACCCCTCAATATCATGTGGCTTCCATCATCATGATATTTCTTTCTACTGCTAGTACAGTTACAGTATTTCCTATCTCTGTTTATTTATTTTTTCAGCGCCAAGCTGAAGCTGATATCATATTTATCACAAAGGAAAAATATAGTTTTAAAACATGAAATATAGAGGACATATATTATCATTGAGGACATGGACGAACCATGTTCACATATGAATGGTACTATTCCTCAGCAAAAAAACGACAGCATATATTCAGGCTATGACATTGCTTGATTTTGAAGGCTTCTTAGCACCATCGCACAGGCCAGAGGGGCAAACAAATGAGCAAGATTAGGGAGAAACGCAAGTTGGGAATGGAAAATTAGGACAAATTATTAAGTAAAATTTAAATTATACTAAAATTTATATTATGTCATTTACAGACCAACTGTAATTAGTTTTTATACACGAGATATACTAAAATTTAAATAAATCAAATAAACATAATTTGCTAAGCAAAGTACCAGAGAGGAGGAGGTGTCGGAGGAACCTTCAAAATGTAGGGCCGAAGAGGAGTGAGTGGGTGAGCAGAGGGAATTGTCGCACCTTCGTGAGAGAGAAACTCAGTGAGGGAATTGTCGTAGTTACTAGAATGCACCTTGATTGGAGAGGAGGAGCTATCACACGGAGCTTCAAGCGAAGGGACAACGGAGGGTGAGTGGTGAGCCTAGGAGGTTAAAGGACGATAATGTAGGGCACACACAATGTCAGAGGAAGGAAGGGAGGGAGGAGACAGGTGGAGGAAGTCACGGGAAGGGATGGAGGGAAGGAGGGCGTCGGGCGGACTCGGAGGGAACAGAAGGGGAAGGATTCAGAGTTAGGGCAAATGACAGGGAAAGGGGTTGCTGTCGAATTACATTAAAACCATAGCGACGGCTCAAACCCCGTCGCTAACAACGTCACTAACATTAAACACTTAGCGACGGCAACACACATCCGTCCCTAATCTCTTGAAACGTAGCGACGGTGGCAACCCACCGTCACTAAAATCAATTATTAAAAGAAAAAATTGGAGGGAATCGAAATTTATAGCGACGGTCTCACCAATCCGTCACTAATCTCCTGAATATTAGCGATGATGTCACCCCCACCGTCACTACCTTCCATTATTTAAAGGTGGAGGGAAGACGAAAACATAGCGACGGCAGAGAATCACCGTCACTAACTTCTTCAAAATAGACTATATAGCGACGGTAGTCAAATTACGTCACTAATTTCCAGAACACTAGCGACGGCTATATGCTCCGTCACTAGTATTGACGAATATGAGCGACGTCTCAACACCACCGTCGCTACATTGTAGCCATAGCGACGTCATGGAGGACGTCACTGAACCATTCGAGGACATAGCGACCCTCCAGTGCCCGTCGCTATCAGTTGGCGCCATAAATATATTGGAGGGAAACCAAAAAAGTGGAGGGAATTAACTATAGCGACCGGGTCAGCGACGACGTATGATATTGTGACGGAGGTAGTGACGGTTCTATACCAATTTTAGCGACGGGTAAGTATCGGTCGCGGAAGTGGTCACTATGTTTCGTGTTCCTGGTCGCTTTCATTTTGTGGTCGCTAACACGGTCACTAATTAGCGACGGCGTGTTGCGGTCGCTAATTGGTTGTAGCTATTAGTCATTTTTCTGGTAGTGATAGTAACTGTCGGCAAAATTATTAAGTCAAATAGTAACCCTTCACTCGGTATATTTTAAAATATTCAAAATGAGTCCTTTTTGAAATTTAGCGATATTATATCAGTCCTCACTAATTTTATAATAAGTAATATAAAGCTGAAATTTTAAAAATCTAAAATTTTCTGTTAATAAAAATTTATTGATATGTTTCCAATTTTTTAACGATTAGAAAAAATCAAGATTTTTCTCAAACCGATAATTTTTAGATAAGTCTACTTGAAACGGATTTTAGAAAATTTTCTTATAATTTCAATTCACTTTCTTATAAATATTTTTAATTTAAGTCACTTATATGAATTTAAAATTATTTAAAAAATATTATTTTATTAAAAAAATTCCAAAATTCCAAAAAATTCTAAAAAATCATAAATAATACGTAGATTAAAAAGTTCTAAAGAACCATAATTTAATTCCTTCAAAATTTTAATATAAAAATAAAAATAGGGGTGTTACACATATAGTCTTCCATAAGGATACACTTGGGGGATGTTGATGAGGAAGGACTTATTCCCTTTGTATCAGCTTGTTGTTTAATGGCCCTATATCCTGACTTGATAGTATATTTCCCACTAGGGGTGTAAGGCCAAAAAAGATCATCTTCTCCTCCACATTGTTTTAAAGGGGTTTGAAGGGTTGGCAGTTAATATTGACAAGGAAAGAGAAGTCTATTAACAGAGAAGTCCCAAGATTTGGTGGAATGATTAATCAGGGTGTCTAGTTTAGTATCCTGTAAAGGGGTACAGTAAGAACCATTCCATAGCTATTTGTGCTTAGAAATAGAGATTTGCTTACTATCTCTTATAGATCATTTTCCAAGGGATAGGAGAGCGTCCCTACCCTCTAGTAAGTTAATTCCATACCCAAGAGCTCTTTCTATTTCTTTACTGCTCAATGAAGGATTTTTCAGGGAAATATTTTCCTTTAAGAACCTAAACCTAGAGAGCACCAGGATTCTTAAGGATCCTCTGGGTTTGTTTAGCAAGATAAGCTGTATTTAAGCATTGCATTTCCTTAAAACCCATACCTCCTAAGTGTTTACTAACAACCAATGACTTCTAGCTTTTCTAATAGACCCCTTTATTCCTTTTATTATTAGCCCACCCGAAATTGGAGACAATGGAGTTAATGGTATTGATTAGATTTTTAGGAAATCTGATTAAAGACATGGCATACGAGGGGATAACTTGTAGGACGACCTTAATCAGAGTTTCCTTACTAGCTTGACTAAGAAGAGACTCTTTCCACCCTTCTACTTTAGAAAGAATTTGTTGTTTAATCCATGACAAGGTTTTGCTCTTTGATCTCCCTCAATCCATAGGCAGACCTAGGTAATTTCCTGCTTCATTTTATTGCTCTAGGTGAAGAATAGAGAAACCCGAGTCTGAACAGCATTTGAGACCTTACTTCCAAAGATTAACCCCAACTTTGAGATATTAATTTTTTGACTCGAGGCCCGAGTGTAATAGTTGAGAATATTTAATATCTCGTACGCTTCAGAATCTAATGCTTTTGGTAAAATGATGGCATCATCTACAAAAAAAACAAATGGGTGAGTTTAGGACAATGAGGAGCAAGAAGTATACCTGATAGAGATCCATCCTCCATTAATCTAGTGAACAAGTAGGATATAGCCTCTGCCCGAAATAGGAAGAGGTATGGGGAAAGAGAATCACCCTACCAAGGCCTTTTTGAGGGGAAAATGGGGACTTCTAGAACCATTCAAGTTGATACAATAGGAAATAGATTTAACAAGAGACATAACACGAGAGACCTGATGGGAGTTAAAGCCAAATGATAAAAGAATTTGTTGTAGGAAATTCCAATCTAAACAATCATAGGCTTTACTTAAGTCAAGCTTTATAGCCATATGATTCCTAGAAAAGGCACTCAAGAAGTTTTGCATACATAAGTTGAACCCACAATTTGTCGTCATTATGAATGATGACCTAAACATGTTTGCCTAACATATCAAAATTCATCAATTTGGACTTCCGTAGTTCTAAACCACTAGATTTTTTTGGTTTAGAAACACTACTCTACACCACTTAGTTAACACCTTGACATACAACAAGCAAGGGAAACAGAAATAAAAGATGTAGTAAGAGTTAAGCGACGCACACGTGTCATTGGGGGTTAACTCTTCGATAGGAATTTTTTTCATTCATAAAACTTAACTTGAGATTTTACTTAAGATGAATCATAAATGTATCACTTGAGTCAATCACTTGTTAGTATTTAAAATTATTTTTAAAGTAAGGTGACAATAATTTTAAACTTGAATGTTATGTATGAAAAGTATTTCCAAATTCAAGCTTTGAGAAATAGGATTTTGTTATATTTTAGTAGGTTGAGTTTTGTCGCTCACAATGATTTATTCGACTTAAAAATAATATATATCAAACCAAAGAATTATCTTCAATTTAGTTTTGTATATTAAAAGAAATAAAAATTAAATATAAAATAACTCTCACAAATACTCTTATTAAAAAATAAATTTAATTGCATTTTCCGTTGCTCTTATTTGACCTATATATGTTTATTCTCCCAAATTTTAATTGAGCAAATTAAGTCACCATACAATTTAAATTGTACAATTTTAGTTTCTTTTATTAATTTTTTCCTTCTTAAAATCATTATATCCTTATTTTCTACGCAAAATATTTATAAATTAAATTGATTGATTATCTTATACTAACAATCTACCAACAAAAATATCAACTTTCATAAAAAAAAATCTCAAAATTTATTGACCAAAATCTTAATTTTCATTTGTTGGAACCTAGTGAAGGCATCCTTTGTTCGGAAGATAAAAAAAAGCAACACAAATTTTAGAAAATAAACTTAGACAAATAAAAAAAACCCAATGTAAGCCAAAATTAATTAATAACCTATTAGCAAGTGTACCAAAACCACAAAGATTGGATTACCAAATGTAAATTCACACGACTTTTCATCAGTTGAACGGAGAAAAGATTATATTCAATGACAAGAAGAAAGAAAAAAACAGGTAAACCAATTCTCAAAATGTTTTTTAATCAATTATGCAGTTTTAAAACTTTTTACATTTGTTGAGTCATTTTGAAACTATATATATATAACATTGTTTTTTATCTCGTAAGAGTTTAATAGAACTTTAACGTTATACAACTGTTATACGATTTATCAAAATTGTATTGGTTTCATGCGACATTACCAAAGTCATGTTATTTTAATGCAACACTCAATAATCTTTTTAATAAAAAACATGTTATAAAAACGGTATCCTAAAGAATCTATGGGACTTCTCATTCTATCATTTTCAACTCTCATTTCTCTCTCATATTTTCACTTGAGTCTTTCACAATTAATACACAAAGAGGAAGACTATATTCCTTTTGTTAATATCCTTGATTTACTTAACTACAAATGTTTTAATTTATTAATCACAGTAAAAACACTCAATAAAAATGTTTTAATATAAAACATTTCTGAGTATAAAAAATGGAAAATTATTTTCTTAAAATCTTTTAGAAATAGGTTTTTAAATATATCATTAAAAAATTACCATTTACTAACATATAAAACTTAAAACAACAATCTAACAAATAATGAAAATAGTAATGTAAATAATAATGTAATATTATCAATAAAACCAATAATATTATTAATAATAAAAATATAAAAGTAAAAAATAAAATAAAAGTGATAATATTACATTTGTGAATCTAATGATAACATTTGTGAGGACACAAATGAATCAATGAAACGAACAAACTATAGATGTAAAATCTTTATTAAATTGGTAAATGAGTATCGCACAAATTTGTTACGACATCACTTTTATGACACATTTTTTTATAAAAATGTTTTCAACAATAACATTTTATATAATTGTGGTAGTATTACACTAGACTAGTACGATTTTGATAAGTCGAATGACAGTTATTCGACACTAAAATCATATTAAACTATAACGACATACAAAAGAATCTCATATATATAAATTGTGTCAAAATGATCCAAAAATATAATTTTTTTAAAAAGTACATATTATATATATATATATATATATATATATATATATATATATATATATAACCCTCAAAAACCATAACCTACAAAATAACCAGACAACCAATAAAAAAAATTTCATTTAATTGAATTTTTTAAATATCTAAACATTTATTATCCACATTAACTAAAAGCTACTCTAAAAATTTAATGTAAAAGCTTAAATGGATTGAGATAGTATTTTTTCTATTTAAACTAAAATACTATTTATAAAAAGAATAATATTTACTCCAAATTGAACAAAGAGCCCTCCACCAAATAGAAAAAATTAAAATAAAATCACAAAGCATGTACTAGTGAGTGAACCAGCCTCATTGCCTTATTATCTGTTTGTTAACAATATGAGTATCCCAATGCAAGCAGCATTGGCTGCCATGGCTGCTCACACTGTTCTCTCTTTCCAATCTCATCTCTTCTCACTCCCTCCCCACTCCATAGCCCTCGCTGCCACTACCAACAAAGCCGTCGCTGTCCTCAAGGGCAATTCCTCTATCGAAGGCACTGTCACACTAACCCAACAAGACAATGGTTCCTTCATTCTCTTCCAATTTCAACCATTCTCTCATGACAATATTAATCAAGATTGAACCTTACTAGTTATTAGTAGTACTACTTCCTTTGCTTGATGTCTTCTCAGCTAGTAGTTAACTCTGTTCTGTTGTCACTGTGTGTGGTACGTAGGACCAACAACTGTTAATGTTCGTATTTCTGGTCTTACTCCTGGGCCTCATGGTTTTCACCTTGTGAGTCTTTTGAACCTTTTTGCTTTGTCAATGTTAAGATTTTCTCAAACTCAACCTAGTGTTTAAGCCATAAAGTTTATTGTTTTTTTTTTATTGAAATAAATGTAATTTTTTTAATCACAAACCCAAAAATGCAATGAGTGTATACAATTTTTAGTGGCTTAAAATCAGTTATTAGAGACAAGTTAACAAAACCTTTTATTTTCTTAATAGGGTTTTGTTAGGGCTGAGTTTGAGCGATTGATTGAAGGTAGTAACTTTTTGTTGGGAAACAATCATTTATTACACTTATATTTTTGTGATGCATTCATTGCAATAATATCAATGAAAAGTTACTGGTTAAACTCAGCGCTGAGATTAAAACCTTTTTAAAATTAAATTTCTAACTTGTGCTATTTTTCTGTTGCAGCATGAGTATGGTGATATAACAAAAGGGTGTATTTCAACTGGTATGTATTTCTTTTTTACCTTTTGCCTTGTGGTTTAATTCAGTTGATGAAGAATTGAATACATGTTTAGGGGCACATTTCAATCCTAATAAACTCACACATGGTGCTCCTGAGGATAAAACACGCCATGCGGGTGACCTGGGAAACATAGTTGCTAATGCCAATGGTAGTGCCCGTTTCCCTTCTCTTAGCCCCTCTGTTTTGTAATGCTTTTTAGATGCATTTATGCACTCATCTTTGGACAACAGGGGTTGCAGAAGCAACAATTGTGGACAATCAGGTGCTCCTTCTTTGTCCATTGATATGATTTGTCTTTTAATGTGTTCACTATAGTTTCTTCTTTATGAGTTTGTACCTAACTGCAGTGTTTTTTGCCCAAAACTTGCAGATACCACTCACTGGGCCCAATTCAGTAGTTGGAAGAGCATTGGTGGTTCATGAACTAGAAGATGACCTTGGAAAGGGTTAGCAATCCCTTGTTGTACATTTATTTCTATTTGCCTTACAACTGTGCTATAGTAGATTACTGTGACAAGCTTCAGAACTTATTTCTTAGCCAAGTAAACGGTGGTAGATGATGTGTGCTTACCACACAAGGAATGTCATGACATGAATATAGACTGCTTTTCCTCTTCAAGCTATTATTTTATATTTCATACAGCAATTACAGCTTTGTATATTAAGTTCCATTCATGATTTTGTGTTCACTCATTATGGCGCTCATTTGCTTTTATGTTTTTTGTAGGTGGGCAGGAACTTAGTTTGAGCACTGGAAATGCTGGTGGAAGATTGGCATGTGGTATGAAAAAGCAAAGAACTAAAAGAATTCTATTCTTTCCAAGTTTATCAATCCATCCATCCATTTGGATTATGATTATATGTTATTTAATTCACTTTTTGCTTTTGTGTTCAAAGATAACTAATTTTCTTTAACTTTGTGATTCATTTTGTTTCTTTGATACAATGTCCATCACCAAAATGCCAATGATTTATAAAATGTTTCCCCAAATAAAAAAGAAGAATAAGCAAGGCATGGTCATGATTCAAAAGCAAAAGCACACACTGTATGTAATTCTCAAAATTAAGTCATGATTACAACTCTACTGAAAAAACTGGGTCCTGATATAACTGATGATCTTAGCCAAGTTGATCAGAGACATGCTATGTGGACATGATATAGAAATTCTGAAGTGTTAGTACATGCACATAGAGAGATGGTTGTTAGAAATCTGGATAAAAAAATCTACTTGTATATCATATATGATATTAGAGATTTGTAGTAATGATATTGTCATGGGATTGTGTTAGACCCCAAAGAGTTTAAAAGTGTATTATAGAAGTAAGGGTACAAATATGAGTTAAATCTAGTATTGTTAGGTTGGTTAGGATTCTGTTACAAGTCTGTTAGGTTGGTTAGAATTCTGTTTTGCTATTTTGTTAGGTTGTTGAGGTGGTTAGTTTGTTAACCAGCCTCTTATAAATAGGCTCTCTGTTTTCAGCAGAGGGAGGGGGAGAATTATTGTGTAATGTACTGGTTTATTCCAGTGTGAGAGGAGTAGACTCCTTTGTGTACCTTTTTCTTCAAATATCAATAAAATTCAGGGACAAATAAAGCCCTTTCTCTTTCTTGCGAGAGCAAGAAACCTAACAATTGGTCCGACCTGCCGCTCTTCCCCTTTCTGCAATGGAGCAAAGCTTACTGACAGTGGAGAAAACAACCAACAACCATGGAATCCAACTGGTAGAAATGCAAAAGGATATCGCTTATATCAAAGGAAACATGCCTGATTTGAACCAAATCTGTGGTCTTATCATGGAATGTCTTACCAAGAAACCTAACCAAGAAGATGAAAGTAGTTCCAGCACCATTAAAACAGGTTCCAGTGACAATGAGGGGGATGAAAGTGATGATATGCCTCGTTCTTGGTTAAAGAAAATAGTGCTCCCTGGATTTGAAGGAAGTGACCCATTGGGTTGGCTTACTCGGGCAGAAAAGTTCTTTGAAGTACATCAGGTCAAGCCAGCAGAGAGACTAAGGGTAGCATTCATCAGCGTGGAAGGTAGAGCCTGCCATTGGTTCCAGTATTGGCGTAACAAAACCAAGAATCCTTCTTGGGAGGAGTTCTCAAGAGCTTTGCTAAAAAGATATGGGGATAATGGCCGTGGTTCAATATATGAGAGATTAGCAGCCTTGAGACCAAAAGCGTCGGTGGACGAATATGTCCAAGAATTTGAGTTTTTGATTGCTCAAACAAAAAATATTTCAGAGGAACAAATGTTGGGATATTTTTTAGCTGGCCTGCGTACGGACATTAGGGGTTTGGTCAGACCTCATGATCCAAGAGAATTAAATTGTGCTATGGAAATCGCTAGGGATATTGAGGATGCCATGAAAGAGGGTCAATTCATGGGGAAACCACAAGAACGCACCATGGCAGCAGGGTATCGATATCAGGGGAACCAGGGATCAGCTTCTCGAATAGAAGCCCCTGTTATTTCCAACCCTACCAGCAACTACATCAATCACAAAAATCAGGGAGAAGTCTGTTCTACGCCTACACCTACAAATCCCAACAGATTCAGGGGAACCAGAAGTTTACCATACCAGGAATATGTCAAACGTAGGGAAGAAAATCGATGCTTTCATTGCGGTTTACCTTTTGGTCGAGGACATCGCTGTCCAGATAAGAACCGGCAGGTCATTATCTTGGCTGAGAATGATAATGCAAATCCAGAAAGTGTTTATGGGGGGTTAGAATTCTGTTTTGCTGTTTTGTTAGGTTGTTGAGGTGGTTAGTTTGTTAACCAGCCTCTTATAAATAGGCTCTCTGTTTTCAGCAGAGGGAGGAGGAGAATTATTGTGTAGTGTACTGGTTTATTCCAGTGTGAGAGGAGTAGACTCCTTTGTGTACCTTTTTCTTCAAATATCAATAAAATTCAGGGACAAATAAAGCCCTTTCTCTTTCTTGTGAGAGCAAGAAACCTAACAGATTGTCTAATAAAAGCAAGATGAATATATCAGCTCTATCTTTTTCTTACTCCTTGGGTGTATATATAGAGACTTATTTATAAATTAAACTATAAAATCTGAATTAAATTTGCAATGAGTCTTCAAACCAAAGATCTAGTGGTAGGGGGTTTGGGTAGTTTGCATGAGGTCCTAAGTTGAAACTTCAGTGCTTTCATAGAAAAAAAAAAGATTTGGTGTTGAAAAGCTTTACCAGCACTTATCATTGTTTATCTGCTGCTTATTTTATGTCTGTAATTGTCAAAATGTTCTAAATCTCTTTATCATAAACTTTCTTGTTTCTACTTTGTAATGACATAACTGTTCTTGTGCTTCCCTATTTGTAGGTGTGGTTGGTTTGACTCCATTGTAAATGCAACTACTAATATTTTTGTAGCAGTTATGTTTTATCTGTTGCTTGCTTTCATCAATTCACCTATCTAAGCTCTGAAGCGTGACATCCTTCTAAAGACGGATGCAAAATAAAGACATATATGGTACCAGGGATTCATGTCAATAATTTTTTATCTTTTTGAATAAACCAACTGCTGAATGTTGATGATACTCCAGTATTTTCATGCTTTACTGAGAATGGTGTTATATTGCAGTATAGAATATGACTTTGTAGAATTTTACCTGTGTGATTGCTTAGATATATAAAGTATAAAACAGTGCAACAGTGAGTATGAACCTTACAGGGATACTCTCAAAGCCCCAAACTCAAGACAGGTTCATACTTATTCACCTTTCACTGATTGCTTGCGTCTAAATTTCTTTAGTTCAGTTTGGAGCAAAACTTCTTCGCTTAAAGAGTTCGAAGTTTGAATTTGCTTCAAGCTTTCAACTTACAAGGGAACAAGATTTGAAGATTTCAATCTTCAAAGGGGTGTGGGTGGATAAAGGATTTCTGGATTTTTTTTAAGAATAAATCACTATGTTTTGCCCCCTTATTTTTCACTATTTTATGGACCATTATACAATGTTTAAAATCACAAAATTATCATCATAATTACTTGTGGGTGTAGTTGAAAAAGGTGAAGGGTGAAGGAAGGAAGAGAGGTGTGGGGAAGAGGTTGGGGGTGGAAGATGAGGGAGAATGTGGTCAATAAATTGAGGTAAGGGTGAGGGGAAGATTGGTAGGGTGAAGGAAGAAAAATGAGAAGTTCAACACGATAAGGGTGAGAAGTGAGGAACAAGGGTGAAATAATGGAGAAACTATGAAAGGAAGGAAGAGTTTGTAATAATTTGGTGTTTAAGATTAACTCTAGTCAGTTTGGGAATAATTTTTTAACATGGACCAATTTGAAATATCATGAAAACATAAGGCACAATTTGAAATACCATAAAAACATAAGGGATTAGTTTAAAACTTCATACAAATACTTCTGTCTTTAGTATAGGATAATTAAGAAACGATTTTGACAAAAAAAAAAAAGAGAATGAATTGAAATAATAGGGAAAGACAGTAAAATGACATAGTAATTTAGCTTTTTGTTTTAAAAAAATATTTTGGGGGTAAAGGGAAAGGTGATGAGAAAATACATGTGTAATGTGTTCCATAGTGAATCAATCTTAAGCATTTTGTTTTTGGTGAAAATCTTAAGCATTTTTTTTGGTGAAAAATCTTAAGCATTTTATCAGGCAATGTGGTGCAGCATTGAGGTCTAGGTGTGGAATTTTAATTTTTGGTCTGATTCAGTTGTAGTCTAGTGGGCTTTCATGCAACAAACAGGCCTCTGTCAATATACAGTAGTAGTCTAGTACTTAAGCCCATGAGTAAACAACAGAGCGTGTAACCAAGCTCTCTAATCACAATGTAGAATTACGGACCATGGTTTTGATCCATACTTATAGTTATGGAGGAGCCTACCACATGAACTATGGACCCGTTTGTGTCATGGACTACGCTCCTACATACAATTTGATTAACTACTGTCAATTCCACTGCCACAAAAGTTCTGTTAAAATTTGATACTGGAAAACTTTACTCCCCATAATGATTTTACCTTACTTCAATCCAAAAAAACATACATTAAACAAAAAGTTATATGACAACACAATCTCCGCATTTATGAATATTCTATACCCTATTTCACTTTTATCAATAAAGTAAAAGACCCTATATTTTAAGAAGTATCATATTGGTCTCTATCATACTTACAGCATGTTTGGAGCATGACTCCAACGGATATTTTCTCCGCTAAATGAAAGCTAGTTTTTGATCCTACGGGTTAACGGAGTTTTGATTGACTCGAACGATGTGAAGAATTAATATCAACATTTAAATTTTTTATTTCAACTCAACTCTGTTTTTCTAACTGCAAACCAAACACCTTCTTAGTTGTTATGTGTATTCCAATTCAATTCTGATTATAAATAGTTTGTGTTTATACTCTGGCTATGGATTGTGCTTAATGAAAATGTTAAGTCAAAAGATTTATATATATAAACAAAGACTTAAATAAGAAACTAAAGAGGAAAAAAAACAATTAAAATGTTTTCACATAGCAATTACCCCTTTTAGCCTCCACCTAACTTTCCCTATTCATATGGGGGAAGTATTTACTTCATATATTATTATACTTAATATGCCGAAGAAGTGTCAATTTTAGTGGGTTAAGTTAAGAATGGTTCTGTTAGCATAATGAAATAATGTGGCTTTGAAAGGTTCAGCTAACTCCTTTCTCTATTATTAATTATGAGTAACGACTACTTTCACTGCTAACAACCTTTTTTTCTTATTTTCTAGTTACTAGTTAGCAGTTGGGCTTAGAATACAAGCAACTTTCAATTAGGTATCTACCGCTAAATACTCTTTGCTTGCTTCTGTCCTCCTGCAATTTGCCATTCACAATTCATCTGTGTCCAATTTTAAGAGAACAAAATCCTGTGACCCCACCTAACCTAACCTCTTCTACATGCCTATGATTATGACTAACTTATACCTTAGTTTCTACCAAGGATTTTTCAATTGAAATTAATATTTGATCTTAACTTACCAAAAAGGCCTTATACGTTGATAGATATCTACAAATTAGAGTCGTTAAAACAGATTATCTAATCCATCGGTTACAAATAACTAATTTTGTCGAGTTGGATAAAAAAATCCAAACTAAGGTCAAGTTTTATAAAAGCCTGATTTTATGGGTTTAATCCACATTGGACTTAATCTTAGGTGGACTAAAAAAACCTGAAAATAATTAAAGCTTATGATATTTATGTCCAATTTGTGGGTCATGCTAGTGAATTTGATTTATTTTATCTTTGATTAAGTATGGGTATGGGTATTGGTTTGCATTTGCAGTTAGAAGGTGTGGTGAAAGTTTGATGGAAAAGTTTGGTCACGAGGTTGGCGTGAGAAATTAAAGTGTATCGTAGCCAAGTGAGTGAAATAGTTGTGTCCTCTGGAAGCTGTAAACCTAACATATGGTAGATTTGGCACTGAGTCATTTTCGTTCAAAGAAAGGACCCGTGACCTCCAATTGCCTCCACTCCCCAATTTTGCAACTTCCATTCAACCAAGTTTACTAGTTAAGTATCTAATCAGGGGATCAATAACTTACTTTCAATTATCTTCAGTTACATGATTCCAATTGGAAACAAAATAAATGTTAAAACTACCCTGAGTTAATTGATTCATCTCGTAATCTCCGTGCACCATTCACATCTAATTACAAGACATTAAATTTTTATTTTATTTTATGGTGGGCTTGGATTTCCCCTTATTATTGAGCGCCTAACTGTCTGAAGTAGCTGTGTGAGACACTGTCTTTTTGGTGGTGTGTGTGAAGAAGGCATATAGTGGTTCGTTACTTAACGGAATAATGTTAGGAATTTTTTAAAATACATTACGAGTCTTTTTAAGCCGATACCCTAAGAATATTATTCAACGAAAATAAAATTTTATGGAGATTACTTTAAAATCACCATGAATGAGTTTTAATGATTTTTTAGATTAAAAATGTTTAACTTTCACTCCTTTAACCAATACCCTTAGAACATTTATTAGATTTTTCCTATAAATAGTATCGAGTAGGGTTAAATAAAATATATTTACAAACTTTAGGTCGGATTTAAAATTTGACAAACAATAATTTATGTGATAATGTATTCTTTTGTTGGTTTCTTAAAGTGTCCTTCTACCTGATGATGAGACACTAATCTTCTGGTTTCGGTCACTTATAGAGTTTTCCTACACCCATGACTATTGTAATTCGAGCCTGAAACCACACAGTCTTTTGACATCTTAATTCCTATGGATCCAGTCATCTATCACCAAACCTAAAAGTGTTGGGATGTGATAATCTCTTCTAGTCCAATGTAAATTTTAAAATATAATTAATGTTATAAAAAAAAGTTATGAAAAATAGTAACCGCGTCAATGTAACTTAAGTAATATAACTTGATCACCACCTCTTTTAATGATGACATATCTTAATTACATATTTTTTAATTTTTAGAGCTTAATATGAGATGAATTCAAGGTAATCTCTGACTTGAAAATAAAGATTAATCTTTTTAAAATGTGAAAATAACTTAAGTAAATTTTACCTCTCTTAATAAAATTTTTTTATGTATATAATATGAAATGAACTCCTGAAAATAAGTTTAAAAACTAAATTATCAGGTAATTGTGAGGTGAAATCTCTTTAAATAATTAAAAAAAACTATGAGAAATAACATAAATAATTGGAACTAGACATCAAAATTTGACAAAGTGTTAAATTGAAGATTTTTATCGTAAAAAAGCAACGCATAAACGGAAAAATCAAATAAACCTATTTCCTAGTTTGCCAAGTTGGACAAGTAAAAGGGAACCAAAATTGAAATTGTTGTCATCGTCCCTTCCCTTCCAACACTAGTATAATACATATATTCTTTTTTTAAAAGTTAGTTTATCTTAAAAATATAAAAGAGAAATGTCAATCAGTAATGAAAATTATGAAATATTTTTTAAAAAAATTGTTAAGTATAAAATGTATGCATGTACTAATAACTTATTATTAATAAATGACTTTTTTATTTTTCGTTTTTAGCAACGTCTCAATTTACTATTCACAACAGTATGAAGAAGGAAATTTAACTTGAAGTAACGTTCTATGATTCTTATAATTAGAATTTGAAATTGAATTTTGAAATTGTAATTTTAATTCCATTTTTTTATGGAATTAAAATTTATTTGTAGTCACTAATTAATTTTATTAATAAGTTCTTCATACATGAATACTTTTTACAAATAATCATTATCTTTATCAAATAGGCATCGCATAATTTAATATTAATGTTCATATATATTATTTAAAGTTTCATTTAGTCCAACTTGTTTAATAAAAAAATCAAATTAAGATTCTTTTGAAAAAAGTCTATTGAATTAAAGATGTAGAATTATTTCTTTTGAGATAACTTTTTTGACATGTTTAGTTAACACAGAGAAAGTAGACCCGAAAACCTTAGAGAGTTTCCCTAGGGATTGGTTTAATAATTCTCAATAATGTGTCACTTAGCTATAACATACGTACAACAGATATTTTTATACATAGGTTACAAAGTGGATTTGACCTATTAAGCTATCACCTAAACTAGTTAACCTCCTAGTGTCGTAGAGATATTTCAAGGGGGAGTGGGGTCCGCCCCCGATCTCCTGGGGACATGTTGCATTTTTCTTTTTAAATTCTTATACACTTCTTTCATTTGTTGAGCTGTCTTTTAAAGCTTTTGCAAATGATTTAAAATGCTATTGATATACTGTTTTACCATTTTTTCTTCTTACATATCTTTCTTTTTCCACTTAATATTATTTTTCCTTTAATTAATTTTTTTAATTTTAAATAAAATATTAATTAATATTTAAAAATAAATCAAACCTCCTAAAAAGAGTATAATTTTATAAAATAATTTATAATATGTAATATATTTCAATCACGCATTATATTTTTTATAAAGTAGAGTTTATATAATTAAAATTTATTAAAATTATCTTTAATATGTAAAATTGATAATTTCATATTACCTTCATCCATAATATAAGATCATTTTCTCAAGGAAAAATTATCCATTAACATAATATCATCATTCAAACTTTCATGTCATTAATTATTATTTTAACCAAAATACCCTTATATTAATGTATAACTTTTCTTGGAATCAAATATAATAATAAATGAGATATATCAATTAGATTATGTATCTCTTATACTACCCTCCTCTAATAGTATAAGACTGTTTTAAGAAAAAAATTCTCTCCTTTAATATAATACTCTCTTTTAAATTATTATTTTTTTACCTTTAATTTTTCTTAGAAAGATAACGATAATGAAATTCATCAACTATATCACTTCTATCTCCAAACACAATTAGGTAATACGTGAAGATTAAATGGAAGGAAAATAAGTGAGGAGAGTACAATGTTAGATCTTAATAATCTTGAAGACACTTTTGGAAAATTATCATGAATTTCAAATAAATTTAATGGACAATGGTAGTATGATAACCAATATTAAATGGAGAGATATTAAATGAAGAGTAGAATGATAAGTCGTGATAAAAACAATTTTGAAAATTTACTACAAATTTTAAACAAACTTAAAGATTTTGACTAAATTAATTAACTTTGTTGGTATGCGTAAACTAGAAAATATGATATATCAAGGGATAAAAATAATATATTTGTATAGGTTGTTAGTTTTTTAAAGGCTCATTAGTTTATTTAAGACAAATTTATTGATCTATTTAATTGTTAGATGCTAACTTAAGGTTATTTTATATGTGAAATTTACCTTTAAATTGGAGTTTTATTGTTCATTTAATAAGAAATTCTCTTCATTGTGTTTAGCTGAAGCATTGCTACAATTTTGATCTTATTGATGTGCTTTAATTTGTTGTTGCAACCTTCGGGGAGAAAAGAAGAGAAAAAGAGAGAATGTTTAATCTTTTCTCCTAACTAGCAATAGCAAATCCCTACCTACCACTTTGTTCATTGTTAAGTCGAGCTAAAATTTTGATATAAGGTGTATGACATCCAAATCTTCAAATTGAACGATTAGATTAGAATTTTGAGGTCGAATGCTTCTTGAGAGTGACTATTTTTTTTTGCTTAAGTTGATGCATTAAAATTTTAGAAAACTATCGATCAAGCAGTCGAGTCATAATAGCACCTCTAATTCCCACCCCAAAGGACATTTAAAGGATGAAGGTTACTTTTTCAAAGATCTTTGGCCTATGGAAGACTAAAAATACATTTTGTAGGCTCTGCCACCATGGGGAAGCTTGATGATGAGATATGTCTTTTGATTTCCCTTTCCTCTTCTCTTACTCTCTATTGATATTTTTATATTTTTTCTGTTTTATAGGATAGTCCACGTGAAAATATGTGGCTACACCTTCTTTTTATTAGGTCTAGGTATAACTCAGTTCCTCTATAGTTATGTATTGAATACTCTTATATGATTTATGTTTTTTAATCAATATTGGTATTTCTTTTTATACGCTCAATGTGTGTTTTGAATAGGAGAGTGATTGGTGTGTATTTAAGGTTTTCCAATAAGTTAAGGAACGAAAGACCTATTATTTTATTTGTCTATGGATATAGTTGAATTTAATGGTTGTTAAGATCAACAAATAGCTAATGGATCAATATTTGGGAAAATGACTTAGGATCTATTTGTTGATGGATCAAGTTTAGTGAAATTTATATTACATTAACTTGATTGAATTATGTAATTGTATTAAATAGGATAAGATATGTTTGAAAGGGAGGATGGTGAAAAATTTAAACGTTTTTGTTTATATTTACCTTCGTTCTTATGTTTTTATCATTTCAACAAGGTTTTTCAACAACAAACACTTATGCATGAGTATATATATATATATATATATATATATATATAATCAACAAAAGATAAAATTATAATATTAAAATAGGTATAAAGGGTACCTTAACCCATATATAGAAATAAAATAGTTACAACCCTAAAGATTCCCTATACCACTCCATAAATCCTCTAGAGAATCCTTTTATACAAGACTTAAGCCAAACCTAACTTCTAAATTGTACCTATTCAAACAATTTCTGCACATAAACTTCTTGATTCCTGTAAATAATATTATTACGGTCATCCTAAATCGTCCACATAGTAGCAAACCAAATAACAAGACCATGTTTCATTTCAGAGCTAACACCGAGACTCGAAAAACATTCAAATATATTATACATAGTTTTATAGTGACATAGAGATTGTTATTTTATCAATTATCGTATAAATCCATCTGAATGCAATTTTTTTACTTACTCATCAAAACTACAACAAATATATGATATAGTTGCTAAAGTTCCAATATTAATACATGCATGTTGACCTTTTCATTAATTTTAATATAAAAAATTAAATTGACCAGCATGTGCTAAGTAATAAGTAAGGTTCATACCCACAATTAATTACTAGATTCAGGTCCTTGTAAAAGCTCAAGTTGTTTGAGCATATCCCACCTCTAATTTAACACGTGAGAATTTCCTTTTAAAGTGTTGCTTGTCATGGGTTTAGTTAATTTTACACATGAAAGAAAATATAAGCGGACAAATTACAAGTTTTGATTTTATAACTTATTTCCATTGCTTTTTATATTGTAAAGTCTTTCAGACTTGTAAACTTTTAGGCAATTAAGCAGATATCATATCTCAGCAACCCATTTCTTAGTAGTACAAATATTATTATTATACATTTTTTATTTGTTTTAACAATTTTTTAGGTAGATCATTTGACAGATATGCTTGTATAGAATCTCTTAAATTAAAATTGTGTTGTCAAACCCCGGTGGCTTAACTCTACCAACCGAAATATGGAATAAAAAAACAGTGAAGAGTCTTGGTTTGTTATAATGTAAATGCAGTGTGTTTCATGCTTAGTTGCAACAAACTTAGGTTTACCACTTTTCTTTGCGGCATTCCTCATGACTTTTAAAACAAGCAATTCCAACTTTTTCTTTTATATTATTATCGCAATCACAACCATGACATTTAAATATAAGAGTTTAATTATAGTACAGGTAACAAAACCCTTCTCATTGAAATTTAATGCATCTGTATTCTTAAAACTCAAATTGACGAGTCCACTTATATTAAGTTTAAATATAAAGAAACTCATTTTCATTTCTTAAGATGTTATTTAAGGCAATATGAGAAAAAAAAATGTTTTTATTGATTGGTTTCACAGACATGCATAACAGATAAGAGATGAAATACTGAAGAAGGGAAAATAATAAAAATAATTTGAGCATTTTGCAGTATTGTGCAAGTAGCAACAAAGGCATCTTTTTTGTTATCCCACAAGAAAAGGGGAAACTACAAAAAGTTGAAAACAGTGCTGGTGAAGTGGGAATTCTCCCCAAAAAATATAAAAGAAGGATCAAGTGGCTTGTGTTGTTTTGGGGCCTGTCACTGTCTTTGCTCACTTGCGTTTGCCATAGTAATACGAATTTTTTTTTGTATTTCAAAAGATAGTTCGTTTACTGATGACCAAAGAAAAATAAAACAAATTTCTTAGTAAATATAATAATTATATACTATGAGGTGCTTTAGCTACAACCAACTTGATGGGTTCTCACGAGTGGTTCACAAGCTTCTCCCTATGAGTGACGTGTGAACTGTTTAAAGTGGAGTTGGAGTATTAAGTCCACTACTTTCACTGTCTTCTTGCTAATTGCTAATCCTCTGCTATCAATTATATACCATGTCTTTACATGTTCTAAATTATAATTTAAATAAACTGAAACTTATTCAATTTTTCTCAAATCATTTTTTAACCTAAATTAATTTTTTTAATGTTTCTATGTCGTAACCTATTATTCATATTTAACATGATCAAATTCAGTTGATTGAGTTGGACCAGATTAATTATTAGACAAATCCATTAGGGCGAACTGGGCAACCACACATTTGCTAACTCACTCCCAATGTTTGAATTTTAATAACATTGCAATTAACTATACGTAGAATATTGATCAAAGTGAGGCGAAAGATATCCATTTTGTTATTTCTCTTCCCCTGAAAATGAGAACTCGCACTTGCACTTGCACTCGCACATTGACAATTGACCTGTCCTTATCATCTCATCAACTAAAATACGAAGAGGCCATATCATATCATACGTAAGACGGAAATATGACCTTTTCTTCTAAATTTTATCCCAATGGATAAGTTTATTTTATTTTCCTTTGACGGATTCAAATATATACATGGCTTTGAAAATGCAAAATATTAGAAGTAATTCCACTCGGTCCAATTCAAGTACAAGTTTTAACAAGTCACATTTGGACTTCTAATACTTTTGTTTAAACTTAACCTGGTCTGGGCCTCAGATTTAACGGGTTACTCATATTATTTTATAAAATTTATAATTTATTAAGTTTTTATTTCTATTAAGATAAAATTAATAATAGTATTAATATATGTACACACTTCATTTAACAGCTATTAGGACTCAATTAGATTTTTTATGTTCAAACTCGAGTTTTATTAGATTGAGTTAAATAAGTTTGGTTTCTTTTTAAATTTTTACGAATATATTGGAGCCGATTGTAATTAGAAGTATGTATTTATTCAAAAGGGTGCGTATAGTGGGATTTATGATCCCAAGTTGAGTAGGAAAGGGATAAGAAAGTTTTTGAAAAGCAAATGGTAGAGATGGGTGGGAGTAACGTTACGTGCCTCGCACAAAACAGCTTACCACATTTAATTTGCTACGCTAAGAATCTGTCGTCTTTTTGCAGCAGAGAGAAACTTGACTGTACATTGAACCTTCCTCTGCTTCCTGGGAATGCATTCCACTATACATCACCCCTTCTGACGCATTCACTTTCCCAATTGCTCTTACAATTCTATCACCAAAACTAAAAACATAATTAATTCAATTAATTTTTTATATGTTAGTTTACTTTAATTCTTCGTTTTCTTTAGAAGTTTTCACTTAAAGACACTCATAATCAAGATCTAAAGAAAATCAACTAAAAACCTTGTTACTTGTTACATTATAGTTGTATAAATTGAAGACTGTCACGTTTCTTTGAGAATGACCATAAGGCATGTTGGGACCCATAAAAGTTAGATAGATTCAAAGATGGGTTAAAAATTATGAAATTTAACTTTATATCACATAAGTTCTTTCAATTTCAGGAAAATCTATACAAATCTATGATGGTTATATATTTTTTTAAGCTTTATAACTTAAATATGTACTTTTAAGGCTTACTTAAATATTTCATCTTTATGTTTTTTGTCTTGGTAATTTAGTTATTAAAAATATAAAATTTCTATTTTTTATAATTTTGTATTTATTTTTAGATATATTTTTTTAGTTTTCTTTAGATGAGTTTTAAATGTCTTTACGGGTTCTGGTCATTATATTAGTTAATAAGAGCTGTTTTCAAATTTTAATGCTAGAGAAATTAAATAGTTAATGTACTATAATGTGGGTATTAGTGAGATTTTATTTCTTTTTGTGATTTCAATAGTTTATTAAAGCTTATAAATAGGACATCATGTAAAACAAATAAATCAACTTGGGTTTTGAGTACATCCTCTATTCTCTGTATTGTATGAGGTCCTCTTAGTTATTGGGTAAGAATTAAGTCTAATATTATCAAGACATATTGTCTTGTAGTGGTCAAATTTGATCTTATCAAGAAAACTTATGGGGATCAAGTTGATTTTATCAAGTTTACTTGTGACTCTCATCCTTAAGACTTTTCATTCACCTTCTCATATTTTTTTTTTAATATGGTGTCAATATCCCTTCTCCAAAAAATATATCATCCTTTCAAACTAAATTTCAAAGTAACCCATCTTTTATTCACATAATGTCTACTTGGTTTTAGTCCTTGTGCTTTTTTAGTCCTGTGTAAATTTTATGTATGAAAATGGTCCTTATGGTTAATGGTTTGTTAACATCCTTTTGTTAAATGCATGTGTGGTAAACATTTTGTACATTTTAGACTATCAACATTTTAACATATCAATGCCACATTAGATTTTCTTTCTTTCTTTCTCCATCTCTCATTGCAACCCACCTTTTTCTTATTGCATAACCTTTAGATTGCGACCTCTTTCATCCTCATTATCCACCACGCCCATGAGATCTTTGACATCAAGTGTGATGTAGTAACATTTTAGATGTACCAAAACTTCAATAAGATTAATATGAGCGTGACCCTTTTCTTTATTGGTGATTATCTCATTATACAAATTTTCAACAAAATATTTCCAAGTTGCTTGGCCAGGTCAACTTCCCAATCAAATTTTAGGTCAATCACTAGATGAACCACATGGAAGCCATTGCCACCACTTCCCCCCAAATCAGTAGTATCCTCAGTCATCTTTAATTAACAAAATCACTACACAAGTCATAATAATGCCTATAATTTTTGACATTAGAACATAAAAAACAAAGGGTTTTGAATATCCAACAAAGAACTACAAAACTCCAAATAGAAGTAACAATGTTTTGAAATTTCTTAGGAAACTCAAAATAGAGTGTTGACAAGTTGGAAGCTTGCGTGGAGTACTATATATCATTCTTAAATCCTTTGTGGCTTCCTGAAACCCATGTTTGCATCAAAATTAATGAGGGGAGGGGGGAGGCATCTCCTTTAGGAGCGAGTTGTTACCTGATCTTCTTACTTCCTGTGACTTTGTGATATCTAGATCTAATCATTCCATGTTTTGTTGGTGTATACATTATTGGTTATTATGTTTTAAACATTCCTTTATATCATTTCTTATTATTAATAGAGTGAGACATTTTACTTTTAAAATTATTTTTAAACCTTTTAATTATATCCTTAGAATAATAGGTCAATATCAGAATTATTCTTAAATTGTCCACGGTTAAGAATTAATATGAGAGCATATAAATATGTTAAAATTAGTGTATTAGTATACTAATAATCTGATCTCACAAATCATGGATATGTGCAAGATCGAATCTTCACAGCAAGAGTAATGGTGTACTAGACAGACTCGCTATGAAAATGTTGTATAGATCAATTACGTTGTATGGATCATTGTATGAATTACATAAACAATTTCAATATGGTAATGATATATGTAGTCATTCAACTTAAAGTCACTATAACTAATACTACATGAGAAGTTTATTATTTTAATAAAATCAAATCTCACCTGTAACAAAGTGTTCATAAAGGTCGTAATTGGATAGTAAAAAAATCATACAATGAGAAATAATTTCCTTCATTTTAACGGAAGTGATATATATGGGGTCAATAGATGGGGCGGGACTAAGACATGCATTACCATGTTCTGGAGAATAAATATTGATCCGGTCTGGATACCGGCCCCCAATGTTATGACGTCAGACTGATCTCATAAAAGGAGAACCGGTGTCACGGTTCATTATTGCCATACCGGATATCCGGTCTCCCCTCATCCGCTCTTGTCTCATCAGCTGTTCCACTCGTTTTCTCTACAACGGATGATCGTTCGTTCTCACCAAACGTCTATGTAGCCGTTAGACCCTCGGTCACAGCGAGATAAGAGTTCCTAATAACTTATCAGGGAAGATACTCTATGTGGTAGAATATGTCATGTCAATGGCCTCAGAGAGCAAGTACATGTGTCAGCGAAATATGCGGAAAGGTGATTATCCTCCATCCCTATCACGGGATCGTATCCTGATAATTGACCTACCCCCCTGACACACTCTGAGTACTGAGCCAATTTGATTGACACACTTCACACGCTATCAGAACCAAGGGACCCACTTGTACCCAATGATTCATTTCCTACGTTCAACTATAAATAGCTCATTTCAATACGCATGCAAGGTTACGTTGTCCTAACTTACTCTTTGCTATTACATCGCTTGAGCATTCACTGAGTTCTTATACTCTTCTAACTTGATCGTCGGAGAATCTTCGCAGGTGGCACCACCTTTCGCCCCCCCACTTCAACGCGAAACGTTAGTGTGAAGGATCTCCAGGACAACAAGACCTGTTTTCTCCCACTGAGAGACCGGATTGTGACACCGGATACCCGTGATACCGGTGTACAAACCCTAAAAACACCTGTATTCTTGTGGCTGGTCCCACACCGGATCTTAGACCCCGGTTCAGACCAGTTCATTGGCACGCCCGGTGGGACTCGATAGAGTTATTCCCATTTTCGCAGAAGTTTAGTTGTCGTGATGGAAGGTGATGGACGAGATTTCGTTGATGGTCATATGGAAGATGTGACCCACCAACAGGCTGGAAGGAGACTTGTCTTTGAGACTCCTGCAACTCAAACCCGGAGGATGGTGCAAATGCAAACCCCTGATCCTCGTGATGAGGTTATCAGGCAACTCAAGGAAGAGCTGATGGAGTTGAGGCGGGAGAAAAGAGAAACAGGGGACAGGGCAGCGTCCCATGCAGAGGATGCTCATCATGCATCAGTGAGGGATAGATCCACAACCCTCCAATATTTGAAAATCCCCACGTACGAAGAGAGGGAGCAGACCCAAGACTCTGGGGACAGAGTCAGTGTCAGGAGAAGGGAGCAGGCAGTGGTAACTTCTGGGACCTACAAACTTAGTGTTCCTTTCTCAAGGAGACTGATGAGTATTGCCATCCTGAAGCATTTGTAAATGACTCAACCACTGTCGATCGGGAAGTATAATGGAGAAACTGATCCAACTAAGCACTTGGATGCTTATGTGTATGAAGCCATGTATTTGGGAGCTGATGAAGACGTCATGTGCAGGATGTTCCCAAGGACACTGACGGAGGAGGCTCTCAGCTGGTTTAAGAGTCTCCCCTCAGGATCCATAGATTCTTGGGAGGAAATGGCAGCTGCATTTGAAAGCCATTTTGTCATCTCCAGGGATATCCCAAGAACTTCTCATACTCTGGCCCAGATAAGACAAGGAGAGACTAAAACTCTTAAGGAGTTTTTGAAGAGGTTCTATAAGGAGGCTGCTTTGGTCCCCAACCTCACGGAGGCCATACAACTCCATATCGTAGTGGAAGCTCTGCAACCTGGATCTGCATTTGCCCTATCTTTGGCAAAAAGCCCCCCAACGACCTTCGAGGAGTTTCAAAGGAAAGCTTCGAAGTACGTGGGCATAGAGATGCATCTGGAGGCAACAGCAGCTAGAATGAAGCCCCTAGCACCCACTCAGCAGCCACAGAGGGAGAAGGAGAAGGTGAGACCCGAGAAACACACCTTTCGAGAGGACTTTGCAAGCGTTCATCCACATCAACGAGACAGGCGCGTCTTGTCGTTCAATAACTACGCTCCCCTGAACGTCAGACACTCCCAAATTATGAGGGAGGTTGGGTGGCCAACGTTGAACGTTTTTGGTATAAGGAAACCACCCCCAGTCAAGAGGGGTGGTAACCCACGTAAGTATTGCACATTCCATGAGCAGATAGGTTATAATACCGACGAATACAAGGCGTTGAAGAATACGGTGGAGACTCTCATTCGGGAAGGAAAGTTGAAACAGTACTTGTTCAGGGAGAAATCTGTAGACGAGCCTCAAAGGATGGACAAGAGGGGCAGAGATCCTGATGATGAGGATGATAACACTCATAACCCAGTCAGGAAGTTCACTGCAGCTGAAAAGCAGAAGGGAGTAGTGATCGCTGAAGGAGCCCAACACAACAACATGCCTCAGCAGCAGAGGCAGGGCAGACGTGAAGTGATTGAGATGATAGCTGGAGGATTTACTGGAGGAGGAGCATCAATCACAGCTCGGAAGAACCACCACAGAATGATTCTGTCTGTCCAGGGCAAACCAAGAGATAACCGCCCTTTCAGGGACGGTGTGGCAGCCCCAATGGTGTCATTCACGGATGATGATTTTGGCCCAACAATCCCAGGAGGTGACAATACAGTAGTTATCATCGCAGTCATAGCCAACAAGGATGTCAAGAGGATCCTCGTCGATCAGGGAAGTTCCTGTGATGTTATTTTTTATAATTGTTTCAAAAGAATGGGTTTCAATGATGCAGATTTATAGCCTTACACGCAAGAACTCACAGCGTTTAATGGAGCTAAGCAACCCATTAAGGGATACCTTGACACCCTAATTTCCTTTGAAGGAGAGCCTGGTGCAAGAACGGTCAAGTCAAGAGTTCTGGTGATCGATGTGGAGTCTCCCTACAATGGTATCATAGGCCGTCCTACACTGAATGCAATGGAAGCAATCGTATCTACTCCTCACCTCTTGATCAAATTCATTGACAAGGACAACGGTGTGTCCTCTTTCCACGAAGATCAGGAGATGGCTCGGTACTGTTATAACCTGAGCCTCAATATGGTCAAGTTGGAAGCATTCAACAAGAAGAGGAAGCTGAACGATGGAGGAACAGCGGCTGGGTCTGTTAGTCTTATTGACTTGGACCCAAGAGCGGAACTGAAGATCGACCCTCTTAATCCCTCAAACCCCACACCGGATGGTGGTTCCAGGGACGTTGTTTTAGGGGATTCCCCAGAGAAGGTCACGCACATCAATGATAAGCTGGAGTCAGCCATGGAGTAACGCTTGTCAGCCCTCCTGCAGGAGTTCAAGGACCTCTTCGCATGGACAGCAGCAGACATGCCTGGGATGGACCCTAATTTTTGTTGCCACAAACTTGCTGTGTACCCTGAAACGAGACCGGTGGCCCAGAAGAAGAGGAAGTTGGGACCAGAGAAACAGAAAGCAGCATGTGAACAGACTGAGGAGTTGTTGAAAGCGGGCTTTATAAGGGAGATTCGCTATTCTTCTTGGCTTTCTAATGTAGTCATGGTGCAGAAAGCTAATGGCAAGTGGAGGATGTGCACAGATTATGTGGATCTCAACCGTTGTTGCCCCAAAGACCCATATCCCTTGCCAAACATTGATCGCATGGTAGATGACTCATCTGGTTACCAGTATCTTAGTTTCATGGATGCTTATTCTTGGTACAACCAGATTCCGATGTGGGAAGGAGATCAAGAGAAGACGGCTTTTGTCAATGACCGCGGTGTCTTCTGCTACACCGTCATGCCATTCGGATTGAAGAACGCTGGCGCTACTTACCAGCGCATGATTAACAAAGTCTTCGAAGGGATGCACACCAGGCTGGTCGAGGTGTATATTGATGATATTATAGCCAAAATGCCCACTGGAGGAGACCACATTGAGGACCTGCGCCAAGTTTTCACTAGGCTGCGTCAGTACAACATGAGGCTAAACCCCTTGAAGTGTACCTTTGCCGTTCCAGCTGGGAAATTCTTGGGATTCATGTTGACCCAACGAGGCATTGAGGCTAACCCTGGGAAGTGTCAAGCAATCCTGGACATGCAGAGCCCTAAGAGCCTGAGGGAGGTCCAATCGTTGAATAGGAAAGTAGCCGCTCTAGCTCGCTTCATGCCCAAGATGGCACACAGATCCCTACCCTTGTATAAGGCGTTGAAGAAACACAAGAGTTTTGAATGGGGAGAGGAGCAAGAACAAGCCTTCCAACAGCTCAAGGCCGTTCTCTCAAGTCCACCAATACTGGTTAAGCCTGACCCTGGTGAGATTTTGATCTTGTATTTAGCAATCTCTGATGAAGCCCTGGGTGTGGCTTTGGTGAAAGAAACCCCTGAAGGGCAGAGGCCGGTGTACTTCACCAGTAAGACGCTCCAGGGGGCGGAAGGTAGATACCAGAAGATTAAGAAAGCCGCTCTGGCAGTTGTGTGGGCATCATGACGGTTAAGGCCCTATTTTCACGCGCACCCAGTGTTGGTGAGAACGGATCTACCTCTCCGTTCAGTGCTTAGCAAACCAGACCTCGCTGGAAGAATGATCAAGTGGTCCATTGAGTTGTCTGAATTTGAAATTTCTTATGAGCCTCGAGGAGCCATCAAGGCGTAAGTATTGGCTGATTTTGTTGTAGAGATGACTGGGGCGGATCCAGCCACACCTCGAGCATATTGGACCATCTATGTTGATGGATCATCAAACAGTAAAGGCTGTGGGGCAGGTGTTGTGGTGGAGAGCGATGATGGCGTGCACTTAGAGATTTCCCTCCGTTTCAATTTCATGATCCGGTCCTAACACCGGCCCCCAAGAGTATGGCTTTAATGCTTTGCCAGGTCAGCATTTTGAATAAAGAGAAGTACGCTTCAAATACATTACGATTACTTCTATACGGAGTGCATACCGCCAGGGTAAGTAACTCCGCAAAGGCATGCTACTCCGTCAAGGCGCCTTACTCCGCCAAGGCATGTTACTCCGCCAAGGAACGTAACTCTGCCAAAATTTGTTACTCCGCCAAGGTGGAAAATATTGAATATCTTATACACATGCATGAAATGTTCCCAATGCATATTACTCCGCCAAGCCATAGGCTCAATACTGGTAGAATATTGAATTTCCCATACTGCGTAGCGAGCCCATACTCACAACCCCGGCACGAGATTGACTCTGTCTTGAGAGGTTAATAATGGGAATCACGCTGTCACACATAAAGGGGAATAACAATAAAATAATAAAGCATTGACGCTTTCCAGACAAGTGGAGATACCTACTACAATAATGGTGCTTGTAAACGGCGCAGGGACCCACCACCTTTTCAGCATTATGCCTGAAAACAAGGAACGGGTCCTACCAATAATGGAGCACCAGTAACAGGTATATAAACCTCTATCAAAAAGGTATAAGGGATCCCCTAATTCTGAACCTTACACTCTCTTACTTGCATAATTCTCTGAGATTTACTTTCTAAGTCTTTAAGTATTCTGAAATACTGACTTGAGCGTCGGAGAACGATTGCAGGTACCACCCCCAATCGGGTCAAGACAAAGAAGATCCCGACAGGCGGACTGCACACCGCCCGCGCATATTGCACTCCGCCTCAACATACAAAGACACTCCGTATCTGTACATTTACGCATATTGCTTTGTATCAGATTGACATTACATGTATTTTTTGAGCTGTTTCAGAATCATAACTCTACATCCCCTGTGAAGGACAGTTCAAAAACCTCCAATAACCAGGCTGAATACGAAGCATGTTTGGCCGGTCTTCAAGCGGCGATTGACATCGGAGCATCAGCAGTCACACTGTGCAGCGATTCTCAACTGGTAATTTCGCAGATCCAGGGGGAGTACCAAGTTAGGGAGCCACAACTTCAGCTATACTTAAATTGCGTGAATGAATTAAAGGGAAGATTTGAAGTTCTAGAGTTCAAGCATGTGCCTAGAGAGGAGAACACCAGGGCGGATATTTTGTCAGGGCTCGCAAGTATAAAGCAGCCCGGTAGCACAACGACGGTTGTTCAAAGTACTTTGACATCACCTAGCATCCCTCTATACCCTTCCCTGAATGCTGTAATGGTGCATTATCCTTATGAGGATTCTTGGGTCATCCCCTATATTCGCTACTTGGCAGATGGACAACTCCCTATCGATGAGAAAGAAAGGAGACGAGTGAAAAGGGAGCTGCCATATTTTACTATGGTTGATGGTGTTCTCTACAAGAGGGGATTCTCTGTCCCATACCTTCTCTGTTTGAGAGAAGATGAAGTTCAAGCAGTCTTGGAAGAGGTCCACAAGGGGCAGTGTGGGCACCATGCTGGGGGTCGGAGCTTAATGAGAAAGGTCCTCAGGGCCGGATATTGGTGGCCCACTGTGAAACAAGACTCTGCAGATTTTGTGAAGAAATGCGATGCTTGTCAAAGATTCTCCAACCTCCATCATACACCGGCCCAAGAACTTTCTTCTTCCGTTGTGCCTTCGCCGTTTTACCAGTGGGGCCTTGATATTTTGGGTCCGTTCCCCACAGCGCCTGGAGGTATCAAATATTTGATTGTGGGGGTAGATTATTTCACCAAGTGGATCGAGGCTGAGCCAGTAGTGCATATTACTTCTGCGTGAACAAGGCGTTTCGTGTACGAAAATATCATAGTGCGATTCGGGGTGCCAGGGCGGATCGTGACTGACAACGGCACCCAGTTCACAGACAAGAAGTTCACAGATTTGCTTGAAGGACTGGGGATAATCCAAATATTTTCATCTGTCGAACACCCTCAGACCCATGGCCAAGCGGAAGTAGCCAATCACGAAGTGCTAAAAGGGTTGAAAAAGCGTTTGGGAGAAGCGAAGGGAGGATGGACTGATCAGCTGTGTCATGTTTTATGGGCATACCGCACTACGCCTCATTCGTCCACTAATGAATCCCCATACCGGTTGACGTATGGGGTTGAGGCGATGATTCCAGTAGAGCTGCAAACAAGATCGGCCCGTGTAGAGTATTTTTCACATGAAGACAACAATGCCAATCTGGCATCAGAGCTGGACGTCCTTCGGGAGTTAAGGGAAAAGGCCTTTATTAGAGACCAGACAGTAAAAGCAAAGGCAGCACTCTGGTATAATAAACGTGTCCAATACAGAGCTTTCAATACCGGAGATCTTGTTTTAAGAAAGGCGAGTATGGGGAATAAATTTGCTCATCAAGGAAAGCTAGTGCCGACGTGGGAAGACCCTTACAGAGTTTTTGAGGTGACTGGAAAAGGGTCATACCGATTGGAAGAGCTTGATGGAACTCCAATCCGTAACAAATGGAACACTCAGAACTTACGTGTTTATTACAGCTAGTTGGTAAGGCGACATGTACTCTTTTTCCTTACTTGAGTTTTTCCCATTGGGTTTTCTTAAGAAGGTTTTAACGAGGCATGACCCCAACTACGCTCTCTTTGTAATGTACTTTCAATGTTAATGAGAATAGAGTTTGATTGCCCTATCACTCTTACTTCTTTTATATGTTGTGATCTGTAGCCGTAGCTTAGTACGCATACACCTCAGGACGGATGAACTTAACTACCAATTCTGTAGTTGACGGTGTAACTCCTCGAGGGACTGATGAAGACCCCTCAGGACGGATGATCTCAATCACACATTTTGTGTATTGATGATGAAACTCCTCGAGGTGGAATGGGTTGTAGGGCTGGTCCTTTTTCAAGGCCACAAACCGAACCCCATTTGAAGATAACATGGGTTGTAGGGCTGGTCTTTTTTCAAGGCCACAAACCGAACCCCATTCGAAGACTACATGGGTTGTAGGGCTGGTCCTTTTTCAAGGCCACAAACCGAACCCCATTCGAAGACTACATGGGTTGTAGGGCTGGTCCTTTTCCAAGGCCACAAACCGAACCCCATTTGAAGATAACATGGGTTGTAGGGCTGGTCCTTTTTCAAGACCACAAACCGAACCCCATTCGAAGACTACATGGGTTGAAGGGCTGGTCCTTTTTCAAGGCCACAAACCGAACCCTATGTGAAGGCTTGAGCGCAGTAGGCTGGTCCATCAAGAGAACCACACTGAACCCCGAGTAACGGGCGCAGTAGGTTCAGGATTAGCCCTGATCTGAACCCCGTGTCGAAGGCTTGGACTGTAGGGTTGCACCGAACTCCAAGTATGTTAGTAGGATCGACCCGAACACCGTGTGAAGACTTGAGTTGTAGGACCAAACCGAACCTCAAGAGAAAGACGTGAAACTTACCCCTTTTTAAGGCGGTACCGGACTTCAAATACAATTTCCGTCCTCAACTCTGAAATATTCGTTACAGAGCGGCTGAATGTTAGTGTATCCGCTCTACATTTTCGAGGTCAGATGAACATTTCAAGCTTGTTAAGAAGTTAAAGGTAACTCTTATAATGAAATTTCCTTTCCCAACGTACTTGCACTTGGGGACAAGGCATACTTTAACTTAGTTATCGCTTACTTGTTGCAAAGTTATTATTTTAATCCGATGTGATAAAAACGCTTTAACAACGGTATAGCCAGACAAGAGCGGCTTTGCAGAGTATAGAAAAAGTTAAAGTATTATATATATTGTTAAGTCATTTGGCAATCATACACTGGACGTAAACGATTAATGAGAAACAAGGCAAATTTTATTTTGAATGAAGAGGTGTACAGGAATCAAAATATTCAAAAGCTGGAGCTGATCCCAGAACACAGCCATAGTTTAAAGCATAAAATTAAGAAGCAGGTTGTTGATCCTCCCGAATAGGAACCTCTGTTCCCTCCCCTTCAATTCCAGCAGCTTGGGTCTTGTCCGCTCCGGCCTCAGGATCAGAGTTAGGCTTTGCAGGTTCCATGCTCTGACCCTCCGGAAGTGGAGGCAGTTCGTAGAGAGAGAGTCGCGAGGGACTTGGTACAAGCCGTCTTTCATCACTTCGACAAGTTTCCCCTCGTGGAACTCATAGAACGGATCCAGTCCGTACAGATTCAGTTTTGCCCCAGGGTTTCGATAGAATACTTGACGAAGTGCCAGTCCAAAGGATTCATAAGCTACCTGTTTACATATTTCCAAGGCCTTGGTAGCCTTGGTCTTGGCAGCAGTTAACTTCTTCTAGAGCTTGGCAAAATCTTCCTCCGATGGGTCAGTGCTCGTACCTCCTTTCCTCAACTCCTCAAGCTGGGCCTGCATCTCTTTCCGAAGGGCCTCCCACTCCCCAAGGCTCTTGCTGTGTCCGTCCTCCATTACTTTGAGATCGTCAGCAAGCTTGGCCGACCTTTTCTTCTCCAGCTGTAGTTCTTCTTCGAGGAGAGGAATGGATTTATTCTGCTGTTGAAGCTCAGCGACCTGCCGTTCTAGAGCCTTATTAGCAAAGTGAAGTTGGCTCGCTTCCTCTGTCTTCCTCTGAAGTGTTTCCTTGGTGTTCTTCAGTTCAACCTCCACACTTCTACGAATTTTAGATTGTTTGGCCGACCATTTCTCCTTCATAGCGAGTTCGGCTTTGAGCTCTTCAACTTGCTCCATATAATCTGCCTTTTCGCTCAGGGATTCAAGGAGGCCGGACAGCTCGTCCAGCTGCCAACGGCCGGCCTTACAAGCTCC
Source organism: Clitoria ternatea (assembly GCA_037962975.1). NCBI lineage: Eukaryota > Viridiplantae > Streptophyta > Magnoliopsida > Fabales > Fabaceae > Clitoria > Clitoria ternatea. The sequence goes on from CM075675.1 coordinate 90,418,193, forward strand.
TCGAACTTCAGCAGCTTCGAGCGAGGGGCGAAGGCAGTATCTAGCCTTTGGAAGAGTGGGGGGCATGGACCCCTGAAACCATAAGTAAGAGGCAAGAAAGGAATCGCGTGGAGGGTCGAAAGTCGGAGGAGGGCCACTCTCAGAAGTCGGGGCGGATGTGGTTTGCGATGTGGGGGCAGAAGAGTCAGGAACGGGCTTCTTCCCCTTATCTTTCTTCATCCCAGATTCATCAAGTGTTTTCTGGCGCTTCTTCGCAGGGTCACCAGAAGAGGGTTTTTCCTGATCCGCTGTCTTGACCAGATGCCTCTTTTTCTTCTTTTTCTCTGGGATGGCCTCCTCATCGCCCGCCCTAGTGGCCTCTGTTTGCTTTTCTATCTCTTCCTCGTCAAAGAGAGGAACTTCCTCACCCACTGCAGAGGTCAGGGGAATGAGTGGAGTTTTGGTGGCGTTTCTTTTCGCCTGAATCTCAATCTCCTCAGAGGAGGAGTCATCATCAGCCATCATGGTCCTTAAGGACAACATTTTGGGGCAGGCTTTTTCAATTTGTTCTGCAAAACAAGAAAAGTTGAGTTAGCACGTGGGAAGAGGATAATCAAAACAGAATAAGCATACAACACAAATACAGTAAGAGCAGATATTACGGAGATAGGTGGTTCGGACGTCGTCCTCAGCCAGGAGGAGCCTGCAGGAAAATCCTTTGAGTGTTTTCGAGGTCGTCTGTATGGCGCTCAAAACCTCGACGGAATGAGAGGAGAGTTCACTCTCATCAGTGTAATAAGCACGGCTCATAAGGAGAAAATGCTCGTGCATCCAACTGAGGGGGAACTTGGTGAATCCCTCCTTGTTACGCCAGAAGACTGGCTTATTGGGCTGAATACGGACCCGCGTGTAGTAATGCTTGAAGGAGCGCCTATCCACCTTCGCGGATTCCGTGTATGATTTGAAGTTTATCACCCTTGAGTCACAACGGAGCGTTATGAACCCAAGGCCGCCCTTCTTGTTAGCACGGCGGACCACTTGGCAATAATGGAACAGCTTGGCCACAGTGGCGGAGAAGTTGAAGTGCTCTCCTAGGATTTCGAGAGCCCACACTAGACCCCAACCGTTGGGATGCAGCTGTGTAGGGGCACAGTCCAAGAAGCGTAGGACGGCCATCTGGAATTTCGTCATGGGGAAACGCACCCCCAGCTTCAGAAACACGAAGTCGTACATATAGACTGACCTCTCATCAGGGACGATATGGCAGACTCTCTCAGAGGGACGGGGTGCCAGCACAGCATAGCGTGCTTTGTACTTCTTGTCTGAGTAGATCTTGCAGTGGAGAGGGACCGTGCGCTCCTCTTCACTTGCGTGATGTGAGGGGATCTCCAGGAATTCCTCTTCCACCCAGCAGTAAGGTCTTTCCCTATTGAGCTTTTCCCAGTTCAACCGGTGTGCCACAACATTGACACACCCTTCTGTGGTTCGGAGAACCAAAGTTTTGCCGGACCCCGGGATTTCCATGGTTGTGGATGCACGATGGAACGCGTACGTGCTGTGGTAAAAACCAACATCGTCAGAGAGGTAGCCTTCATCACTTGACCCTTCATTAGAGCGGCTGGTAGCCCTCGAGTTAAGGGGAACCTCAGAGCGACGTTGAGAAGAGGACGCTCATGAGGAAGATGTTTCAACCCTCTTTGAGCGACGAAGCCCTACCACAGGAAGATTCACTGGAATCCTCCCACCACGGTGGCTAAGGGGGGCCCGAGAGCTATAATTCCCCCTGTTCGAGGGACCAGCGTTGCCTGCTCCAGGGTGCATGGTAGAAGCAAAATGAATAAAATGTGTAGGGAGATGAAGGAAAGGGAGGTTACCTAAAAGGAAGAGGAACTTTGTGAAGTTTGAAGGCAGCAAGGAAATCTCCAAGAAATTCGAGCGGAGTTTCACTAAGCTTGAAAACAGAGGTGAATTCCCAAATTTGTTAAGAGCCCCTTTTATAGGTAATGAGGAGGCACAGTGCTCTGTTGGAAGTCACAACGCTTGCTTCAAAACGCAACCCTTCGAATTCAAACGACGCCGTCGTTTCGTTGTGTTCGAGCGCGAAAATGGTAACGTTTCAGCAAACATTTTTGCAAAATGGGCCCCCCTTTTTAGTTTGAATCCAGGCCCAATAAGCCCAATCGACGGTTATACTCTTGGGTAATGATGGCTCGTGCGTAAAAGGCGCATTTAATGTCCAATCATTTCAGACGCATTTAATGCATTTCAACCACTCTTTGAATACCAAGGGTTTGATTCCCAAAAACTCTTGGGATTTCCCTCACTATTTTATATTGTCTGAGTCCGTTGTATGTAGCATCAGAAGAGCGGCCACCCAGTTGGCAGGACGGATGCCTCAGAGCTCCTAGGTAATTTCCAGAACGTCCCACTGGCATCCAGGCTTCTTAAGGGTTGTATAGCTCATATGAGCGACTTAACAGTCCCTCATACAAGCTAGGGGACAGATGATCCGGTCTAGATACCGGCCCCCAATGTTATGACGTCAGACTGATCTCATAAAAGGAGAACCGGTGTCACGGTTCATTATTGCCATACCGGATATCCGGTCTCCCCTCATCCGCTCTTGTCTCATCAGCTGTTCCACTCGTTTTCTCTACAACGGATGATCGTTCGTTCTCACCAAACGTCTATGTAGCCGTTAGACCCTCGGTCACAGCGAGATAAGAGTTTCTAATAACTTATCAAGGAAGATACTCTATGTGGTAGCATATGTCATGTCAATGGCCTTAGAGAGCAAGTACATGTGTCAGCGAAATATACGGAAAGGTGATTATCCTCCATCCCTATCACGGGATCGTATCCTGATAATTGACCTACCCCCCTGACACACTCTGAGTACTGAGCCAATTTGATTGACACACTTCACACGCTATCAGAACCAAGGGACCCACTTGTACCCAACGATTCATTTCCTACGTTCAACTATAAATAGCTCATTTCAATACGCATGCAAGGTTACGTTGTCCTAACTTACTCTTTGCTATTACATCGCTTGAGCATTCACTGAGTTCTTATACTCTTCTAACTTGATCGTCGGAGAATCTTCGCAGGTGGCACCACCTTTCGCCCCCCCACTTCAATGCGAAACGTTGGTGTGAAGGATCTCCAGGACAACAAGACCGGTTTTCTCCCACTGAGAGACCGGATCGTGACACCGGATACCCGTGATACCGGTGTACAAACCCTAAAAACACCTGTATTCTTGTGGTTGGTCCCACACCGGATCTTAGACCCTGGTTCAGACCAGTTCAAATATTATATACTTATTTAAGTAAAATATACTTCAATATCAATAAACAACATGAGTCATATAAGGATGATAATAAATATGTGTTAGACCCAATGAAATATCATGATAAAGGGAATAAACATATAATGTTTATCATTTACGAGTTATGTCAAATTGATATAACTTTATATTTGAATATAATGACACATTATTAGGTATCGTTAATTATTTTTATATTAACAATAACATGTTTATTATTTATATAGTCAAATATATGATCTATAGAGTCACATGGACATGGAGTAAACCCACAAGGCAATAATTTTTAAACTAATTAAACTAAAATTAAAATTATTGAACTTATATAACTATATCAACCTCAAAATAAAGCTTATAAAGAGTGCTTACAAGTATTATAGGTAGTATTTTTATTTAATTGATAATTGTTTAAAAATGTTATAACGTTTCCACTTTTCAACCACTAAACAAAATGAAGGGACACTAGTGGAAAAAATAGATATAATCACGGTTAAAAAAGGCCTTTATTCACGGTTAAAGAACCATGGTTGTTGCAGCCGTGGTAGTAGATGATGGCCTTTAACCACGGTTAACAACCGTGGTAATAAATCACATCTGACCACGGTTAAGAACAACCGTGAATATAACTTACTATTTATATTCACGGTTATCGAGCATAACCGTGAATATAAGAACTAAAAGGTTTCAGTTACAAACTATTTATATTCACCGTTATGCTAATAATCGTGGATAAAGAGTATCTATATTCACGGTTGTCCAGTATAACCGTGAATATAGATTCTATGTATCCACGGTTGTCCATCATAACCGTGAATATAAGTACTAAAAGGTTTCAGTTACAAGCTACTTATATTCACGGTTATGCTACTAACCGTGGATAAAATGTATCTATATCCACGGTTGTCCATCATAACCGTGAATATAAGTAGTTTGTAACTGAAACCTTTTAGTACTTATATTCACAGTTATGATGGACAACCGTGGATAAATAGAATCCACCACTGAAAAAACCCTAAATAGCTACTATAAGTTAGCGACCACATGAACCCCGTTGCTAGATAGCGACCGATTTAGCGACCACCAGAAGAATCCTAAGGAAAAACGCCTTAGCGACTCCATTAGCGACCATAGAACGTGGTCGCTACAAATTACAACAGTCCTCCGTCACTACTTCCGTCGCTCACACACACGCGTCGCTGTGGCGGTCGCTATAGTTTTCCCTCCAATGTTTTTCGTTGGCGCCAAACCTTAGCGACAGACAGCGTGGGTCACTGTGTTTTCATTAGTGACGGTGGCGTAACTCCATCGCTAATACTCAGGAATGTAGCGACGGAGGGAATACACCGTCGCGAATATCTCCACAACTTGACTTTTAAAAAGGGGAAGGTAGTGACGGCGTTGTTGTGCCGTCGCTAATATTCAATGGATTAGGGACGGAATTGCTTTGTCGTCGCTATGATTTTGGGTCTTCCCTCCATGCTTTTACTTAAAGTAGTGACGGTGGGTGTACCCCGTCGCTAATAGTAGAAGATTAGTGACGACGTTGTTGTGCCGTCGCTAATATTCAATGGATTAGGGACGGAATTGCTTTGTCGTCACTATGATTTTGGGTCTAAAGTAGTGACGGTGGGTGTACCTCGTCGCTAATAGTAGAAGATTAGTGACGGCGTTGTTGTGCCGTCGCTAATATTCAATGGATTAGGGATGGAATCGCTTTGTCGTCGCTATGATTTTGGGTCTTCCCTCCATTCTTTTACTTAAAGTAGTGACGGTTGGTATGCCCCGTCGCTAATAATAGAAGATTAGTGACGGTGTTGTTGTGCCGTCGCTAATATTCAATGGATTAGGGACGGAATTGCTTTGTCGTCGCTATGTGTTTTAATTGTAGTGACGTTTGTAGCGACGGCGGTCGTCCGTCGCTAAGGGTTAATAACACTCGACCAGAGCCTCTCCCCTAATCATTTGCCCTAAATCTCCCTCTCTCCCCCTCTCCCCCTCCATCTCTGAGCTGCTCTCTCCCCTTCCATCTCCGACTTGGTCTCTCCCCCTCCTGTCTCCGCCCTCTCGCGCCCTGTGTCCGCCCTCCCCTCCGTCGCCCTATCTCCGCCCTCCCTCGCCCTATCTCCGAGGAGCTCTCTCTCCTGTCTCCGTGTCAAAGTCCTTAACCATTCGAAGCTTTGATTTTGGAACCTCTCGAAGCTCTCATTCTGGAACCTCTTGAAAGCTCAACCGCTCAAAACCTCTTGTAAGCTCGAAGGTGTCTCCCTCTGGAAGGTCTCCCTTTCAACACCCGTTCACTACTCGATCTCTCACTTCGATCAAACCACAGGTATTTATTTTTCTCCTTGTTTTTGTGCTCGTGGAGAATCTTTTGATACTTAGGCCTTTATATGGTCATATGAGTTACTTTTGTTGGCTGTGGTTAATATATAGGGTGAGCACATGATTTTATTTTTTGGTTTGAGCCATGTGAATTTTGGTTGAGATATTATTAGAATGATTCATTATATTGAGTGTGGTATGGTTGAAGTTTTGAAATATATATTTATGCTTGTATGGTACTTGATGAACAGATATGCTGTATTTTTTTGAATTAATATTTGATTAAATTATAAGAGTATTAGATAAATACATTAGGTTATAGTATCATTTTTATGATTCCTTTATACTAAAACTAGTAGTATTAGATAAGAGTGAGTTTCATCGAAAATGCTATATTTTGTATCTTCTGTATAAAAGATTGCAAGAATGATATTGTAATTACTCTTGTTATGGTGGAATATTGTATAAAAGGTGAAAACTCTCCATCTTGAAGTGACCAATTCCCACCCAACAAGTCCCTAAATAATCCTGAACTACCTTCTGCATTGATCAATAGCCTTCACTGTCTAAGATACAAATTTCTGAAGCCATGCATTGAAGCCCAATTCAGCTTCTTCACTTGAGACTACACCATAAGCACAAGAGAACCTCAATATTCAGTTTAACATCCAACTTGTGATGTTATTAAGGTCAAAATACTCTCAGTTAAGTTTATAAGAGTAAAATTATAATGTATATTATTTTTTTTGCATGAGTATTTATTAATGATAGAAAACATAGTTACTGTAAGTGAACAGTACAAATGAAATATTTATGCATAACCGATCTTGTCTCATCCATGATAAATCAATTTTAATACACTTATTATAGTTTTACACTTGGGGTTTATTATATAATTACTATGTTTAATAATAGTATTTTAATTAAGTTTTATGTTGTTTAGTTAAATTGAAGTATTATGTATATATGTTTCAATTTTCGTTTTTTGTATGTATCTTGAGTATCTTGCCTTATTTTGGCCATAACTTGGGCTTTTGTGATCCAAATGGGCTAATCTTGGAGCCCATGGAAAGCTAAGACAGAGGGCTACATCATGATGATCAAATTTGGTTATTTTGCATCTGGAAAAAATAAAGAAATGGAGCTTGAATCAATCAGCCCTCATATGTCCCACCAACATTGACATAGTTCACCAAAATACACATATCTGGAGCTCTAGGTGTCCAAATGACCTCATTCTTGCGCCAAATTCTCAATAAGACAGAGATATACAACTTTCATGTTGAAGGTTTTTCAAAATTCGGCCATCTAGAAGGTCATATTGGACTCGCAAGGTGGAGAAGATAAAGAGGAGAATGCATTTCAACACCTACCATTATCTTCTTTTGAATTATTGTAATTTCAAGCCCACCAATGTTGAAAAAATGCATTAATAATCAGAAAATGAATGTATAGTATCATCATATCTTGCCTATAAATAGATGCTTGAAGTTGTAAGGAAGATACACAAGAAATACATAAGAAATACATGCTTTAGTTTCCATTATAATTCTATATCTTTGTTTTAGCTTCTTAAGTTTTAGTTCTTTCTTTTGCTTTATCTCCTTGTTCTATATTCCATCCTTCAAGTTATGGTTTTCATTTCCCTTCCTCAATATCAAGTAAGTTAATTTTATTATTTGTTATTTACTTTTATAATCAAAGTTTTAGTAAATTTAATATTAGCTTTCATTGTTAAAAATTATCATGGAAGCTTAATCTTTTAAAATCAACTCAAGGAATTTAATTTTTCTTTATGTTAACTTTGAGTTCTTGCTCTTAATATTTTGATTAAAGATAATTACTTTTCTTTGTTTCTCAAGCACTTATAATGGTAGATTATTTAAGTGTATAACCGATTGGTATATAATTAAACAATCTATAATCTAAACTGATGTTGGTTGGTTAATCAATAATCAATTTGAGAACAAAGATTAAGTTACTAAATAAGAGATTTCTATTTAGTTTCTTAACTCAATCAAATTATGGTCTTAAAGTTATTTTAGTAATTAATAAGAATATATCGATTGATTATTCTTATTAGTTCATTAATTCAATTCTAGAAGATTTTCTAGAATATAATCATTTAGGGATTCCAAATGATTCAAGATTGAGAAATTAATTATATTTAATCATATTTGTGAACAATGATTAGTTAACTAAAGATTTATTAATTCCTTGGGTTGGTTGTTTCTAAATTTGATTATTCCTACTCATAAATTTACTTTTTGCACTATCATATAATCACTTAATTTTCCTTTCAAGCTCAACACAAACCCCCCCTTTATTATAACTAAATTGAGTGTAACTAATTGAACTAAGGTCCTTGAGAGACGACTAAGGTTGTTCACCTTATACTATATTAATTTAACTTTTTATTTGACCCGACAACGACAGCGTGTCAAATTTGGCGCCGTTGCCGGGGACCTTTGGTCCTAATTATTTACATTCAATTATCTAATCTATTTTACATTTTTTTTTTGTAGGTATATCGAAGATATTAAGGTTTGGTTGAATGTGAGCATATAAAAAATAAAAAAAAATCCACTTTATTATATTCGTATTCATTTTCTAGTAATCTCATTTTCAACCATTGAAAAAAAAATATAAATATAAAAAAAATCTTTGAATTTTTAAATATATGTTCTAAGCATTTCATAATTAAAATGATAACTTTTTCCTTTTATTACATAGTTACAGTATTTTGTTACAATATATGTAGATGTATTGTGCATGACTAGATCTAATCCCGAGACACTATATTCTTTTGATCCTGAAATAGATAGAACATTTCATCAATTAGTTAGATCATCTAAAAAACTATTAGACAATAATAATAATAATAATAATAATAATAATAATAATAATAATAATAATAATAATAATAATATTCTAGCTAATAGCATAAATAGTGAAACTAAACCTTCAACTTCTGAATATTTGCATAACATGGCTGAAAAGACATTAAAAGAACTAGCTACACCAGATGTCACTAATCAAACATCATGCATCTTATATCCTGAGGAAGATGTTCCTTTTGTGCTTAAAACTGGTTTAGTTCATTTGTTACCAAAGTTTCATGATCGTGCAGGTGAAGATCCTCATAAACACTTAAAAGCATTTCATATCCTTTGCTCTACCATGAAACCTGAAGGGGTTTCAGAAGAACATGTAAAACTTAAAGCTTTTCCTTTCTCCCTAGCAGATATCGCTGAGGATTGGTTATTTTACCTTCCTCCTGGCTCTATTACAAGTTGGGATGACTTAAAAAAAATGTTTCTTGAAAAATTTTTCCCCGCTTCAAGAACTTCCTCAATTAGAAAAGAAATATGTGGCATCCGGCAACATGACCGGGAAAATCTTTATGAATACTGGGAAAGATTTAAAAGATTGTGTGCTAGTTGTCCCCATCACCAAATTACGGATCAACTTCTCATACAATATTTCTATGAAGGTCTTAATCCAATGGATAGAACTTTGGTTGATGCAGCTAGTGGTGGTGCTTTGCAAAATAAAACTACAAATGCAGCAAAAACTTTAATTGAGAACATGGCTGCTAATGCTCAACAACATGCCACTAGAAATAATTCTGTAGTAATTAGAGGAGTCCATGAAATTGAAACTACTAATGATGGAGATAAAAAATGGGAAAGTAAATTTGCTGAACTAGCAACACTTATGAAAAATATTATTGTGTCTCAAAAACAACAACCTGTAACCCCTGCTAAGGTATGTTCTATCTGTACTTCATCAGATCATTATACCAATTGTTGTCCTTCACTGCAGGAAGCTAAAATTCCAGATGAAAATCCTCAAGTATGTGCTGCCAACTTATACAATAACAGACCGCCACAACAACAAAATAATTATGATCTTTCTTCTAACAGATATAATCCTGGTTGGAGGAATCACCCTAATTTAAGATGGGGTAATTCCTCACAACAACCTCATGCACCTTTTCAGGCAAATACTGGACCAAGCAGACCATATCAACCTCCTCATGTACAACAACAAGCTACACAAATAGCTGCACCTTCCACTGAGAAATCAAATTTGGAGGAATTGATAAAGCAAATGTCAGTAGATAATCTGAACTTCCAAAAAAGAACTGAGGCTACAATTCAGACTCTTGAAAATCAGATTGGTCAATTGGCCACATCTTTAAACCATTTGCAGTCTCAAGGTTCAGATAAGTTGCCCGCTCAGACAATTGTCAATCCTAAAAATGTAAGTGCAATTACTTTAAGATCTGGTAAAGCTATCCATGGACCAGAAAAACAACAACAAACTGAAAATACTATTGTCACAGAAAAACATGCAGAAGAAGTTTTAGATAGTTCAAGTAATAATAGTAATGATATATCTCTTACAAATCCTACTTCTGCAGCTGGTCCTGATAAGCAACATATCCCTCTTCCATTTCCACAAAGATAAAAATCTATACAAAATAAGAAAATGGATGAGGAGATCTTGGAAACATTTAGAAAAGTAGAGGTAAATATACCTCTATTAGAAGCCATCAAGCAAATCCCAAGATATGCCAAATTCCTTAAAGAACTATGCACTAATAAAAGAAGACTAAAAGGCAATGAAAGGATTAATATAAGTAGAAATGTGTCTGCATTAATTGAAAAACCTTTGTCACATATACCAGAAAAATGTAAAGACCCTGGGACATTTACCATTCCATGCATAATAGGCAATAACAAATTTGAAAATGCCATGCTAGACTTAGGTGCATCTATTAATGTTATGCCTATGACTGTATTTACTTCACTTTCCCTTGGACCTTTGCAAACTACAGGTGTGGTTATACAATTAGAAAATCAAAGCTCTGCACATCCTGCAGGAATTATTGAAGATGTCCTTGTTAAAGTTAATGATTTAATTTTTCCTGCAGATTTTTATGTTCTAGATATGGAAAGTGAGAATTCCACCAATAAAGCTCCAATAATTTTAGGTAGACCATTCTTAAAAACAGCTAGAACAAAGATAGATGTGCATGCAGGAACACTTTCTATGGAATTTGGAGATAGTGTGGTTAGATTCAACATTTTAGATGCTATGAAGCATCCTACTGAGGATCATTCTGTTTTTCAAATTGACTTAATAACTGATTTAGTTGAGGATAATATTATTAAGTTGTCTGATGATGTTAATTTTCCTGTACTGTCTGATTTTTATGATACATTTGTTTGTGATTCATGCATGGATTCTCATCAATGCAATGTGTGTGCTGAAATTGAGAAATATTTACTTAATGATAATAATGATCCAAACTTCCTTAAAACAGAAAATATAGTTCTAGATGTTGTTTCAAAAGAATCAGAGTGCGATAATTTAATTAAAGTAGTTACAAATACATCTGATTATGTTGAAGTACAAGTTGCTGAGACAAATTCAACCAAGTTGATTCCTTCAATAATGCAGCCTCCTATGTTAGAGTTAAAACCTCTTCCTGAACATTTAAAGTATGCATATTTGGAGGAAGATAAGAATCTTCCAGTGATTATTTCTAACAAATTAAATGTTGATCAAGAAACAAGGTTGTTGCAGATTATTAAGAAGCATAAGAAAGCAATTGGTTGGACTTTGGCAGATATCCCAGGTATTAGCCCTTCCATGTGTATGCATAGAATTCTATTAGAGGAAGAAGTTAAACCAGTAAGGCAACCACAAAGAAGACTTAATCCTCAGATCCTTGATGTAGTTAAAAAAGAGGTAACAAAATTATTACAAGCTGGCATTATTTACCCTATATCAGATAGCACTTGGGTCAGCCCTGTACAAGTGGTTCCCAAGAAGTCTGGAATCACAGTGGTTAAAAATGAAAATGATGAACTAATTCCTACCAGAATCCAAAATAGTTGGCGAGTATGCATTGATTACAGGAAACTTAACAAAGCAACTCGAAAGGATCACTTTCCTTTACCTTTCATTGATCAAATGTTGGAACGACTGGCAGGTAAGTCACATTACTGCTTTCTAGATGGATTTTCAGGTTACTTCCAAATTTATATTGCACCAGAAGATCAAGAAAAAACAACATTTACATGTCCTTTTGGCACTTTTGCTTATAGGAGGATGCCTTTTGGCTTATGCAATGCCCCTGGTACCTTTCAACGATGTATGATTAGTATCTTTGCTGATTTTCTTGAAAATTGCATGGAAGTATTTATGGATGATTTCACAGTATATGGTTCATCATTTGATGCTTGCTTAAATAGTCTAGATAAAGTATTACATAGATGCATTGAAACTAACCTTGTTCTTAATTATGAGAAATGTCACTTCATGGTAGAAGAAGGAATAGTTTTAGGCCATGTGATATCTAAAAAAGGCATAGAAGTAGATCCTGCAAAAATTACTGTAATTTCTCAATTACCTTATCCCTCTTGTGTGCGAGATATTCGTTCTTTTCTTGGTCATGCAGGTTTTTATAGAAGGTTTATAAAAAACTTCAGTAAGATAGCCCTTCCGTTGTCTAACTTACTACAAAAAAATATAACATTTGACTTTAATGACAAATGTAAAGAGGCTTTTGATTGCTTAAAGAAAGCTTTAACTACCACTCCTATCATTCAGGCACCAGATTGGTCACTTCCATTTGAACTTATGTGTGATGCATCAAATTATGCATTAGGAGCTGTTATTGCTCAAAGAGTAGGTAAAGTACAACATGTTATTTACTATGCCTCACGAACTTTGGATACTGCACAAATAAACTATACTACCACAGAAAAAGAACTACTTGCTATTGTGTTTGCACTTGACAAATTTAGATCTTATTTGCTCGGTTCAAAAGTAGTTGTATTTTCAGATCATGTAGCATTAAAGTTCCTTTTAAAGAAACCAGATGCAAAACCAAGATTGATCAGGTGGATGTTGTTGCTCCAAGAATTTGACATTGAAATTAGGGATAAAATTGGAGCAGAAAATTTGGTGGCTGATCACTTAAGCAGAATTGAAAAAGAACTTGACCCAATTTCCATTAAAGATGATTTTCCTGATGAACAACTTATGGGAATACATGATTCCACTCCATGGTTTGCTGATTTGGTAAACTACTTAGTTGCTTCTGTTACTCCCATACATGCATCTAAACAACAAATAATAAAACTAAAAAGTGATTCTAAATACTATGTTTGGGATGATCCTTACTTATGGAAACTTTGTAGTGATCAAATCATTAGAAGGTGTGTACCTGAAAATGAAATTCATTCCATTCTTACATTTTGTCATACATATGCATGTGGAGGACATTTTGGACCTCAACGTACAGCAAGGAAAGTATTAGAATCTGGTTTGTATTGGCCAACAATTTTTCGTGATGCATATACGTTTTGTAAATCTTGCGAACGATGTCAAAGAATGGGAAACATATCTCGTAGAAATGAGATGCCTCAACAACCCATGTTATTTTGTGAAATTTTTGATGTTTGGGGCATAGATTTCATGGGACCTTTTCCTGTATCTTTTGGTTTTGTTTATATACTACTTGCAGTCGATTATGTGTCTAAATGGGTTGAAGCTAAAGCTACTCGAACTGATGATTCTAAAGTTGTTGCAGATTTTGTTAAATCACACATATTTTGCAGGTTTGGTGTTCCTAAAGCCATCATTAGTGATCAAGGATCACATTTTTGCAACCGTAAAATGGAGTCCCTTCTTAAAAAAATATGGAGTTATGCATAAGGTTTCAACACCTTATCACCCCCAAACAAATGGGCAGGCTGAAGTGTCTAATCGAGACTTAAAAATAATCCTTCAAAAAACAGTACAACCAAATAGGAAAGATTAGAGCAAAAGGTTAGAAGATGCTCTTTGGGCTTATAGAACAGCTTATAAAACACCTATTGGAATGTCCCCCTATAGGATTGTTTTTGGAAAATCATGTCACTTACCTGTAGAAATTGAGCACAAAGCTTATTGGGCAGTAAAACAATGTAACCTGGACTTAAATGAGGCCGGTAAAGAAAGGAAACTCCAACTACAGGAACTGGAAGAAATTCGTTTGGAAGCTTATGAAAGTTCTAAAACCTATAAAGAAAAAGCCAAATCCTTTCATGACAAACAGATCTTGAGAAAAAACTTTTTCATTGGACAAAAAGTTTTGTTGTACAATTCACGTCTAAAGCTCATATCTGGTAAGCTTCGCTCTAAATGGGCTGGCCCATTTGAAATAACTAATATCTTTCCTTATGGTGTGATTGAAATTTCAGATAAAGCGACAAACAAGGTTTTCAAGGTAAATGGGCACCGACTTAAACCTTTCTTTCAAGGGTTCCAAGAGCACATAGATACGGAGGTATATTTGTGTGATGCCAAATATTTTGACTAATTTTTCCTAATAACAATATTTATAAAAATAAAAAAAATAAAAAAAATAAAAAAATAAAAAAAATAAAAATAAATAAATAAATAAATAAATAAATAAATAGATATCAATTAATTACATCGTCATTCTTTTCGGTGGTAACACTTGTCTTAATCATTATTACTATTATTGTTTTGGCATTATTAACATTTTCTTGCAGTAGTTAAAAGGTCATCGTCAGGCTCGTGACGTTAAACAAGCGCTTGATAGAAGGCAACCTATCACCTTTTCACCTTCTTCATCTCTACTATTCTCTATAACCTCGTTTTCTATTCTCTCTTTTCTAAACAGCCACAACTTCAAAGTAATCTGACAATGGAACAAACCCTTGCAAAACTTAAGGAAAGATTCCCTACACTTCCATGCGATGTGATTGTAAAAATTTACAAAGCTCGAGTTCAAAGGTTAAAACTACTCACATATTTTGGCATTCCAGAGGATGTTCGTTGGCTTATTGAAGCAAAGGTACGTCTCTCTGGTGAATTACATAAGTCCTATATAAAACATTTGCCAGGTATGGGACGTAGTTCTTATTCTAAAAAACGAAGAGCTAAAAGGATGGGAGTTTGCCATAAGTGTGCAAGATGGAATTGTGATACACGTTGTAGGAACCCTGGAATGGTATCTATAAATCGGGAGGACAAAATTAAATTTATAAAGGATGGACTGAGTAAAGAGAACTTGGATAACTTAATCCAAACTCTTGAGACGCATCCATGTGGAACGGTTCAAGGAGTCCTTCTGAAATTATATGATCTATTCATTCAACAAAAAGAAAACTATAGCCTTGGGAATCTGGCGTTAAACGACCCTGTTTGCCAGTTTATAAGAAAACTGGATGGGTAGCAAAAACCTCGACTCATAGAAGGCGTTTAAGCCGTTACTGGACGTAAAACCAGAGGAAGATGTGAGCCATAATCACAACTACTGTACATATTTACTGTTGTTTTCAATGTTTTACTTTTCTGAATTCACTTTGACTTTTAAAATTACCTATTTTTATTTTCTTCAATCATGTCTTTTCAAATTTCTTCATTACCGTCATTTATTTTTATATAATAATAATTATGTAAACTTTTTATCTTTCATCAATTATTTCATCTCAGTTTTTATCTATATAAGGGCGCATAACTCTATATGGAAAACACAAAAAAAAAGAGATGAAAAAAATCAAATCCATTTGTGTGCTTGGTGGATCCAACAATGGTAATTGTAAGGAGTACCTAATAGCAGCTACTAAGTTGGGAAAACTATTGGCTGCGAAAGAAATAAAGGTCTTGTATAGAGGAGGAGTACAGGGTTTGAGAGGCTCCATGGCACTATCTGCACTAGTTGAAGAAGCAACGTTTCTAGTATCATCCTACATCATGTTGGTATTACACCAGATATTGTTGTAGGAACTGAGGTAAAAGTTACAAGCCTCTATCAACGAATGGCTCGTATGGTTATAGGTGCTGAAGCCTTTATCGCACTTCCTGGAGGTTTTGGTACTTTTGAGGAAATATTTTGCATTTTATCATGGTGTAGCATGAACTTTCATAAAAAGCCATTAGGATTATTAAATATTAATGGTTTTTATGACAGTTTGTTAATGTTTTTAGATAAAGCTGTGGAACAGGGCCTTATAACTCAAGATGATCGATCATTCATTCATGCTTCATCAGATGCAGATGAATTGATTGATATTTTGTAGAGCTTTTTACCCCAACCTCAACCCCTCTTGAAGCAAGATAAGGATCACACACACAAGCGAAAGAATCCAGAACCAGACACCACCCTTCGGTTATAACTTCTTTCTCACCTTTATCTATATTTTAAAAAAAAAATCATAAAAAAAAAAAGAAAAAGAAAAAAAAATAGACTGTGGAAATCATATAAGACACTGAGGACAATGTCTTGAATAAGTGTGGGGGGGTCTGAGTTATATATATGGTCTAAGTTATATATATATATATTTTATTATTTTTGTGAGGGATAGACAGAGTAAAGATTAATTTGGGAAAGTTGTATCTAAAGTCATAAAGATGCATCTTTGAGAACCAAAGTCTTGAGACGTATCCTTCACTATATAGTGTCAGTATCACTTTTGTTTAATTTTTTTTTAAAAAAAATAAATAATTTTTTTTTTCTTTTCTTTCATGAGTACTTTTGTTGGGATGGGCTGAGTAAAGAGTCCAAACTCTTGAGACGCATCCTCATAACAAATCTCACTCGGATTACCACAATCGTTTCACCTTCCTTATCAAAACCATTTTTCATAAAAAAATAAAAAAAAAACAAAAATAAAAATAAAGAAAATGAAAACACACACACACACACACATAGCCACTATATTTACTTTAGTGCCGCACCTTTGCCTTTACCTTCACCCGAATCATTTCTATTTGACATCAACCATTCTGCAACCATAAACATCATCTTCATCATTCTTCAGCCGCCACACTTTGCCTTCATCCTTTTCTTTCAGATCGGAGTCATACCTCACCACTAGTCAATCATCAGGTTCTTTATTTTCTCTTAATGGATGATATAGCAGAGTCTTTCTATAGGCATACGAATGAATTAAGATGTATGTTATTGCTCTTGATGCTACTCATGGTTGTGTTGATGATATTTCTCTTATGGGTTCTAACACAAGGCCTATGAAACTTGGTTGTATGACACAATCAAATTGTTCAGTTTTACTAATCATTTCACATGCAATTGAACTGACCAATTTGTTGTAGGTATCTTTGTTACTAAGCGCCCTTAAAAAAAAAAAGTACAGAGCAAGAAGCATAAGGAACCGGATCTTGACACCAATATTTGGTTATGATTTATTTTTCCTTTTTTGTTTCTTGTTCACAAAAAAAAAAATCATCATTTCCAGTTTTTTATTTTAAATTCTACATGCTTTTCACTAAATTTGTTTTTTAAATTTGTCTAAGTAATTAGTAATTGCATCACCCTTGTCCAATATTTCATGACATGTTATGAATAATTTCCTTGCATATTAATTTAATAAGTTGTTTGTGAAGATCAAATTGTATATGAATTGTGATAGATTGACCACCCTCGGTGAGATTTTGAGCTTAATTGGATGGATCATATAATGCCGTCTTTCCTTTTTCTTGATTAACCCTTATTTATTAGTACTCTAGAACTTGACTTGTTTCTTTTTGATGTATTATGTTCCATGTGCATGCTTTGATGTGATTAAGGCCATTTTTTTTAACTAGCCACTAGCCATATGCCTTACCTTACATACTTTCCATTGTTACCCACGTTGAGCCTATATCCATTTCTTGATTCAGCCACATAATTTGCCAATAGCCCCCCAAAAAAAAACATGATCACCTTTGCTTAGGAATTGATTAGGAGTTTTGGAATTACTATGAATAAAGATTTTTGATGATTGTGGAAATGTACCCAAGATATATATGTTGTTGTTTCATTGTTCAAAAAGAAAGTAAAAAAAAATAATAAAGAAAAAAAAGAAAAAGAAGAAAAAGAAGAAGTGGTGAATATATGTATGAAAATAATCAGGAGGATTTATTCTCATGTTTTATCCTCCATCATGTTTCATTTTGCTAAGTATTGAGTTTCAAAATGTACTTCCACAATCACTAAATCACTTACTCCATTGCTCTTTTTCAACCCTAAGTTTAGCCATACTATTTCATTTTATCCACCCTATATCACCTTGGCCCCATTACAACCTTAATAAAGTCCTTTTGATCTCTGCATGCATATGTGTTCAAATATGGAAATTAGAAATTTGTCAAGTCTATGGTAGTGCTAATTTATTTGGGTGATTTCTGAGAGTATACACAAACCCAAGCAATTGAGATATAGAGAGCATAAAGAGAACATCTATCACATTTTCATCCACTCTTTGATTTGATCACTCAATTTGTGAAACAAGTATGTAATGCTTCTTATTCACACTTATCATGACCTCTTGATATAAGGGATGATGTGCATTACTTATTATTTTAGACTTCAAAAAAAAAATCAATTTGAAAAAAAAAAACTTTTTTCTGTTGTTTCTCATTTTAGTTTTTGGTTTGGTTTTGCCCTGGAGTGCAAAAGCTTAAGTGTGGGGGAATTTGATGAATCAATTTTAATACACTTATTATAGTTTTACACTTGGGGTTTATTATATAATTACTATGTTTAATAATAGTATTTTAATTAAGTTTTATGTTGTTTAGTTAAATTGAAGTATTATGTATATATGTTTCAATTTTCATTTTTTGTATGTATCTTGAGTATCTTGCCTTATTTTGGCCATAACTTGGGTTTTTGTGATCCAAATGGGCTAATCTTGGAGCCCATGGAAAGCTAAGACAGAGGGCTACATCATGATGATAAAATTTGGTTATTTTGCATCTGGAAAAAATAAAGAAATGGAGCTTGAATCAATCAGCCCTCATATGTCCCACCAACATTGACATAGTTCACCAAAATACACATATCTGGAGCTCTAGGTGTCCAAATGACCTCATTCTTACGCCAAATTCTCAATAAGACAGAGATCTACAACTTTCATGTTGAAGGTTTTTCAAAATTCGGCCATCTAGAAGGTCATATTGGACTCGCAAGGTGGAGAAGATAAAGAGGAGAATGCATTTTAACACCTACCATTATCTTCTTTTGAATTATTGTAATTTCAAGCCCACCAATGTTGAAAAAATGCATTAATAATCAGAAAATGAATGTATAGTATCATCATATCTTGCCTATAAATAGATGCTTGAAGTTGTAAGGAAGATACACAAGAAATACATAAGAAATACATGCTTTAGTTTCCATTATAATTCTATATCTTTGTTTTAGCTTCTTAAGTTTTAGTTCTTTCTTTTGCTTTATCTCCTTGTTCTATATTCCATCCTTCAAGTTATGGTTTTCATTTCCCTTCCTCAATATCAAGTAAGTTAATTTTATTATTTGTTATTTACTTTTATAATCAAAGTTTTAGTAAATTTAATATTAGCTTTCATTGTTAAAAATTATCATGGAAGCTTAATCTTTTAAAATCAACTCAAGGAATTTAATTTTTCTTTATGTTAACTTTGAGTTCTTGCTCTTAATATTTTGATTAAAGATAATTACTTTTCTTTGTTTTTCAAGCACTTATAATGGTAGATTATTTAAGTGTATAACCGATTGGTATATAATTAAACAATCTATAATCTAAACTGATGTTGGTTGGTTAATCAATAATCAATTTGAGAACAAAGATTAAGTTACTAAATAAGAGATTTCTATTTAGTTTCTTAACTCAATCAAATTATGGTCTTAAAGTTATTTTAGTAATTAATAAGAATATATCGATTGATTATTCTTATTAGTTCATTAATTCAATTCTAGAAGATTTTCTAGAATATAATCATTTAGGGATTCCAAATGATTCAAGATTGAGAAATTAATTATATTTAATCATATTTGTGAACAATGATTAGTTAACTAAAGATTTATTAATTCCTTGGGTTGGTTGTTTCTAAATTTGATTATTCCTACTCATAAATTTACTTTTTGCACTATCATATAATCACTTAATTTTCCTTTCAAGCTCAACACAAACCCCCCCTTTATTATAACTAAATTGAGTGTAACTAATTGAACTAAGGTCCTTGAGAGACGACTAAGGTTGTTCACCTTATACTATATTAATTTAACTTTTTATTTGACCCGACAACGACAGCGTGTCAATCCATTCCCTGCTTGGGAAGATACACTGCCGCCTATTTAGTACTCTTCTGCCCTAAGGGGAACGAGACTTATGCATTCCATTTGCATGGAGTTTAAGATTTTTTTAGAAGCTTATCATTTTTAAAAGTTATTTGAATTGTTTAGTGAAAAAAGGAAGAAGTTTATGTTTGTTTGATTCAATTTTATCTTTTAAGTTTTAAAGAAAGTTTTAAGATACAATTTTAAAGAATTATTTTTTAGAATAGGATGAAAAGAAAACTTGTTTAATAAAATTATTTTCAAAATTTTAAAAAGGAAAACCCTTTCGAAAATTGTTTGATGTTAATATTTTTTTAAAATTGAGAAAACCCAAAAACCCCCCAACATAGAAATTGAGAAGTCAAAGAAATTAAGGTACATAAAAACAAAGATATAGGATTCCGACTATAGTAGGGGTAAAGACGATGATAGTGACAGTGATGGTTGAAGGTGGTGGTGATACAAACAAGAACTTAAAGTTATGGACAGGAAGATGAAATAGGAAATGGAAATAAAAGTGGTAAGGGCAAAGGAGTACATGGCGGCAAGTAACTGATAGGTTATAATTCAGCATAATCAATGAAATTTTGATGAAGGAATAGCTTAGAAACTATATATTTATGCTTGTATGGTACTTGATGAACAGATATGCTGTATTTTTTTGAATTAATATTTGATTAAATTATAAGAGTATTAGATAAATACATTAGGTTATAGTATCATTTTTATGATTCCTTTATACTAAAACTAGTAGTATTAGATAAGAGTGAGTTTCATCGAAAATGCTATTCTAAAAAACTTCTGTATAAAAGATTGCGAGAATGATATTGTAATTACTCTTGTTATGGTGGAATATTTTCCAGCCATAGATTTTGTCTAGCTTTGAAGTTTTTCCATGTTAGATTATCATGTGTTAATTGTGTTTTTGTTTCTGGAAACTCTGTCCAGCCTACACAGTAGTCAGCTAGTGAAGTAAGAACAAATTAGCAATTAATTACAGTTAAATTATTCCTATATTTTTTAATTAGAAGATGATAACTCAAACAAAAGTATTTCAACCTGTAGCTGTTTGTGCAATGTATAAGGATTTAACAGAACATAAAAAAATTTGATTATTTTAAAGAATATAAAAAATTAATATTAATTATAAATTCTTTTATTTTCATAATTCTAGAAATGTTTAGTTCTCCATTAAAGATAAAAGACCAATATTAACCTTAGATACTAAGAGCTGGGGTTTGGTGTAGGGAGGTGAGGTGAAACAAAAGTTTTATCCTACAATTAAAGGCGGGTCAATTTGGGGATGTTTAGTTCGCGGTTGGGGAAACAGAGTTAAAAAAATATGATAGTATACTTAGCATGAATGGGTATGATAGTATACTTAGCATGAATGGGTATGATATTGAGAATTCTGGAATTGACTATGTTATAGATATTATTAGGTGTAGGATGCAATATGATGCTATGTGTCTCCCAAAATGTAAATTTATGAATTTCTGTGTCAAATTTAATTGTGCATGTACTGTTAAACATCTACTGTGTGGGCAGGAATTCTGTTTGATTGAACTTGATATAACTATTGTTGGAATAAGAGTGTGTTACTGTTATGTATAGCATGATGGGTGGTTTTAATGTTTTTGACCGAGCTGTGAGGTGTCTAATATTTATTTTTCTCCTTGTTTTTGTGCTCATGGACTTAGAGAAATAGGTTTCTCTTTTATGTTTGATTGTTTGAGAAATAGGATGCAGAGGACTCGGTATCATCATATGTTGTTATGTTGTCCAGATCATTCATGGTTATGATCATATCTGCTCCAAAAGAGTTGAAAGTTTTATTTTACTTTTACTCTGATCCTGTTAGCAAGGCTTGGTCACGTTCTGTTCCTGGATTATAGGTTTTGGCAGTTTGTGAGTGGAGGTTGCCTGGGAGTTGAGTTTGCGATCCTGTCTGAACCAAGTAGAATTATTTTAGTGCATGTTTTTTAGATAGGTGGATTAATCTGATAAAATATCAAACGGTCTGTTCCTGGATTATAGGTTTTGGCAGTTTGTGAGTGGAGGTTGCCTGGGAGTTGAGTTTGCGATCCTGTCTGAACCAAGTAGAATTATTTTAGCGCATGTTTTTTAGATAGATGGATTAATCTGATAAAATATCAAACGGTCTGTTCCTGGATTATAGGTTTTGGCAGTTTGTGAGTGGAGGTTGCCTGGGAGTTGAGTTTGCGATCTTGTCTGAACCAAGTAGAATTATTGCCTGGGAGTTGTGTCTCTCATGGACTCATTCTCATGTGGATCCCAAGTGTCTAGATCACTAAGAAGTCGTTGCTGTGTAATCTATAATTTGCTTTGTGTGTCTCTCTTTGTTTAGTTTCCTTGCTACTTGTAACTGTCTAACAACTTCTTGGTTTGTCATGCAGAGTAACACACATCACGCGTGGTCTCTGATCGTCTCTTTTGAGCTCTGTATTCATCGCTGACTTTTTTCCCTAGGTAATCCCCTAACGTTTACTTTCTCGATATATGTATGCATGTCAATTGTTGTTTGTTAGTAGAGAGCAACGCTCATTAGGAACTGGTTTTGATATGTTTATAATGTGTTCTATGCATGTGTAATGTTGTTCGTTAATGGAGAGCAGAGCTCATTAGGCATTGGTTTTATGTGCTGATAACATGTAAATACATGCATGTGTAATGTTGTTTGTTAGTGGAGAGCAGAGCTCATTAGGCATTGGTTTTGTGTGCTGATAACATGATTCTTTATGCATGTGTAATGTTGTTTGTTAGTGGAGAGCAGAGCTCATTAGGCATTGGTTTTATGTACTGATAACATGATTTGGTGTTCATAACTTTGAATATCATATACAATGCGTATGGTATGTATATTTATCTATACTGGAAAGTTTTCAGTATGTAACAGGTCGTTCGTAAATTTGGGAAATGTCTAGTTTACAGGGGAGACCTTGCCAAAATTTTGACAGGCTTCCTTTCTTAGGGAACTTAAAAAATGAAACTCATGATTTAATAATGTAGAGTTTAGTCGTGTGTGTACCCATTAGATTCCCGTTCAAGTTTCAAAACAACCGGCTGATGTACCGTGTTGTGTTGGATCTTGAATTGTCCCAGTTGGACAGTTTGGTATGAATTTGTAACCAGTAGGGCGTAACCCATCAATGTTGTATATAGTCTATCTTAAGACGTTGAATGTTCATATGAAATTTCAGTTATGGTGTTTCGTATTGTCCCCAGGGTGCATGTCTGCGTGCGGTGTTTCATACCGTACGTATCTCTGTGTACTCGGGGACCAATGCGAAATGCTGCCGAAATTTTAAATGAACATCAACGACACAAGATAGACCACATACAACAGAGATGGGTTACAGTTGGTTGTATATTCATCCCGAATGGGATAGGGCCCCACCAATTTGCAACATCAAAGAGATAGAGAGTGATTTACAACCGATAGTCAAATAAAATTACAATAATTTAAAGTAACAGAAATCGTGCTTGTTAGATATTGTAAATGGAGGTACCGGCAAATCGGCGATGGATGTACAACCTACTAGATCGCAATCGGCGAGTGACTGAGGAGTTTATGATGGGGCTATTGGAGTTCATTCCGTTCGCTACGGCAAACACTCCTGGATTTGAAGTGACTCAGAAGATTCGTTGTCCGTGCTCAAGGTGCAAATGCATGAGTTTTGAATACGCGGATGATGTCATGTGCCACCTAACTGAGAAGGGGTTCATGGAAACATACCACTGCTGGTACAACCATGGTGAGCAGTTACCGCGTAGACCATCAGACGTAACCGTGCAACAGTCTTACTATGAGGTTGGAGGAAACAGGGATACGTACAACAACATAGAACAAATGGTGATGGATCATGTTGGACCCTCCACCGGGCGTCTGCTGGAACATAATGACCAAGCAAGTCATGGAGACTCTGACAATGTAGAGGAGGATCCTAATCCGGAGGTGAAGAGATTTTATGATTTGTTAGCGGCGGCTCAGACTCCATTGTGGGACGGGTGCAACAGTCACACTGAGTTGTCCGCCTCCCTAGCTGCTTTAAGCCTAAAGGCAGATTATAATCTTTCTGGAGGTTGTTTTAATAGGATGGTCAATCTGATGGGTTCCACCATGCCTAGTAATCACAGAATGCCAGCTAAGAAACAAGTGGAAAACTTGGGGTTGGGTTGTGTGAAGATAGAGTGTTGTGTTGGTGGATGTATGCTGTTCAGAAATGAGTTTGCAGACAAGAGTGTCACAAAATGTCTGCATTGTAATGAGGAACGCTACAAGACCGTTAAAAGGAGAGGGAAGGTAACCCGAACGGCCAGGAAGAAAATGTGGTACTTCCGTATAACACCGCGTCTTCAACGCCTGTATGCCTCATTGTCCACGGCAAAACACATGCGTTGGCATGTTCTGAACCGAACACAAGAGGGGTTTCTTTGCCATCCTTCCGACGGGAAAGCGTGGAAGTGTTTGGATGAGCTATATCCGGAGTTTTCTGGCGAGCCGCGCAATGTAAGACTTGGCTTATGTACTGATGGGTTTAACCCTTTCGGTCAATACGGAAGGGCTTACTCTTGTTGGCCGGTCATCCTGACCCCATACAATCTGCCTCCTGATATGTGTATGAAGAGGGAGGTCATGTTTCTATCTATACTGGTTCCAGGACCCAAAAATCCAAAGGCGAACATAGACGTGTTTTTGCAACCGTTGGTTGAAGAGTTATCACAGTTATGGGATGACGGGGTAATGACATACGATGCGTCTTTGAAGAACAACTTTATGATGTGTGCTGTTTTGATGTGGACTATAAACGACTTCTCGGCCTATGGTATGCTTTCTGGATGGTCGACGTCTGGGAAGCTTGCTTGCCCTGTATGCATGGAACATACCGGGGGGGAATCACTCCCTGTTAGTGGCAAGACAAGTTTCTTTGACTGTCATAGAAAGTTTCTACCGTTGGATCACCCGTTTAGGAGAAACAAAACCGCTTTTAAGAAGAACAAGGTTGTTAATGAACCTCCACCCCGTAGGTTATCTGGTGCCCGGGTTTGGCAGAGGGTCGAAGAGTATCCTTACATCTGGGACAAGAGTGTTAAGGAGTTTGCGGGTTACGGTAAGGAACACCACTGGGTGAAGCAGAGTGTCTTGTGGGATTTGCCATATTGGAAAGACTTGTTGTTAAGACACAACATTGATGTCATGCACACTGAACGTAATGTTTTCATGAATATTTTTGACACTGTTATGGACATCAAAGGGAGAACAAAGGACAACGAGAAGAGTCGTCTAGACCTTCCGATTTGGTGTTCCAGGAAGGAGTTGGAGTTGAGGGATGCGGGACGTGGAAGAATGTTTAAACCCCATGCAAAATATGCTTTGACTAGACCACAACAGATTGCTGTGTGTATTTGGATGAATGGGTTGACCCTGCCTGACGGATTCGCTTCTAACTTGAGTAGATGTGTCGACGTGAAGGAGGGCAGGGTGTTTGGCATGAAAAGTCATGATTGCCATGTGTTTATGCAACAACTACTCCCGTACGCGTTTCATGCCTTACCGAAGCCTATTTGGAAACCGTTAGTGGAGTTGAGTCACTTCTTTAAGGAGTTGACGGCTACTTCGTTGACTGTGGAGAAACTTGTGAAGATGGAAGAAACTATCCCGGTATTGATTTGTAAGTTGGAGCAGATTTTCCCACCAAGTTTTTTTGACTCCATGGAGCATTTGCCTATCCATCTACCGTACGAGGCCTTGGTTGGTGGCCCAGTGCAGTATCGTTGGATGTATCCATTCGAAAGGTGAATGCTTGGTGAACTCTTTAATTTCCTTGCAAAGACTTCTTATAATAGTATTTTCTAACTTAACACTATCTTGTTAATGATGTTGAAGATTCTTACGCTCTTTAAAAGATAAAGTGTCGAACAAAGCCTGCGTTGAAGCATCAATTTGTGAGGCATACTTAGTCGAAGAAATGACAACCTTTGCTTCTTTCTATTTTTCGACGGAGATAGAAACTAGAATGAGTAGAATTCCCCGCAATCTTGGGGTAGCCAGCCGCACAGGGTTTGATGAACAAACATTGATTTTCAACTATCCTGGTCACCCGGGGGGCAGGCTCACAAAATGTTACATTGATGAGAAAGATCGAAAGGCGGCTCACTTGTACATTCTTCTAAATTGCCCAGAAGTGGAACCCTTTATTGAGTAAGTCATAGAAGTTATATTATACATTCTTAACGTATCTTTTATAGTATCTAAATTTGTTTCCTTTGAATAGCTTATACACAGATATGCTAAAACTTGAGCAAAATGATTTAACTGATGACCAAATTCATAGTGAGGTGTCATCCAAGTTCGTTGGTTGGTTCGCGCAACACGTAAGACCCGTATACCAAGTGTTTTTAAGCCTATTTGCTTCTAACTCCCGTTATCTAACGATGACCTACTTCTTATGTTGTACATAGATACAAGACCCTAACAACCATATTGAAGATTCTTTACTCCAAGCCCTTTCTTGGGGGCC
Organism: Clitoria ternatea; assembly: GCA_037962975.1. NCBI lineage: Eukaryota > Viridiplantae > Streptophyta > Magnoliopsida > Fabales > Fabaceae > Clitoria > Clitoria ternatea. The sequence goes on from CM075675.1 coordinate 90,444,492, forward strand.
GGTGAAAACTGTTAAAAAATGGCCTATTTACTACGTAAATGGCTACAAGTTTAATATTCTTCAATGGAGTGAAGGGATGCGCACCCATAACTACGGGGTTTGTGTTAAAGGCACCGTCGGACAGTTGGAAGAAGACTTTTATGGAGTGGTGATGGAGATTGTTGAAGTTTCGTTCTCTGGACGACTAAGAAGAGATATTGTTCTATTCAAATGTGATTGGTTCGACAACACAATCGGTGTTGGAACAAAGGTTGACAACAACTACGGCTTAGTTGAGGTCAAGAAGAATGGTAGATATAAAGGGTTTGATCCCTTCATTTTTGCCCAACAAGCTGAGCAGGTTTATTACACCGACTTCCCGGGAGGACATCGGGACTGGTATGCAGTAATCAAGGCCAAGGCCCGAAGTCAGATCACTGACAATGTCTCCGAGGAGGTCGATAACGCTTATCAGCTTGCACCACACGAGCTCAACGATGCCAATTTGTTGTTCAACATTGATCCAGTCATAATGGATGAGACACTCGCCACTACGGGGGGTGAACACATTGACAAAGACCTTGTCTCTCGATCAAAACGGTCTAGGGCTTATTTGGATACTGATGAACTTGTTCAAACAGAAAACTAGAGTGACACTGAAACTGAGGGGGAATTTGAAACTGAAACAGACACAGAGTATGTAGTCGTTAAACAAAATGTTACATAGGTTTATATATATCCTGAGACTAACCTTTCTTTTCATGATTTTATCCACAGATGACGGGACGTCGACTGCCCTTCAGTAGGGGTGGTGGGTCCAGGACCCCGACATCCCGACAGGGGACTCCCACCCCAGGACAGGAGACCACTCCATCACCACTACAGCAGAGCACTCCATCACCACCACCACCACCACCACAGCAGACCACTCCACCACCACCACCACAGCAGACCACTCCACCACCACCACCACAGCAGACCACCCCATCACCCCGACTGACCACCCCACAGCAGAGTCCTGGAGTTGGTGGCTTGGAGGACCATGGCCATCAGGCCACCCCACCTCCGGCATCCCCTCTGCCCATGTTGGTGCCCGTGCCGGCCGGAGACGAGTAAGTGACTAAACCTCAAATACTTTTATGTTATTTGTATGGTACTTTATATTAAACTTTAATGGAAAGACTTGATGGTTTATTGGATGTTACTTTTATAGTACTTGTGTAGATTGAATTGTACTGGGTACTCTTCTGTTTGTAACAGGGTAACTATTTAAACTTGGAAATGTTACATTTACAGGGGAGACTCTGCCAAAATTTTGGGAGTCTCCCTAGATTGTGTGTTGTTTTACTCCTAACATAATTGTTGTCATTACAGCTTTGTTGATAGTAGTCGCACTAGCAAAGCGATTACTAAGGTTTTGAAGGCTCAGTGGGATGGTCCATATATATCTTGGACAGATGCTGGGAAGGTTGTGCAAGATAGGTGGTTTGACACCTTCTCGGTAAGTTCCTAGCTCATTTGTTGTGACTTGATTTGTAAAATAGACCTTTTATTAATTTTGATTTCTCATTTCATTTTACAGCGTGATTACCAGTGGGCGGAGGGTATGATTGATGAGATTAGGAAGGTCTTTGCCACAAAGACCTCCAAAATCATCAAGAGTACCCTTTGGAAGGTGAGGGACAAGGGTGAGCACCCTCGTTGGATCCCGAAGGACCATTGGGACGGGATGGTCCAGAAGTGGGGCGGGGTCCCGTTCCAGCAGGCGAGTGCTCGGAACAGGGCCAACAGAGCCGCCGATGCTGCAGCCTCGGTTTACACTGGGGGTAGCATTTCAACCCTCGAGCACAAGAAAGGATTTGTAAGTATATTTATGTTAAACATTTCTATTATGATTCGTCTGACATGTTTACAAATAATAATCTCAATGTTTTTTGTCTACCACAGGAGCTGAGGGAGCACCGAGAGCCTTCTTTGTTTGAGGTCATGCAAATGACCAAGAAGAACAAAGCCGGTGCATGGGTTAACCAGAAGACTACGGATCTAGTGGTATTTACTTTTAACTGACACATGCTTATAATTTACAAATCAGCTTACTAATCCTATATCATTGTTTTTGAATTTACAGGAGGCGTATCAGGCCAGGAGGGCCGAGAAGGAGGCGGACCTGGTGGCCTCTACTCCTGAAGGGGAGGTTCCTCCCACCCTCTCTTGTTCTGACGACAACGCCATCTATATGGAGGCTGTTGGCGGTGTGAACAAGAAAGGGAGGGTATTTGGATTGGGTGGCGTCGGCACGCAGCTAGCGAAAAAGGGGAAGACCCCTTCCTCTTCGTCTTCCTCTGGTCTTCCGACTGAGGTCGTTCAAGTAATTCAAAACCTGAACGATGAGCTACAGGAGGAGCGACGTCAAAGGCAGTTGTTGTTGGAGCGGGCCGAGGCGGACCGACAGAAAGCCGAGGCAGACCGACAGCGGGCCGAGGAGCAGCACGCCGAGACTCGTCGGCAACTTGCTCAGCAGCAGGAGCTACTGATGCAGTTGATGGCGAGGCTACATCCCCCACTTCCCAGGCGCCCCCACCACCACCCCAGGATCCCCCACTACCATGATTGTATTTTTATTATTTATACACATTGTATATTTGATTTTTAGTTTTTATCCAAAATTTCATTCAGTATTTATTTTGTCATTCTTTATTTATGTTAATATTTATTGGTAATTACATTCAAATCAAAAAGCCTTATTGTACCTATCATTAATAATTCAACCTATTTGATAAATTAATTTAATCTATTATTTTGTTTTTAATAATAATTTAATATTTTAAAAAAATTATTTAAATTTAATTATAAAATTTTATCAGCCAATACAAAATACAAAATATTTAACAAAACCTATATAAATATTAAAACCAATTTCCTAAAAAAGAGGATTCCAATTAGCGACGGACACGGATGGTCGCTGTATTGTTAGAAATAGCGACGGACCTCAGTGGTCGCTGTATTGTAAGAAACAGCGATGAAATATCGTGGTCGCTGTATTCTTAAAAATAGCGATGGACCTCAGTGGTCGCTGTATTGTAAGCAACAGCGACGGAATGTAGTGGTCGCTGTATTGTTAAAAACAGCGACGGACATCAGTGGTCGCTGTATTGTAAGAAACAGCGACGGAATATCGTGGTCGCTACTTGGCTTCCCACAGCGATGGATCACGTGGTCGCTACATGAGTACCCATAGCGACGGCGTGTGGTGGTCGCTGGTGGCTGCTAGTAGCGACGGGGTCTTGAGGTCGCTGTATGGCAACACTTAGCGACGGCTGGAGTTATTGGGGCAGAGACGATTTTAGCGACGGCCTTACGCCATCAATATGGTAGCGACGGCATGTATGTGGTCGCTGATGTGTTTTCGACGAGGGTTTTAGCGACGTCCTTTGTCCCGTCTGAGATGCCGTCGCTAATGGTTTTAGCGACGGTCATGACATGGATTAGCGACCAATTACTTCCGTCGCTAACAGGTGTTTTTTTAGTGGTGATCTATATTCACGGTTATGGTAGTAACCGTGGATAAATATAGTCTATATTCACGGTTGTTGCCATAACCGTGAATAAATACTGAGGTTTTTTTTAATATGGTTTCTGTTTTATCGTTTCCCAAACCTGCATTCAGACAACCAGTACAGTATACAGTATGCCACAGCAACACTATATCAAAAGAATGGTATGTATATAACAATTTATTTTCTATATCAATTCATAACAACCTAAAAAATGAAAGTATATACAATTAAATTGAATGTAATCTAATAAAAGTAAACCCTAAATCCTACTAGATACATAAAAGAATAAAGATCCTATATCTAGCTTCGCCTAACTTCAATGAAGTGTGAGGCCCATTGCTTTCTAACATCATCTACAAGTGCCTTTGGGAAATATGACCGGTCCTTAAAGTACTGCAAACAATGCACAAAACAATTAGAACAAAAGCTTTATTTATTACATGAAATTGATGAAATTGGTAGAAAAGTAGTCCAAATGATGAGACTTACATCTGTCCATCCATCTACTAAATGTTGTTGGACAATGGTCAGCATAGAGTGCATGACGAAATAGCCACACTCGTAGGTACCCTGCTACCTGTAAGACTACAATGGACATATAGTATAGAATAAGTAAATTCGTAACTTAAAAAATATGTATTGAAGATTTGAATGAATACGATTGACTTACTTTTGAGTGCACCCATGCAACTTTTCTTCCGTTGGACTTGTTTCCAATCAGTAGATTGTATCCAACCACCGCCCTACGTTAAACAAAACACAAGATAAGTTAGAATCGTATAGTTCTAAAAATGATGTAATCGAATTCGTACTTATTTTTTAGGGATTAACTTACCGGTCTACTATATCTTTCAGGTCTTGTGGAACTGTCCGATGCAAAGTATCAAAATGCGAGTTTAGGCCATCCTTAGTCTTCCCAGGTATGTTTAAGAGTGTACCAACTAAACTGTGCCACACATGCATTACATCAATGCAGTGTCTTACATCAAGCTCCCTCTAATATGGCAGGTCAAAAAACACTGACTTTTTCTTCCAGTTGTTTTGTGTCGGGTGCTGTTTTTCACACTTACCAAACTGCACGTTGACGTCTTTCACCTTTTCATATGTCTGGCGACCAGATAGTGGTGGAGGAGCCATTTCAAAGTTTTGGGCACCGTTAAACGACTTCTTCAACCTCCGAAACGGATGATTCGCTTTAAGAAACCTTCAATGTCGAAGATAAACATTTTTCCTACCATGATGCAACCGCACAGAACTAGTCCCCTCCTCACATACTGGACAAGCTTTATGACCCTTCACGCTGTACCTGGATAAGTTACCATACGCTGGAAAGTCATTGATCGTGCAAAATAGCATGGCACGCAATTTGAATGATTGCCTGGTAAACCCATCAAACACTTCAACCTCGTCTTCCCACAACCTTTTGAGGTCTTCAACCAATGGAGTTAAATATACATCAATGTCGTTCCCCGGTTGTCGTGGACCAGAAATCATCATTGATAACATCACATATTTTCGCTTCATGCACAACCATGGCGGCAAGTTGTAAACAAACAACAAAACAGGCCACGAACTATGGTTTGTGCTCAAGTTCCCAAACGGGTTCATTCCGTCTGTGGCTAGTGCAAGCCTAACATTTCTTGGTTCATGGGCAAATTCTGGAAAAATTGTATCCATTTTCTTCCATTGCGATCCATCGGCCGGATGCCTAAGTAGTCCATCAACAACCCTTTTATCAGCATGCCATCTCATAAGTTTTGCATCATCTGCATTAGCAAACAGACGCTTTAGTCTTGGAACTATAGGTAGATACTACAACACCTTTGCAGGAGACCCTTTAGTGCATACCTCATCAGAATCCGCCTCTTTCTTCTTATACCGTGACACCCCACACCTAGGACATCGATGCAGCATTTCTAACTCACCCCGAAATAATACACAATCGTTTGGGCATGCATGTATTTTCTCATACTCTAAACCCATAGGACACAACACCTTTTTGGCCTCATAGTTACGATTCGGCAAGCTGTTTCCAGCTGGAAGCATTTCTTTCAACAACTTCAGTAAGTCAGTGAAACTTTTATCCGTCCACCCGTTTATGGCCTTCAAATTAAACAATCACAAAACTGCTGATAACCTCGTGAAATTGACGCAGTTTGGATACAACGGCTGCTCAGAGTCCTCACACAGAGTCGTATATACATGAGCTTTCTTAAAACCTTCTACCCCCACATCACGGATCATATCCTCAAGTCGGTCATCCATGTCGACATCGGTGTCATGCATCGAGCTTCAATTTTCAGTTTGAGAGCTGTTACTTGGCACCACCACATCTTCACCATGCCATATCCAACGCGTATAACTACGCAAAAAACCGTCACACAGTAGATGCTCTCGCACCTCTTCCAAGTCTACCCGACGTAGGTTCAAGCATCTCACACAAGGGCAAAAATACTTTCCGTTCACCTCCACTGCATTCCTCACTACGAATTCTAGAAATGATTCAACTCCCCCCTCGTACTCTAAACTTAGGCGTGATGCAGTTATCCAACTCCGATCCATGCCAACTGTTTACAAGGTGCTATAATCAACCTCACTTTTTCTTCAAAGGTGGTGGTCCTATACCCATTCAGGATGACAATTGTTTTTATACATCATTCATATATACAGGTTATGAGTTATTCTAAAATTTGATGAAATTTCGGCAGCATTTCGCATTGGTCTCTAAGTACATAAAATGAGAGTGGTCAAATCAAATTCAACCACAACCAAATATGCACCCAGAGAACAACACAAAATGCAAGTTACCGAAAGTTTATCAAATTTTAAAATAACTCCTAACTTGTACATACTAACAATGACGTATAAAAAATAATTGTTCATCCCAAACTGTCCAAACAGACAATTCAAGATTCAACACAAACGATGACATTAATTAATTTAATGACCATTTATATCGAATCTCAAACGGGGAACTACGGTTCACTCATATGCACAACAACTTCCATACTAGTTAACTAGTTAACTAGTATGAGCCTACGAGTTTGCAAGATTGCAAAACCACATACATACAATAGACAGAAATAATATTATATACGAGCAACCAACAACAACAGCAATAAAAGTAAATGAAGGTTGAGCTTGCACACAAGGTTGATACTTGATGTTGTTGCTAAACTCTAATAAAGAAATCGGGTCAAGCAGGGTGCATGCATGACGTATTAGAATTCTGTATTCAATTGGTTGTTTCTGTGATTTTTCAGTCGGTTGTGTTCCTGGGCGAAACAACCGTTGTTTAGGAATTTGGTTTAATTATATATGTCCGACTCAACCCCTAACTCATCCATAATCTATTAAAAATTTAGCATTTATTCTCTATTAATATTATGATTCACCTCATGCTTCATAGTTCACCAAATTTCAACAACTACATCCATTAGTAATTTAGCATCCCATCTCTATTCATATTTTAATTTATCTCATGCATCACAGCTCTTAGAATATCAGTAACCAATATAGAACCAGACCAATATAGTCCCTATAAATCTGCCTATGCAGCCAACATCCCATCAAAATATATCAACTACATCTGCAATCTCCATTTTCACAACCATGTTTCCCCAACTGATTATGAAACTGACACAAAATCAACTTATACACCTCAACTTTTTCAGCAAGTCCCTCATCCAACACCAATAAAAATTGAATGTCTAATAAAAATTGAATGTCTACCTCAGCAACCAACACCAAACACAATATCCAACCTTCATTACATAAAAATAAAAGTGACCCAGAAATATTACCAGCAAGTGTAAAAGGAACAGAGACACAGATACAAGCTTTAACAGAGACAATGTCACAGGCATACAACATTGTTACAAACACAGTGTCACAGGCAATGTCAAAATGTCACAGGCATACAACATTGTTACATATACAGTGTCACAGGCAATGTCAAAATACCAGAGACAGAGTTCACGTCGAATATAAAAACATAAACTCTCAGACAACGAAGCTTTCTCTGTGAACGAAAGAAGAAGGGCAACGAAGCACTTACCTGACAATGGTGAACGAAGAAGAAGAAGGGCACGCGAAAGAAGAAGGAAGGGAACCCAGAAGCCTTCGACCAGCAAAGAGGAGGACGAGGAAGACGACGATAACCAACGCGAAAGTAAGGAGAAAGTGAAAAAAGCCTGAGAGGCGCGGCTTTTGAAATTTTAGAAAGGATGTATATTCACGGTTCCCCTTGAAACCGTGAATATATTACACATATATTCACGGTTAAACAAAAAATTGTGGATAAATGTTAACTATTTATCTACGGTTACGAATACAACCGTGGATAAATATTAAATCTATAATCACAGTTGTAGAAACAACCGTGGACATACAGTACCCAGAGATTAAACCTAAGACCTGAACTATATATCCACGGTTAGAAATACAACCGTCATTATAGACATCAATATATATCCACGGTTAACATCATAACCGTCATCGTACACGTCAATATATATTCACGGTTGAGAAGTCAACCGTGAATATATATTTCAGATACTATATATCCACGGTTGACTTCTCAACCGTGAATATATATTGACGTGTACGATGACGGTTATGATGTTAACCGTGGATATATAGTTTTCTCTGATTATGACGTTCACCTTATAATTTCAAAAATACCACCGCGCATGTTTTTATCACTGATCCACTACAACCCGTGAATATATCCCGTTGTTATATCCAATTTTTGCACTAGTGGGAATAAACATGTAATGGTTATCATTTACTGGTTAAGGTTATGTCAAACTGATAATTTTTTTCTCTTACATCTGAAACTTTTTAACTATACTAACATTTTTAAGAGATAAATATCTATATATCTGATTAAATTTAGCAATAATATACGTGAAATTCTTTACCAAACATTTCATAAAATATATAAAAAATTCTTATGATTATTAAAATTTATTTCCTTTTAACTTAAAATATAAAATTTTATAATGAGGTATAAACATTACTGTTACATTAGCTAAGTAATTGATTATCTATCAAAAAAGCCAAATAATCGATTGTAGCTTTTTACGTTATTTTACATTTATATTATTGGAACATCTAATTTTGCTAAAACCTTTTAATTTAATATGTTACTTAATAGTTTTCATCTTCTAACTAATTTTTATGTAATTTTACTAAACATATTCTAAATATGAGTTTAGGTTCTGGCAGTTCCTCAAAATTCATGCATATCCCAAGAAAAAATAAGTTTACTTTTATGTTTTTCTGATAAGAAATATATTTAATATGTTTTTCGGTATCTCTACTTCTTTCTAAAATATCTTTTTATTTTCAATAATTAATATTTAATTATTTTTTTATGAATAAATAAATAATTTAATAAAGATAAATATAACTGAATATATATATATATATATATAAGATTGTCTTAGATTTCTAACTGAAAAAATATTTAGAAATAAGTCTAAAATACAAAACAAACAATAAAAAATAGAAAAGTATTTTAAAAATATTTACATGAGCGCGAATGGAAAATGTGAAGATTTTATTTACTATCTTTCTCGTCGCATGACTAGATTTATACCAAGCGCACAGATATCTATATATATTATCACAAATTGTAAAATTAACTGTAAAAAATGTTATTCATTAATAAGACAAAAAAGTATTATATGTAAAATTTACCTCTGTTAATATTCTATCTAACGAAAAATGTTTTGAAAATTTACGCTAACAATTTTTTTTGGGTAAAATTTACGCTAATTTTTTTTTCAAAAGAATTACGCTGATTAATAATGGGAAATCTATACTAATAATTAAATCATGAATAATATATATATATCAGTTTTTACCCCCACAAAATTACCTGAGCAAGGCTTATACTTAGAATATGACAAGCTTTTAGTAGTTTAGTAATTATATTTAAAAAAATTTAATCCAACTTAATTATATTTACAACTAAAGAATTTTTTTGGACCAACCAACTTGCTTTATCTTTGAGCAACAGCAAATTAATTATTAGATGGATAAGCTACAGCATCTTAAGATGTGGGTCAACGGTACATGAACTAGATACTATATAACGATTTACTTTATTTTTAATTTTTTTGAGTTCGTCTTTTAAGCTTATTTGATTGGTCAATTGTATTGCACTTCAGTATAAATCATTCATCTTGAATTCATATATTAAATCTTTATCATTGATTTGGTAAATATCAGCAGGAAATATAAACCAATAGAAAAAAAGTTAAACTCCATAATGCACCAATTTAGATTTAAGTCAACAAAGAAATCCTCACACATGAAATGAAAGATGGAACCTAGCTAGTACAGCAGTAATAATGTAAAAAAGAGTGAAATGTGTGTTATTGATTGCTGCAACTAGACAATAGTATATATATTAATTGGTGCAAATGTGATACACATATACTATATGCACGATTTTGAAGATTTGGGTTTCACTGGACTATTTTTCGTTTCATTACTATTGATTAGTGGTGAATGTTAGTATTACACATTAATGCTTACCAACTAGTGGACCATGTTTATTAAGTCAATGATTTGAGATCCACTTAATCAGTAACTAACATTTTATTAAACCAAATTTGCAGGACCACTCGATCCCTATACATGCCCAACTTTCCTCTTAACCACCGTTGCTTCTAAATGCCACAGTTTTTATGCTTTCTCCTCTTTTCATTTTCATTTCTCATAACTTCTTTATCAATTATTTAATATGCCCAATAATCTAAAACTACCGTTTACTATTAGTATCACTAGCAATTGAAATAGGCCACACCATCGTGTTTATGATATGCCATATTTAAGACCTAATTTTACTCCCATTTAATAAAAAAAATAGGCTAATTTTTTAAAAAAAAACCTATTTAGTTTAGAAATTTAGTTTGAGTTTTTAAAAAGTCTTTTTAACTTAGACCCATCTTTTAAAACTTGTATATATAATTTTATAAAATATATCATAATTTATATTATATTATAATTTATACATGAAGTATAATTCATAAATTAAAATATGTTAAAATCATTATTAATATGAAAAATTAATAATTAAATATATACTTTATATGGCTTCTTATCCCTTTAAGATCCATTTATTTGTTTAATATATAGATTTATTAGTCTATTTAATATATGTTTGTTGACTTTTTGATTAGCTTTAACATAAATTAGACATTTAAAAAAGTAATCAAGCTAACCAAGTTGAAAAATATAGCTTATATCAAGTAATAGGTTAGATTTAGACCTCACAATTAAGTATTAAGTCAAGTTTATGTCTTATAAAACCTTACTTGATCAATAAGTTTATTTCCACTCTTAGATATTATCTTCGTTTCTTTATCCTAAACATGCGTTCATTTTGAAGGATAACTTAAGAAATATAATTAATATCTTAATTTGTATTAAAATTAATTTCAACTTTTCAATGAGTTCTATTATTACTTTTTCTCTTGTTTATAATAAGTATTAAAAAATGCTTATAAGAATTAAATAAATATTATAAGAATAATTAATTTGTATTTAAGGATAACTTTAACTATAGTGTCGTCATCATCACAATCTTCGTCCTCAACCCCCAATAGCCTCATAAGTTTCCCCAACCATATAGTTTTAACTCTCAACAATAACAGAAGTAACGCCCCTTAATCAACCATAGTGAAACATAATATAATATCAATATATAACAATACTAATAATAATAAAAGTAGAAACTAGCATGTCACACAACCTTTTGCATAGAGGTTGCCACTCAAGCGTTGCATGAGAATTTTTTTTACATATATCGTTACTCTCAAACAAATTTGGTTGTTGCATGAATTTTTTCCCACACAAATAAACCTTGATTATGGTAATGTTATATATAAATAGTTAAGTAGTGAAAAATTATTTGACAAATGTTAGTGAATTTTGTATTGCCGAGGATGCATATTTAAACCCTGATCCAGTCTGGATACCGGCCTCCAGACTAAGACGTCATCTTGATTGTTCTGAAAGGTCAACCGGTATCATAGGTCAACATCCGGACTGTAAAAACACTGTGCTAGGATTTTTTCCTTCACTAGTTATCCGAGGTAGTACCTAAAACATCGGACACATGATCCGTTCTCATTCTTCCGTTATATATAACCGTTTGCCTAACGCAACGATAGGATAAGTGGTTTCACTACTTATCACGATTGATACCCTGGACAGCAAAAGATGTCTATGTCACCCATCGAAAGATGCAAAGTACAGCTACAGGAGTGGTATACAGAAAAGGTGGATCTTCTCCCATTCCTGTGTCAGAATGGTACATTGATCATTGACTTACTCTCGATCGTACACTGAGCATCGAACTACTCTGATTGATACGCTACACAAGGCATCAGAGCCTCTGGGTCCACTTGCACCCAACAATTCATTTTCCACGTTCAACTATAAATAGCATATTCTCATACATATGCAAGGTTACGTTGTTCTTACTCTCAAAAAACCATTGCATTACACAAGTATTCTTTGAACTCTTATTCTCTCCACCGACTTGAGCGTCGAAGAATGTTTACAGATGACACCACCTTTTGCCCCATCAACGCGAAGGCTTGGTGAGAGGGATCTCCAGGACAACAAGACCGGCTTCTCCCACTGAGAGGTCGGATTATAATATCGGATACCCACTGTACCGGTGTACAAATATTCAAATCACCAACTTTTGTGGCTGGTTCCCACACCGGATTATAGACCCCGGTTCAGATCAGTTCACTTGGTGAGAGGGATCTCCAGGACAACAAGACCGGCTTCTCCCACTGAGAGATCAGATTATAATACCGGATACCCACTGTACCGGTGTTTAAATATTCAAATCACCAACTTTTGTAACTGGTTCCCACACCGGATCATAGCCCGGTTCAGACCAGTTCAAATCCTTTAAGATATATTTTGATCAAAGTAACTTTTTGAAAATTAACTCCCTAAAATTTCTATTAAAAAAATGTTTGAATCTTGCATCACTTCCCCCACCATCACTAATTCAACCAAATTACAGACAAATTTAAAGCACAGCAACGATTTTTGTTAGGCAAATTTAAATTTTGTTGATAATGAAACAAAGTATTCTTTACAAGTAACCCAAGACAAATTAAACCACTATTTGGTTAGCTTTCAAAATTCCCATTCGGCATGAAATCATTAAGATTGGTTTAGCAACAAATGATTATTATATATGATAGATTAGCTGCAACCTCCAGTCCTGGACATACCTTTAAGCACAAGATTAAGTCTAACTAAGCAATTTAATCAAAGGTGTAGCACTGTTCCAAGTAGGAAACGTCCTAAAGTGCTTATGTCATATACTTGTGTGCTACATATACCATCCTTACTCCATAGTCCTTAACCGAATCCTATACTTAATCACATGCCACTTATGTCCTTTTCTTTTCTTGTTGGACTGCATTAATGTATGAATATAATTCTATGAATGTTTGCTTGAAAGCCACCCGGATCTTTAATCACTCCATTTGGATTAGTACTTTTCTTTCAAACCCAACTAAATGACGTGCTTTTAAGTTTTAACGTGCCATGTTTGCTTTAATGGCTTTCTGTGAGTTTGATACCCCCTACCTTTAGTTGACCTAAATAATCTTTTAACCAAATCATTTTCTTTAAAGCCTTAACTTAATTAACACTTACACACACACACATGACATGCTCCCAGTAATTATATTTAAACATTAATTGCAAAATACAAAGCATGTTTAATCATTGATGAATTGATCATACGCATGTAATAGTGTGCTTGGCACAAACTTGTGGAAAATAAAAACACCCTGAGCAACAGATATAAAATAAACTAAAAAAATAGTCACAATGGTAGCAGTAAAACAGAAAGAGAGGCAAAAAGTGTGGTCATGATTGAAGCGTGATTACACGCGCTACGAAAGGCGCGTGAGAAAACGCTTGAACTTTTCTTGTTAGTAACACTTCCAAGGTTGGAAAAGCAAGGAAGATTTTGGGTGGCTGACTATTTTATGAGTAACAAAACCTCTTTGTTGCCCATTCACTACCAATATATATATAACCTGTTCACACTCACACACTCCTCACCTCATCCATATAAACTCTACAAGTTTGTGTCTTTTTCTCTCTGCTACTAGAATACCCCCTTCCTCTGTGGTTCATAGATATCAATCACTAGATTAATTGTCTTTCGATACCTCATAGGATGTTGTCTCAAATAATGGACATGGAAGGCATGGGCATGGAGGAACATGTCATGGGATCGTGTAATAACAACCACGATGCCACCAACATAGCCAAAGGGAAGCGCACAAAGAGAAGGTTAAAGCCTTTGTCTCCTTTTGACGCTGTACCTGCTACCACTACCATCACTTCTAGCTGTTCAAGTGCCTCAGGTGGCGGAGGATCCTTTTCTTCCACCACCTTCGAGGGCACTGATCAGGAAGAAGAAGACATGGCTAATTGTTTGATCCTCCTTGCACAAGGAGGAGGGGATTCTCGTCAAGTTAAGATTCAGAAGTGTGGTGTCAATACCAAACTTAATTTCTATGTTTATGAGTGCAAAACATGCAACCGAACATTCCCTTCTTTCCAAGCACTTGGTGGCCACAGGGCCAGTCACAAGAAGCCCAAGTTAACACAAGATGAGAAAAAATTATCGTCCTCGTCACCTTCACCACCACTCTTGTCACTCCCACCACCATCGATATCGCAAGTAATTAGCGATGTTGGTGATTTTGAAGAAGGAAAACATAGTGATATGAAAATTAGTCCTATGGTTTCTCTTCAATTAGGGTGTGGTAATAGTAGAACACCTTTCCAAGGCAACGTCAAGTCCAAGATTCATGAGTGTTCTATTTGTGGGGCGGAATTCACATCTGGGCAAGCATTGGGTGGTCACATGAGGAGGCATAGAGCAATATCTAGCAATAATAATAACAAGGCAACATGTGATGAAGTTAAGCCTCGGGGGAATGTTCTAGAATTGGATCTTAACCTTCCAGCACCGGAGGACGATCTCCGGGATTCTAAGTTTCAGTTTCCGTCGAATCAAAGTTCTATGGTGTTGTCGGCTGCTCCGGCTTTGGTGGGTTGCCATTATTAGGCGCCAGGGTGGGAATTTGATGATGAGAGAGGGCAAGGAAAAAGTTATATTATTTGATCGATGATCATTGTGAATTATTATTAGCTTTATTTTTAATTTACAATTATTCTTAATTATCGATTCTTTGGATGATTATTATAGTTATTAATTATTATTTTTTGTTTATTAATAATTTCCCATTTGGATGATCTACTTGTTCAAGTTTTGGAATACTTTGAGTAAGTGGGTGGTTAGTGTTCATGGTTGCCTTTCATTCACGAAAAGTGAGTGATGGAGCATCTTTATTTCTTTCCCTTTTTTTTTCTCTCTCTCTTAATTTTAATGTTTTGGGTGTGTATCTGGTTCTAGTTTGGATATGTTGACGAGATACAGATGTGTAAAACACTGAATAGCAGAATAAGGAACTAGACAGATGGAACAGTGGCTTGGCATGGATGGATCTGACTAGGGTTTTGGTTGCACCACCGCCACAACCAAAAAATAAAATTTATGTCAACCAATTAAGTTAGTTTTTTTATTGGATGTATTTCTATCTTGTGATTTTTTGTTTTTTTGTTAATTTATTTTAATAAAGCTTATAAAAGATCCATTTTTCTGTTTTCCTTATTTCTCACTTACTTTATCTACCACACTCCCACTCTGTTTCATTTATTGTTAGAGGAGTTAAAAAATTAAAAACTCTGGGTTTAGTTTGAAAATTGTCACTGTGCCATTAGAAGTAGCACACTCTCAATTATTTTAAAATCCACTAGTAACCTTGTCACTATGTATATTTCCTCTGTCCATCATCCCCTTGTTTCTTTATAAGTCTTTTATTTTAGCTTTAACCTCAAGAGTTTCACCAAATCAACCAAACTGTCCTGTTCTTACTTTGCAAGTAAAAAAAAAAAAAAAACTAAACAAGGTGAAGTTTGATTTTCTGATATTTAATTTATTAATGTATAATCTCAAAATTGAAAGATAGTTAGCTAGCCAGCCTAGTCATGATTATCTCATGGAAGTTGCAGCCCATACAAAGTTTGATGCTCTCAAGAAAGATACTGCTTAGTGCTGACTCTCAGACCACAAACATTTGATAATTAGGAGCTATATATACTGTGGTCCATTATTTGAACCCATCAACTCTTTATCTCTTTTCCTAGTTTGTAGTTATAAGCTTCAGCCTTATTTATGTAGTTCACAGAATTAAGATGAGAAAAGGACCCAACAAATGGCAACATTTCTATTTTTTCTCTTCCATGAAAAATAACAAAACGAGAATAAGATATACATAAATGGTATTAATTTGACTCAACCTGACACAGGGGCATATATGTGAAAATGTATAATTGTAATTTGTACAGAGAGAGAGAGAGAGGGAGTAGCCACTTATCTAAAGTTAGTTAAGTGCACGTTTTGGTGAATGCTGGTAAGCGAAGCATGTGGACACATACGTTGCGTGAGGTGTCCGAATGCATAAGAAATGGGAGAGAAGTGATCACTCATTGACATTAGCACATGTAGGTTGGGATTTGGAACTTCTCTCCCTCTCCCATTACATATTCCCCTTTATTATAATAATAAACCATTGCTTTGCTTCTTTTGCTAATTAGGCCTATCCTAATTTCTGGTTACTCAACTAACTCTAGTTTATAACACCAACATTAATTATGGCCATGAACTTCGCCACAATACGCGCAATACCAATTGTCCCTTTTCTTTTCTGCCCCTTGTTATTTCCCTTTGCTTCCTTGCGTGCTCTCAATTACCAGTCACGGCGAGACATGCCCTGGATTCATGTCCTTTTCAGTTTAAAAAAGGAATAACGAGTATTTTGAGTCATAATATTTTAATAACTCCACGCTATTTGTATATTATCAATCATTTTCACACAATTCTCTTTCTATGGATCATAACACTAACACACATTCATGTAGACGCGTAGAAAACTAGAAATGACACGTGTAAGTTAGAGTTTACAAGGATTACTTCCATGTATGGTAGTCTAACTTAATGAGAATTCTCTTAAAGCCTTATGAAAAGTATCTTGATTATATTTTTTATCTTCACAATAAGTTAATATGGTAATTCGCATTTAATTGATTGTTCTATAGAGTGAATAAGTGGTTCTGTTGTGATTGAATAGCTTCGGAATATAGAAAGTTGTGTATACGTAGAAGATTACTCACCTAAAGCGAAGCATGGATTGTGTAGTTGTTATTTTTTTTGCCTCCACAATAGGTTATTAATTTGTAATAGAATTGGTTCACGGTTTGGAGATTGGGACAAATGGCTCAAATGTATGAGTTAGTTTACTTTGTGGCTTATTATTCCTATACTTAGCCCGACCATGACCCAAAAGTGGGCATTGCCTTCGCTTCACTTCTATTTGTGTCATTAGTGTTGAACAAATTTCCATTAAACGGATAATTGATTCATTTGCTTAATTAATCTTCTACATAGTAATAGACGTTAAATATTAGAATAGGTCAGATTATCCGTTAAAAATCTATGATTTAACTTATTTAATGTCTATTTTGACTCAGCTTATTTAATATAGAGATTAGGTCAAATTTAAGCTTTTGAAGAGGTTTTTTTAACTTGTTGATTAGACTGGTCTTTTAAAACTTTTGTACATAAATTTATGAAGAAATATAATTTATGATATATTACAATTTATAAATACATATGATATTTTATATGAATCATAATATATAAAATTAAATTTCATTTAAATCACCTTTAATGTAAAAATTTGATAATTAAATATTATTGTACATAGGTTGTTAGGGTTTTAGATATATTTTAATTTATTTAATACAAACTCATTAGTCTATTTAATACATGTTTATTTACATTTTCATTGACAATAACTTAAATCATGTTTGTATATAGACTATCAAGATATAAGTCAGACTTATACCTCTAAATTAAATAATGAGCAGACGCATAATCTATAAACTCAACTAAGCCCAGCTTGTTTCTATCCTTATTAAGTATTGACCATCAAAATGAAGGATTGGGTTCAAGAATACCATAACCAAACCATAATTCATTATTAATTTATTACTAATCAAAGGGTTTGGTGTTATATCCAACGATAGAACAACTAATGTGAATTAAATTTTCACTTTTCTCCATTATTTTAGTGGTGGAGATCTTACCCTATGGTAGAATGTCGCTACCTAAGATCTACACTGGTTTGTGTCCGGTGGCTTAATTTGAAAAAATGATTTCCATGACTATAAATGGTACATAGCAACATTGAAAAAAAGTGTTGGGTTATATTTGAACTTTGCTCACAAAAACTGTGGGTAGTGTACTAACATGCATAGTCGTGGTATTGTTTGTAAAGTAACATATCAATAATGAATTTGATGACACCTTTTTACAAACTATAATAATGTTTGAGTTTGAATTTGTTAGTGGAGATATATTGAAGTGTGAACTATAGCAACAAGCTAGAATCACCAACATCTATAATTCATGATTAATTCAGATAGTTATAAGTTTGTTGGCCAAGATTTGTCCAAATTCTAATCTAGGCCATATAATATGTTTATAGTTTAATTTTATTTTTTTTACATGTGTATTAAAATTATATTTATATAATATAGAAAATTATTTTATTTTATCTGAAATACTCTAGAAAATTATTTCACTTTTCGAATTTTAAAGATTTTTTTTGTAAATTAATAACTGACTAGAGGAATGATTTTCACAAATATCAGAAAAGTTGACTAAAAATATATATAATGTAACTGTTCGAACTCAAAACAACAAGTTGCTGTGGTGTAGTGGTTATCACGTCAGTCTTACACACTGAAGGTCCCCAGTTCGATCCTGGGCGGCAACAAAATGGTGAAATTTCATTTTAAACTTTATCTCCAACAACCTGCCTGTGAACTCAGCACGGGGAGTTAATATCAAATAAAAGAATATTTTTGCTAAACTATATTTTTTACTATGTTAATATTTAATAAATGAAATATTTATCGTATTATCTCATGACAAGATACTTCTATAATATTTATTATTAAAACTCAAATAAATTTATAAAAGAAAAGCAGGGAGGGTTGAGTAGCCTAAGGGATCAAGATTCAGAAATGACTGTGCTGCCAGTTGGGCAGTCCATTTGGAAATGGTCTCCCACCCAACCAAAAATTTGTAATTTCAATTACCTAATAATTTTTTCACCAAAAAAAAATAAAAAATTAACTAATAATTTTGTATATTTTATTTGTAAAATGTTATATAATCATACCGTAATAAAAATGAAGATTTTGTCATCAAAACCGGTATATATTAATCTTTATTATGAATATGTATGTTATAATATATACTAGTTATTCAATGATTAAAAATTATTTGTTTAATCTAAAAATTTAAAAATTATACATAATTACTAACCCTTTAAAATTAAGATCGTTTACATTAAAATTTTAACATAATGAATGAAATGTTATAAATGTGCCCTTTTGTAGTTGTTATGGTTTGGTCAAAGCAGACACACATAAGCCACCCTTAGTAAGACATTATTTTTAGAACTGGTGATTCAACTCAATATATGTGGGGTCGTCACTTGGGTTAAGAAATCCACAACCCTAGAATTAGGACAATCCAAAGGACTCAGTTTACCTCGGGTATGTAAAGCATCTTCTTATGGAGGGTTGCCCATCAATGGAAGTTTTACTATGTTGAGATGGTCTCAAACCCACAACCTTTGGAGCTGCAAATTGGAACCAAATTTTTAATTATTTGTAGTTTTTATTTTGGAATTAGTTACGAAAAAAGAGTTTTCAGAATGTCATGAATGTGGGCGATCCTTTAGGCTCTAAAAACATTGGCATTTGATAGCTTTGTGATTATAGGAGACTAAGATCACCTTATGAATTTTTCTATAGTAAAAGGACTTGGATATATTTTAAATGTTTGCAAAAGACCCCCACTATTAAATTCCATCAGTTAAGTGCTAAAGTGGTCAATCATTAGCCACATCAACACTAACATATGTTAATTTTTATTAAAAAATACTTATTATTAACGGTTTTATTTTGTTTAATCACACTAATAAAAGCTCATTGTCAATAGTTCCTTTGTATAACCACAACCTAAAACAAATAGATGACACAAGGAAACAAAAAAGGGGCTTCCACCATACACAACCTCCATTTCCTAGTCTACTCGCCACCATCGTTGTCCCCCCCCCCCCAAAAAAAATACCCACCATAACACTGAACCACACCACCTGTAACACCCTCGGTTAGATAAGACAAATCCTTCTGTAGGTTCATCCCATTTAACTGAGAGTGTTAACAGTTCTTAGAAAAAGTGAATTTTTTTTTTTAAAATAAATACGTGGCAGATCAGCAGAAGTAATATTGTATATATCACATAGTCATTCATAAACTGTAAATAATTATACTCTTAACAGAATGGGGCACGTAGGCACCCTTAAATATTATACAGTCATCCGGTGTCTAATTATAAATATTCTATCCTTAATGATTGTTCTCAATGGGTTCAGCGTATTGCTGATCTTCACACTCGGGTTCTTGAGTTTCTAATTCCTCTGAAAAATGTTCAACAGTAAGGGTGAGTATAACCCAAGACCCTGAAGGTTACCCGGTGCGGACATAATCCAGTTAACAGATAATATCACATAATCATACAATTAACATGTTCAAAATTATAACAATCAAATATGTTGTCATGGAATGCATGAGTTGAATTTATTATGATTTATCTTTGGTTAAGTCTCATGATGCATGTGGGCCCAATAAATCATTTCTTCTTCTCATTCTTTGGAATATCTCCATTCCATTTTCTAGAGCGATCAGGGTCCGCCCAAGCTCCCATAGGGTACGAATGAACTCATTGGTTCTCATTATTGATTTATATATTTTTGGAGCTTGGATCCCTACGATCATAGTTACACTCCGTCATTTAGTCAAAGTACACTAGAATTGCATCGTCTCACCCGGCTATCAGGCGCGACTCTGATGCCATTGGGTTGCCGTTCCAGTTGTACTCCCAAGATCTTCATGGAGATCGAACGTGAATGTCCTCCAGCGTACCAGGTGTATGCTCTAGATAATTTTTCTCCTTCAAAAATATTTTCATGATGCAAAGTGCATTATTTAAGTTTTATCATTACTTTGATCCCTAGGTATCTATGTGATTCCAGCCTCGTAATATTCATGTTGTTAGGTCCACCATTTTTTAAGACGTTGTAAATTATTTTTATTATTTTATTTATTATTATTCAAGAAAATATATCAGTTATATCTTGGCTAAAATAATGTTTCGTTTAAAGAATAAGTAGTTTGTTCCTTATTTCATTATTCATAACTTAAACAATAATATTAGTTACAAGAATAATAATAATAATAATAATAATAAGGCATCGTCTGTTATAAAAAAAATGAAATAAAAGGAAAAATAAATAGAGAGAATAAGGCGGCAGGGCCGTCTATTATAATATAGATAAGCGGAAATAAAAAGAAAGATAAATGCAAAGAATAAGGTGGCAGAGCCAGCCAATATATTCAATAAAATAAATGACATAAATTAAATAAAAATAAAATGTTAAGAATAAAGCGGCAGAGCCGTCCATTATAATATAGATAGGCGGAAATAAAAGGAAAGATAAATGCAGAGAATAAGGCGGCAGAGCCAGCCAATATATTCAATAAAATAAATGACATAAATTAAATAAAAATAAAATGTTAAGAATAAGGCGGCAGAGCCGTCCATTATAATATAGATATGCGGAAATAAAAGGAAAGATAAATGCAAAGAATAAGGCGGCAAAGCCAGCCAATATATTCAATAAAATAAATGACATAAATTAAATAAAAATAAAATGTTAATAATAAGGCGGCAGAGCCGTCCATTATAATATAGATAAGCGGAAATAAAAAGAAAGATAAATGCAGAGAATAAGGCGGCAGAGCCGTCCATTAAGCTTAATAGTAAATAATAATAATAATAATAATAATAATAACAATAAATATAATAATAATAATAATAATAATAATAATAATAATCATATTCATAATCATAATTATAATCTTAATCATAATAATAGTAACAATGATATAAATGGTGATCATCCATCCTTATTTCCTTGTTTATCTTATCTTTCAAAACTTCCTTACTGGAATCCACATAGGCACCCATGGTTCTTAATATTTTCACAATCCAATACAGATCATATCATTTCACAATTTAACACCGATCATATTATTCAATCATCATGATTAATAATAATTAACACAGACAATTAATCATATACATAAAATATATATAACAAATATATAACAATTAAGGCATTTAATTTACAACAAAACCGAATCTGTCCTGGAAAGGTGAGGACCCAAGGTACCTTAACCCTTTCCTTTCACTCAGATTTCCCCAGAATACCCGAGAATATACCCCCCTTACCTCAGATGTCGTACTAGATGAGAGGGAGAGAATCCAACTTTCAAACCGTAGCTCCAATCGATGATTTGTCTCCGTAGTTAGACTTTACGTGATTTTGGTGAAGAACAGAGGTGGTTTAGTGTCAATAGAGGAGAGAGAGGGAGAGAGAGAGAGAGAGAGAAGGGCTGCATGAAGTGGGAGAGAAAGAGTGGTGCAACTTTTGAAGAGGGGTGATGCCATATTTATAGAAAAATCTGGCCACCGGGTCTAAATTTAATTGGTACCGGTTTTGAATAGTTAATTTTAAAAGAAAACAAAAAGTTACTTATAGTTGCGGTTAAAATCTGAAAAAGTTTCCAACATGAAAGTTGTAGATCGGCTCTTTCTCTTCGAAACGATATATGGTATGCAAAAATCTGACACCCGGAGCAAAAGTTACGCCAAAAACAGAGAAAAATGGGAGTTGGTGTAATAGTTCTTTTTTGAAAGATAATTCTGCCGCGCAAAATCTGTTGGGAATTAGCCTTTCATTTCTTCACGAAAGTTGTAGGATTTTTCGATACGAAACCATGAAAAAAAGAACGAAGTCATTTCGACATCGTATGAGAGAGATATTCGCGTTTTTCTATAGGAGTTACTATTCCTGCGAAAATCACTATTTCTCTAAAAATTTTCGCTTTTCGGGGATGATCGAGCAAGAACTAGCTTTCAGGTTCTTCACGAGAATTGTAGAGGGATTTAATACGAGAACAGAAAAATTACAACGAACTGATTCTGAGCTCGTATGATTTTTCTAAGAATTTAACAATATTAAATAACGTTTTTTTCAAGTTTGGTAATGATAGATCACGAAATAGAGTTTGAGGCTAGAAATAGAGTTTGTCAGGTTTTTCATAACAACGAAACCGAGATTAAAATTTCTTAATTTCGACCTCATATGAAAAAGTTATGCCCAAAACAGGAAAGATATTTTAGTTGAATTCAGAGGTTCCTATTTAACTAGATAAGTTTTTCCAAGAAACGAGGTTGATGAGGTCTGAATTAAAGTTTTGGCTCTTCAGGAAAAGTGTTTGATTTGTCAAAACAGTTCATTAGGGACTGTCTATACTGAAATCGGAAATCCCCAAAGTGTAGAAATAGACAATTGTGGATCTCTTTTCGGTATAAATCGAATTTCTAGGAATTGACTTGATGAATGATGGTACAAGTCTAATTAGTTTACTAAATTAGTGTTAGATATAGGATTAGATCATCAATTCTTGACTATATGTAGAGTCCCTTATTTATTTATTATCACTTACAAAACTTCCATACTTCAAAAATTACAAGAGTAAAACTGTTTCTAAAAACAGGGATGTTACATTCTCCTCCCCTTTTAGGAATTTCGTCCCAAAATTCAAAGTTAAAACAATTGAGGGTACAATTCTCTCATTTTCTCCTCAATTTCCCAAGTAGCATCCCCATCATCTGTCTGACTCCAAACTACCTTGACCAAAGGGATTTCCTTGCCTCTTAACTGTTTGAGACGTCGATCAACAATCTTCACTGGCGACACTTCATAAGTGAGATTTTCCTTTAGAATAAACTGATCTGGTCTCAGGACATGATCAGGGCTTGGCACATATTTGCGGAGCTGGGAGACATGAAAGACATTGTGAAGGTTTGTTAGCTCGGGTGGCAGAGCAATACGGTAGGCATGAGTTCCTATCTTTTGCAGAATCTGATAGGGTCCTACGTATCTGGGGCTTAACTTCTTGGCCTTCAAAGCTCTTCCTACTCCAGTGGTAGGGGTAACTTTAAGAAAAACATGATCTCCCTCCTCAAACTCCAATGGCTTCCGACGTTTGTCGTAGTAACTCTTTTGTCTATCTTGCGAAGCCTTCATTGCCATTTGAATCCTCTGAACTTGTTCTGTTGTCTTTTGAACAATCTCTGGTCCAATTATTGTTTTCTCACCAGTTTCATACCAACATAAAGGTGTACGGCATTTTCTTCCATACAAAGCCTCATAAGGGGCCATTCCGATGCTAGCATGATAGCTGTTGTTGTAAGTGAACTCAATAAGTGGGAGATATTCTTGCCAACTTCCCCCATGTTCTAAGACACAAAGACGTAACAAATCTTCAAGAGTTTTGATCGTCCTTTCTGATTGTCCGTCTGTCTGTGGGTGATATGCGGAACTTAACTTCAGACGAGTTCCCAGAGCTTGTTGCAGGCTCTTCCAAAATTGTGATGTGAAACGAGGATCTCGGTCAGACACAATTGCAGTGGGTGTTCCATGTAATCGTACGATTTCCTTGATATAGATCTGAGTGAGTTTCTCTAGGGAATACTTCATATTGACAGGAATGAAGTGAGCGGTCTTTGTTAATCGATCCACGATTACCCAAATGGCATCATATCCAGCTGATGTTCTGGGAAATCCAGTCACGAAGTCCATAGCAATCTCATCCCATTTCCATTCTGGAATATCCAAAGGACGAAGGGTCCCACTTGGTCGTTGTTGTTCCGCCTTTACCTTCTGACACATCAGGCAAGCTGTTACGTACTCAGCGATATCCCTTTTCATTCCTTGCCACCAGAATAATTTCTTCAAGTCCTGGTACATCTTGGTTGATCCTGGGTGGATGCTGTATTTACTTTTGTGTGCTTCATCCAGGATGGATCTTTTAAGATCTGTGTTGACTGGAATACAGAGTCTCTGTTGATACCTGATCACCCCATGTTCATCTTTGCTAAACTCTGAGACTCCTTCTTTTGTCTTTTCTGCTAGATCTTGTAATTCCTGATCATTGGTTTGAGCTTCTTTGATTTGTTCCAAGAAATCATTGGAAATCCTTAGCATTCCAACCATAAGGCTTCCTCTTTTTGGTGTTACTGCTAGGTTCAAATCGCGAAACTGTTCAATCAGTTCTAACTCCTTTGTCATCATATATGATAGACGTAGGGCCTTTCTACTGAGTGCATCAGCCACAACATTAGCTTTTCCTGGATGATATCGGAGTTCAAAATCATAATCTTTGATAAATTCCATCCATCTACGTTGTCGCATATTTAAATCCTTCTGGTCGAATAGATACTTCAAGCTTTTGTGATCACTGAAGACTTCAAAGTATGTACCATATAAGTAGTGTCTCCAGATTTTCAAGGCAAACACAACTGCAGCTAATTCCAAGTCATGTGTGGGATAATTAACTTCATGCGTTCTTAGCTGTCTTGAAGCATAAGCAACAACCTTTCTTTCTTGCAGTAGGACACATCCTAGTCCTTGTCTTGACGCATCACAATACACTTCATATGGCTTGGCAGGATCTGGCAAAATTAAGACAGGTGCACTAGTGAGTCGTTGGCGTAACTCCGTAAAACTGCTTTCGCATCTGTCAGTCCATTCGAATGGTTGATCTTTACGAGTCAGCTTAGTTAAAGGTGCTGCAATTCGAGAGAAATTCTCGATGAATCGACGATAATATCCAGCCAGTCCAAGGAAACTGCGGATTTCCGTCACATTCTTGGGTTGTTCCCAATTTAGTACAGCTTCTACCTTTGTAGGATCCACAGCAATTCCTTCCTTAGAGATGACATATCCTAAGAATTTCACTTCTGTCAACCAGAATTCACATTTTGAAAACTTAGCGTACAATTGCCTTGCACGCAAAGTGTTTAGAACAATTCGAAGATGCTCCTTGTGTTCCTCATGACTCTTGGAGTAGACGAGAATATCGTCAATGAATACAACCACGAATTTGTCCAAGTACTCATGGAAGATTCGATTCATGTATCCCATAAATACTGCAGGTGCATTTGTAACTCCAAAGGGCATAACAAGATACTCATAGTGCCCATATCGTGTTCTGAATGCCGTTTTGGGTACATCGTCTTTCTTTACCCTGATTTGATGATAGCCTGATCGCAGATCAATCTTTGAGAAGATAGTGGCTCCTCGTAATTGGTCCATTAAATCATCAATCCGTGGAAGAGGGTATCGGTTCTTGATCGTAGCTTTATTCAACTGACGATAGTCAACACATAACCGTATATTGCCATCCTTCTTTGTGACTAGAAGAACTGGTGCTCCCCAAGGTGAGACACTGGGTCTAATCATTCCTTTTTCTAGAAGTTCTTCTAACTGCTCTTTGAGCTCACTGAGTTCCTTGGGTGACATTCGGTAAGGAGCAATAGAGATCGGTCCCACGCCCGGTATAATATCAATACTGAACTCAATTTCTCGTTCTGGAGGTAGCTCACGTATATCATCAGGAAAAACTTCTGGGAATTCTTGAACAACAGGAATTTGATCAATTTGAGGAGTGGCCTTACTTTCAGTTTCAGTAAGGATCATGTATAGTTGGACTTCCTTTGCTGGAATTACCTTTTCTGAGTCAACAGGACAAGAATCAATGTCTTGATCACAGTGTGATGTAGTAGACCCGAGAGAAATGGATCTATTATGACAGTCAATTAGAATATGGTTGGCAGCAAGCCAATTCATTCCTAGAACAATATCTAGATCAATCAAAGGCAAACATATCAGATCTACTTGATAAGCTTTCCCTTCGATGTTGAGTGGGCATTTCGAACATATATAAGAAGGGCAAATGGGCTTATTGGCGGCGGTTGTGACAATCATTTGATAGGGCAGAGAGGTTGTAGGAAGCTTTAAATGTTTTACACAATTCTCAGATATGAAAGAATGAGTGGCTCCTGAATCATATAATACATTCAATAGAGTGCTTCCTATAAAACATGTACCTTGCACAAGGTCGTTCCCTTGTGATATTTCCGCACCATTCATAGTAAAAACTCTGGCATTTCCTCCCTGTCTTCCTGTCGAGCCATTCCCAGGCCTTCTAGGATCATTGTTCTGATTGGAATTATTGCCGCGGTGAACATTCTGCATCCTTGGGGCATTGTTTGTAGAGGTGTTTGTAGCAAATCCTCCACTTCCTTGACCCGTAGGTCGTACTTCCTGCTTTTGAGTCACTTGTTGTTGGTTGTTATTATTTCTGTACCAACAGTCAGCATCACGATGTCCAATCCGTCCACAAATTGTGCAGTTTCTACTGCTTTGGGTCTCCTGACCTCTAGGAGGAATTCGGTTGGCTGAGTTGAAAGGTCGGAAATATGGCCGATCTGTTCGAAAATCCCTCCTTTGTTGTCGATCTGGCATACGTCGTTCTGGCCCATGATTAGACGTTCCAGGTCGTCGAAGATTAGAGGTGTTCTCAAATATGCGGCATCTGTCAACCAAAGTAGTGAATTGTGTAATTTGTTGGCAACATATGGTTTGACGAATCTCTTGCCGTAATCCAGCTTCAAACTTCGCGCACCTTGACGCTTCTCCCATGTGGGTGTAGTAGGGACAACATTTTGCCAATTCGTCAAATTTAGCAGCGTACTCCCCAACAGTCATATTACCTTGTTTCAGATTGAAGAATTCCTGCTCCTTCTGTCTCCTTATGTCTTCAGGGAAATATTTGGCAAGGAACTCTGTCCTGAATCGTCCCCAAGTAATGATATGCCCATCAGTAGCTAGTCTGATTCTAGCATGAGTCCACCAGTGTTCTGCTTCTCCAACCAGCATGAAGACAGCAAAGGTTACACAATCCTCATCAGAACATCGCATAGCGGCAAAAATCTTTTCAAGGTGTTCAATCCATAGTTGTGCTCCTTCTGGATTGAAGCCTCCTTTGAACTGCGTAGGATTATTCCTTTGAAAATCAGCTAATCCCTGTCTGGCAGAAGCATGAGGTAACTCTTGTCGTTCTATTACCTCCACAATTCTGGTAAGAAGATTCTCCATCAAATGATTGTTATTTTGGCGTGCCATGAGGAATTTGCTGAAAGAATATCAACAAATAGATTCAGGGTATGCGTTATGTGGAGCATTCCACATAGGATATTTAGTCTTAGGAGTGTTATAGACTGTTCGATATTTCTATCAGAGTACGTGGAAACCTAATGGTCCACTCCACAAGCTTAATGAATCGACTATGCTCTGATACCACCAATGTAACACCCTCGGTTAGATAAGACAAATCCTTCTGTAGGTTCATCCCATTTAACTGAGAGTGTTAACAGTTCTTAGAAAAAGTGAATTTTTTTTTTAAAAATAAATACGTGGCAGATCAGCGGAAGTAATATTGTATATATCACATAGTCATTCATAAACTGTAAATAATTATACTCTTAACAGAATGGGGCACGTAGGCACCCTTAAATATTATACAGTCATCCGGTGTCTAATTATAAATATTCTATCCTTAATGATTGTTCTCAATGGGTTCAGCGTATTGCTGATCTTCACACTCGGGTTCTTGAGTTTCTAATTCCTCTGAAAAATGTTCAACAGTAAGGGTGAGTATAACCCAAGACCCTGAAGGTTACCCGGTGCGGACATAATCCAGTTAACAGATAATATCACATAA
Organism: Clitoria ternatea; assembly: GCA_037962975.1. NCBI lineage: Eukaryota > Viridiplantae > Streptophyta > Magnoliopsida > Fabales > Fabaceae > Clitoria > Clitoria ternatea. Next base: position 90,472,991 of record CM075675.1, read on the forward strand.
TCATACAATTAACATGTTCAAAATTATAACAATCAAATATGTTGTCATGGAATGCATGAGTTGAATTTATTATGATTTATCTTTGGTTAAGTCTCATGATGCATGTGGGCCCAATAAATCATTTCTTCTTCTCATTCTTTGGAATATCTCCATTCCATTTTCTAGAGCGATCAGGGTCCGCCCAAGCTCCCATAGGGTACGAATGAACTCATTGGTTCTCATTATTGATTTATATATTTTTGGAGCTTGGATCCCTACGATCATAGTTACACTCCGTCATTTAGTCAAAGTACACTAGAATTGCATCGTCTCACCCGGCTATCAGGCGCGACTCTGATGCCATTGGGTTGCCGTTCCAGTTGTACTCCCAAGATCTTCATGGAGATCGAACGTGAATGTCCTCCAGCGTACCAGGTGTATGCTCTAGATAATTTTTCTCCTTCAAAAATATTTTCATGATGCAAAGTGCATTATTTAAGTTTTATCATTACTTTGATCCCTAGGTATCTATGTGATTCCAGCCTCGTAATATTCATGTTGTTAGGTCCACCATTTTTTAAGACGTTGTAAATTATTTTTATTATTTTATTTATTATTATTCAAGAAAATATATCAGTTATATCTTGGCTAAAATAATGTTTCGTTTAAAGAATAAGTAGTTTGTTCCTTATTTCATTATTCATAACTTAAACAATAATATTAGTTATAAGAATAATAATAATAATAATAATAATAAGGCATCGTCTGTTATAAAAAAAATGAAATAAAAGGAAAAATAAATAGAGAGAATAAGGCGGCAGGGCCGTCTATTATAATATAGATAAGCGGAAATAAAAAGAAAGATAAATGCAAAGAATAAGGTGGCAGAGCCAGCCAATATATTCAATAAAATAAATGACATAAATTAAATAAAAATAAAATGTTAAGAATAAAGCGGCAGAGCCGTCCATTATAATATAGATAGGCGGAAATAAAAGGAAAGATAAATGCAGAGAATAAGGCGGCAGAGCCAGCCAATATATTCAATAAAATAAATGACATAAATTAAATAAAAATAAAATGTTAAGAATAAGGCGGCAGAGCCGTCCATTATAATATAGATATGCGGAAATAAAAGGAAAGATAAATGCAAAGAATAAGGCGGCAAAGCCAGCCAATATATTCAATAAAATAAATGACATAAATTAAATAAAAATAAAATGTTAATAATAAGGCGGCAGAGCCGTCCATTATAATATAGATAAGCGGAAATAAAAAGAAAGATAAATGCAGAGAATAAGGCGGCAGAGCCGTCCATTAAGCTTAATAGTAAATAATAATAATAATAATAATAATAATAATAACAATAAATATAATAATAATAATAATAATAATAATAATAATCATATTCATAATCATAATTATAATCTTAATCATAATAATAGTAACAATGATATAAATGGTGATCATCCATCCTTATTTCCTTGTTTATCTTATCTTTCAAAACTTCCTTACTGGAATTCACATAGGCACCCATGGTTCTTAATATTTTCACAATCCAATACAGATCATATCATTTCACAATTTAACACCGATCATATTATTCAATCATCATGATTAATAATAATTAACACAGACAATTAATCATATACATAAAATATATATAACAAATATATAACAATTAAGGCATTTAATTTACAACAAAACCGAATCTGTCCTGGAAAGGTGAGGACCCAAGGTACCTTAACCCTTTCCTTTCACTCAGATTTCCCCAGAATACCCGAGAATATACCCCCCTTACCTCAGATGTCGTACTAGATGAGAGGGAGAGAATCCAACTTTCAAACCGTAGCTCCAATCGATGATTTGTCTCCGTAGTTAGACTTTACGTGATTTTGGTGAAGAACAGAGGTGGTTTAGTGTCAATAGAGGAGAGAGAGGGAGAGAGAGAGAGAGAGAGAAGGGCTGCATGAAGTGGGAGAGAAAGAGTGGTGCAACTTTTGAAGAGGGGTGATGCCATATTTATAGAAAAATCTGGCCACCGGGTCTAAATTTAATTGGTACCGGTTTTGAATAGTTAATTTTAAAAGAAAACAAAAAGTTACTTATAGTTGCGGTTAAAATCTGAAAAAGTTTCCAACATGAAAGTTGTAGATCGGCTCTTTCTCTTCGAAACGATATATGGTATGCAAAAATCTGACACCCGGAGCAAAAGTTACGCCAAAAACAGAGAAAAATGGGAGTTGGTGTAATAGTTCTTTTTTGAAAGATAATTCTGCCGCGCAAAATCTGTTGGGAATTAGCCTTTCATTTCTTCACGAAAGTTGTAGGATTTTTCGATACGAAACCATGAAAAAAAGAACGAAGTCATTTCGACATCGTATGAGAGAGATATTCGCGTTTTTCTATAGGAGTTACTATTCCTGCGAAAATCACTATTTCTCTAAAAATTTTCGCTTTTCGGGGATGATCGAGCAAGAACTAGCTTTCAGGTTCTTCACGAGAATTGTAGAGGGATTTAATACGAGAACAGAAAAATTACAACGAACTGATTCTGAGCTCGTATGATTTTTCTAAGAATTTAACAAGATTAAATAACGTTTTTTTCAAGTTTGGTAATGATAGATCACGAAATAGAGTTTGAGGCTAGAAATAGAGTTTGTCAGGTTTTTCATAACAACGAAACCGAGATTAAAATTTCTTAATTTCGACCTCATATGAAAAAGTTATGCCCAAAACAGGAAAGATATTTTAGTTGAATTCAGAGGTTCCTATTTAACTAGATAAGTTTTTCCAAGAAACGAGGTTGATGAGGTCTGAATTAAAGTTTTGGCTCTTCAGGAAAAGTGTTTGATTTGTCAAAACAGTTCATTAGGGACTGTCTATACTGAAATCGGAAATCCCCAAAGTGTAGAAATAGACAATTGTGGATCTCTTTTCGGTATAAATCGAATTTCTAGGAATTGACTTGATGAATGATGGTACAAGTCTAATTAGTTTACTAAATTAGTGTTAGATATAGGATTAGATCATCAATTCTTGACTATATGTAGAGTCCCTTATTTATTTATTATCACTTACAAAACTTCCATACTTCAAAAATTACAAGAGTAAAACTGTTTCTAAAAACAGTGAGGACAAAAGCACATTGGAAAGGTCTCGTGTTGGTCTGTGGGGCGAGTCGTTCATTCCTGAAAAGCGGCCGGGGCATTACAGTGGTATCAGAGCCTAGCCTCTCCTAGTACGGTATGGTTCGGGGACGAACCAGGCGGAAGCTGGTGGGCATGTGACATCCTGGCGCTGTTGAGGGCGGGGAGTGATCGCCGGTGCATGGACACGGACAAGGAGCGGCTCCTGACAGGCTTCTAGCGGGGAATGTGACATCCCGGGCACTGTTGAGGGCGGGGAGTGATCGCCGGTGCATGGGCACGGACAAGGAGCGGCTCCTGGCAGGCTTCCAGTGGGAGGGACACATGAACGAATCGAATACATACCAGAATGAGAGGGATCCAAAGACTGTATAGGTATGGGACTATACAGTCGAGGATAGCTTAAAGAAATGAATTTGTACTACCTATACCAACAAATGCATTAGCCTTTTCGGTGGCCTATCACTTAAGAACTCCAAAGTTAAGCGTGCTTAACTTAGAGTAATTCTGGGATGGGTGACCTCCTGGGAAGTTCTCAGGAAATGTGTAAGTGAGGACAAAAGCACATTGGAAAGGTCTCGTGTTGGTCTGTGGGGCGAGTCGTTCATTCCTGAAAAGCGGCCGGGGCATTACACCACCTATCCACCATATTCAACCTACATAAAGAAAAAATCAAACACTGAGCAATTACCATCAACTGATCTAACTCACACAGCCACAACCTCCATAAAACCTTCTCCAATCACAAACCACACCATCACCAAAACTTCCTCCAACCACACCACCAATCCACCATCTTTAACCCCAAACGTTAACCAAACAAATCCACCCTCACAATCAAACCTAACCAAAATCACCATCATCAACCTTTATCAAGCAAAACTCACAACTTCCTCCAAACCAAACCCACACAATCAAAGACTACAACAACACCTAAACAAAACCCTAAATCGACCACCATTTCCCACACACATCAACCATCAAACAACCCAACTACATCCACCCAAAACACAACTGAACCCACATCCTCAAGGCTCCACCTCATTTCATCCTTGACACAATGACCACCAAGTCTCCATGACAATGTCCCAATCCCATGATTCCACCTAGATTCGTCTATGTTTCATGTTCATGACTACAAACATCGTATTAGAGGGTTGCATTGGCCGCAACTTATGCATGTTTGCGAAGATCAAAGGACGTGGGTCGTCGACAAGTGTTTGGTTTGACAAAAAGGATAATGATGTTTAGAGGTTTAAGGTTTGTGGGTTTGGTCTAGTGGTTTGTGCGTTTATGATTATTGATTTGGGGACAAAGATGATGATGATGATTATGTGATGTTAAAAGGATAGGTCATGTCATACCTTATAGAGAGGGGAGTGCAAGAGGAGGAAAAGGAAAGAGAATGAGACAAGTAGGGTGAGGGAGAGAGGGGACAGAGGAAGAAGAAGACAAATGAAGAGGAAGAAAGGAAAAAAATGTATATATTATCTTATATTAAATTTTTATTTTAAAACAAGTTAATAACTACATGTGTCAATGTTAAGGTGACTAATGATTAGTCACCTCAATATTTAATTGGTGGACAAGATTTGACAATAAGTATCTTTTACAAATATTTAAAATGTTTTAAGGTCTTTTACTAAAAAAAATATTTTAGGGTAATCCTAGTCTCATATAATTATAGAAGTTTTGTATATTATTAAGAAAAAAAATGTCATAAAAATGAGCACAATCTGATATAGGATCATATTTCTCTTTAAGTCAAGACTGAAACAACATATTGTTCTTATAGGATTTATCCGAACATTAAACAAGGACATTTCCCCCCTAGAAATGCGGTTTTTTTTTGTTTTACAAAACTTAGTTAAAATTAAATTTTGAGAAATGGTTTCTCGAACTAATTTCTAATCGAAACTAGAATCTTACAACATTAGTGGTCGGCATGAGTTTTCAAGGCAAAACTCTAATTTTAGTTGGAAAGAACAAAACAAAATGCATTAACCAAATAAAACAGATAATCAAACCCAATACATTAAGTCCAACCCCGATAAGAAACTACTGCCAATTTTTCTTCAGCTTTTTTAGGACAAAATTTTCTCTTTAGTTGGTGCAATATTTTTCTTTTTTTTTTTGGGTGAAAAAAAGTTTATAAATTTCGTGAAGCCTGGCCCAGAGTACATTTGCTAATTGTTAGAATTTATAGTGTACAAAAGAAATGGTTAGGCCCGGCCCAATGTATAAAGTAAGATTGGTTTGTCTCCATTATAGCAAAATTTAGAAAATTGTTTTTCCCAATATTATTAAAAAGGATGATTTGGCGGTTATTAGTTATTACCTTTCTGGATGACTCCTTCGACATTATAGATTTATTTATTTATCTACCATCTTTGAATTTTACTTAAATTATATATAATTTTCGTGAATAGCCATGAGGTTGCTTAAGAAGTAAGGTTCATTGGGTTGAAGAAGGAACACTTCAACATCTATTTTATTACCTGCCGTTGATAATGTTATGTTTTGTAAGTTTTTTTTTCCTCTTCAAATGACGTGTATCCTTATTTAGGAAATAATTCTAAGTGAGTTTGGTAAAAATATTTTAGGATTATATTTTTTTTTATAAAATTACACATTTTTGTTGTAATCCCTGTAAAAAAATTTGTTATTTTTGTTGTCTCTCATTAATATTTTTATTACTTTTTTTTATCTCTCATTAATATAAACTATTCAAACTTGTTCTTTGTTAATTAATTATTTTCTTTTAATCCCTCATTTTCTTGTTACTTGTATTTTTTTAACAAACTTTCATCTGATATATTGTTTAATTATTCTTTTTATCATCTAATCAAGAAGTTAGTAATACAAATATGAAAAATATAATAACATTTAACATAAATGTATTAATTACTTTAATAAAAATACAACAAGAAGTTAAATATTTTCACCCTAAAAACTTCTTATATCAATGTTTAAGAAAATTAAAAAATATATTGATGAACAACTTATTTATTTATAATAACTCTCGTATGACACACTCTTTTAAATGATCCATAGTAAGTTTTTTGTTGGTGAAAATTAATTATGATTAATTATTAAATATGTTAATAGGAGTTGCAAAACCGCAATAACTCCCTCCTTCCTTCTTCTAACTGTCTTCTCCCAACCACTAAGCGTGTGTTTGGTTCCCATTTTAAACGGCGTGTGGTTAACTCAACGACGTTGGTTTCTCCGTCTACCCTGTTTGGCTCTCTTAACTCCTCCGTTCCGTCACCTCAACTGCGTTCAACAGTTGCCTCGGCGTGTGTGCAGCTCCGTTTGGCAGAAGGCAGCTCTGGGCTCCCTGGACAAAACCCAGTTTGGCGAAAAGTCCTTCATGCCCTCAGTTTAGGGTTTAAAAAGGGGGCAAAGAAAGAGGGTTCTCACACTGAGAGCCTCTAAACTGCGCCGCAAGGGAGCTCGGGACGGTGACGACTTTTTTTTGGTGGAGATCGAAAGCGGGAGTGGCCTCCGGTGGTGTGTATCGGACGTCCGATCGGGAAAGGAACGAAGTTTTGGCCTCGCAGGTATCCTTTCTCCTTCATAAATGTTGTTGCCTTTTCTGTTGTGGCTGGGAAAGCTGGATCTCTTCTGTATTTTGTCTTTGATTTCTTCATCTCTGGGTCCATTTCTGTTGGGCTATCTGTTTGTATGGGTGGGTTTGTTTCATGTTTTCAGTTTGTGTGGGTGGGGGGGTTGGGTTTGGGTGTGGGGTGTGGGTTTCGATCTCGGTGGTGAGGGGTGTGGGTCTCGGGTTAGGGTGGGGGCGATGAGGGGTGTGGTGAGGGGTGTGGGTCTCGGGTTGGGGTGGGGGTGGTGTGGCTTACGGTGTTGGTGGTCAGGCGAGGGGTTCTGGGTTGGGTGTGGATGAGGGTGTCGGTGGTAGGTGGTGATGGGTTATGGGTTAGGGTGGTTGATGGGTTGATGGTGGTGGGTCTCGGGTTGTGGCAACTGGGTGGTGGGTTCAGTTCTGTTTAGGTGTGGGTGGGTGGATGGGTGGGTGGGGAGGGTTCTCGTTGGGTGGGTGGTGGTGAAGTGGTGGCTGGGAAGGGGATTCAGGAGGTAGCTGGTGAGGGACGGATGGGTGGGATTAAGGGTGCATAGATAGGGCTGAAGGGTTGGGTGTATAGTAACTATGTTTCATTGGTTGTGAAGTGGTGTGCATCAGTGGGGTTTTTGGGTCTAGGGTGCATGATAATGTTCTGGTTAGTGGTGGATTATGGAGGTGTATGGGTGGGGGAGTTGCAGATTGGTGTACCATAAGCTTGTGTAATAATTTATATGGTTAATAATTTATTCATGTGTAATCTTTATTAGACTTAAAATGGATAAAGGAAAAGCACCTATGCAGTCTTCAAAGGCGAGTTGGGATAGATATGCTCTGAGGATCTTTGTTGAGGCTGCAATGGAGCAGATAAGAAAGGGACAACGTAAGGGAACTTCTCTTACAAAAGTGGGATGGGAAGGGCTAGAGGCCTATTTTAATCAAAAGACTGGTCGATGTTATTCAAAAGAGCAGTTTAAAAATAAGTAGGATAACCTGAGGAAGGAATGGGTGCCATGGTATAATTTATTCAAGAATACAATAGGCCTAGGATGGGATAATGAAAGGCATACTTTCATTGCTGACGACGAGTGGTGGGATGCAAAGCAGAGGGTATGAATTTCATAACAATAATTTATTACCGTCAATTAATTTAACTTTAAATGGTACGTTTTAGACTAACAATTTCAATATATTTGTTTAGGAAAACCCCGCCTATCTGAAGTACCGCTACGAGGGTCTGCCTCATGAGAATGACTTGACGTATTTGTTTAAAGATAATGTGGCAACTGGTGAACATGCATGGGCTCCGTCATGTGGAGTTTTACCAAACTTCTACAGTGGAAACGATTACATCCCTGACCCACCTGAAGGCCAACAACATTTGGGTCAACAGAATTTTAGTCAACAATAAAGAAGTCAACAACCTTTGGGTGAGCAACGTTTGAGTGAAGGTTCAGGCGACAGTGAGGATTCAAGTTTTGGGAGAGAGCCGCAAGCTGGAGGGCCCTCTAGTGGTTTAGGATTTACTGACCTTGACTTAAACAAGCCATCACAACCTTCAGGGACAGCCAAGAGTGGAGACAAAAGACGGAGGGGTGGTGGTAAATGCAGTAAAAAGAAAAGTCGACGGGATAGCGTCGTAATGATTAGTGAGTCAATGGATAATATGGCTCGAGCAGTGACTTCTCATACTTCTGCGGTGATGGGAAACAAAGAAGATCCAACGATGTCCATTGCAACCACACTTAGAATATTAAAACAAATTCCTGAATGTCAACAAGATGCGGGGTTCAAAGCAAAATGTTTGCACATACTTCAAAATGACGACAAACGGAGGATGTTCAACATGCTGGATGACATAAATGAACAACTAGCGTTTCTTAAACTAGAAATTGCCTTAGTGGGGCTTTAGGGTCTAGAATTGCTAGCAAATGTATTTCAATATATTGTCTTTGATGTATTGTTAACTATATTGTATTTTATGGCTAATCGTATTTATGTTTTTAATTTTGTATTGTATGGCTAATCGTATTCATGTGTTTTCAAGAGGTGTTTGATAACGACAATATAATGAATGGCATATTTTAACATTTACAGATATCAAACATGACATCTACTCCCGGTCAAGGTTCCTCAACACAAAATAAACCCATTGAGTTGCAGATGATTGCGATGGGTGGGGCAGCAAGGGTAATTGGGGAATGGGCCATCAACCATGTATGCAAAGAAGAATGTAGAACTAGTGCACTTGGGGGAGCAGAATGGCTCCAAGAGATACTTAATGGCAATGACACAAGATGCCATGAAATTTTTAGAATGAGTAAACACGTCTTTCTAGGATTGTGCCACAAATTAGTGGAGCATGGACTGACTCCTACGTCTCGCACGGGAGTCCATGAAATGGTCGCAATGTTTTTACACACGGTTGGACATGGTGTGGGTAACAGGGTTATCCAAGAAAGATTTCAGCATTCCGGTGAAACAGTTAGCCGTCAATTTCACCGTGTATTAGAGGCATGTGTGTCATTGTCAATGGAGCTGGTCAGGCCTTTAGATCCAACTTTTAGCCACGTCTCTCCAAAAATACGTGATAGTAGGAGATACTGGCCATTCTTTAAAGATTGTATTGGGGCTATTGACGGCACTCATATACCGTGCGTTGTTCCATCTAGGGAATCTACACGGTTCATTGGCAGGAAAGGATACACATCACAAAATGTGATGGCCGTTTGTGATATGGACATGTGCTTTATTTTTTCACTACCCGGCTGGGAGGGATCCACCCACGACGCCCGAGTGTGTAACGATGCAGTGACCAACGACTATTATGGATTTCCACACCCACCACCAGGTATGGTATAATTTACTCATGTGTACATTTAATATCATTTAATTTACTCATGTGTACATTTAATTTACTCATGTGTACATTTAATTTGGTAAATATGAATATACTGATGAAATACTTTCTTTCATGTAACAGGTAAATACTATTTGGTAGACAGTGGCTATCCAACGCCGATGGGATATCTGGGTCCTTACCGTTGTGAAAGATACCATCTTCCAGACTTTAGACGGGCACGAGATTTTCAGAACAACAATGAAGTCTTTAACTATTTACATTCAAGTCTACGGAGCACGATTGAACGAACCTTCGGTGTTTGGAAGAACAGATTTGCCGTGCTTCGGCAAATGCCCGCCTATAGTTATAAGACCCAAGTGCATGTGGTTTGTGCTACAATGGGAATCCATAATTTTATTCGGAGATGCAACCTTCCAGACCCTGAATTTGACAATGAAAATCCACATGACGACAACTCAATGGGAGTGCAACATCGGGCACATCCAACAGTTGCGGATGGAGTTTACACGACTGCATCGCCGAGCATGAATGTTGTTCGCGATTCCATTAGAGACCAAATTGTAGCTGCTAGAGTTGTATTAAAAAAATTTCAATTTTTTATTATGTCTACATAAAAAATATTTTCGCTACCTTTCCATATTATATATAAAATCATTTACATTGTTAATGAAAATACATAAATATATGTATAAACATCAATTAATCTATTTAATTAAAAAGTAATGTAACATGTTAAAGGAAATAATCTAATTTGTTAAAAATTACATTCTAATTATACATAATATCATCTAATTTGAATAGGTATAATATATTTTGTTAAAGAAATACCCAATTTGGTTATAATATCATCTAATTAGTAACAAAAAATATAGTTTATTAAAGAAATTAAATATTTACGAGAAAAAATAATCTAATTTCATATATTATCATCTAACTTGTCCAAAAATAAATTTATTTGTTTAAAAAATAATAGGAATCATATTTTTAAAAAAATTATATTTTGTTAAAAATAATCCAATTAGAAATAATATTATATATATATATATATAAATTTTGATATAATTTCTATTTATATTACTAATATATATACATATTCAATATATTTTTTACTAATACCCTTTTTGGTAATTTTACATCAAACAACCATTTATCCAACCTAACTTTTTCTCCAACCAAACACAATCACTACTTTTCAACCCACTTTTACCCAACCTAACTTTTATACAACCAAACACAACTCCATTTACAAAACCCCAGTTTTCTCAACCCCAGTTTACAAAACCTCAGTTTTCTCAACCAAGTTATCCCAACTGGGTAACCAAACGGACCCTAAATCATTTTATATAACAACAAAATTGCATAAGTCTCATTTGTTTTTTAAATTTAGAGTGTGAAATTGACTTATCTTTTAATATGAATATGATGACAATTTTTTAAGCAAGGGCATTTCTCTTTCGAATGATCCATCGTATTTTTTTTATTAGCGAAAGTTAATTATTAATTAATTATTAGATATGTTAGTAAGGGTTTCAAACCCAAGATCCTTTTTTCCTTCTTCTATTTCTCTTCTCCCAACCATTAAATTATCTTATACAACAAAAAAACTACATAAGAGTCTCATTTCTTTCTTAAATTAAATTTAGAGTATGAAATTGACTTATTATTTAATATAAATGTTTATATTAAATATTTTTAAATTTAGTATAACCAAAAAACTTTTTTAAAAGTCTCTCATTCTAAATAAATTGAGAAATTCCTTAGCATATATCTATTAAAAGACCAAAACTAATTTATATATAAATTATGGTCTAGCAATACCCTAAGGAAATTATTTAATGAATTAAAAATATAACTCTTTTATTAAAAATTGTGTGAAGATGGTTGAAAAATTAGAGTGTGTGGACATTAATAAAATTTTTAATTGAAAATTTCCTTTTTATTTTCTTAGCTAATTCCTTTAGGTCTGATTAGCATTTTCCTAAAAATTATTAATTAATGAGTTAAAATATTAAAATATACCAATGAATTATATAATTTGGAAAAAAATGTATATAAAAATGTAATACAATAATGATATCATTCTTACATGTGTATGTTATTATTTACTGTTGTTGTCTACTTAGGTAGCTACATGAATAGGTATTAAAAAATAAAATAAAATACCTATATGTATAAAAGTCAATTTTAAATAACTTAAAAATAGATTAATTTTGTTGCATTATCAAGGTAAATATTTTTACCCAATTAATCAATTAGAAATTCTTATCATGTAGAAGTCAACGATTTTATTATTTACATATCAACGTATTAATGAATTTAAAACCAAATTAACTTTTAAAATCTAATACGAGGGTATATTCTAAAAAAACTTATGTTAATTAAATAGATGAACCCAAACCTCAACCTTAAAAAATAATTTGAATTTATTTAAAGTTTAACCTTATTTTACTCACCAATTTGAGATAATAGGAATTATTTGGCGAATTCAATTGTACCAAAAATTAATTGAAACATTATAGTTAAAAATTCATACAAATGCTAATTTATATATATATATATATATATATATATATATATATATATATATATATATATATATATACTTACAATCCATTAAATTTATGCACCGTTCGTTTATGTCTAACAAATTAAGATATATTATTGTGTAATTTGTTCTGATTTTTAGCCAGTGATTATAAGATTGAGTAATTAAAAATATAATTTTTTATATTCTAAACATGCTAAGATATTGAAAGAATCATAAAAAAATAATGATTGTTTTTTATTTTACTAAATTAAAAATTTATTAAATAAAATATTTTTATTTGATAAATGAATTTATTTTAATAGCTAGTGAAATTTTTTAAAATGCTACTTAAGTAACGTTTTAGTTAATAAGCTTTGTTTATTTTATTTTTTACACTCTTATTTTCATTGATATTTTTAAAAAAATTACTTTTATCCAATTTAAAATAAAATATATATTTTATGTCATTTTATATTAAAAGAATAATTTTATCAACCATATCTTAATTCAATCAATCACTAGTGCAAAATATAGATACGAGGACAGGATTTAAGGACGGTCATAGGGGACCCGTGGTTAGAAAAGAGGCGGTGGCATTTTTATGATTTTGACGAAGGCTTTTCAACACGGTTGTACGCGAACCGTGTTCGTAAGTAGTTTCCAAGACGGTTATCTTCAAACCGTGCTTGTAGGCCAGTTAATTTAATTTTTTAAAAATTTTTCATGTCACATACGAGCACGGTTACACTGTAACCGTGCTTATAGGCCTGCTTTTCAAACACGGTTGGTCAAATCCGTGCTTAAAGGGCTTTAAAATAAATTTTAAAATTTTAAAGGGTCACTTACCAAGACGGATGCCTGTAAACCGTGCTTATAGGGTGCCTTACCAAGACGGTTCATGCTAAACCGTGCTTATAGGTTACACTTTTTCTCTTTTCAAGGTCCGTTCCTCTTCCCTCTCTCTGTATATTTCGAGTTTCCCTCCTCTTGAACATTTCGTTTCACGAGGCCCCCTTCATCTTCATTTCCATTTCCTTGCATTTTAAATCAACATCACGAGGTCCCATTCATCTTTCTTCCCATTTCGTTGCATTTCCCCTCCAAACCGAGGCCTCCTTCATCTTGC